>JAAKGJ010000016.1:0-637891 GCA_020827535.1 Ustilago esculenta | reverse complement strand
AACCCTAACCCTAACCCTAACCCTAACCCTAACCCTAACCCTAACCCTAACCCTAACCCTAACCCTAACCCTAACCCTAACCCTAACCCTAACCCTAACCCTAACCCTAACCCTAACCCTAACCCTAACCCTATCATTGTGCAAAAGCACAGGGCAAACACAGCTCGGGGGACCCCTTCTAACCCTAACCCTTTTCTTCGCCCTCTACTTACTGAGAAAATTCACTTTGAAATTCCCTGGGCTACCCACCGGGTTCATCAACTCATATGCGCTTATGAATTCATTATGAACTCATATCGGTTGATGAACTCATATCGGTTGATGAATTCATTATGAACTCATATCAGTTGATGAACTCATATGCGCTTATGAATTCATTATGAACTCATATCGGTTGATGAATTCATTATGAACTCATATGCATTGATGAACTCATATGGATTTACGAATTCATATGGGTTGATGAACTCATATGCGTTGATGAACTCATATGGATTTACGAATTCATATGGGTTGATGAACTCATATGCGTTGATGAACTCATATGCGTTGATGAACTCATATGGGTTGATGAACTCATATGGATTTACGAATTCATATGGGTTGATGAACTCATATGTGTTGATGAATTCATTATGAACTCATATGTGTTGATGAATTCATTATGAACTCATATGTGTTGATGAACTCATATGCGTTGATGAACTCATATGCATTGATGAACTCATATGCGTTGATGAACTCATTAATGACCTCTTTAATGAAATAAATATGGAACGAAATGAAATGTGGGTTAATCAGTCTGATTTTCATTGACTTGATGAAATGAAGTCATTATTCTTCGTTAAATGAGCTCATAGTGCGCACATGAGCTCATTCACATGCGTTGATGAACTCATTAATGACCTCATTAATGAAATAAATATGAAACGAAATGAAATGTGGGTTAATCAGTCTGATTTTCATTGACTTGATGAAATGAAGTCATTATTCTTCATTAAATGAGCTCATAGTGCGCACATGAGCTCATTCACATGCGGGGAACCTCAGGAACACACTCAAGCCCATCTGAAGCGTCCCTCTACCCAGGAGCAACCCTGAAAAGCGACCCTGGGCCTGGGTCTCACCCAAAAATCGAAAAAAAATGTATACACCCATTTTTCACCCACTTCATCACTGTGGGGCCTATATTAGGCGCCCTGGGTGTGTGCAAATGAGCTGTACAGCCTTGTGAAACGCCTGTGCACAGCTCCTGTTAATTTCACGCCATTTCGTTAACTTTCGGGTTAAGGTTGGGCCTCCTCATTAGGGTTAGGCCCCTTCATTAGGGTTAGGGCCCATATTAGACGCCCTGGGCGCGTGCAAATGAGCTGTACAGCCTTGTGAAACGCCTGTGCACAGCTCCTGTTAATTTCGTGCCATTTCGTTAACTTTCGGGTTAGGGTTGGGCCCTCTATGAGGTTCATTCAGCTCCCACCCAACCAAATCGAGGGCTGAGTGCATTTCTGACACCGGGAGCATTGTCCCCTCGTCCAGACGAAGAGAACGAGCCCTCACAGCCCTCATTTGGACAAGTTTGCACTATTTTGGTACCAAAATTTAGTCCATGATACCAAATCCCACTATATGCATATCATCTTCGCTTTTTGGGGCTGTGCACCCACTCCATCTCGCTCCCCAGGCCCCCTGGAGCGCTGTAGAGCGTCCTACCCCCACTGTACACCTCACCAGGGGGTGCACAGGCCAGAAAATCGAAGCTGGAGGTGAGTCACTCTGAAAAAGTGCCCAAATTGTCACATTCCAGGCACTTGAGCAGTGTAGGACGCTTCCCCTGCCCTGTACATGCTCCTGCATCGTCGCATCAATGCTACACAGCTGTAGCAATGTGCCCCTGGCCTCTAAGTCACATATATAGGCCACAACAGTCAGAAAGCGCTCTGTTTTGACATGTTTCCTTGCATACCTCCATATTCTGCATGTCACCATGCATATTTGACCTCGGATTTGAACTCCTGGACCTCGAATTAGTCTAGTAGGACCATTGCAACAAGTTCCTCACGCTTTACACAGTCTCCACAGCCTCCATCTTGATACAAGGTCAGTATACATCATCATATATGATCAGACTTGAGCACACCTTTTTGACCATATCTCTACCATCTGATGGACGATTTATGCGTGTATAGGCTCTTTCTCTTCGTCTATTGGTCCTCTATCGATATACGAGAGTGGCACAGGCCCTTGCATTGGAGTCATCAGTCTCAGTCAGCAAAATCGACGATTTTGACAGTACCACCACAGGGGTCAAGTCACCACACTCATCTGACCTCGGATTCGAACTCCTGGACCTCGAATTAGTCTAGTAGGACCATTGCAACAAGTTTCCCACGCTTTACACAGCCTCCACAGGCCCTTGCATAGGAGTTTTCAAGTCTCAGTCTGCAAAATCGACGATTTTGTCCAGTACCACCACAGGAGTCAAGTCACCACCATCATCTGACCTCGGATTCGAACTCCTGGACCTCGAATTAGTCTAGTAGGACCATTGCAGCAAGTTCCTCACGCTTTACACAGCCTCCACAGCCTCCATCTTGATACAAGGTCAGTATACATCACCATATATGATCAGACTTGAGCACACCTTTTTGACCATATCTCTGCGCTCTGTTGGACGATTTATGCGTGTATAGGCTTGTTTTGTTCGTCTATTGGTTCTCTATCGATATACGAGAGTGGCACAGGCCCTTGCATAGGAGTTTTCAAGCCTCAGTCTGCAAAATCGACGATTTTGACAGTACCACCACAGGGGTCAAGTCACCACACTCATATGACCTCGGATTCGAACTCCTGGACCTCGAATTAGTCTAGTAGGACCATTGCAGCAAGTTCCTCACACTTTACACAGCCTCCACACCATCAAGATCTCAGTAAGTATATAAAGTATATAGTATATGGTGATGAATACCTTCTTTTGACCATATCTTTGCCTCCTGTGGACCGTTTGAGGCGTACATAGGCTCATTCTCTTTGTCTCATCAAGCTCGATCGATATACGACCTTCAAGAACCTCAATCACGACATTCTGAGCATCAGGAGCTTGACTTGCCTCTGAATAGGTGTCCTAGGCATCTTACATTGTGTCAACCTTGCAACCCTGCCCCTGCTAAGCGTGCTGAACACCATAGGCCTGGCCAGCCTCGTTCTAGTATAGCTGGAGGGGTGATACTTAGTTGTATCTGCTCTAAAAGTCGCTTTTTGAGTATACTTTCCACTTCAAGACTTCACGATTGGACTCGAAAAATTTGCGATTCACTTCAAACTTTTTCTCAAGACACATCAACATCGGTTCTATCGACACACGAAAGGATTCGACGTTCTACAATTTATTGGATTTTCTAAAAATCATCAACTTTGGTCACTTAGTTTTCCATCACTATTGGTTTTCAGGAGCTGCGCTTTTCAGGATGGCTAGGAGACATAGGAAGCGTTCTAAGCACCAAGCTACACGCTCCAATGGCTTTGAAAGCCAAAAGGAGAGGAAGAATGCAGAAGAAATGGTCAAAAAAAGTCTTGACAGGCTCAAAAAGGAGTTAGAATCACATCCCTATCCTGTCAGTTACTCTCCTAGTGCAGACACACTCAAGCTAGCCAAAGATATAGCCAAGTTGGACGCTCCAAAGCGCCCTAAGAAGCAATCCAAGCTCCCTGTCCACCAGTACACCCCTCAGAGTGATCACTATATAGGCTGGGAAGATGCACAGCAGAGGTGTGCACCAGCACTTGCCAACAAACTCAAGGACCACACTGCTAGAGTTGTGCACACTGAGCTCAATCTACAGGCCTTCATGCATGCAGAATTTCAGCTCCCAAAGTTAGACGTGCAGCCTGACACAACCGGATTCCAAAAAGTCATGTTCGAAGGCCGAGAAGACACCGTGCACCTGGTAGACAAGAATGGCCTGCACTACGCCAGTGTAATCAAGCAACCAGACTCAGCAGAGTTTCAACTCATGTACCAGGAGTTCAGGAGCCTGCAGGCAGCACTGCCCAAGTCAGCCGGTGCACCCGTCGAAGCACTCCGTGGCAACTTCTTCACATTTCACCTCATGCTCAGTGGCCAAGACACTGCCTGCATGCCCAAGCCATACTTCAACAGGAAGTTTGTCAACAACTACAGGAAGATGATCAAGTTCCTCCGCAACAAACATGTAAAGGCCCTCAGGGAGTACTGCAACACACGCTTCTATGAGTGCTTCCCCCACCACGCTGCCCACTATGCTGCAATCGGTGGCTCCAAGCACTACCGTCCCCATGGTGCATTCCTCTGGGCTCCATGCTTTCCCTCCCTTGCAATAAATCAGGAGGGCCAGGCCTACAGTCTCCCACACAGAGACAGGCGTGACTACTTGCAGGGCCTAGCTGGTGTCTTTAGCTACGGTGACTACACCAACCTGCAGATCAGCTTCACTGAGGCCAAGGTCAGCCTTGACTTTCCTGCTGGTGCACTCTGCTTTTTCCCATCACATGTGCTGCACCACTTCAACTCTCCCATCCTGCCTGGAGAGACACGTGGCTCCATGACCATGTTCATGTCCTCTGATGTGGCCAAGTGGAACGGCCTGGGTGGCAGGGCCTGCGACACCTCCAAGGAGCAGCAACAGGCCTACCGTCAAGAGTGTCTCCAAGCATGGAACCTGTTCCAGCCACTTCCTGATTCCCAGTGATGTGTTCCAGTCTCTGTCAATGTTCCAATGTCTCTTTGAAATTGTGTCTGATGTGTCCAGCACCCAGTTCAAAAATATTGGTGTCTGATGCATCCCACAACCTGCACCCAGTGCAAATTGTTGGTGAGTGTCTGACGTGTCCAGCACCCAGTGCAAATTATTGGTGAGCATCTGACGTGTCCAGCACCCAGTTCAAAAATATTGGTGAGTGTCTGACGTGTCTGACACCCAGTGCAAATTGTTGGTGAGTGTCTGACGTGTCCAGCACCCAGTGCAAATTGTTGGTGAGTGTCTGACGTGTCCAGCACCCAGTGCAAATTATTGGTGAGCATCTGACGTGTCCAGCACCCAGTTCAAAAATATTGGTGAGTGTCTGACATGTCCAGGGCCCAACGCATCCAGCCAGGTGAAAAAAATTTCACCCTATGCAGACGTGTCCACACCGGTCAATTTTTTGATTGCCGTGCCTCAGCCTCAATCACACACCCACCAGCCAGCTTGACCAGACCAGTTCCATCCCACAATCTCAGCATATCACTTCACCAACCTACCTCACCAACCAACCTCACCAACCTCATTGAACCAACCTCAACCTCACCAACCAACCTCACCAACCTCAACAACAACATTGCAATCCCCATTGATCCTCTCAACCTCCCTCCCCAACCTTCCTTCATCCTCCCTCAACCTCCACCAACCTCCTTCATCCTTCAGTGGGTCAAAAGGTTGGTTGATAGGCCTAGCAACCTCAACCTAGGTGGAGGTTCACATGTTGTGAGGTTGGTGAGGGTACCAGGGTAGCAGGGTAGGTTGGGAGGGTCACCAGCTTGCCACCAAGCTTCCAACTACAAATGCAAAAACAATTGCTAGAATTCATTACAAAAAGGTGGCACAAAAAAGTGGAAAAAAGTGTGGGCAGGGTGGGTGGGCTAGTGAGGTTGTTGAGGTTGTTGAGGTTGTCAAGGTTGTTGAGGTTGCATGCACATTGTTGAGGTTGCTGAGGGTAGGGTCCAGAGGGTCCTGAGGGTCCAGAGGTTCCTGAGGTTCCTGAGGTTCCCAACCTCAACACCTTGCATGACAAATGAGGTTGGGGGGGTAGGTTCTGAGGTTGCCCAACCTTGATCATGCCCTCCAACCTCCAACTCCTTTTACAACCACAAATCAATGTCCATTCCCACCTCACAGCACCCCAATCCACCCCCTCACACCATCTGCAGCCTCATCAATTAGTACCTCCACATTGACCGACTGAAACTTTGACAGGCCGTAGCCAGCCGGTAGGGGGTAAACTTTACCCCTGATTGTAACTCATATAAGAGCTAATGCACCAACTGAGGTTGTCAGACGTTGAAAGTTGCAATGTTTTTTGGGACCCTCATAGGACAGTCATATAACCCTAAGATAAAGGCATGTCAAGGTGAAGTACCCCAAAACACAAGATATTCTCTACGCTAAAGGGTGTTTTGAGATTGTCTGGGCCCTACGCAGTGTTGTATGGAAGCTATTTTCCACTCTGAGAACATTTGCTCAAAACACACTGTATGCTCTGCTTGAGTGGAACAGGCCCAACAAGTGAAAGTCAAGATACAGCCAAATTGAGCACACAGAACACTGCACATAGGTGTACTGAGTGCAGTGCAACAATCCCTGGGTCAAACGCTTGTGTTCCCATGGACTTTACCTTGACATGCCTTTAAGTGGCCATATATGCAAGATAAAGGCATGTCAAAGTGAAGTACCCCAAAACAGGGGATATTCTCCACGCTAAAGAGTGTTCTGAGATCCTCTCAGCCTTGCGCAGTGTTCTATGGAAGCCGTTTTCCAGTCTGAGAACTTTTGCTGAAAACGCACTGTATACTCTGCTTGAGTGGAACAGGCCCAACAAGTGAAAGTCAAGATACAGCCAAATTGAGCACACAGAACACTGCACATAGGTGTACTGAGTGCAGTGCAACAATCCCTGGGTCAAACGCTTGTGTTCCCATGGACTTTACCTTGACATGCCTTTAAGTGGCCATATATGCAAGATAAAGGCATGTCAAAGTGAAGTACCCCAAAACAGGGGATATTCTCCACGCTAAAGAGTGTTCTGAGATCCTCTCAGCCTTGCGCAGTGTTCTATGGAAGCCGTTTTCCAGTCTGAGAACTTTTGCTGAAAACGCACTGTATACTCTGCTTGAGTGGAACAGGCCCAACAAGTGAAAGTCAAGATACAGCCAAATTGAGCACACAGAACACTGCACATAGGTGTACTGAGTGCAGTGCAACAATCCCTGGGTCAAACGCTTGTGTTCCCATGGACTTTACCTTGACATGCCTTTAAGTGGTCATATATGCAAGATAAAGGCATGTCAAAGTGAAGTACCCCAAAACAGGGGATATTCTCCACGCTAAAGAGTGTTCTGAGATCCTCTCAGCCTTGCGCAGTGTTCTATGGAAGCCGTTTTCCAGTCTGAGAACTTTTGCTGAAAACGCACTGTATGCTCTGCTTGAGTATATGAGGCTGAATTTGCAAAGGTGACTGTGAAGGCCAAATAAGCACATAGAACACTGTGCATAGGTGTCCTGAGTGCAGTACAGGAAACCCTGTGTCAAACACTTGTGTTTCCATGGACTTTACTTTGACATGCCTTTAAGTGGCCATATATGCAAGATAAAGGCATGTCAAAGTGAAGTACCCCAAGATGGAAGATATTCTCCACGCTAATGGGTGTTCACAGATCCTCTCAACTCTGTGCAGTGTTCTATGGAAGCCATTTTCTATTTGGAGAACCTTTGCTGAAAACGCACCATATGCTCTGCTTGAGTGGAACAGGCCCAACAAGTGAAAGTCAAGATACAGTCTATTTGAGCACACAGAACACTGCACATAGGTGTACTGAGTGCAGTGAAGCAGTCCCTGGGTCAAACGCTTGTGTTCCCATGGACTTTACTTTGACATGCCTTTAAGTGGCCATATATGCAAGATAAAGGCATGTCAAAGTGAAGTACCCCAAGATGGAAGATATTCTCTACGCTAATGGGTGTTCTGAGATCCTCTCAACCCTGCGCAGTGTTCTATGGAAGCTGTTTTCCAGTCTGAGAACTTTTGCTGAAAACGCACTGTATACTCTGCTTGAGTGGAACAGCCCCAACAAGTGAAAGTCAAGATACAGCCAAATTGAGCACACAGAACACTGCACATAGGTGTACTGAGTGCAGTGCAACAATCCCTGGGTCAAACACTTGTGTTCCCATGGACTTTACCTTGACATGCCTTTAAGTGGCCATATATGCAAGATAAAGGCATGTCAAGGTAATGTCTCTCAATTCTGAAGTGATGCAGACTGCAAGCAGTGTTCTGTGATCCTCTCAGCTATACAGAGGTGCCTATAAGGGTCTAAGTTTGATACAGAGGGTTTGGAGTTTGGTCACTGATATGGTGAGTTGCTTCAGTCACTGAGTATATGCAGTCACAAAGGGCTGAGAGTGATCTGGCAACACGAGTGAAAATCAAAAATCTGAAATTTGGAATTTGACAGAGGGGTAGACCGAGATCAAAAATTTTCACTGGCCAAAAAAATTTGCTTCGAGAGAGAATGAGGGAACACATTGACCTAACCAGCCCTAGACTCAAGCCTACTGGATGCAATCTTACTGATTGGCTTGTTCTCAAGGATAGCTCTTCGAAGAAAAGCACTGAATGCCCATCTGCCATCCCCCTTAGCATCAGCTGGCTTGACTGTTCGATGATAATAGGCTTGTGAATTGAGAACCAGGAGATCAAGAGGCTGCAGCTTGACCCTGACTTGGAACTCGGGAAGCTCAACCCATGCTGGCTGATCAAAGTTGAACAGAAAAGAGGGGCTGCAATCCAAAGGATCCTGATGATATCCTCCCGAGTAATTGACAAAGAAGGCTGTTGTACTGTACCAAGGATGCAATAGGAGGCCCACAGCCTTCGATCCAAAGATGCTGGAGAGCCATGCAATTGCTGCAGGCCTTTCTCGAAGGTTGTCCTGGAATTCCTTCTCAATCAAGTGTCTCGAGGGCAATAGGATGTTGTTGGTGTGCCTCCTTGACCATGCCAGTAAGTCAAGACCTTCCTCCTTGTATCGATGATTGAGTGTCTCTGCTGTGAAGTCAATGCTCGAGTGTCCCTGATGATGCCAGATGCCCAAGTGATGCTCGATAGCTTGTCTACTGGTATTGATGCTCGAACCTTGCTTTTTCCTGCAGTACTTCTCAAAGAGAATCTTGCCTTCCTTGCAACTAGACTGAGCTTTCAAAGCCTTTCGATGACTAGTGGGTGCAATCCTTTGGAGAATCACCATATTGTGATGCAGTAGGGTCAAATTGCCTTTGGGATTGATCTCCTGGAAGTCAAGTGTCTCGAACAAGTTGAAGTCTGTATTCTTGCTGATGTTGTGCTTCTTCTCCAGGCTGATGGTCTGCTTGTTGGCCTGCATGTCTCGATACTCTTTCCTCTTGGCTGCCTCCCTGGCTTTCTTTAAGGAGATCCTCCTTGTTAATGCCTCTTGGGATCGGGAAGACATGGTTCAGATGCTGTTGAGCTCGAGACTCCAGGATACAGTCTGAAGTCCTCAAGAGGTGGGGCTTGCCTCGTACTCAAAAATGCCTGCCAAATCTCCCTGCCAAACTCGAGTACCAGGCAAGCCCCACTAGAAAAGGCCAAGTCTCGAAAAGAAATTCTACACTGAGGTCAGATCTGGAGAGGTGGGGCTTGCCTCGTACTCAAAAATGCCTGCCAAATCTCCCTGCCAAACTCGAGTACCAGGCAAGCCCCACTAGAAAAGGCCAAGTCTCGAAAAGAAATTCTACACTGAGGTCAGATCTGGAGAGGTGGGGCTTGCCTCGTACTCAAAAATGCCTGCCAAATCTCCCTGCCAAACTCGAGTACCAGGCAAGCCCCACTAGAAAAGGCCAAGTCTCGAAAAGAAATTCTGCACTGAGGTCAGATCTGGAGAGGTGGGGCTTGCCTCGTACTCAAAAATGCCTGCCAAATCTCCCTGCCAAACTCGAGTACCAGGCAAGCCCCACTAGAAAAGGCCAAGTCTCGAAAAGAAATTCTGCACTGAGGTCAGATCTGGAGAGGTGGGGCTTGCCTCGTACTCAAAAATGCCTGCCAAATCTCCCTGCCAAACTCGAGTACCAGGCAAGCCCCACTAGAAAAGGCCAAGTCTCGAAAAGAAATTCTGCACTGAGGTCAGATCTGGAGAGGTGGGGCTTGCCTCGTACTCAAAAATGCCTGCCAAATCTCCCTGCCAAACTCGAGTACCAGGCAAGCCCCACTAGAAAAGGCCAAGTCTCGAAAAGAAATTCTGCACTGAGGTCAGATCTGGAGAGGTGGGGCTTGCCTCGTACTCAAAAATGCCTGCCAAATCTCCCTGCCAAACTCGAGTACCAGGCAAGCCCCACTAGAAAAGGCCAAGTCTCGAAAAGAAATTCTGCACTGAGGTCAGATCTGGAGAGGTGGGGCTTGCCTCGTACTCAAAAATGCCTGCCAAATCTCCCTGCCAAACTCAAGTACCAGGCAAGCCCCACTAGAAAAGGCCAAGTCTCGAAAAGAAATTCTGCACTGAGGTCAGATCTGGAGAGGTGGGGCTTGCCTCGTACTCAAAAATGCCTGCCAAATCTCCCTGCCAAACTCAAGTACCAGGCAAGCCCCACTAGAAAAATTGCCACCCAGAGACGACTCTTTGAGATACCAAAGTTGGCTGCACACAAGTATATCTTTGAGATGCTGCCACACACTGCCCAGAGACATCTCTTTGAGACTCTGAAACACAGTACACAGCATCAAATACAATGATGGGACACAGTTGAGACTGAGCACAAGTAAAAACATATCATCACATCAATGAACTTTTTTTTGCTCAGCGAGAGCTCCGCCTCCTTTGCCGCTTTTTCCTCTGCTGCTTTTCAGTAGCCAGCTGCGTCAAGTGAATGACATTCTTCTTCTTGGGCTCCTGCCGCTCCATAAGAGCCTTCCGGTAGAAACATGCAATGGCCATCTGGTCTTCTGGCTTGCTTCTTGCAGCAATGTGTGCTGGGTGCTGGAGTGTCCGGTGATACACAGAGTTGGACAGGAAAAATACAATATCCAGCGGCTGCAACACAATCTGGCAGTTGTACTCCCGCAGCTCCAAGATTGCATGCTGTCCAAGGTTGACCAGAATAGAGACATCTGCATCCTTGCTGTCAACATGTGATGTCCCAGAGAAACCAAAGAACGGTGAGAATGTTGAGTAGAGGTTGTGGCACAAGACATCCAGGCCAGCCACCCGCTCCAGTGCCCAGGGAAAGTGTACTTTGGCCCTCTGCTTGAGTTCTTCTCGGAAGGAATCACAGAGTCCTGATTCTTCTCCGTCTACCACTGGCTGAATGTTCTTGACGGCAAAGAGCTTGAACCATGCACAGAAGTCAGCTACTGCCTGCTTGCCTTGCTCATTGCCACACTGAAGAGTCTCTGCTGAGATAACCAAGCTGACCATTGGAAGATCATACCAGGCACCAAAGTGAAAGTGGTTGAGGTTCCGCTCCACTTCAGTCTGCCGTGTGGCAGCTAAGTGCTTCTTGAAGTTGGCCTTGTCATTCACTGCCTTGAAGAATTCCACACCACGGTCTGCAGACTCCTGCATAGCTTCGGCAGCACTGAGACTTGGTGGACCAAAGCAATGCAGGAACACTTTGCCTGTGTCAGCATCCTCCAAGGTGATGTTGCAGACATAGATTTGATTCTTGCTGTAGGCAAACTGAGTGACTGCCTCGCCAGTGATGATTGTTGGATCTAGAAGCTGAACTTTGGCGTCTCTGGTTGGTAGACCGGACTTGGAGTTGAACACCTTTTTGAGCTGATGGGTTTCTGCCTGTGAGACTGCAAGGTGAAAGAGTTGCCGCTTGACTTGCTTCTGCTGTGGTTGCAGGCTTGGGACTGGTTGGAACATTGGTGGCTTGGGGGTTGGTGGCTAGGGGGTTGGCGTCTCTCAGAGCCAGTCCAATTAGTGGGTGAGCATGCGTCTCTCAGAGCCGGTGCAACTACTCTAGCAAATTCGGCAAAAAAAAAAAAAAAACAAAACAAAACAATTCACCATCGCCAGCCGGATTGATCCTCATCAATTGAACCCACTCTGGGTTTGAAAGAAGATTGGTCCAGCTGGTGACGGAGGATTAACACTGTGAAAACAATGCGGCAATGCCAGGAGTCGAACTCCCGACACCCTGCGCACCGGCAGGCCCCTTTTCCCAAAAATGGGTTCTCAATGTCTACAACCGCCATGGAAGAGATCAGCCACTAAGCTATTTGGATCCTTGTTGTCCGCAAAGGAAATTCTAACTCACATGAGTACACTGCTTCCAACTGGCATGCAAAAAAATGAACATTCGCCAACAAACTATCTACATGGTGAGCTCAATTGCCACCGCAAACATGGCATATGCAAGCAATACTTTCTCACCCTTGTACACAACCATTGATCCCAATGCTGCCTCCACTGCACTGATGTTTGTGAACTCCATCTTGAGCTGTCGGTAAACCTGTGCACAGTGTTCCTTGCTACGGAGCACTGCAGCCACAACTGGAAGCACAATATCTGAGTACCTCCGTGAGCACTGCATCATACTGGCTGAGCTGTTGTCAGTGCACACTTTGATTGGGACCAAACATGTGAAACATGCAATGTTCTTGGCCTTGACCATGCGGTGCTTGATCCTACCAATGTAGGTGGCATTGATGCGTGGCTCCACAGACAGTGGTAGGATGGCTTCAATCTCGGCCCAGCAGTTGCAGTTGCTGAAGCGGTGTGCTTGACCACATGAATGCTGGTCACGGAAGAGGTAGCACAGTGAGCAACTGTTGGTTAAGCTCTGCAGCAGCAGCTTGGTGATGTGTGGCTGCTGGTGCGGTGGCTGCTGGTGCGGTGGCTGCTGGTGCGGTGGCTGCTGGTGCGGTGGCTGCTGAGGCGGTGGCTGCTGGTGCGGTGGCTGCTGGTGCGGTGGCTGCTGGTGCGGTGGCTGCTGGTGCGGTGGCTGCTGGTGTGGTGGCTGTTGGTGCGGTGGCTGTTGGTGCGGTGGCTGCTGGTGCGGTGGCTGCTGGTGCGGTGGCTGTTGGTGCGGTGGCTGCTGGTGCGGTGGCTGCTGGTGCGGTGGCTGCTGAGGCGGTGGCTGCTGGTGCGGTGGCTGCTGGTGCGGTGGCTGCTGGTGCGGTGGCTGCTGGTGTGGTGGCTGTTGGTGCGGTGGCTGCTGGTGTGGTGGCTGCTGAGGCGGTGGCTGCTGGTGTGGTGGCTGCTGAGGCGGTGGCTGCTGGTGCGGTGGCTGCTGGTGACAATGTTGCGGCAATGGATCCTCTGACAGAGTGCTGTATATATCCTGGTGCTGCAATGGTTGATAATGTGGACTGTGATCAATTGTCGGAGACTCTGACAGAGTACTGAGGATGTGCTGGTGCTGCGGTGACATAGTGGCCATCTTCTGGTGATGCAGGTCAAGAGCAGTGATGAATGATTGGTGCTGGCGGCATTGAGTATGTGTTGGAGACTCGCTCGGAATGGCAGCACCAGAGGCAGATTGGTTGTGCTGTGTGTTGGAATTGGCTCTTTCACCAGGACAATGAGGATTCCTGGCTGACTTTGGCGGTGACTCCAATGCAACAACCTGTCTGGAAGGTGTTACAGGCCCATCACCGTGTGGACAACAAAGATCACAAAGTGCAAAGTCAGGCTGACTGAGGCAGGTCACTGGCATCCCATCCATGTAGCTGGAGATGGCCAAGCGCCGACACGTCTGCTCTTCCATGTACTTCCTGATATATTCATCTTGTGATGGGCCTGGAGCTGCCAATAGAACTGCAGATGCTTGACCACCACTGCGCCCAGCTCGGCCTGATTCCTGAACATAGCTGACCATGTCCCAAGCATCATTGCAGTGCACCACCAAATTGACATGTGCTGGATTGATCCCAGTGCCAATTGCAGATGTGCCAACCAGAACACGCTTGCTGTTGTCGGTCTCTGCAGCTGAGCACTCCAACCAAGCCAAGAGTGTGTCCTGCTTCTCCCTTTCATCCATGCAGGAATAGATGCACCGGCAGTCAAGATCCTCTGCCATGTTCTGTGCTGCAGCCATAGACTTACAGAATACCATCACTGCTCCAGAGGAATGTGACTTGAGGAGACGTTGCAGATGAAGCAGCATATCAGCTGTAGATGCCACTCTGCAGACCTGGTATGAGATGTTCTTTCGGTTGGTTGCAGCCCTGATAAGACCAGTCCCATCTTGTGGAAGGTGCAGCACCATCTTGAAGGAAGGTAGCAGAGCTGGTGGCAGTGTTGCTGTTAGGAAGTACTGCTGGACACGGACAGCAGCAAAGAGTGCCTTGAGCTTGTCCATTGCAGGCCGGAAGGTATTCTGCGTCACACAGACATGGCACTCATCAAAAAAGATTCCAGCCAGCCGCCTTTGCTGGTCCAGCTCCTGTGCCCAGCTTGCAAAAGCCTGGTTGTAGCAGTTCTCTGCTGCAACAAAGACCAGCTGGCTCCCTTCCACCTTGTCCGCACTCTGGTACCCTGCCCATTTACTGGCTGAGATGCCAACACGGTGGCACTGCTGCAGTAGATCCTCTGTAAGTGCAATGTATGGCACCACCACAATGACCACAGAGGCAGGCGGCAGCCAGAGCAGCGGTGCCATGAACAAGGCAGACTTACCAGACCCTGTCGCCATAACAACTACCAGTGGAGACTCCTTGGCATAGATGGCATTCAGTGCATATGCCTGCTCCAGAGTCTTGGTGTAGCGGCTGCCAGTAATCTTGAACAATGCACTGCGCACCGCTGGAGGAAGGGCTGCTGACCGTTGCAGACCAGTGGAAGCTGCCAAGCTGGTTGAAGCTGAAGGAGCCGTGACTGGAGAAGAATCAACCATCTTGCGCTTGATGCTCCGTACATCCTCCTCCATGGATTCCAGCTTGCGCTTGACTGTCTCCAGCACTCTTGATGGCTCTGTGCCTGATGCTGCACCAGTGAGAGTCCCAAATGGCTTGATCTCCTCCTGGAACCGTGAGCGCAAGCCCCAGAAAATGTGCCACCGCTCTGACACTGCCAGCATTGCATCCATGCTCTCTTGTGTGAGCTGATGCAGCATACCAGCATCCAGACCGTAATGCTGGTCTGCAGTGTTGGTGGAGTGGCCAGCTTGCAGGTCATGAGCATTATCCTCCACATTCTCTGCCGTCAGAACCCTGGGCCGGATCAGCCTGCGGTCAATGCTGACAGCAAGCTGCCGCCATGTCCGCATTGTCAGACCATTGGACACTGAGCTAATGTACTGCTGGCAAAGTGCCTGCAGTGTCTTGCTGACTGTGTTGGTGTCCCACGGCCTACCAGCATGATCCACCAAGAGCATCGTACTAGCCTCACGTGGCTGCACCACTGCATTGTAGAGAAGGTGGACAAATGGAACCACCTGTGAGACGTATAGCACCACAAGACAGCCAACTCCATATGGCAGGAAGCGTGGAATGATCTTCTGGCGCCCAGTGCCCTTGTTGCTGGGCAGAGCAGTGAAGATGCTGCCATCATGGACAAAGATGTTCCGTGGACCCATGAGTGTGTTGGTGTGTTGGAGCTGCATGAGCTCTGTGCCCCTTGCCGGAAGACCACTCCCAAGCTCAATGAGCACCGCAAGTAGCTTGGTGAACTCATTGTGTATCGCAAAGTAGCTTTGCGCAGCTTCTGGATCAAACTCCAGCTCGTCAGAGTATGGATCCATCAGTGGCTGTGCAGGAGGAGCACCACCTGCAACTGCACGGCACAAGATGCTGGGGATGGTTGGCGGCTCCAAGAAGGCAGGAGCAAAGTTGAACCCAGGGCATGTGTTGCGGTGGTTGTCCCTGATGCGCCCAATGTTGATCATGTTGATGTCCTTTTCTTCTGCAAGCAGCCGGAGCTGAGTGAGCAGCCTCTCTGCCTGCTGCTGTGCACCCTGCATCAGCTCTTGCAGCCGGTCCACCACAATCACCTCTGTCCCAAAGGTGACTGTCCGCAGGTCCTTGCTCCACTGGAATGCATAAAGGCTGCCATCATCTTGCGCAAGCACCATTCCATACCGGAGGAGAGACTGAAGGTGTGCACTTGCAGAGTTGCTGTTGTGGTGCACATACCGCTTCAGAATCTTGTCCATTGCTGCTTGAATCCTTGATGGTGGCATGTCACAGAGGGTGCCGCTCTCTGGGTGGAGCAGCCGCTGGTGCAGCACACTGCGCAACCCAAACTCCAAGCTTGCAATGATAGAGGTGGCTGCACTGACAGGCTTGGGTGTGCCGTCCTTGCTGACACAGAGATGCAAAAACAGGTGGACCAATGTCAGCTGCTCTGTCTGTCCATACTTGACTGGCTCTTGCATGACCAGGAGCACAGATGCTTGCAGGAGCACAGATGTTGCCTTCTCCACCACTGCGGGATCCTTGTACATGTCCACATCTTCATTAACCACTGTGTTGTACTGGTCCCGTAGTTCCAGCATGACCTCTTCCAGCCTTTCCTCCATGCAAAGATGTTCCTCCAGACTCTTGCTGCCAAAGTACTCCAGATGGTCTCCGTCAAACAAGATGTGTGCAAGAAGGGCAAGGAGGAAAGCCCAAATGTCAGCACGCTTCCGGACTGTTGCTGCAGTGAGACTGTAGGGTGTGCTTGCTTCAGTGCTGTAAGCATGGAAGCTCTGTTGCACTTGACGGCCAGCACTGAGCAAGCAAGACATCCACCCATGGGCTGCTTGCTTGGCCATTGCAAGAATCCAGTGCACAATGTCATGGTGTGCACCAGGCCAGTCTTGAGGGTCTGATCCGAGTGAGCCAATTTTTATAATAGGCTTCCCGGCCCAGTACTTGTTCCAGCCAAGCTGCTTGGCCCACGGACTGATGTTGCCAGTCAGGACAGTGGCAGGCTGGATGCAAGGAGCACCAAAACCTGCTTCTTGCAGCCGCTCTTGATCCTTCTTGATGAAAGCATTGACCTTGGCCTGCACTGCTGCATCCAGCTTGTCTGCATCCATGGTTGTGGTCAGGATTGCTGGCGGAGGGGTGGGCTGCAGTGCTGGATTACAGACATACAGGTAGCGCCTGTTCTTGCCATTTTCAAAGATTATCTGGACTGGCACCGGGTGGAGGTACCTGGGCTTTCCATCCTCATGCACATGCTCCCGTGCATGTTGACACATGGAGGACCTGGCTGCAATGCTGTAAGGGCACTGCATGCAGTGGAAGCCCTGGTACTTTACCTCCAGCTCTGGAATGATTGGGACTGGGAGGAGATCCTTGTTGATGGCCACCGTGGCTGGATGCTCCATGTCCAACTCATCAAGCACATCTTGAAGTGCCTTCTTGGAAGAATCCACCAGTGGGTGTTGGTGGTAGCGCTTGAGGTGTGCCACAACTTCCTTGAAGAACGGGTAGATGGGAAGACCATAGGGGCAGTTGACATGTGTGCAGACCAGGATGCGTGGATGGTTGACCAGGCGCAGATTGAAGCGGGCAAGCTGTTGCACCTGCTTGGGCTGGATGTTGGTAGTAGCTGCCTCCTGGTTGGGTGCCGGCAGGCCACAGCTTGAACACGGCAAATGCAAAAGCAGAACAGTGACGTGTCAGAAATCAGCAAAAAATAAAAATAAAATAAAATAAAAAACTGAAAAGGTGAGGCTGTGTGGTGATGCAGTGAAATTCTGTACGTACCTGTTGGTGTCAACAGAGGGTCCAGCCTCTGGGACATGAGAGTTGCTAGCAGCAGCAATGTTGGCTTGGGAAGTGATGGGAGACATGGTTTAGAGTGTGGTTGTTGCAGCGTAAAGAGCAGTAGTGTTGTAGAAAGGCTGGAGTGGTGAGATGCTTTTCAATGTCATCCATCACGGCCACACAGCCTGTATATATGTGCAAGATCTCAGCATGCACACACAGCACACAGCATACTGACAGATGGCCCAACTGACTAGCATTGAGTGGTGGGATGGCTCAGACAGCACACACGGTACACAAAAAGCCGGTGTGGACCAGCATAGAGATGCAGACACTGACGTCAAAAAACAATGGGACAACTGGGACTGAAAGTGAGGCACTGCAGACAACCTGTGTGCACCGTAAGGGCAAGAACCACACACTGTACAGACAAAAAAGCTCTTCCACAGTGAGCAGTGCACTGGACACCATCTGTGGTGATCCCTGCTGTGGACTGTGGATGACGTACCTTGTGCCAGTCAGAGGTGGAAAATTCCGGCCATTGTCACGCAGTGCTCATGTTCACAGCCAAATTCCAAATTCTGTTGGTGGCCACACGTCAAATGTCAAGAAGTGCAAAGGGCAGAAAATGACGGGCTTTGATTGCTGTACATGCATACCTGACAAACCAGTGTCCATCATCCAGCCAAATTTCAAAGTCTGTTGGCTGCCTGTGCGTCAGGAAAAGATGGGCTGCCATCACCCTGCATTCATGATCAAGAGACCAGTGACTGTTGCTCGGCCAAATTCAATAATCTGTTGCTGCCCACTTGTTAATGGGCAGAAAATGCTGGGCTGCCATCACCCTGTATTCATGATCAAGATACCAGTGACCATTGCTCGGCCAAATTCAATAATCTGTTGCTGCCCACTTGTTAATGGGCAGAAAATGCCGGGCTGCCATCACCCTGCATTCATGATCAAGAGACCAGTGACTGTTGCTCGGCCAAATTCAATAATCTGTTGCTGCCCACTTGTTAATGGGCAGAAAATGCCGGGCTGTCACCACGCAACACTCAAGATCAAAGGACCAGTGTCTGTTGCCCAGACATCAAAGTGCAGGGAATGCAAAGGGCCAAAAAAAAATGCCGGGCTGTTGCAGTACGGTGATACATTTTTGATGTGCCAAACTCAGATCAAAGTGTGTGAATGAAAGAGGGATGACGTGTGTGGCCATTGCTGTCTGGCTGTTGCTGCGCCAATTTGGAATCTGTCTGCTGTGCACATGTGTCAAAGGGGATGTGTGTCTGTTGCCCTTGGAAATTGGACGTGTGTGGCCGTTGCTGCGCCAATTTGGAATCTGTCTGCTGTGCACACGTGTCAAAAGGGATGTGTGTCCTTTGCTTTGTGTCTGTTGCCCTTGGAAATTGGACGTGTGTGGTCCCTGCTGCGCCAATTTGGAATCTGTCTGCTGTGCACACGCGTCAAAGGGGATGTGTGTCCTTTGCTTTGTGTCTGTTGCCCTTGGAAATTGGACGTGTGTGGCCGTTGCTGCGCCAATTTGGAATCTGTCTGCTGTGCACACGCGTCAAAGGGGATGTGTGTCCTTTGCTTTGTGTCTGTTGCCCTTGGAAATTGGACGTGTGTGGTCCCTGCTGCTGTGACGTTGCTACCCAAAATCCAAAATTCATTAAGCAGCAATCAAAGGGGAGGGCATGCGTGTGACCATTGCCAGGAGCCAGGAGCCAGCACCAACTTAGGACAGCACACGTCTGGGGTGGGTGACGTGGAATTTCTGACAATTTTGGACACACCAACACACTCCTTTTTGGATCCTCCATTTCCAATGGATTTGTTTGACGTACAGTGTGCAATTTCCAGGGATGAGTGTACGTCTGTGCAAAGTGTGCACACACTGCTCCGCCAGCATGGTGACTGCTGGTCAAATGAAATTATTGCACACCAAAGACACGCACACATTGGTCAACACTCTCAAACTGCAGCTGTGCATGGTGGTAGCCAACATGTGGCAGCCACGGCAGCTGTCTGTTGGTGCTCAGTGGTTTGAGATTGCATGGACTGCTATGTGACAGCTGCGCTGACATCTGATGTGAATCAAGTATGCACCTGTCAAGGGCTGTCAAAAATGTGAGATTGGACTGTTGTGCGGCAGGCCAATGCAGTGCAACACAACTGTTGCACTGCCAATTGCTGCCACCAAAGAGTTGGATTGGGCCGTTGTACAGTAGACCAGTGTGATGTGATGTGACTGTGGCCCAGCCAAACTCTGTGGAGTGCTGATGTGTCCGGTAGGTGGCTGACCAGAAGTTGGATTGGACCATTGGGAATTTCCAAGAATTTTGATGTGTCCGTCACACACCTGGCCGTTGCCTGTTGCCTGCTATTGGCATCTGCCACTCACCTGGCCGTTGCCTGCCAAAAAGTTGGATTGGACCATTGGGAATTTCCAAGAATTTTGACGTGTCCGTCACACACCTGGCTGTTGCCTGCCAAAAAGTTGGATTGGACCGTTGGGAATTTCCAAGAATTTTCACGTGTCCGTCATGCACCTGGCCGTTGCCCGTTGCCTGCTATTGGAATCTGCCACACACCTGGCCGTTGCCTGCCAAAAAGTTGGATTGGACCATTGGGAATTTCCAAGAATTTTGACGTGTCCGTCACACACCTGGCCGTTGCCTGCCAAAAAGTTGGATTGGACCGTTGGGAATTTCCAAGAATTTTGACGCGTCCGTCACGCACCTGGCCGTTGCCCGTTGCCTGCTATTGGCATCTGCCACTCACCTGGCCGTTGCCTGCCAAAAAGTTGGATTGGGCCATTGGGAATTTCCAAGAATTTTCACGCGTCCGTCACCCACCTGGCCGTTGCCCAGCCAAAAAAAATTTCGATGCGTTGCGGCACTAGACCAGTCTACTTGGCCTTGTCTGTTGGGGTTGACGGACAGGGCTGGACGCGTTGATTTGGCAGGACGGACATGGCCGTTGTGGGCAAGTGACAATCAATGGGCTAGGGCTAGGGTCCGACCCTACTTTTGACCACACTGTACTCCCCACTTTTATAATCAACTTGAGTAGGGTCACTTAATCACTATTGCTGTATGCATCATGGACTATCATATTATGCAAAGAAAATGGGGGGTTACGTCGCTAACCCTACCCGGGCAGTACCTTGTAACCCATTTGCCTCTTGTGTACATATGCACCTATATGCCCTCTATCATTGTGCAAAAGCACAGGGCAAACACAGCTCGGGAGACCCCTTCTAACCCTAACCACTTTTTGGAGTTGGCTCCATGGGTGGCTCCATGGACGGATTTTTCCTTTTTTTACGATATGAATGCAACATGGCAGTCTCGCAGCATCGTTCATGTAGGCGAGCATTTTGTGAATTGATACCCAGTGATCGGAAAGCAGACGAATAGTACATGGCAGATGCAGCATAACATAGGACAACACATCAGATATCACTAGGTAACAGTAAAGCGCCTGATGGTGCACGGTCGACAAATAAAGAGGAGGGCCAGAAATGTCAGAAAAAGGTGACGCTGGCCCGGGCTGGAGATGATGGGAACAGTAAATGAACGGCGTGAAGATCAAGTCTCTCGGTGACGTCCAACGGCTGGTAAGTCCAAGTAGCTCACCAGGTCGGCATAGCTGAAGATACTCGAGCTCTTTGAGAAAAGTAGAACTACTGCTGCGATAAGCAAAACTGGAATCCAGAACCATACGAGCATCGCATCGTCACGCAGCTGAGGCTGACCCTTTCGGCGACGCGAGACGGCCGTAGACGAGCTAGCAGGAGCTTTTCCCTTTCCGATAGTGCAGACAGATGCACCTGCCTTCCCGGCATGTCCAGACGCCGACGTCGATGTTGTGGAAAAGCTCTCACAGGTGTAAACGGGGCGTCGTCGAGCAGAGGACCTGCGGGACGGTCCCGCAACGGGTGTGCTGGATTCCGACGAGGTTTCGCCGGTGGCGGCAGCGGATGGGGAAGCCGCATCTTGCGTGACGAGCGAAGTGCCACTCTGTCCTTTGGCGGTAGCAACCGATTCATAAGCAGGTGGCGGCGAGTATAGAGGGTTGAGTTTCCAGGCGCCTTCCTCGACGATGTTCTTCCACAGAGTGAGGAGACGACCACGCTCATCCTGCTCCCAGCCCCGTTCAATAGGCGCATTGTCAGAGCGAGTCTTGCCGGCGTTTCCAATCTCGTTGATGCTCACACCTTGCTCCTCAGCACGATCGCCGCGTTGAATGCCAGACCAAGGCATAAAGGCAGGAGCGGGAAGGCCCAGATGGAACACGTTGATGGCTGGCATGGCTGGCATAGCTGGCATAGCTGGCATGTAAAGTTGAGCGAACTTGTGCGCCACCGTCTGGGGCAAGAAGGCTCGATTCATCCAGTCTGCACCTGTATCACCAGCCTTGGACAACCATGATTTGTTGACTGTCGAGTCTTGCTCCGCATCCACTTTGGAAGCATCTTTCTTGCTGCTGGACTGGCTGGCACGCTCGTCAAGACGAGCATCGGCCGCTTTTAGAGCGACCTTCTCATCCATGATGGGTGAAGGTAGCTCCGCGAGAGCCTGTCGAGCTTCGACGTCATCAGATGCGGTGGAGGGGCGGCGAACGTCGTCGTCATCGCCGCTAACCGAGTAGCTGTCATCGCTATACTCGTCGAAACTAGTGCTGACATTGTCGTCGTCCACATCGGACTGGCTAGCTTCACTGCTGAGTTCGTCGGAGACGAGGTCCTCTTCGTCCTCATCATAGGAGAGGCACGATGCCGCGTGTGAAGTGAGTCGGCGCGTCTGCCAGTGGCCTGTACGCGAAGTGTTGTCGAGGATCATCTCTACATCGACCTGGTCGTGATTGCGGGCAAGGTCGATCGCATAAAGACCGTTGGCATCGGCAACATCGTCGCGTGCGCCAGCTCTCAGCAGCATATGAGCAATCGTGACGCGACCCTGGATGGCAGCAAAGTGAAGGGCGGTGACACCGTTGCGGTCGCGAGCATCCAACGGGCAACCGCGGCCTATGAGGGTTTGGACGAGACGATGGAAGCCCATGAGAGTCGCTAGGTGAAGCAGAGTATGACCTTGTTTGTTTGCCAGGCGGATGGCGTCAACTCGAGGTTGTGTTTGTTCGATCGTGTCGACGTCTGCATCCAACAATGAGAGAAACTGCACGAGCGTATCCTGGAAATTGGAACTCTGCGATCGGCCTGTGAACAGACCGGCCACAGCCTCGCGAGCCTGGGTATGGCCAACGCCACCGCTGCCGGCACCTCCGTTGAAGGCAGCAGGCATGCTGGGCTGCTGTCCACCAGAGCCCACCACCCGCATGGCGACCTCGCGTGCAGAGCGCATTTGGCCGGTCATCTGCAAGCCAACGACTTGAAGCGCCAGCTCCATTAGTGCGCGGTCAGTCGTGTCTATGTAGGTGAAGAGCTGCAACGCCCCGTTGACCGGAGGGGGCTGGATTGCTTGAGCAGCGCCCTTGACACTGACCACAACAGGGCCAGGACTCGAGCTTGGAGGCAAAAGACACACGAGCGTGTTGCTTGCCCAGACCTTAGTATTAGAGGCGGGCATGTCGCCGAAGACGCAGGTGATGCCCTCGGTGAAATTCTCACCGAGCACAGTTACCTCGATACCACCGCTTGTAGGACCCTCACCGGGAATGAGCTTGGAGATCCTGGGAACAGGCACCTGTTCAACGTTGTGGTTTGTCGCCGGAGGCGATGCCTGCACGAAGTTGGGGTTGACAGGACCGGGAGGGTTGGAGTTGGGCCTGAGATGAGGAGGGAGCGCTGCGGCAGCAGCCATGGCCATGAGCTGTGCAAAATCGACGCCACTCGAGACACCTGCCTGTGCGTTGCGGAAGAACTGCTCGAGGTCAAAGTTGGGCAAGCTGGCAAGGTTGGTTTGCATCGTGGTCGGTGACAAGGAACCCTGAGCGAGCTGAGCCTGCATTTGTGGAGGCATCTGTGGAAGCTGCGGAGGCTGTTGCAATATACCGTTGGGCTGCTGCATTGTTTGCGTCGGTCCGGCCCCAACCAAGCCGGCAGGTGCTGGAGAGCCGCCGACGCTCGAGGCGTCGCCCGGTGTCTTGGTGCCCGTACTGGTGCTGTTGCTGCGCCCAAGATCGTTCATAGTGGTACCGGCAGTAGCGAAAGCATTCCAGAAATCAGACGAGCTAAAGTCGACGCCGTTGGCAACAGCAGCAGGTGAGGTAGCAGTCATCGACGGTGTGTTCTGACCAGTGCCGGTGTAGGGCGTCATGTTCAGATCCTTGCCTGATGCGTTGCGACGACGTCGGTTGCCATCGTATGGCTTAGAGCGCTCCTTCCTCTGCTTGGAAGGGGCATCAATGCTGGCGCTGCCATTTGGTGTAGCACTACCACTCGTTGACGTGGTAGCACTAGCCTGGTCATCTGTCTGTTGAGATTGCTGAGGAGGCGGGTTTCGGGGGCTTACGCCATTGACCTGCTTGATGACACCAAGTGAGGCTGGGGCTGAGGGCGAGGATACATTGGACGCAGCACCGGCAGCGGCAGCCTGTGCGGCCTGGGCAGCCATGCCCATTGACTTGTGGTCGTCGGTGATCATGATGGGCGGAGTGGATCCGGTGGCGATCAAACGTCCCTGCCAATCTCGCATGGTGAAGATGACACAGAATCCAACCTTTTCCTTGTGATGTCTACAGTAGCAGGTGATGCGGGTTGGGAGTACCGCTTCACCCTCTTCGAAATCGACAAAGTCGCCGCAGTTGAAGAGAACAACACGCTTCTTCTCCTCTTCCTCCATTCGAGCCTGCGTCTTCCCGACGGCGTCAGGAGCCGATGGATCGATACCGAGACTTTTCATCTCTTCATCGGTTGGCTGGCTTTCGAGTGGCGTCTTGAGGTCTTTCTTGCGGTGAGCACGCTTGCGTTCGCGCTGACGGCAACCTTTGCAAACAAAAACACGATCGTGTGGTGGCGTTGCATTGACGACCGTGGCATCGACGAAGAGGGTCTTCTCGGGAGGAACGTCGGTCTTCTGGTACTTTTTCGACTTGCGTTTGGTGCCACTGAGAGGTGGCAGCTTGATGTGAGTGAAGGAGCCGATGCGCTCCCATCCGCCAGCAGCAGCTGTCTTTGGACGGACAAGCTCGATGCGCATTCGAATTTGTGTTTCGACACGAGATTTCGCACCGTGCATCGGCACACCGTGAATATGAACCTGGAGATCCTTGAGACCTTCACGGTTGGGACGAACGACCTCGAAAGCGGAGTAGCCTAGATCGGAATCTAGGTTGTTGCTGTGAACTGCGGTCTGCGAACCAAGGCGGCGCGACGCTGTGGTGGAAGAGCCAGGCAATTTCTTTGGTTCGGAGTCACCCGAGTTGCGGCGAGAGGAGGAAGCACTAGGGTTGGTGTCTGCATTGGCATTGCGGGAAGCAGCTGCCTTGCTCGGTGCTGAGGGTGGCATCATGGTGACAGACGATGAAGTCGGGATATTCAAAGCAGCAAAGGATTGGCCATTGGTGCCGTTGGCATGAGACGCGCCAGGCTCTGTTTTGATGACGGGCGAGTCAAAGGAGCCGGCCTGGACAAATGAGTCGAACATGGCCTCATCGTTGTCGCTGGTCTTGCCAGACCATGCTACGTGGCCATCCGAGTCGTCACCACTACCAGCAAAGCTAGCTGTGCTCGCAATAGTAGATGGGTCGTGAGGAACTGAGCCAGTTTTACTGTCGGAACCGCTTGGGCTGTCTTGGGTGATGGCGTGCGAGGCGCTGGAAAAGTTAGGTATAGCATTATGGGAAGAGGCAGGCGACTGCATCGAGTGTGGAGAAAAGCCGTAGTCGGTGCTGGAAGTTGAGTCCATGTCCATGGACAGATCTGCGTCGTTCTGAAGGCCGAGGTTGGCAAAGTTGCCGTCCCAGCCTGCAAAGTTCATAGCTTCGAAACCCAATTTAACTGGCTGGTGGGGTTCGATGTCGTTGACGTCGAGGCCGGGTATGAGCGATTGAGGATGATCGCTCCAGATGCTGGGCGAGAAGGAGTTGGTCGAGGCGGCGGCGGCGGCGGCTTCTGCTGCTCGTCGATGAGACGCAGTGGTGCGCGCGCGACTCTTGGCCGAGGCCTCGTCGTCGCCGGCAGAGTCGCTCGAGGTGGGACTGCTGGTATTGGTGAGGCTGGGAGGCGATGTGGACTGTGAATCTGTGTGGCTGCTGTACTGATTGTGTGGAAAAGCAGTATCGAAGCTGGTTGACATGGCCGCTTAGGTGGTCAAGGGCTAATTGAGCAACAAGAAACGCAGTGTTCTGTAGTTTGTGCGCCGCGCTGCAATGCTTAAAAGACAGGGTGCGAACGAGTTGGGTGATGAGATGCGATATAGGACGAGTGGTGTTGTATGTATGCGACAAAATGAAGAGCAATGGGGCGACAAGGTCGATTCGCCGTAGGATGCTGATGGACCAGGCTGCAGGAGTTGAAGCAGTGAACGGTAAGTGATGGCACAGCAAGGATTGATTGGGTGAGAGGGTAAAGATGGTGTAGAATGGTAGCAGGCAAAGGTCGAGGTGAAAGTCTAGATGGAAGGCCTCGCCGATATTGGTGATGGAGCGGAAGGGGGATGACCGTGTGGATGCCTGTGACGCGAGATCCAGGCGAAAGCGTGAGGCCAAGGCTGAGCCACACAGAGGCGAGACTGAACAGAACAGACCAGAAAAGAGCGAGCGGATGTCGGGAGGCGCCTCAACTGCTGTGCAGCGCCGCAAACCCATTTTGCATTTTGTGGCTTGGCTCGATTTATTAATACAGGTCAGTACAGCAGCACACTGTACTCGGCCAGTTAGCCTGACCCCAAATCAACCTGTCCGCCCACAGCCTGTCGACTCTAGTGCTGGGACACCCCATTACTATTATTAATTTTTCTCCGCTTAACCCACGACAGGTGCAGCAAACACTTGTGACTGTACAAATGGGAGAAAATTGGCTGGTTGAGCGTGCTTCCTCAGTCTTCTTCTACGCTCTCGTGGTGTTAGGCTTTGTGCCTCTGGAAGTCAACCAATCTGCAACTTGCAGGCAGGCTTTCGAAGCCAACAGATTTCAATGTAGTGAACGTCAAGGCGCGATCGCGCAGTGAGCTGTCCTGTACAGTACTACACGTGTTCCATCCTATTGTTAGGCTGCTCAACCTCAGCTCAGCCTTTGTGAGGCTTCACAAAGTAGGTGAAGAAACCCAATTTGGTGCAGCATGTTGCCGAACCGTTCGACAACGTATTGATGGCAGGTTGGACTGCCAAAGAGTAACAGAGACGCTTGTGCCTGTTCTGCAGTGCTGCACACATTGGGTCGGCTAGATTTTGCGTGGCTGACTGTGACTTGCTCAAAGTCAAGAACAAAGCAGTGATGCCAGATGAGCTCAAGCCCCGTCGCCGCAAGCTGCATCGATCCACAGGTAGATGAATGGACCCGGAAGGCCATGGTTGTCCCGCTTCATCTGATCGGGATCTCCTCGTGCGTCTGCTGTATTCTGCCCAGAGTGGCTGCACCACAGCCTCAGCCTCCGCCGGTCAAGAGGCAGACTCTGTACGGGAAACATGTTTGTTGTCGCAGAAACTTGGCGGCTGTAGGACTTCTCGGGAGACCTTTCCGGGCATAGGAAAAGCCAGAACGCCGTGCAGCCAATTTAAAGCTTCGAAACTTTGGGGCGAGGCACAAGAGCGGTCACGCTGGAAAATAGGAAGCGAATTGTTGGGTGCTCGTCGTCCAGTGCCTCGTTGTCAGCTAGCTAGCTTCAGCTAGCTTTAACACACGGAAACCGTGTCTCGACACGCTTGTCGTATGCAGGGTGCGCTGTGACCGACGCGGGGGTCCCTTTTGTCAAAATACCACTTGGACAGTGCCATCTCCGGGGTTCCACCGAGAGTGCTCCACAGCTCACAAGCTTCCACCTGTCAGTGCGCTAATCTCGCGTTTCCCGCACGTCTCTTCGAGTGCAACCGTAGCTCGGATCGATGCTCGATTTTGCGCCCATCACAATGTTGCTCGGTATACCTCTATGGTCCCGAAAGCCAATGTGAATTGAGCCAGGCGGTGCTTGAAGCGGCAGCTAAATTCTTTCGTCTGTTATCCTTTCGACGTGCCTTTCGTTACAGGATAACAGATCCAATTCAGTGTCTACTTTTGTCCCCCACTCGTTCTCTTTTATCGTGGTTCCAAGTGTCGGCACAGCGCCAAGCTGCAGGGTAGGCCGAGTGCAGTTGTGAGTCCCTCTCTGCACCATGGCATGCCTCGTCTTGTGGCACACGTGTGCTGATGTAGCGTTCCCTTTCACAGCGGAAAACGCCGCGTCGAGGTTGCCGTTCCGACGTGCACTGCATGGGATCAAGCACCCAAAACCTTACCTCGCCATGCCGGTTTCTGTTATTCGGTTCAGGACTGTATCTCGCACGCCATCACGCCATCAGAGCCTCGCAGTCGGATTCCGCCGACTTTGCCGGCTGGATCACTTGCACTTTCGATAACGTCGACACCGTCATTTCGCGAACAGCTATGAATTATCAACATGCAACCTGTAACATGAAAAAGAGCCTAAAGGTACAACAGAGTAAGGGCAGCGAAAGTACAAGCTGGAGGAAACAAGAGTCGAAAGAAACGAGTAGCAACACGTCTAGACACCCGTACGTGTAAGCGCTTTGCGTTGGTTAGAGAAGCGGATTACGTCCCTCTTTTCCAGAATGAAGAGGGTTCTCTCCAGAGCGTGGTTCGTGTATCCCTGGCTCTCGACAAACTCGTGTCGGAGCTTGGCGTAGCTTGTGCTCCAACCAATGGGCAACCTTCTGCGGATCTCGCGTTCCAGCTTCTGACACTCTTCTGCAAGCTCTCCTCGCGTCATGCCCTCCACGTTACCCGCCTGCACAGCGTCCATCGTCGACGAGCGGAAAAGGCGCATCGCCTCATCCACATGCTCTTCACCCACCGTTGGCGAGAGCGTCACCTTGGCCAGTGATTCCGAGATACGCACGATGGCCTCCAGCTGACGCACCGTGATTGGAATCGAAGAGCGTTCGTCATTGTCACGTTCTACCTGGGCCACCTGCTTGCGTAGCGCAACAAAGTGCGACGACAGCTTCTCCGCTGCCTCGGGTGAAAGACGCGGCGCACAGCGTGCTTTGCAGAACGAAATGTATCGCTTCATCTGCTCAACGTCGAACTCGCCCGCAGCAGTAGCATCGTTCGCACGGTTCATGTGAATGTTCATGACGTGCTTCGCCATTGTTCGATCGCGCTGCTCGTTGTGTTCGTCCCTGACGATGAAGATCATGTCAAAACGCGACAAGACCGTGGTCTGGAAGTCGATGTTCTCGCCTGGCGATTTCATGTCGTCGTACCGTCCAAAGATTGGGTTGGCTGCCGCGAGCACCGATGTTCGTGTGTTGAGGATCGTTGTGATACCCGCCTTGGCGATCGAGATGGTCTGTTGCTCCATCGATTCGTGAATCGCGACACGGTCCTCGTCACGCATCTTGTCGAACTCGTCGATACAGACCACACCGCCGTCGGCCAGCACCATCGCACCTCCTTCAAGGT
This sequence comes from Ustilago esculenta, assembly GCA_020827535.1. Classification (NCBI taxonomy): domain Eukaryota; kingdom Fungi; phylum Basidiomycota; class Ustilaginomycetes; order Ustilaginales; family Ustilaginaceae; genus Ustilago; species Ustilago esculenta. Next base: position 608,862 of record JAAKGJ010000016.1, on the reverse strand, counting down.
AGAACTCGCGTGACTGCGGGTCGCGCTGCACTGAGGCCGTCAGACCAGCAGCGGAAGAACCCTTGCCTGAAGTGTAGACAGCAATCGGTGACACCTTCTCGACGAATTTGAGCAGCTGCGACTTGGCTGTACCAGGGTCACCCAGCATGAGCACATTGATGTCACCACGCAGCCGCATGCCGTCGGGCAGCACCTTCTTGGAGCCCCCAAACAACAGACATGCGATGGCCTTTTTGATGTCCTGATTTCCAAAGATGCTTGGCGCAATGCTTGACGAGAACTTCTCGTAGAGGTCCCTGGTTCTTGAGAGACGGCCAAACTCTTCCTCCTCTTCGGCAGAAAAGATACGTGCCATGCCTCGGCCGCCTGCTCCCTCGGCGTCGATCTCGAGACCTACCACCCTCAAATACGGTGTGCGAAGAGCAATCGCGCCGGCCTTGGTACCCTTGCCACCCTTAGCGCTCGTAAAGGTCGAGTAGATGCCGGTTGCGATGATGCGCGAGCCAGGCACAACACGTCCGCAGAGCGCGCGGTCGACAGACATGAGCATGTGTCGTGGGAGCTCACCCACCGGTACCATGTCCGGCGCTTCCTGCAGTTTCACGGTCTGGTTATCGACAAAGCGGCACTTGTCGTGGAGAATCACGTATGGATCCGTCGAGCATTGCGGCGCTGTGGTGTCCATCTTTGTCGAGTCGCAGTACCTCGGCAAGGTGAATCCGCCAAAACCGGACACGACGGGAAGAGATTTGGTAGCACGACAGTCCCTACACATGATTTGGAGGTGTGTTGCGCGTGAAGAAAGAGTTGTGGTGCCAATGACGATTCCCGGTACTCGCACCAGATGGGAGATGCTGTCGGCATGCAAGTCTCGCATTGGTGTGAGGTTTGCATGGCTACGAAGCGTGACTTGGCAGTCAGGCGCCTCTGGGCGCTGCTCATCGCGAGTGATCACTGGGTACAGAATCGCACGAGCGGCACGCTTCACGGCAGATTCGAAGAGGGGAAGAATGTCGGAGGGAGTATCACGGATTGCCTGAGCGAGATCGTTGCTCCAGAGCTGAACATGTTCGAGCTGGACTTCTAGCACATATTGTTTAGCCAGCAGGTTAGCCCGCAATCGGTCTCGGTAGACGTAGTCACTGCCTGTGCGGAAAGTCTGCACGAAGTTGAACAGGGTCTGTTCAGTCTGTGCGGGAGCATCAGGTGCGCGAGAAGCCTCCGACCCTGCCAATGCCTGGGCGGAAAAAACACGACCAGAGTCGAAGCCCGACATGATCGAGGTGCTGTTGTGTTGGGAGGTCTCTAGTGTGGTAGTAGGATTTCGTCTCTACGATATGGGTACTCCCCGATCTTCTTTTTGCGTCCTAGAGAGCGTGCCAAAGGTCAGTGTGGTTGAAAGGAAGTCTCGCTTGTTTGGCGGTTTCGGTAAAAGGTCAGAAAGGGATAGAGAGTGAGAAGGGTGTAGTGATGATGGTGGGAATGGTGAGGATTGGGTGAGTTGTTGGACGTCACAGACGTGATCGTCGCCTTGATCCCTGTCTTTTTCTTTGTGCTGTAGATTGTGTAGCCCAAAACACAGACTGAGCTCTTTCGCCTGAATGAGAAGCGCACTCAATGCAACACTGCGTGCCCGTCAATTGGCTGAAGCGACACACTCTTCGCAAAAGCAATTAACACGACGGACAAGGGTTTCAACCGCGACGCGTCCCTTGCGTGTGTCCTAGTTTACGCCACGGGCATGTTTTCCTTACGCGTGAACATGTGTTTTCATTACGCGCGAAGCAACAGTTAGTTGCGTTTCTTCTCGCCCGAAAGGTAGCCCGAAGCTTCCTCGCCGACTAACCTCTGATGTCCAATGACAGCTTGAAACTAGTTATCTAGACTCTCAGGCGCTTCCTGATATCAGACACAATCATGGTACTTGCTCGGTACAGCCCTTGGAGACCAAAGGGACTCGAATGGTTGAATCAGAGTAGGCGATTAGTCAAGGGATAGTAAAAATGATACGAGCACTGAGAGTTGTGAAAGAATACAAGGAAAGAATCAGTGGGTATAGAAAAGCGGTGCGCAAGCGTCAGCTCAGACGACTTGTGACGGCGCACTGTCGCGGAGGATGCGATTCAAGGCTCAATCAGGTGGCTCAATCTTGCCAGAAGCTCGCCCGGCAAACATCGCAGCTTCAAGCAGCGGACGTAAGCACCCTTCTCGGCTTCGAACATGCTCGAATAGTTCCGGGCAGCGCTCTGGAACGCGGAGATCTGGCGGATCACCTCGGCAATGCTGCGGAACTTGAGCACGTTGATGAGCGGCTCGAGCTGCACTGTGGGTGGCAGTGGTGGGAGACCAGCGAAAGCATTGGGATCGGCGGGACGCAATTGTGTCACGCCATCTTCAGTAGTGGTAGTCGAAGCGGTCAGCGTCGGAGCTGTGGGATCCAGGAACGTCGGCATCGCATCATACTGCATGAGATCCGACACGAAAAGTCCGAAGAATGGAATGCACCCTCGGTTCGATGCAGATTTGCCCGCCTCACCCGCTGTCGAGCCAACGCTGGCGCCACCGGAGCCGCTGTCCCCAGCATTGCCCTCGGCGAGCTGCAACATGGCGTTTCGAAGATGCCGGAAGTTGTGTCGCGGTCCTACAAATGAGTTAAGATCTCGCCACATTCGCATCTCAAAGTAGCCGACGCGGTTCCATGTTCGACGCAGCCTCTCAACCCAAGGAGTGCTGAGACCGAAGATGATCTGGGCTAAGGATGCAAAGTTGGACTGCAGATAGCACTTCCATGCCACTCGGATCATCTTGGAGATCACAGCGGCCCGCTCATCGATGTTCTGCGTGAGGACCACCTCGCTCGCGACCCAATTGGATGTGAGATTGAAACGAGCAACGATCGCCTCGACAGCACGTTCTTGGTGCATCTCGCCTAGACGCTGGGCCTCTAGGCGGTCGCGCACGCGGTCTCGGTAGAACGCCTCCCAGTCGGTGACCTCGGCCCCAAAGCGACGCTCGCGCCATCTCGAAGAAGCCAGCTCATCCCAGGTAATGGAACCAAGCAGCTCGGCTTCGATCAAGCACATCTGACGTGCCACCGACTCGGATCGGTAGGAGAGAAGGAAGGAGCGATGGGCAGGGGGTAGAGGTGTCCAGCTCCTCTTGGGCGACATGGGCACGCCCGAGCCAAGCGGTGTCTTGTCTGCTGCAGAAACAGGCTTTCTAGCTGAAGCGCTTGCGTCCGATTGCTGCTCAGGTTCCTTCGTTGCCGTGGCATCTGCCGAATTGACCGACGATACGCGCTTCGCCGGCAACTGTCGCAACTCAAGGCTCGGTGCGGGCATGGAGCCATTTTTGTCGTAGTCTCCAGACTCAGATGCCGAGCTGCTATCCTGGAGGTCCAAGAAAGATGACTGGGCTCGAATCTTTTGATGCTTCGTGGCTGGCGACTTGGGATGCACCAAGTGGCGCTCATCCGTCGATCGGTTACATGGATGAACGGATGAGTTAGATGCTTCGTCTTCAGCATCAGCGAGCGAGCCGCCAGTGAGTGAGGAGGAAAGTGTACGGTCAGCCTTGGAACGCGAAGACGTTTGGCTCGTGTGCTTGGCTGCTGACAATTCCTGGTCCTCGTCATCTGCAGCATCGCCCCTGGCGTTGCGAGCCAGCGAGCGTTGCCACAACCTCTCGACTCGTTTTGCCTTTTCTTTCTGACGGTCTTCATCGATTATTCCTTCCAATCGGCGAAGGGCGGCTTCTACGTCGCCAGGCTCCTCGTCGTCGCTGTCAATGTCGTCGAGCCGGAAGCCCTTTACAAGCTCATATCCTTGCAATGCCTCGTCGGGATCAAGCATCTCAGATTGAACCGTGCTGATCATGGGCGGGACTGGCGGCAGCGCGGAGGGCGTTGGCGCGTGTTGTTCCGAAACAAACAAAGCACTGTCAACGCTCGCGCCTCGCGTGTGTCCGAGCCCGAAAGAGCCCATGTGAACCTGACGCGTTGCGGAAGGAGGTCGGAACATGGAGGAAGCCATGGAATCAATACTCTCCCGGCCGGGCGGCAGCTGCTGAGGCTCGAGGTCTTTGATCGTGTTGGCTTGACGCAGATCCCTGGCCCCAGGTAGACGTCGTAAAGCTTTGCGGACAGCAAAGTCGTCATCGTCGCTAGAAAGATCAATGTCATCGATTTGCACGATACGCGGAGCTGCATCGCTAAGGATGGAGTCACGATTCGAAGTGCCACGCTGACTTCGATACAACGTATCCGGCACGATCGAGCTTCTTGCAGCGACAGAAGCGTCTGGACCACGATCGACAGATACGCGCGCGACTGACCTTAGGGTTTGCTCGCTGGTAGCATGATGGAGATGCTCCTCGCCTTCCGCTTTGGATCGAGTGTATGAATCCAGCGGACGGACAAAAGCAGAATCAAGGCCAAAGAGTTCCGGGTTTTGCGTTGCGACCAACGCAATCGTATCGTCTTGGGCATGCTGACTGATGCCGAGCCCCTGCGGGTCTGCATCGCTGTGCCAGGATTGCTTCTCCGGAAGGCCCGACAGGTCTATAGAGCTTGCCGGCGTGGACCGGTTGGTAGATGCACCAGCCAGGCTTGGGGTCTCTTCTTGACCGGCGCTATCCTCAGATGCCTGACTGGCTAGGCCCTCCTCCTCATCCTCGTTTGCTTCCTCTGTAAGTGAGAGGGGTCTTTGACGCGGAATCCTTGTCTGACGCGCAGCTGACGATGACTGCAGTCGTCCTTGATCGGTGGAAAAGTACTGCAGTAGACTATCAAGCCCACCTTTGACAAAGAGAAGATCACTACACTCCTCTGCTTCGGTGTCTAGCTCATTGCTCCCGTCCAGGCTCAGACCTCGACTACCAAGCACCCTTTTGAATTTTGATAGACGACCAACGGTCTGCACAAAGGCACGCGACCAGGCGTTCGGCGGATGCGGCAGTGGAGCTGGAGAAGCCCCTGCCACTGCGGGGTGAGGCCGAGCTGGGTGATGCGAGCTGGGTGCCAGCGTGTGCCGATGCGATACGAGTACGGACTCGGATGCCGCCTTCTGTGCGGCGCGGGTTGCATCGGATAGTTCCAAGCGGGCCATCCCCGGAGAGGCATTCAGGCTACGCTCTGTTGAAGGCGACCTGACATGCGGTTCATCGTGAGACCTTTGATCCTCGAAAAAATCAAGATTGACATCCTCAGCGATCGACGATGCTGATCCAGAGCTGGTCATTCCAGTCCCTCGACTTGAGGCCGAGCTCGAAGCCTTGATGACACCAGTCTCAGAGTCGTGTGAGGACGAGCCAACAGTCGAAAGACTGTCGTTCTTGCGTCGCGTAGCCGGGCAATCTGTGAGTCGACCAGAGTCGTGTAGGAGGAGGCCTCCCACGCCCGATTGTGAGTAGGTCTCCTTGAGACCTCTGACGATCTTTCGGAGACTGTTGACGATGTTGAGATCGGCTGGGCGCGCTGTGATCCGGTCATCCTTTGAGATCGCGTTGAGCCACGTGGCGAGACGTTGGCGGAGGGCACGATTCGGAAGAAAGTCGAAGTCAAAGTGGTGCTGAAGCCAATGCTTGATGACGACGTAAGTACGCACTCGCACAATACGTCGGCGCGCTTCATCTTCAGCCGAGCAAGGTTCCGTCATTGCCCATTCGAAGCGGAGAATAAGCAAGTCGAGCAGCTCGAGGGGAGTCATGAATTCGCGGTATGTATAGAAGAAGTCCCTTCGCAGGGCAAGGTCGATCTCGGCTGTGAGCTCGGCGACCAGACGTGCTGCAGATGCAGCAAGCAGCATAGCTTTCGCCCGTGGAGGAGCGGCGCCTGAAACATCAGCCCTCTTTTCGGAAGCCGGACTTGAAGTGTGGAAGCCAGCCGAAGAGCGCTTGTTCGAGCCAGCATCATCGCCGAAGAGCATTTGGCTCTTGCGATTGCGGCGCTTGGCGGTCGCAGCCGGGGAGCTGTCTGCTGAAGAGGCAAGCTCAGATGCCAGTGATTGGTCTGCGTCCGTCTGACCCATGCGGTTGCTCACGACAAAAGTGCCATCGTTCTGGTCGCTCTTGACGGCCCAAACTGCGAATCGTGGATCGTCGCCGGGGGCGGCCGATGTGGGCAAAGCGTGGGCCTCGGCCATGAAATCGGAAGGTTGAGCTCCCTCAGCGACAGGTGAGTTGCCAAAGGCGGGCACAGATGCGGAGACAAGATCGCGGGAATCTACGCGCTGCTGCTGATGCTGTTGCGATGGAGTGGATGCGAGCGGAGGCAAGACCGGCGACGGTCTTTGATAGCACTGAATGACATCAAAGACGAGCGCCTTGGATTCGTTTTGGGATGACCCCGAAGCGTTTCTGCGTAAGAAGGGCTGCAAATCCACAGGATAGTGATCAGTGCAGCCCTTCTTGCTCTTGCCGCGGGTAGTCACATCGGAAGCATTAGATTCGAAAGATTGGGCTTCTCTGAGTTGGTGAGATCGAGGGGACATGGCCGAGGCTGGGTCGAAGCTGAGTTCAGGAAGACGCAGTTCTGGAGCGGGCAACAGTCGAGATGACATGTTGGGTGAAACACGTGAGGAGCCGCTTGATGATCGTCTTTTTCCAGATTGTAGCTGCGCTGCCGAATGTGCGTCAGACTGCGGTTTTGCCCAGAGATCGTGGTGTCCAAGTCCTAGGACGGCACCGAGGACATCACCTTCTTGGATATAGTTTGCGCCATGGCGATTGGCGTGAGAACCATCGACAGGAGAGCTGCCTGTACGCGCCATGGTAGCACCACCAAACGCTCCACCGCGATATGGAAAGGGGTGGCCAGCTGCATGTAAAGTGGATGGCGATTTGGACGACAAAGCGAGCGGCAAAGCTAGAACACGTTGATTCGAGTCTCCAAAAGAGGAGATCGCTGGATTCGAAAACGGAATGTGAGCTGTGCTGCTTGGCGGGGCAGGCTCAGCAGAAGTAAAAGGAAGAGGAGCAAAAGTAGATGAAGGTTTGCGACGCAGTACAGGTATCGATCTGGAGTGTTTGAGGCTGAGATTTCCGGTCTTGCGAAAGAGGCTGCTGCTCAGATTGGTCCGTTGTGATGGTGAAGCATCAGCATGATCGGAGCTAGGCTGTGTAAAGATCGCACCAGAAGAGCTGGAACGAGGCATTCCGGCGTGTGTTGCAACAGTCGATGCTGTCAGCGAACGGCCATCGGCTGATCCGGCTACTTGGCGCGAGCGGAATCGAAAGATTACGCGACCTGTATCGAGGCGCACTGCTGTGATGTGTAATGGCGATTCCGCACCAAAGTCATGGTTGGCGTCATACTTTGCAGGCTCCTCCGCGACAGCATCGCGAGCCGCTTCCAAGAGGCTGATGGGAATCTGGTGTTGAGCTGCGAGGATCTTGACTGCGTTCCAATTGGTGGTCTCGACATCAAGCGAAGCTGCCCCGCTGCTGGCAGCAGTGCTGCTCGTCGACACATTCGGCGCTGCCGAAATACTCGCAAGCGAAACGTCCATAGCTGCAGACACCGCCACTGCGGGAACGGTATGTTGGAATGCAAGAGCGGTTTGCAGCTTTGAAGCCGAGCCGATATGTGATGTTTGGCCAATTTGACGATGGTGATAGCTCCGTGATGCACAAAAATGTTGTGGAAACTAACGCGCTGCTCAGCAATCGGAACAATCGCTTCGGGAGACCATGGCGGGAACAAAGGTACGCGGTTAAAGGGTGAGTAATCAAACACTGCGGTGTGTGAGGGTATATGGATGTCCTGTCGGCGCGCTTGCTTTGCTGGGTGCCGTGAGTACGTTTGTATTTTGAGCGAGAGCTAAGTCGAGCTGCGTCCGCGATGGATGCAAGATTGTACGGTACAGAACAAGATTGTGACGGTGACGCGGCGGGAGAGCAGACTGGAGCAAAGGGTATCGGTGGGAGAGGGGTCGTCAAAGATCGTGAACAGTAGCGAGCAGCAACAAGCAGCGTCGCATCTGCCTTGTGATGGCGGGGATGTAGATGATGTAGAGCAGACGGGTGGAGAAGGTGTGGGAATGGATGGGATGGCAGAGGTGTAGCAGACACGATGGTCCAACAAAGTCGAGGCGCCAAAGGCGATTAAGCAGACACGCGCACCACAAGGATGCAGAGCTTGTAGGCAGCAGCACGCAGTGAAGCGGCAAAGGTGAATCTGAAGTGACCCTTCTCGCGCCTTGCCCCTTGTTGCATCAGATAGGCCGCATCCACCCACGCACACTCCAGAAAAGGCTCTTTTTGGTCTAAAAATCCAATTCTGATAATGAGTGCGAGATAGAAAGAGAGGGCACGAGCGCAGTTCAAACGCTGCCAACTCGCACACCTCGTGGGGGTTTTTTCTGGAATGATTTTCATTGAGAGAGGGAGTCAGCGGGGCAAGCATCCTGAGGCAATCGCCCCCCGGCCCCTCTGCGGTTGAAATTTCATCTGCCCTGGATTCAATGCTGAAGGGTTTCAGGGTCCTGCCTCAGTGTGCCAAGGGCAGGCAATCGCTGCGATTTGGGCTCCCCTCAATACTCGTCTTCACGGATTTCAGTCCCGAATCTCACGAAGCTTGGTAAAGCCACACTCTTTACTCATTCCATTTCCCATCCATGCGAGTGTGCTACGAAGGCTTCATCCAAAACACCACTGCGATGGAACCAAGTTCTGAGTTTCCGAAAGTCGTCACGAAGTTTTGGGTGGCTCGAAAGCGTATGGCGTCCAACACGATAGAGGCATGCAACTGCAGATAATTCGGTTCACATTCCCGAAACACGGGCCAAGTACATGCTCAGGGGCCAGCGCGATGATTAGTCTTGACATTGTTCCTGTAGAGTCCAGGAAGCCAAGCAGCGACCGAGACCTCTCGTTCAACTTTAGCACAGTCGAACCCACGCACGGACAGAGATCACACACTTTGCACGGAGTCATAGGCAGGTGACGTTTCGATCAGAAGTTGCAAATAGGTACAAACGAGGCGGCGGTGATGTAAACACAGTAATTCGAATGGGAGCGCATCGTTGGCGGCGCTTTCTTGGAGTGGAAAAGAAGACTTTGTCGAGAAGAAGCGCCTGGTGCGGAAGGCTCAGAGCAGGAGAGTTGGCGGATATCGTGGCACAAGTTGGAGGGCAGATACTTGGTGTCAAGAGGAGCAGTATTGTGGCGGCAGCAGAGCATGGGCCTTAACAGGCCAGCTTTGAGTTACAGGACGACGTTCTGATGGGCAAGGATGCGCGCGGTTGTCTCGAGCCAGCGCGAAAGCTTGTTTGATCTGCATGCATGCTTGGCCAAGACATTAGCCGCCCAAAAGCACCAAGCTTGACCATGCATTTCAAACCGATTCAGTCAACACCGTCCTCGACGGTCCGAAGGGCGCCCGTGACTTCGAATGAAGCCCGACACGATACGCAAAGTCTCCGCTCCTACGACATGAGAAAACCAGTGCCAGCGCAAGGCCAACTCGGCCGGGACATTCCTCTTCTAACATCATTCGTCCACTTGACTGGCCGCTTGTGAGGGGCACATGGTGGAAATCTACATGGCAAGCTCTGCCTGCAGCGCACGGAGTTCTGCATCGTCATCGTCTTCCACCACTGCTTGTTTGCGCTCCGGTCCGTTCGAGAGGCGGGATGGTCCTGCTGATGAGGCCACTGCGGGCGTATGAAGAGGCACGGAATCGGCGCCCACGAGTCGCTCGTTGAGCTCGTCCTGTTCGAGTTCCTCGAGCTCGTTCTTGAGCTCATCTTCATCGATGTCGTGGCCCATGCCGACAGGGTTCGAGATGGCGTCCGAGATCTCGTTGGTCAAGTCCATCTGTTCGCGGATCGAGTCCATAGTCGAGTCCACCTTGTCGATGTTGAGGCTGCCGTGGATGGTCTTGAGAGCGTCGGCACCCTTGCGCATTGCTGTCATCGTCTCGAGGTTCATATTGGCGCTTTCGATAGCATTGACTTGGGTCTCGAGGGTCATCCTTGTGCCTGCAATTCGGTCGAGCTCATTTTCGTACGCCTTCTTTTGCCGCAGAGCCGCTTGCGCCGCTCGCTTATTTGTTGTGACATTCGCCTTTGCCTTCTTGAGCTCGTCCTCAATCTTTTTGTTGAGATGCTCCTCCTTCTTTTCGAGCATAAGCAGCTGCTGCCGCAAACCAACTATCGCATCTCTAGCTGAATTCTTGTTTTCCTTCTTGCCGAAGAAGTTCATCCAGCTCGACATGTTGGCAAGTGTTTCGGATTTTGCGTCACCGAGACGTGCTGTGTGGGAAAGAGTTTGGAGAAGCGTCTAGCAGGTATATGGAGTTCGCCCTTTTCCGATACTCGAGCGTTCAAGATCCAGGGGTGTGCCAATGTGAAGAACGCCGGGAAGTCGCTTTCGTTTTGATCGGATGGAATGCGAAGCAGTTGCTGATAAGAGGATGCAAGAGCTTAACGAGATCGCAACTTGAGAAAAAAAAAAAAAAAAAAAAAAAAAAAAAAAAAAGTGGAACAAAACCGTGCGTGTTCGCAAAAAGAACAATCGATTTAGAAGTTTTAGAAGTTTTAGGGGTTATAATGCAGACGACGTGAGTTGCAGATGTCGATGCAGATGTAGCGGTGATGATGAAGATGAAGATGATGCTGTTGCAGTGTTGTGGAGAAAAGAGAGGCGACGACGTGTTGGCCGCGCTTAGAGCCTCTCGCAACTCAACTCAACCCTGACCCTTTTTCCAAAGGCGTGGCCCAACTTAGCCGATCTGTTCAGAGCAAAGGCCCAGGATCAAATCAGTCCACGGTGTGGGAATTGAATTTGGAAGTGGAAGTGGAATTGAAATTTGAATTGAAATTGGAATTGGAATTTGAACTTGAACTGGAACTTGAACTGGAGCTGGAACTGGAACTGGAACTGGGGATGGAAATGGATTTGGAGCAGAGCTGTTGCGCCTCAATCCAGGCTGTTGCTCTGCGTGCAAAAATACGCAATTTCACGTTTGGGTGGAGGATTGACGCTCTGAGGCACGAACCCACCTTTTTGGCCGTGACGCGCTCACACAGCTGCAGGATGTATCACGCACGATGATGACGAACTGCCCCTTCTCACACGAAACCGCGATTTTGACGCTCTTTGTGAGATCGTGGATCATGTACAGTACAGCTCTGGATTTATTCGGACGCCTCGGCCTTCAGAACGGAGCCTTGGTCGGCTGCCACCAAGCAACCTCAGCAGACGGTGGCTGTAATCACGTCTTGCTATCTTACGGATTGTCCACCTTCGAACTGCTTCCCGGATGTCTCCGTGGCACTCACACTCCACCCACCGGCGGATCTGCAGATACTTTCCTGGACACTAGCTTCAAGCTTGCTTCGAACCGCTGCAGGAGACTCTCATAGACATTGTCATCACCTGTCACCCTCAAGTCGAGTCACGAGGCTCGTCTCTTTCGGTGAGTACGGCTTGCGCTTTTCTGTATAAAGGACGGCGATAGAGTTCAGGACTCGGAGGTCGACCAAGTTCGCTAGCTCGTGACTAGAATGCTACAATGAGCCTTCCATCAACATCACGGACAATAGCAAATTGCGCCCCTTTGCGCCGGGGTCTGGCCACAGCTGCGAGCACAGAAGCAGTCCGACCGTTCATCGCCTCGCTTCCACCTCGATCCAAGTATCCACTCAAGCAGCCTGAGCTTGCCGTCGACCACCTCGTCGTGGGTGGCGGCGTCGTAGGTCTCTCTGTAGCCTCGGCGCTCGCTGCACGGTGGCCGGACAAGACTACCTACCTTGTGGAACGCAACAAGTCTTTTGGCGAAGAAACAAGCTCGCGCAACAGCGAGGTGATCCACGCCGGTCTCTACTATCCAGCCGACTCGCTCAAGACCCATCTGTGCCTGCGTGGCCGTGAACTCATGTATCAGCGGTGCCTTGAGCAAAACATCCCACACAAACAGACCAAGAAGCTCGTCGTCGGAGCCGATTTTGCAAAGGCGTACCTCGAAAAGCTACAGTCTCACTGCGATGCGCTCGGAGAGCTGGCACCACCGACACGCTTGATCACCGGACAGGAAGCACGAGAGCTTGAGCCGCACCTATCTGATCAGATTGCGTGGGCCCTGCTCTCCGAACGAACTGGTATCGTGAGCAGTCACGAACTCATGGCCAGCCTCGAGCGAGACTTGCTCGACGCAGATAATGCCGAGATCGTCTACGACACCAAGGTCGTCCGTGTCGACCCAAATCAGCCCGACCTCAGTGCGGTCAGCAGAAAACGTGGATCTGATGGCTCGCAAGACGGCTGGATCGTGCAGACCGTCACCTCTGAGTCGGATTCTGCGACCGACCAAGCAGACGCGCTGCTAGCCAAAGTCGTGATCAACGCATCGGGTCTCAGTGGGCCGATGGCGCTCAACTCGCTGCTTTGCGAGTTGGGCTCCCAACAGGATGCGATTCCGATGTGGCATTCCAAGGGCAATTATGCCTCGTACAAGGGCCGCGGTGCCACCGGCATCCAGCACCTCATTTATCCTGTTCCAGACACACGCAACAAGGGTGCACATACACACACTTCCCTCGGCACCCATCTCACGCTCGATCTCGACGGTCACGTCCGCTTTGGACCCGATACCGAGTGGATCTCACCTCCTCTGTCCGCCGGAGGACAAGACCAACAAGACGCCGTCGACTTTTGGAAGCGCTCTCTCACCGTCGATGAGTCGCGCCTTACTTCTATGTACGAGTCGATCACCGAATACCTGCCCAACATTGACAAATCTGGCCTCTCACCCGACTACGCTGGCATCCGACCGAAACTCATCGGCCCCGAAGAGAAGGCATTCATGGACTTCCAATTCCTCTGGCACAATTCGACCAACCTCGGCTCACAGCGACTGTGGCAGCGCGCACCCAGTCTAGTCGCTCCAAGCACCAGCTGCGTATCACCGGCAAAAGAGACGGTGGACCGGATCGAGGGCGGAGCAATGATCAGTCTGCTCGGCATCGAAAGTCCCGGTCTGACATCGAGCCTGGCAATCGGAGAACTGGTCAAAGACATGGTTGCCAAGTCGTTCTACAACGAGCATCCTCGCAGGAAGCCGAGCCTGAACAAGGGTGCTAGGAACGAAGATCACGCTCACCGTGTCGATGCGTGGGCCTAACCACTGAGACGCATCTTCCCCGTGCAATTGGAGTACAGTCGTTTTCAGCCTTCTTTTTTGACCACGTTTGACTGTGTGTTCCTGAGCCATGAGTCGAGCGTAATCCTTCTGACGGGTCACATAACGTATTTCCCGTAGTACCGACGCGCCTGTAGTACCGACGCAATTTTAAATTTTTCTGAGAAGCACGTGTCTGATGTGAGTGACTTGCATGATCGTGAGCACAGTTGTTTCTTCGTTCCTGAAACCCACTGACCCCGTATCAGTTCCCACCGTGAACATCGTCTACACCATTGTATCTAATGGAAGGAGTGAACCGGTAATGTGTTACTGTTGCCGGTTCAGGGATCCTGGGGAAGAAACCACTGATCAGCTAAGGCAGGGGCAAGTAGCTATCTCAACAGTGCCTTCCCTATCTCAGAGGGGCTTGTAGAGCTAAGTCTGAGGATATTTCAGCTTAGATACACTCCATATGTAGAGGATATCAGGGGTTGCAGTAGTGATTGAGGAGCAACTACCAACATAGGCAACTTTGCTCATGCAGGAGGAAGAGAGAAGAAGAAGAAGAGAAGAGAAGACCTTGCTATGCAAGGATGTGTGAACTAGTTCAAATGACTTTCTACAACTGTATCTACAAATGGGTCAATGTATATATGTGTTTTCCTATGCTGGCAATGCCTTCACAAAGTTGGCTATGTCTTCGCTATATCAAGGGAATGATACCTGTGTCGAGTCTTGGGGAGTATGTGTTGGAATATACAGTCACTCACGTTCTCGACTTCAGAATGATCTGTTAGATTGTGGAGGTCCAACACAGGCATCTAAGATGTGTCAATATTCCTCAAAAATTATTCCAACACTGTTAGGCCATGACACATCAAGAAAAGTCCAATTTCGGACCCCCACATCTGGCTATGGGGTTGCATTTACCCAATTTTGGCTATTGGTCCACAATTGCGGGACCCCAGACCCATATCTCTGAGACACAATTTGTGTTGGATGAGTGTGGACTGTATATACTGGCAAAGATAGGAACACACTCCTCCATGATAAGGAAAGATAGTGTATATATGCAATCACACACACATGCTCAAAGATAAGCTCCTATAACATTTTACTGTCTCTACTCAAGCTCCCAAACAATGCTCCATACTCTCCAAGACTCAACACAGGTATCATGCCCTTGATATAGCAAAGACATAGCCAACTTTGTGAAGGCATTGCCATCATAGGAAAACACATATATACATTGACTCATTTGTAGATACAGTTGCTGAAAGTTATTTGAACTAGTTCCTACATCCTTGCATAGCAAGGGCTGCTCTCTTCTTTTCTTCTCCATCTCTTTTCCTCCTGCATAAGCTAAGTTGCCTACATTGGTAGTTGCTCCTCAATTACTACTGCAACCCTCTGATATCCTCTATATATGGAGTGTATCTAAGCTGAAATATCCTCAAACTTAGCTCTACAAGCCCCTCCAATATAGGGAAGGCACAGTTGAGATAGCTACTTGCCTTTGCCTTAGCTGATCAGTGGTTTCTTCCCCAGGATCCCTGAACCGGCAATGGTAACGCATTACCAGTTCACTCCTTCCAACAGTATGGAGCATTGTTTGGGAGCTTGAGTAGAGATAGTGAAATGTTGTGGAAGCTTATCTTTGAGTGTGTGTGTGGGGTTGTGTATATATGCTATCTTTCCCTATCACAGAGGAGTGTGTTCCTATCTTTGCCAGTATATACAGTCCACACTCATCCAACACAAATTGTGTCTCAAAGATATGGGTCTGGGGTCCCGCAATTGTGGACCAATAGCCAAAATTGGGTAAATGCAACCCCATAGCCAGATGTGGGGGTCCGAAATTGGACTTTTCTTGATGTGTTGTGGCCTAACAGTGTTGGAATAATTTTTGAGGAATATTGACACATCTTAGATGCCTGTGTTGGACCTCCATGATCTAACAGATTGTTCCAAAGTCGAAAACGCAAGTGACTGTATATTCCAACAGTCCCCCTCATTTGCAATATCGGTGAGAGGTCTTCAACTCAGGCAATCTCAGAGCTCAATGTCATGGTGGCCAGAATTTTTATTGTGTTTTCTTACATGAAGGGAAGAGCAGAGGGAAAGGGGGATGGCAAAGGAGGGGACTGGGGACCCGTCGTCATGGAGATGATTGTCGACGTCTTTCAGACATTGTTGCATCTGATGTTGTACAAGGCTGTGTAGGCAGCGTCCTTCACATCATTGGGGACATGTTCATTAACGATGCCTCTCAGAATCCCCAGGTTCTCATTGATTTCCTTGATCTTGCATTTCCTTGGGGTCATCCAACCTGTGTATCCATTGCTGTTGCAGGCACAATGTTGGATGACACATAGGTTGCAGTTTGTGGACCTCTCTTTGCCTGTGAAGGTCAGTCCTGTTCCATACATGCAGATAACTCCCCACCAAGTGCAATTGCTGCATGCTTGTTCAGCCACTTGGAATCCATCCTTGAGGAATTCCCCCTCCTTCGGGAAGTGTGAGAGGCTGGTATGATCATTGGTGGCATTGTCTGGCAATGGAAATTGCCGGTTGGTGGTGGAATTGTCTTTGTTGGAGTAATTATCCTGAGTGGGAGCCATTTCTTTGTCAACACTGAGGCCTGTGTTGCCATCTGGGAGGTGTTTATCCCTCTGCATGAAATTGGTTCCTTCGTCGGAACTATCCTCTTCTGAGGAGGTGTCAGGGAAACGGATATGTTGAGGTTGGTGTGATGACATGGTAAAAAAAAGGGTGTGTAAAGTATTGGTGGTGTGGTAGGTTGCTGGTGTTGGGGAGGATTTTGGTGGTGATGGAAGTGATATGACAATATGTTGTGTAGTTTTTGTGGGTTGAGTGTCAAGAAGTGCACAACCAGAAAATCTCACATGCAAAAATAATGAGGATTTGCACACCAAACAAATTTGGCAGGAGATTCCCAATGGGGGGAAATTTCAGCCAAAAAAGGGCTGGGGTATCCCAAAATTGTGGATGGGCACACATCCAGGGTGAATTTTGAAAAATTTTCACTTTGGATGCACGTGGAAGGTCATGGAAAACCTTGCCACAATCAGCAAAATATTGGATATTGAGGAATGTGAGACCCTAAATTGGGACACATTAACCCATCATCGGATTTCAATTTTTTAAATTTTTGATGAATGTTTGATCTGGGAATTTTGAAATTTTGAATTTTGATGATTTTTGACACATCAAAAGAATGTGGAGGCATGCATTTGGATGCAGCAGTTTTGTGGGGCACAGGTTCCTGTGTCAGGAACATTGGATAAACAAATGGAGTGGGGTCCCCACATTGGGAAGATGGACCCTTAATAGAGATTAGATACCCTGAATTGGGTAAATGTTGAGATACTGTCTGTGCTGTGAGACTTTGACTTTCTTGAGTGGTTGGGTGAAACTGTCAGCAAGCTGTCCCGATGTAGGAATGTTGGTGACAATGATGGTACCATCAAGTTGTTTCTCCCTGACAAAGTGATATTTGATGTTGATGTGTTTGTTTCTTTGATGGACCTTAGGGTCCTTAGATAAGTATATAGCTGCTTGGTTGTCCACATATAGTGGTGTAGGCTTGTGAATCTCGAAGGAGAGTTCAGCTAAGAGTCGTCAGCTCCAGGTGATCTCCTTGCATGCTTCTGCCATAGCAATGTACTCTGCATAGGTAGTTGATGTCACAACTAAGGGTTGCCTTTTGCTTAACCAGCTGTAGGGTATCCCATTGATGGTGTTTGTGATCCCTGATGTGGACTTTTGAGTAGCAGTGTCCCCCCCAAAGTCTGCATCAGAGTAGGTTTGCAAGTGTGGGCCCCAGTCTTCTTCTGGAGGGAAGGATGTTCCCTTCTTCATGAAGAGGAGTCTGTAATCGGCAGTACCTTTGAGATAGCAGAGAAGGTGCTTTGCAGCAGTCATGGCTTTATCAGTTGGGGAAGCCAGGTAGTGACTAAGACGGTTGACAGTGACGGCAATGTCTGGTCATGTGCAAGTGGAGATGTAGAGGATTGAGCCAACAATGGTATGATAGAGGGAGTGGTCATTGGCATTGAGTGCCACTCCATCAGCAATGTCACTCACAATAGCGGGTGTATGCACAATGTTCATGTTGTTGAGACCAAATTGAGTAAGTAGGTGTTGTATGTGACTGGCTTGGGAGAGGTGAAGCAACATTGGAGTAGATGTGACTGGAATACCTAAGATGAACAATACTGGATCTCCTCCAGTCATCTTGAACTTGGATTGAAGTGTCAAGATGAACTTATCTGCTGTAGGCTTTTGTTTCACAAGGATGAGAATGTCATCAACATATAGGGTGAGGATGAGAGGTGGTTCACCCTTGTTCTCAATGTAGTAAAGAGTGGAGTCATAGTTGGATTGCTTGAAGCCAATGTTGGTGAGTGTACTATCAGCCTTTTGATACCATGTGCATCCAGCCTGCTTGAGGCCATAGAGAGATTTGTTGAGCTTGCAAACAAGGGATTGAGATCCCGATTGTGTCATTGAAGCTGGCAATGGAGGTTGCCTCATATAAAGGTCAACATCCAGTTCACCATTGAGGTAAGCAGTGATGACATTGAGTTAGTAGATCTTCATGTCATATTGGAGTGACATGATCATGAGCATCCTAAGTGTAGCCATTTTTACCACTGGTGCAAAGGTTTCCTCATAATTGATACCATGAACTTGAGTATAGCCTTGAGCAACCAGTCTAGCCTTGTATTTGTCAATCGTGCCATCTCCTTTCCATTTGACTTTGAACACCCAATGACAGCCAATGATGTTGGCATTATTGGGAGCATTCACTATGGTCCAGGTATTGTTCTCCTGGTGCAAGTTGAGCTCTTTCTGAATTGCCTCTTGCCAATTGGGCCAATCAGGTTGACATTGAGCTTGGAGAATGGTTCTAGGTTCATCATCAGATGCAGGGAAGGGAATTCCATCATTGGTACACACTTCATCAGTGAAGGTGCCTTTGGTGTTGTTGATGGCAACAGAGGAGAGGGAGCATATAAAATCTTCCAAGGGTGGAGTAGAAATCCCTTGATCTCTATCCTCTTGAGTGAGGTAAGGGAATCCCACATGTTCTTCCTCTTGGGCAAACGTAGGTCCATTGTTGCTTGGAGGGTGCATGATATTGGGACTGATGGCTCAAATTGGAGTAGGGTGGATGAGGACTGGCTCTTGGGGAGCCTCATCATGAATGTTGATGGTGGTAGTTTCCTCAATTTGAGGGATGTCTTGTTCCTTGAAGGGGAAGAGTTCCTCATTGAAGGTAGCATTTCTGCTAGAGAGGATGGCCTTGGTTCGAAGGTCAAGTAGTTTGAAGGCCTTGGACCCATTGGTAACCCCAATGTAAACTGTGTTACAAGGCGCACACAGGCCTAGTGCCTGAGTATGCGAAATTGAGGATAAACAGGGTCTTGACCTCGATTTCGGCGAAATCGAGGATAAGGGCCCCTTAAACTCGATTTCGAGCTCTACTGCACACAGGCGTGCAAACCTTCAGTGGAGCACATCCTGACAAAAGGGCACAGGTGAGAAAGGGGCATTAGCTCAGTAAGAGCTGGTGTAGGAGGCCCCCTGTAGGGGATAGGACATATAGGAATTAAGGGGTTTTCATGAGGGGAGCTGGGGCCTTGCCAGTTGCAGGCCCAGGAGGCCTGAGCAGGCCTGGAGCTCGAGTGCTGAAGATAGGGGCATGAGGAGGGCTCACCAATCAGCAGAGCCTACCCTGGAGGTAGGTGCCTCAAGCCAGGAGCTCAAGGAGCATGGCCTACCCCAGAGGTAGGCCTATATAGGTCCAGGTCTTGTTCATCATCAGACGAGTGGATCCTCATCCACTCTAGTCTTTACCATCTTTATCTGTTAGTATCAGTCTTTCAAGCATCATCACGATTGCAATACAGGTAGTTGTGATTACTTAGTACAGTGTGTGAGCACCAGGAGTTGAAGGAGCATCAGGAACATCAGGTCAGCACCATCACTGACCCTGCGACACCTACATCGCAGGCGGAACCTCAACCATGGCCCTGGAACCTACACCAGTGCCTTACCCAACAGCAGCAAGGGTCTTACACTCACTCAACATGCTCCAACTAACAACTAGTGCACCCTTGAGAGTTGGAGGTGCCATTGCATTGCTCCCACAAATGTGCCGAGTGACCCCTGGACGGGGTGCCAACAGGGTTAACCAATATCGAGTTTAAGGAGGTCTTAAACTCAATTTTGCCCAAATCGAGGATAAGGGCCTCTTAACCTCGATTTAGCACACGCATAGGCAGATCTGCATAGCTGCACTGGTTGTCACACTCGATATTGGTCCCCAACCCTGACACTACACACCATGTAGAGCGCTTCAGGGACCTGGGAAGCCAGGCCAACATCGATGACAATGAGCTCATTGTGTTCCTCTTCAGGAACAGCCTCACTCACAGTCTCCAGGAGAAGTTTGAGAGGATCCCTCCAGAGGATCCCTGGAGCTGGTACAGGGAGGTCAAGGCCATCGACAAGAGTCATATTGCCACCTACCCTGGTGCCCCTACTTGGAGCAGGCTGGGAGCTGGAACAGTCCCTGCAAGGACCATGGGAGCCAGAGAAGGGGCCCCATGGCCCAGGGCTATGGGAGGCATGGTCACACTGGTCAGGCCTGCAACTACAGAGGGTCAACCAGGCAAATGTGTGGGGAGCAGGCCTCTACCCCCACACTTGGCCCAGAAGCTCCCAGTGGCAGGCACCCCCACTACCTTTGGTAGTGGTGTCTGTTGCATCTGTCAGGGAACCAGGCATTGGTCCTACAACTGCCCTAACAAGAATGCTGGAACCGCTCAACCCAAGCCCAGTGGTCCTCGAGTAGCAGTTCACCCAGTAGTGGAGGAGCTGCATGAGGAGCCAGATGACCCAGAGGACCAACCCCCACAGGAAGAGGAGTTGGACCTAGGCGAGCACAGGCAGGAGCCTGAAGAGAGCCAGGGTGACCAGGGAAACAAGCATGGGGAGATGCAGTGTTGGCCTGCCTTGCCCTGGAACCTACTTCACCATCCCATTGTATATATCAAGACTGTTGATACTGTTTCTCCACCAGCACTACTCAAGCGATGGTGCTTGAGCTTGAAGGCTCCATCAATGGCCACCAGGCTCACATCCTCACTGACACAGGTGCTGGACTGTCCATATTATCTCAAGATTTTGTTCAAAGACATCAAGTAACTACAAAAACCATAAAAACAAGGGAAGTACATGGTGTAACTGGCCACAAGCTTGCAATCAGCAGCAGTGCCAACGTAGCCATGGAAGTAGGGGGTCAGCCACTGGGTAACCTCAAGGTACCAGTGGCCCAGGCCTTGGACTACAATCTAATTCTGGGCTTTGATGAGCTCAAAAGGTGGAAACCAAGAATTGACTGGGATACTGGGCAAGTGGAATTTGAGTTGCATCCGGGAAATGCAAAACTGAGGATAAGGGTACCCTTAAACTTGATTTCAGCAACCACCCATGCCGCATGGTCATGAATTCATCTCAGCTACTCAACTGATCAAGGCTGTGTTGCATGATGGGCCCATTGGATTCATGCTACTGGAAGCCCCTCCCAGCTTGTTACCAGCCTTTGGCTTTGTGCCCACAGGCAACAATTGTGGTGTCAAAATGGAGGTAGAGCCTGAGGCCCCGATGCAAATGGAGATACCAGCCCCATATAAGCACCTTGAAGGGGTCTTCTGTGAGGTAGAAGCTGACAAGCTGCCTCCTCATGCTGATCATGATTTGCACATTGAGCTGGTACCAGGAGGGAAGCCTCCTCAGGGCCCGTTGTACCTCAAGGGACCCAAGGAGATGGCAGAGCTCAGGAAGTACCTCAAGGAGAACTTCGAGAAGGGCTTCATCATGCCCTCCAAGAGCCCTGCGCGATCACCAGTGCTCTTCGTACCCAAGAAGGATGGAGGCTGTTACAGAGCGCACACAGGTCTAGTGCCTGGGCACGCGAAATCGAGGTTAAGGGCCCCTTAAACTCGATTTCGAGCTCTACTGCACACAGGTGTGTGAACCTCCAGGGACACTCATCAAGGCAAGGGGGCACAGGCGAAGGAGGGGCATTAGCTTGATAGGGCTGGTGTAGGAGGCCCCTAGCAGGAGGTAGGACATAAAGGAATTAAGGGGTTTTCACAAGGAGAGCTGGGGCCTTGCCAGTTGCAGGTCCAGGAGGCCTGAGCAGGCCTGGAGCTCGAGTGCCAAAGATAGGGGCATGAGGAGGGCTCACCAAGTAGCAGAGCCTACCCTGGAGGTAGGTGCCTCAAGCCAGGAGCTTGAGGAGCATGGCCTACCCCAGAGGTAGGCCTATATATGTCAAGGTCTTGTTCATCATCAGACAAGTGGATCCTCATCCACTCTAGTCTTTACCATCTTTGTCTTTAAGTATCAGTCTTTCAAGCATCATCATGATCACAATACAGGTAGTTGCAATTACTTTGTACAGTGTGTGAGCTCCAGAAGTTGAAGGAGCACAGGAACATCAGGTCAGCACCATCACTGACCCTGCAACACCTACATCACAGGCAGAACCTCAACTGCAGCCCTGGAACCTACACCAGTGCCTTACACAGCAGCAGCAAGGGTCTTACACTCACTCAACACACTCCAATTGCCAACTAGTGCACCCTTGGGAGTTGGAAGTGCCATCATATTACCCCCAGTGAATGTGCTGTGTGACCTCTGGACAGGGTGCCAACTATTGGAAGGAGTGAACCAGTAATGTGTTACCATTGCTGGTTCAGGGATCCAGGGGAAGAAACCACTGATCAGCTAAGGCAAAGTTGAGTAGTTATCTTGTCAGTGCCTTCCCTATATTGGAGGGGCTTGTAGAGCTAAGTCTGAGGATATTTCAGCTTAGATACACTCCGTATGTAGAGGATACCAGAGGGTTGCAGTAGCAATCGAGGAGCAACTACCAACATAGGCAACTTAGCTCATGCAGGAGGAAGAGAGATGGAGAAGAAGAGAAGAGAGCAGACCTTGCTATGCAAGAATGTAGGAACTAGTTTGAATGACTTTCAGCAACTGTATCTACAAGTGAGTTGATGTATATATGTGTTTTCTTATGATGGCAATGCCTTCACAAAGTTGGCTATGTCTTTGCTATATCAAGGGCATGATACCTGTGTTGAGTCTTGGAGAGTATGGAGCATTGTTTGGGATCTTGAGTAGAGACAGTGAAACGTTGTAGGAGCTTATCTTTGAGTGTGTGTATGGGATTGCATATATACACTATCTTTCCTTATCATGGAGGAGTGTGTTCCTATCTTGGCCAACATATATGGCCCACACTCATCCGACACAATTTGTGTTTCAGAGATATGGGTCTGGGGTCCCCACAATCATGGACCAATAGCTGAAATCGGGTAAATGCAATCCTATGGCCAGATGTGGGGGTCCAAAATTGGACTTTTCTTGATGTGTCATGGCCTAACAATGTCAAAATAATATTGAGGAATTTTGACATGTCTTGGATGCCTGTGTTGGGGCTCCACAATCTAACAGATCATTCCAAAGTCGAAAATGCGAGTGACTGTATATTCCAACACCAACAGGGTTAACCAATATCGAGTTTAAGGAGGCCTTAAACTCGATTTTGCCAAAATTGAGGATAAGGGCCTCTTAACCTCGATTTCGCACATGCGTAATTGGATCTGCATAGCCGAGATTTGTCACATGCCAGATATTGGTCCCCAACCCTGACAAACTGTAGGTAGGGCTCTCTTGTCGAGCTTTGAGCGGTTCTGCTCAGGTATGTGTGCCCATGCTTGGCATCCAAAAACTCACAACATTGAGTGGTCTCCTTCCCATTGAAGGAAATGCTTGAAGGGTTTCTCCATGGACAGTGCCTTTGTAGGGAGCCTGTTGTTCAAATAGGCAGTGTGGAGCAATGCATCTCCCCATAGGTAGTGGGGTGCTCCTCCTTGAAGAAGGAGACTTCTGGTGATGTCAAAGAGGGTCCTGTTCATACACTTGGCAATTCCATTCTGTTGAGGAGTGTATGGTGCCAATGTTTCGTGTTGAATCCCTGTGGAGGAAAGTCAGGTATCAAACTCTCTACTGATGTACTTGTTACAGAGTGCACACAGGTCTAGTGCCTGAGCACGCGAATTCGAGGATAAGGGCCCCTTAAACTCGATTTCGAGCTCTACTGCGTGCAGGCATGTGAACCTTCAGTGGAGCACATCCTGACAAAAGGGCACAGGCAAAGAAGGGGCATTAGCTTGGTAAGAGCTGGTGTAGGAGGCCCCATGTAGGGGATAGGACATATAGGAATTAAGGGGTTTTCATGAGGGGAGCTGGGGCCTCACCGGTTGCAGGTCCAGGAGGCCTGAGCAGGCCTGGAGCTCAAGTGCTGTGGATAGGGGCACAAGGAGGGCCCACCAAGTAGTGGAGCCTACCCTGGAGGTAGGTGCCTCAAGCCAGGAGCTCGAGGAGCATGGCCTACCCCAGAGGTAGGCCTATATATGTCAAAGTCTTGTTCATCATCAGATGAGTGAATCCTCATCCACTCTAGTCTTTACCATCTTTGTCTTTAAGTATCAGTCTTTCAAGCGTCATCACAATCACAATACAGGTAGTTGTGATTACTTTGTACAGTGTGCAAGCTCCAGGAGTTGAAGGAGCACAGGAACATCAGGTCAGCACCACCACTGACCCTGCAACACCTACATCACAGGTGGAACCTCAACCACAGCCCTGGAACCTACACCAGTGCCTCACACAAGCAGTAGCAAGGGTCTTACACTCACTCAACATGCTCCAATTACCAACTAGTGCACCCTTGGGAGTTGGAGGTGCCATCATATTGCTCCAAGTGAACGTGCCGTGTGACCTCTGGATGGGGTGCCAACAGGGTTAACTGATATTGAGTTTAAGGAGGCCTTAAACTCGATTTTGCACACACATAATTGGATCTGCATAGCCAAACTAGTCATCACACTCAATATCGGTCCCCAACCCTGACAGTACTCACCGCCATTGTCTGATATGAGTCGTTGTATCTTCTTTCCCGTCTGGTTTTCCATCAGAGTCTTATACTCTTGGAAGTGACCAAGTACCTCACTTTTGTGAGCCATGAGGTAGACCATCATAAACCTACTGTAGTCATCAATAAAGGTTACAGCAAATTGGTGACCTCCAGGCATTATGTCCTTGAACTTGCCAATGATGTCAGAGTGAACAAGCTGTAGGGGCTCAGTTGTTGTTGTCATTGTGTGATTGGGAAAGGGTTGCCTATGAGACTTGCTAACCTTACATACATGGCATTTTCCTGAGCTCATGTCAGTTTCTTTAGCAACTTCTGGGATGACTTCTGATATCTGCTTCATCCTTTCTTTGCCAGGATGACCAAGCTGCTGGTGCCAAATTGAGGTTGAGACAGCACCATAGGTGAGAGTGGCAAATTCAGGCTTTGGTTGGCATAGGTAGGTGAGCATGTTCCTTGTTTCACCTTTGAAGATGATGTCACCTCCCTTCCTCGCAATGAGTCTGCCACCATTGATACTGATACTAGCAACCTTGGCAATGAGGTTGAGGGAAATGAGGTTGGCTGCATAGGTTGGAACATAGAAGACATTCTTGAGGACTAAAGTGTGGGTTTTCTTGTGTCCTATATCAGCAACTACCTTAACAGTGCCTTTGCCACAGGCCAGCATGTGTTGGAGGTTGCCACTCTGGATAGGAGGTGTAGTGGTTTTGGAGAGTTTGGTGAACAGGTTCTTGTTTATACAGTTATGAACAGTTGAAGCAGAATCAATGATCCAATTGTTGGCACTACTGTAGCCATTATCAGATGAGGAGTAAGCCATGTTCAGGTTCACTACATCTGTGATCATTGTGGTTTCATTGCCCTCCTCCTTTTGAGGATTTGGGCATCTATTAGCATAATGGCCCTTCTGTTTGCACTTGAAGCAAATGACTTCTTCCAAGGGTTTGCCCTTGGGAGGGTTTGCCCTTGGGAGGGTTGTTTTCCTTCTGGGAGTTGAAGTTCCTAGATCAGTTGTTGAACTTCTTGGGCCTGCTGTTGGTAATGAATGTGGAGACAGAGTTCCTTGATCATTGACCTAATCCATAGACATGGAGTCCAAGTTTGATTTCCTTGGCCTTAAGTTGGTCAACTACATCATCATATTTGACTTTCTCATCAATCTTGTCCTTGATGATAGTGACTGGCCTGATCTTGCCATTGACATCTCTAATGGCAAAGGATTGTTCCTTGCACCAATTGCAGTAAGATTCTTCCAATTGGCTATGGATTCCAGCATATTTGCAATGCAGTCCCTTCATTAGGACAGTATACCATTTGTGCCAGGAAGTTCGAGCTCCTCTGAGCTTCAGTTGCTCTACCATTGTTGCAATTTTGGCAGCATAGCTTGTGATGGTGAGTTTGTCTTGCCTAAGACTATTAAATTCAGTCTCAATTTCCTCAAGCCTGTACCTTAGCTTTGTGCTGAAGGACTTTTCAAGATGTTGCCAGATTTGATGTGCCATAGGATAATGATCAACCATTGTAGAAAGTTTGGTTGACATGCTGGAAAGAAGTAAGCCTTTGGTGGTAAGATTGTACCTATGCCATTTGCAATATTCCTCAGTTCCTTGAGGGGGTTCTGGTGACTTGAACATGATTGCATCATAGATATCAGGTCCCTTTTGCATGATAAGATTGATGCTATTGGCTCTCCACTTAAAGAAGTCATTGGAGTCAGTGAGCCTGGGAAGATGGAAATTACCAGATCTGATATTGGTGGTCATCTTCCTAATGTACCTTGGTTGGGTTTCAGTGAGGGTGATATCTGGTGTTGAAGAGAAGTTAGAAGAAGATAGAGGCATTAAAGAGTCATTTGAGTGATGACATGTGGCGATATTGGCAAGTTCCTCATGGTCTGGAAACAAACTTGAAGGTGTTGGAAAATATGGTCACTTGCGTTTTCGACTTCGGAACGATCTGTTAGATCATGGAGGTCCAACACAGGCAACTAGGATGCATCAAAAATTTCCTCAAAATTATTTTGACACTGTTAAACCATGTTGTGTCAAGAAAAGTCCAATCTTGGACCCCCACACCCAGCTACAGGCTACATTTACCCAGTTTTGGCTATTGCTCCACAATTGTGGGACCCCAGACCCATATCTCTGAGACACCATTTATGTTGAGTGTGGACTGTATATATTGGTAAAGATAGGAACACACTCCTCTGAGATAGGGAAAGATAGTGTATATATGCAACCACATACACACATTCATGATAAGCACCTATAATGTTTCACTGTCTCTACTCAAGATCCCAAACAATGCTCCATACTCTTCAGGACTCTACACAGGTATCATGCCCCCAATATAGTGAAGACATAGCCAACTTCGAGAAGGCATTGCCACCACAGGAAAACACATATATACATTGACTCACTTGTAGATACAGTTGCAGAAAGTTATTCAAACTAGTTCCTACATCCTCACATAGCAAGGTCTGCTCTTTTCCTCTCTTCTTCTTCATCTCTCCTCCTTCTGCATGAGCAAGTTGCCTACATTGGTAGTTGCTCCTCAATCACTACTGCAACCCCCTGATATCCTCTACATATGGAGTGTATCTAGGCTGAAATATCCTCAGACTTAGCTCTACAAGTGTCAGACCGGACGGCCGACCAACATGGCGCCCACTGCGGTCGGTGCCCTCCCAGCCGAGAGGCAGAGGGGCCAGCCACACTGTGGCATGTGCCAGCTCTGGCTGATGCTAGAGGGCCTGACCAATGCTAGTTCTTCCCGCGCCCCCAATGGGGGTTGTCAATCAACCTCTGTCACATGTATTACTTCTTTCACCATATAAGCAAAAGTAGTGCTGTGCCCTGACCACTGTGATGCACTGTCGCGCAGCATATAAGACCCCGTCACTACCCCCCAACCCCAGATGGCCTTCCATACCATTCCATTGCTCTCAACCTCTCCTGCCTGGCCGACCCTGACCGACCATAGCCGCCTCGCGGTATCCAGACCCTACGGTCCCAACAACAAGCCCCTCTGATATAGGGAAGTCACTGTCGAGATAGCTACTCACCTTTGCCTTAGCTGATCAGTGGTTTCTTCCCCAGGATCCCTGAACTGGCAGCAGTAACTCCATTACCGGTTCACTCCTCCCAATATGTTGGACCTCCAGGATCTAACAGATTGTTCCGAAGTCGAAAACGCGAGTGACTGTATATTCCAACAGACATGAGTGTTTCCAGCAGGTGGCTGATCATGGCTTGTTGGTCAAGCATTACACATACCCAAGAGGGCATGGTCTCGAGCTGAGGACTGTCCTGAGTACATTGAGCCTGCTGAGGGGTCAATGACATTGATGACAAGGTGGAGTTGGGCATTGTTGTAGTTGCAGGGGTGTTGATGGAGGTGTTTGGAGAATGGGTAGAGAGGGAAGGAAAGGAAGGGGAAAAGGAAGGAGGGGATGCAATGCCGTAGGTGGAAGAGAGACAATCAGGGTTGTCTACAAGTGGCCAGAGGTGTCCGCGTTGAGCCCTGGTAACATACTGTGGAGGAATGATGGAGTAGTTAAGAGAGAGAGTGGTGGGAGTGGGGTAAGTGGTGGTGACAAATGAAGCATGGAAGACAAACAGAAGCTACCAATGTTATATGCATGCAGTTAGCATACACGTAATTAATGAGGAAAGGCTTGTCATTACGAAAGGGGAGAACTGAGCACTCAACCTATATACCACATGAATGTGGCTATATGCAGTTGAGCAATACAAAAGTTTGTGCTTTGCTGGTGCCAAAGTTTGCCAGCATTCAAAGGATCTTCTCATGCAAGGGTTCTTCTTGTGCAAGAGAGTTGCGGCTGCATGTGCAGGCGTGACATAGGACCTATTACTCATTCTATGAATAAAACTTCATCAAGCTCCCCCACACAAAATTGATAGCGCGTAGCACCGAAAAAGTTCATGAGTTGGGAAATGGGCCTTATAAAATTTCGGTACTTTTAAAATACCTGAGATGGATAAAGGCCAAAAACGAGTGTCTCCTGATGAGAAACGACTGAAGTGGCTTTGAGACACTCTAAGTGTTAAAGACCACGACATAACAGTAAGTCGGCTCTCGTACGTTTATTTGGAACGATCGCAGGAGAGCAAAGGCGGCGATCCAATCAAAATGGATCTAATGCGAAATTGTCGCGCGGACTCACGCCGTACATCAAAGGGTCTCAGCATGGGTTGCGGCACGTGCCTGATCAAGCGACGGTCAACAGACTAGGTGCTGGATTCGTTTAAACGGCAGTGTTGGCTGTTTCCGTATCATCCTGCAGCTGGAAACGAAAGATCGCGTGTTGCTTAGTCTCGTATCGACACGATCACCAGGAGGAAGCGTCCATCCCAAAGCGTCTTGTCAGGTGAAGCAGGTGTTGTGTTGCTTAGGGAAGCACACACGCGAAGATTCGCCAAAGACGGGAGTGAACAGGCCTTGTGACTCGATGCTGCACTGTGTGGTTGAACCAGAGCAACCTGAGGCGGCGTAAGGCCGAAAGGGTCCGACGTTGGCTTGGCTAAGAGAGCTTCTGAAATTGGGGCAGAATCCAAGTCAAAGCGCCCAAAATCAGCAGGCTTTGAGGCGGGGCAAAGCTGGATCTCGGTAATACAATAAGCACAATGTGGACATACTGTAAGTGGTGGCGGAATGATCAGCGGATGCGAAAATTGTGCTTCAAAATTCAAAAAATGTGGCGGAAACGTAAGGCACTGAGCTGTATGAGAATTCAAGTTGGAAAGAAATTGGACAGAAGGAAACACACGATTTGCTCGAGGCACTGCTCGCTTTTCGACTCGCTGGCTGTGTTGCAGTGCCAAATCTGAAACTTACCCGCGAAGATCAAGTCAAGCTCACTCGCCACTGCTGCTGCTGCTGCTGTTGCTGCTGCTGGCTCTTCAGGGCAAGTCAACCGCTCCGCTTGCATATCGGCCAATCCAACCGCTCGCTTTTGTCCGCCACGCCAGTCAGCCCGGCATAGCTTCTTCCATCCTCAACCCCCACACCATCTCCCTTTTCTCCATTCACAGAGTCATTTACGTATTGACGAGAAGCCTCGTTCCACCTACCCACCTTTTTCTACAACCCAGCCACTTAAGTCTACCATGGATCGAAGCCTTTGCCCTCTGAGGCAGATCCGACAGGCCTGCCCTTACATGGGTCGCGTCTCGATGCCTCAGCTTCGACAGATGTCTACCACCGTTCTGCATCCTGGTGGTCCTACTCGTCTCGTCTCTCAGGCTCAGCAGTGTCCTGTCATGAGCCAGAGCCTCGCCATCAAAGCCGAGCAGACCAGCGGCGCCGGCGCCAACACCTTTATGCCCACCTTTGGCGCTTCTGGCAGCACCTTTTTCGCCAACTCCGCCAGGCCTTCTGCCGCTGCCGCTGCTGGTTGCCCCTTCTCCGGCCAGATGAACGGAGGTACCGCTCAGCAGATTCGCTCGTACGTTTCCCGATCCGAGGCAGCTCGTGCTTCCGTGGCCCAACCCGACGACATTCAGCGTCTCCACGCCAATGAGGGCATCAGCCTTTCCGACCAGGCCAACGTCGATAAGTGCCCCCATGCTCGTAAGCTCGCCGAGGCCGCTGCTGCTGCTGCCGCTGCTGCGACCGACTCGCTGCCCCAACACCAGCGAAGGAAGAGCATCAAAAACAAGCAGATCCGCACCCCTGGTTCGGGTCTTGGTCTTCACCCCGAACCCGAGCCTCGCAACCGGCCTGGCTTCCATTACGAAGGCTTCTACCACGACCAGCTGCAAGCCAAGCACAACGACAAGTCGTACCGCTACTTTAACAACATCAATCGTCTCGCCGGTAACGCTCCCAAGGGTCATCTATCTACCGAGGCCGACGAAATTACCGTCTGGTGCGCCAACGACTACCAGAACATGAGTCGCCATCCCGCCGTTCTCGAGGCTATGAAGAACACGCTCGACAAGTACGGAGCCGGTGCTGGCGGTACTCGTAACATTGCTGGCCACAACCGTCACGTCGAGACCATCGAACAGACGCTTGCTCAGCTCCACCGAAAGGATGCCGCGCTCGTCTTTGGCTCGTGCTACGCTGCCAACGATGCCACACTCACCATCCTGGGATCCAAGCTGCCCAACTGCGTCATCCTGTCTGATGCCAGCAACCACGCCTCCATGATCCAGGGCATCAAGCACTCGGGCGCTAAGAAGGTCATCTACAAGCACAACGACATGGCCGACCTCGAGGCTAAGCTCCAGGCCATCCCTATCGATGTACCCAAGATCATCGCCTTCGAGTCGGTCTATTCCATGTGCGGTACTGTCGGTCCTGTCGAAAAGACGATTGAGCTTGCTGAGAAGTACGGCGCTATCACCTTCCTGGATGAGGTTCATGCTGTCGGTATGTACGGTCCCCGAGGTGCCGGTGTCGCCGAGCATCTCGACTGGGACGCTCAGGTAGCTCAGGGTCACAAGCCCGGTCTACTCAAGGGCACCATCATGGACCGTATCGACATCATCACCGGTACCCTCGGCAAGGCCTACGGCAACGTTGGTGGCTACATTGCCGGTTCCAACCGTTTCGTCGATCTTATCCGCTGCTTTGCTCCGCAGTTTATCTTTTCCACCACTCTGCCTCCCGCTGTCCTCACTGGTGCCAACAAGGCTATCGAGGTGTTGATGGAGAGCAACGACTCGCGAATCCTCCAGCAGGTACGCACGCGCGAGACCAAGGACAAGCTCATCGCCGCTGGCATCCCTCTCCAGCACAACCCTTCGCACATTGTGCCTGTGCTGGTAGGTGACGCGTCCAAGGCCAAAGCTGCCTCCGACATGCTGCTCGAGGAGTTCGGTTGCTATGTGCAGCCCATCAACTTCCCCACTGTCGCACGTGGACTCGAGAGGCTGCGTGTTACGCCTACCCCAGGCCACACGTCCGAGGATGTCGACCACCTCGTCTACGCGCTCACCCAGATCTGGAAGGAGCTCGGTCTGCGAACCGTCGACGACCTGCGTGCGGCCCCCGAGGGACAGGATGCGCTCGCTGACCTTTTCAAGGCCTCTGAGCGTACCGCCCGCGAAAACCCGCTCTGGACCGACAAGCTTCTGGGCCTAGACGAGCTCAAGGCCAGCGTGAGGGCCAACGGTTTCAACGGCTCTAGCGCCGTTGATGTCGCTGCCCCTCCTGCTGCCGGTTCTGCCGTTGGAGTTACTGCCTAAGACTGGTCATCGCCTGCCTCGACTGCTGCCCAAACTAGCTGCTACATCATGCCTAGATGTGTTCTGCTTGGCCGTTGCTGTGCCGGCGGTCACACGGCTGGCTCAAATGTTTGTTTGTTCTATCCGAGTCGCGACCGGTGGTCGTGCTCGCTTACTGTGTTAGGACGAAATGCAAGTTCTTTCACACACTTTATCATTTTGTTTGTCTGAACGTGAAGAATATGAACGAGATAGAGTTTTGCCATTCCACGCCAGCAACGATGCGCTTGACACTTGTGAGAAGAGAGGATTGGTTCTCGTGCTAGAATTGTAAACTCAGCGAAGGGGGCGTGACCTGAGCGGCTGGGCGAGAAGAAAGATGGTAGAGGCGAGAAAGAAAAAGGGACGAAAAAAATTGGGCTCTTCCTGGATTCCGACTTTAGGCGATTTAATCGGCCGCTGTGTGTCGGCCAGAAGGACAGACGAGCTAACGACCACACTGGGAACAAGTCGGATTTGGTCATCATCACCACCACACTTGCTTCGACCCGTTTGTCACCATCATCTGAAACCTCACCTGTTCTTTCACCCACGCTCTCGCCCAACATGTTGTCGTCTTTCGGAAGCGCTGTCGCTTTGTCTTCTCGCACTCTGCTTTCTTTTTCTACCCGGTCCACTCTCCGAGTAGCTCCTACTGCGGTTCGCGCACTTTCCATCAGTGCTCGCGTTTGCAATGCTGAGACTCCTGCCGTTGATGCCAAGATCTCGGGAATCGTCGATCAGATCGAGAAGCTCACCTTACTTGAGGCGGCCGATTTGGTGTCGCACCTCAAGACCCGCTTGAACATTACCGAGATTGCCATGCCTGCTCCTGCTGCAGGTGCAGCCCCTGCCGCTGGTGCTGGTGCAGCTGCTGACGAGGCGGCGGAAGAGGCAGCCAAGCCCAAGGAGAAGACTGTCTTCACCCTCAAGCTCACTGGTCTCAAAGACCCTACTGCCAAGGCCAAGGTCATTCGTGAAGTCAAAGCTATCAACTCGAATATGTACGTATACCACCATCTCCCATCCCTGCCATCTCCGCTCGCTTGCGCTCCACCCTTCAGCATACATTATCGGTGACCGAAAGCGAACAGAGAGGTTAAATGAAACCGAGACATGAAATGCTGACAAATCCACCCACCCTGTCAATATCCTGCCGCTGGATCAAACAGGAACCTGGTCGAGGCAAAGAAGTTTGTCGAGTCGACACCTCAAGTTCTCAAGGAGGGCCTCAACAAGGAAGACGCAAAGAAGCTCATGACCGTCATTGAGGCTGCTGGTGGTACCGTCGAGCTCGAGTAAATGTGTCTTCTCCCTCACACCCTAGCGCATCTCCAGGATTGTATTCAACACGTTCTCACGCTGTAGAACGGCAACGAAAAGTCTGTCCCAGGCATGTTGCACAAGGTGCATGCTTTACTCCTCAAAATGTAAACCATCTGCCCAACAACTTGACTCGATCCTTTGCATTTAGTTAACGTATTTCCCGTAGTACCGACGCGCCTGTAGTACCGACGCATTTTTTTTTTGAAATTTAACTGTGATGGTAGTACTTTGTCCTGATCGTGAGCACAGCTTTTTTTGATGGTGAGGAAGCATGAACTTAGATTGACATGATCGCAATGAGATATGTTACACTCAAATGAATTCGGAACTAGAGATGTGTGCGTGATGAGCTCGCTAAAGGAACCTCGGAGTAAAAGATACTTGGAAGTTCGTCGTCATCTTCGATGGTGCTGAGAGGGTCGTCATCATCAAGTTCGTCCATCCATTGACGCACTGAAGCTGGAAGGGTGTCAATGAATGGTGTTGAAATGCTCTCGTCACCATCATTAGGTGCTTTGTCACCATCATTTCCTCCGATCGTTGATGGTAGTGCCCTCCGCTTCTCCTCCCGTCGCTGTTTTCGAGCCTAGTGTGCAACGATCACTGGTTTCTTCGCCACCAACTTGTCAGACCGGACGGCCGGCCGACACGGTGCCCACTGCGGTCGGTGCCCTCCCGGCCGAGAGGCAGAGGGGCCGGCTGCGCTGCAGCATGTGCTGTTGGAAGGAGTGAACCAGTAATGTGTTACCATTGCCGGTTCAGGGATCCTGGGGAAGAAACCACTGATCAGCTAAGGCAGGGGTGAGTAGCTATCTTGACAATGCCTTCCCTATATCAGAGGGGCTTGTAGAGCTAAGTCTGAGGATATTTCAGCTTAGATACACTCCATATGTAGAGGATATCAGGGGGTTGCAGTAGTAATCAAGGAGCAACTACCAATGTAGGCAACTTGCTCACACAGGAGGAAGAGAAGAGAAGAGCAGACCTTGCTATGCAAGGATGTAGGAACTAGTTTGAATGACTTTCAGCAACTGTATCTACAAGTGAGTTGATGTATATATGTGTTTTCCTATGATGGCAATGCCTTTACAAAGTTGGCTATGTCAAGGGCATGATACCTGTGTTGAGTCTTGGAGAGTATGGAGCATTGTTTGGGATCTTGAGTAGAGACAGTGAAATGTTGTAGGAGCTTATCTTTGAGCATGTGTGTGGGGTTGTGTGTATACACTATCTTTCCCTATCACAGAGGAGTGTGTTCCTATCTCTGCCAGTATATACAGCCCACATTCATCCAACACAAATTGTGTCTCAGAGATATGGGTCTGGGGTCCCCGCAATTGTGGACCATTAGCCAAAATCGGGTAAATGAAGCCTATAGCCAGATGTAGGGATCCAAAATTGGACTTTTCTTGATGTGTTGTGGCCTAACAATGTTGAGATAATTTTTGAGGAATATTGATGTGTCTTGGATGCCTGTGTTGGACCTCCACAATCTAACAGATTGTTCCGAAGTTGAAAACGTGAGTGACTGTATATTCCAACATGGAAGGCCATCTGGGGTCTAGGGGTAGCAATGGGGTCTTATATGCTGCGTGATGGTACATTGCAGTGGTCAGGGCATGGCACTACTATTGCTATATGGCAAAAGAAGTGTTGGAATATACAGTCACTCACGTTTTCAACTTCGGAACAATCTGTTAGATTGTGGAGGTCCAACACAGGCATCCAAGACACATCAATATTCCTCAAAAATTATCTCAACATTGTTAGGCCACAACACATCAAGAAAAGTCCAATTTTGGATCCCTACATCTGGCTATAGGCTTCATTTACCCGATTTTGGCTAATGGTCCACAATTGCGGGGACCCCAGACCCATATCTCTGAGACACAATTTGTGTTGGATGAATGTGGGCTGTATATACTGGCAGAGATAGGAACACACTCCTCTGTGATAGGGAAAGATAGTGTATACACACAACCCCACACACATGCTCAAAGATAAGCTCCTACAACATTTCACTGTCTCTACTCAAGATCCCAAACAATGCTCCATACTCTCCAAGACTCAACACAGGTATCATGCCCTTGACATAGCCAACTTTGTAAAGGCATTGCCATCATAGGAAAACACATATATACATCAACTCACTTGTAGATACAGTTGCTGAAAGTCATTCAAACTAGTTCCTACATCCTTGCATAGCAAGGTCTGCTCTTCTCTTCTCTTCCTCCTGTGTGAGCAAGTTGCCTACATTGGTAGTTGCTCCTTGATTACTACTGCAACCCCCTGATATCCTCTACATATGGAGTGTATCTAAGCTGAAATATCCTCAGACTTAGCTCTACAAGCCCCTCTGATATAGGGAAGGCATTGTCAAGATAGCTACTCACCCCTGCCTTAGCTGATCAGTGGTTTCTTCCCCAGGATCCCTGAACCGGCAGCGGTAACCCCAATACCGGTTCACTCCTTCCAACACTTCCGCCACGCTCCCTCGCGCCAAGCTCGCTCGCTAGCGACGTCTTCAGGGGGGGCAGTGTCACGCCTGCGCATGCAGCCGCGACTCTCTCACATGAGAAGAACCCTCACACGAGAAGATCCTTGGAATGCCGGCGAACTTCGGCGCCAGCAAAGCACTAACTTTTGTATCGCTCGACCGCATATAGCCACATTCATGTGGTATATAGGTCGAGCGCTCAGTTCTCCCCCTTTCGTAATGACAAGCCTTTCCTCATTAATTACGTGTATGCTAACTGCGTGCATGTAACATCCTACCATTGCAAGAAGAAGAATTACACTAGCAACAATAAGCCATAGATGGTTCGTGTTTGATCAGTATTTGTCATTCCAGCAGAGATGAGCGTTGTAGTGGGATAGATCATCAGATGCGGTTGCAGCAACTGGTGTTGGTAGCAATGCATTCTAGAATCTTGAACTTAGTTGGGCAAGCTCCAAGCCTCACCCGCCTCCCTGGGTTTCGCGATGACCTGTATGCCTCCTGTCATATGTCAACCAAAAGCGTCCCGGCGGTACCACGTTGGAACCAATGCAAGCACCAGAAATCAGTCTTTTGGTCCTCACTTTCTCTTGCTTACCTCATTTTGGTTGTGGTGTTGGACTTACGCTGCAAAACGAGCAAAGTATCCCTCGCGGGCTGGTCTCCATCAGCGGGGGTTCTCTCGATCCTGAAGTCCGCGTCGACCAAAACCCTGTAGCCCTTCTTGATATTCTTCATCTTTTCCACGCCCTTATCACCAAATACGTAGAAACGGTGGTAAGAGGTGGTGGTGGGTGCGTACTCTCCATCCTCAGCAGGTCCAGTGGGCGGATCAGAAGAGGCGACCGTGTATCGGACGTAGTCCTTTCCGTTCTTGGTGGTCTTAATCTCTGGATCAGCAGCAAGACGACCGAGAACCTGCATACGAGCAAGATCGCTGCGGATGGCCGAGGTGGAGAGCATCTGTCGTTGAGACCACAACAACCGAATTGCGTTCAGTTCGTATGTCAGTCGATCAAGCAATCAAATCCAAACCGAGATGTAGCAAGTCGGGTAGTACACTTACACGCGCGCCTCCGAGCAAGGTCTGTTTCGTCGAGTTGAGTGCCAACATTGTGATGAGTGCTACTTGTGGAAAGTCTGAGTGGTGGGCAGGAGAACAGATTATCAAGCCGGTGCAGATCAACACTTGGATGGCACCAGGGTTTTTTTTCTTGCTCAGTTCCTCGACGCTGGGTTGGTGCGATCAGTGCATTTTCCGCATGTGGCAACCCAAGACGCGCACAGAGGGTCCAGCAGCCCAATCGCCAATCCTGAACTCTTTTACGCGTCGACTTCTAAAATTGCACATTGCGTTCGCTCTGCCTCTCGAATTTCGCTGTTGCACCATAGACACGAGTAGTGTCACGCCCGCGTACACAGGCGCAGCTCTCTCGCACGAGAAGATTCTCCGAATGCCAGCGAACTTCGGTGCCAGCGAGGCACAAAACTTTGTATCGCTCGACCGCAGATAGCCACATTCATGCGGTATATAGGTCGAGCGCTCAGTTCCCCCTTTTCTAGCAATCTAAGCCTTTTCCTCATAAATTACGTGTATGCTAAGTGTATGCATGTAACAAGTAGCTTCTCCATCGCTATACCACGTCCCATCCTCGCTTTCACACCAGTATGATATGACTCTCGGTATGACATGACTCTATCTCCCGCATAGCGTTAATCAGGTATTGAGTGTCTATGGAAATCAGCTTGAATCCAAATCAGAACAGTGTGCAAAAGGTACAGAGAAGAACCAAAAAGAGTGTGTACAATACGTTTAAAGCGGGCCTTGTCTATGAGACGGAGTGGAAACGGAGGGGACAAATCGGTCAGCTTGAATCTTGAGTGATGGATTCGACAGGCCAACATGCTTTCACCACCACACATCGCGAGCACTCGAAGTCTGCGAACTCGTTGACCTTGCTGGGGATGGCGGCGACTGCAAGTCTCCATCACGAATCGAGGAAGCCACGCCTGCTTGCTGAAGAGCGATGGTGAGGTTGGAGCATGAGCCCACCGCCTCTCGATTCCGATGCTGATCTTGTGATTGTGCTGGCAGTGTCACTTCAGCAGACAACCTCCATGGATTGGTCCCGGTCTCCTCCCCCACCCTCCTCTCCATATCAAGCCAATCCACATCCGCGTCCGATGCATCCCCAATGCATCCCGGCTCCCCATCTTCTTCGATCGGAAATCTCCCTCTCCTCTTGAGCCTCTCCTGGTACTGCCGTTCTCTCTCACTTAGTGCCTCTCTCAACCTCGCCATCTCCACTGCTGAGGGCGTGAATTCGGGTCCGTATCTCCTCAGATTCGCCCTTGTCGCACCGAACTTCGGCGACCTCCCACCCTCGGGCGAAAAAGTCGGCTCGCTAAATCCGGGCGACATCGCACCACCGTTGCCACTGCTTATCACGGAAGAAGTATCCACTTGTGACTCTTCCTCTGCAATGTCGCTCAAGCCTTCTGGTCGCAACGTGTGGTAATGCGCTAGACCATAAAAGCCAGGATCCATCGGGATGCCATCGTCGGCGTACGAGACTGGGTCGCCAAAATACGCATCGTCCCGGTCGAGTTCTTGCGGAGACGTTGCGTCAAGGTCGTCTTCGTCCGAGTCATACCCCACGCTCCCATCTCTCCAGCCAGGCGATTCGGGGCGGGATGGTGGAGCGCTCATGTCGGATTCGGCTTCAAGATCGGCCAACGTGCGCCCACCGACAGGTGCTCCAAGGGTTTGTGGCTGAGACGAGCGACCAGCTGTTCTTGCCGTCGCTCGCTGAGGTGCAATGTACCGATCCCAGCTCGATCCGCCGGAGTGAGCGGGACGATGCAGATGCACAGGCTCCATCATGGCATCCCCTCTCTCCCTTGTCGCACCATTACCTAACCCTAAGCCGATCCTGCGCACGAGCTCATTGTATCTAATACTGTCCTGCTCCCCGTCACTTTCCATCGGCGTGCCCACCCCAGTCGACGGCGTTGGTGTCGGCTCGCTCCACAACGTCTCATGTGGATAGACACCTTCCAATCCCAACTCGTTCCTCTCATCCCCACTCCATCCTTCCGATCCCGTGTAGCTCGACCCAAGGAATGGGTAATCATACTCCTCCCCCTCCCCACGCGAGCTTATGTCGCTCGGCATCGATCCCGCTGGAGAAACAGCATTGAGATGCGGGGGAGAGTTCGCAGAAGCTGAGGCATAACACTCTCCGTGCAGTGCGGGAAGCTGCACGGCGAGAGCAGGTAAGGGCGAAGATGGCGTCGTTGGATGCGTTGACGCTGGATTGGGTGTAGGTTCAGCGATGAAGCGTGCGATAATCTCGAGACCTTTCTCGCGCTCTGACTCTGATCCGGCCAAATACATAGACACAAAGGGCCAAGCATGGACACCGCCAGGGCCGTGCTCCACTGCAGTGCAAAGCCATTCGGCTGCTTCCTCGGACATATCCTCTGGCAGTCGGTGTGGCGAGCGCGATGCTGCCCGTCGCTCCTGTAGAGACTTCGGCTGCGACCCCGAGCCGGCTTTTCGCAAAGTGGAGTGAGCCGGATCGAGGTCCTGACTTGGCTGATCGTCCAATCCTGCACCATGCTGTCCCCTCCTTGTCGACTGTGACTGCCTCACATGATCAATCCAAGTCTCGATATCCTCCGCTAGCCGTTCTCGATCACCCCACAGCACAAGCATACCACGATTGAGCTTGATCCTACTCCAGTCACCAATTGCCGGATTTACCAGCTTACTAGTCTCGAGAAGTGATTTTGCAGCTTCGAAATTAGGATCGCCACGGTGTCGCTTGTCTTTCTCTTGCTCCTCTTCTTGCTTTCGATGCTTCGATGTGGGGGAGTTCCAGATGGGAATGTACAAGTCAGCAGTGCTCGGCACAGCATCCGTCTTCCGCTCTGCCGCTGGGAAGATCGGATCAAGTGCGCCAACCGCAGATGGACGCATGTGTTCGATCTCGGTGAATGCGTCTGTTGCCGACCTCGCTACTGAGGAACAGGAGGGTTTCGCCGAGTTGGCCCGATTGAGCAAGGGTTCAGTGAGGATGCTGTGCGCTGCTCTTGCGATCCGCTGAGAAGGCAGCAACAGTGTACGAAGGATGGCAAGTGGTGCAGTGGCAGGAACCGCTGGCGACACGCCTTCTGCAGTGTTTGTAGTAGAAAGGACAGTCGTGCTGCCTTGATCATCACCCGCAAGCACCGCACACATGTGAGCAACCCAGCCCATTGGGCCTCTCACTCTGCGAGGCGTTTCGAGTACACCAGCGTAGAGCTGAGCGAAATGCATAAGCGCTTCTGCCGCGACATAGTCCCATTCGTGCTGTCCGATCGCTTCAGTCCACGCAGAGACGCGGACGTTGGTAGAATCTCCTGTACCGTCGGGACCCTTCCCGTCGCTTGCTCTCGATCGAGTGTGTGAGTGTTTGAAACTGGCCTGAATAGCAGCAGCAGTGTCGCGTAGAGGGGCAAACGCAAGCGACGCGTGCGGCCTCAGATCAGCCCAGGGACTGATCAATACCGCCTTACCAGGCATCGCGAGCTTACTCCAATCCCGTTCAGCTAATCTTGTATCCCCTCTCGCCTGTCCATCGAGACAAAGCAGCATAGCCATGGCGAGATTACCTCCGGCACTGTCACCTGCAACGGTGATAGAGGTGGGATCGATGCCTTCCACCTCGACCAGATGCGCATAGCATCTGAGACACTGCAAGAGTGGTCCCGGAAAGCGAGAGATAGGTCCAAGATCGTACTCGACCGCCACGCAGCGTGCATCATTGTCATGATCTTCAATGCCGCACACTTTGGTGATGATGCGGATCAGTGCCTCGGCGTAGAACGCAACGGAGCCGAGCGAAAACCCGCCTCCATGCAGATAAAGCAATGTGGTGGCGGATCGAGAGGCAGGGACGGAGCGACGCACTTCGACTGGGACGTGTGCATCCGCGCCGATCCAGAAAGCACGGAATCCGGGTCGTGAATTTGTATGGGAGACCTTGGGCTTTGATTTGGTGTTACCAGAAGGAGCAGCAAACGGTCCATCCAGCAGATAGGGAGTAGAGAATTGCAATTCAGAAGAAGCCTGCTCGCTGGTGAACTCGCGGACAATACCAGCAGCCCCTCCGCCAGTCCTCCATCGGACGAGCGGTCCGATGGTCTCCTCTGCAAAAAGGACGCGTGGCACTAGATGTGGAAAGCTGGTGCAGGCAAACCTGACGAGAAGCAGCGTGAGATGGTGGAAAGGCGACAGTTGAGCGTCATCTTGGAAGGCTTCTTGCGAACTAGTCTCGTCTTCCGATGATGTAGCAAGAGCCAATGCTGCAGTTGATGATCCACGACTTGGCTGTGCTATACGACTTTCGCAGGCCTCAGCTGATGCCGCCGACTTGTCGGTGTATTGAGTCTGCTTCTTCAGCGTGCGTGAGTCAGGCTGCTGAGCGGCTGAAGAAGAGTTGAGAGGCGAATAGTGGCCAAAATGACGATTCGGAGGACGACTTAGTGACCATCGCTGATAGAAATCAAAAGGCAAGCGGGTGCAGACGTATGCAAATGCCTTAAAAGCCACGTCGACAAGCTCGGCAATGCCACAAGTGCGGAGCAGGTTGACAGCATAGAAGAATGCTACAACGATGAGGTCTGAAAAGTAGAGACCTCCCAACAACGGCTTTTGTGCACGAGAACGTTTCCTTGGTCGACTTTGCTGAGCGTGAAGCGGGTCTGCTGGGGAGGCGGCAGCGGCGGGTTTCAGGTCGCTGGAGCGGAACAGTTGTGAGTGGCCTCTAGGTCTGTGTGTCGTACGTGGATCTGAAGAGAAAGTGGAGCCTCTGAGCGGAACAAGCCCGGTTGACTGGGTTACGACAGACGAGGAACCATACATGAAATGGCTGATATCATCGTGTCGGTCTTGGAGAATATGTTGATGTCGATGAGCGGAAGAAACGGCAGTTTCGAAGCTTTGGCGGCGGGCCTGCTGGCCCCTCGAACGAGCTGTTGTAGTGGATGATTTGCTGGGAGACTTGGGGCGGTTCGATCCAGGGTGAGGAGGGTTTGAGGAAAAAGGCGCTTTGAGAGTAGAGGTGGAAGAAGCAGGGGAGGTGGATGGCGAAGCAGATCGCAGTGGAGTGGGCTTGACCTGGCTCGCTGCCGGGCGCAGGATGTCGAGCATTGTGAAACTTGAATGAAGCGCAAAGATTGTGCCACGATTGCTCGTTGTGTTTAAAGAGAGAGAACGCTGTCAGCACGCATTTTCTCTTTCAACACTCGGCACGAGAGAGCAGAGATCTGTATTGCAAGAACGGGAAGCAAGCTTGGAGTGCAGCCTCTGGTTGGGCTTGCGAGCGCTCTGGGGGGGGGGGACAACTGCTGTATGACGGCTCGGACGTGTAGGCTCGTTGGAGCTTAGGCAGTGGTGAGGCGATGATATGATCGCAGGTAATTCTGGCGCTGCGATGTCAGCTCTTGTTGTTGTAGCAGAAAGAGGCCGATGCTGTGGTGAATTGGGTAGCAGGTGTGTCCGAAGGAAAGAAGCAGCTAACTTGATGGAGTGTTGATCTACTGCTCAGTTGGACGGATCGGACAAGCTGGCGGAGAAAATGACGTTTGAAAGGGTGCTGCTGTGTGCTTTCTCCATCAACCCTGAGACAGCGATCTAGGCTGCGGTTGCGGCTGCGGTTGCGGGTGCGGTTGCTTCTTATGAATGCCGAATGTTTCAACGAGTCTGGGGAGAGGCGGGAGAGCAGAGCAACCGAGAAAGCTTGTGGGCACCGCCGAGTTGGAGAGAAGCGAGCAATGTCAGAATCGTGGAATCGTGGCTGCAGTCGCACTAAAGGAAATCCCAGAATGGCTGCTGATTGCTGCAGGGACCACTCTCTTCTGTCTGCCAAATCACCAAAATGTCGAATTGAATTTATTGCTCCGCCCAACAATACGCTCTCTTTCTCTCACGCCTTGGCCGCTTAATTTTTTCCCATCCACCACTTGGTTTCAACAGTAGTTTGCTGAGCATCGATTTCCCTTTGTGCCACAGGCTCTGCCCAGATCTCAGTGGCGCATTTTGGAAATGGGTCGGTAGGGGCGCAGCACGATGCAAGGTATGCATCCTGCGTTGACTTCAAGCCCACTTTTATCCGCGGAAGCCACAAACAGATGTGGCAAACACGCGACTTCCCACACGTTTCACGCTCTAGATTCGGCTTGAGTTGCTGAGTGGAGGCTGCTGTAATCTTTTTTCCACCGTTTCGATTGTTGAATCCTCTGAACTCACACACAACCTAAATGCACGTGGCACACAAGCACACGAAACATCAGCAGTGCTGGCATAGAGCAATAGAGTAGAGTACGTACATAGCGGTTAGAAAGGAATGCACGCGGTCCGGACATATCCGTGACCTGGTATCAAGGTATGAATGAAGCGATTATCAAGAGCAGAGCAACACTGCTGTCGTAGCTAAAAGATCTGACCCAGAGGGCAATGTGTGTTGGCAGAATTACTTGCTGCCGGTAGGCTTGGCGTTGTTGCCCTCGTTGTGGTCCTCATCCTCATCATCGTCGAGGACAAATACGGGCTCGGCTTCGGCAGCGGCCTCATCCGCTTCCGATCGACCCAAGACGTTGGCACGCATGTGGTGCCTCGGTGCTCGCTCCTCTTCCGCAATCACATCGAGCTGAAGAGCGTTCGACGTTGGGCTCATGGCGTGGTTTGCGTGCTCACCGTCCACCTGCTGGTACTTCGTTCTCCTGACTTCGCGCCGCACCGCCCAACCCTTGAGCATCATCAATGCAGTGGTCCAGCAGAACAACAGTGCCACCAAAGCCACTGCCACGTTGAGGATCGCCATAAAGTCGCCGTATCCACTGCGCATTGCTGCAAACGAAACCTCTTCGCTGCTGAGCATGAAAACCAGTCCACCACAGCACAGCGAGAACGCCGCCAAAGCTTCCGTGGGAGGCCTGGAAGGCAACACCGACGCAGTGGGCGGTCGCAGCCACAGCAGGAAGTACGTAAGGCATCGCAGCAGCGCGAAGCCCGCAAGAAGCTGGCCCCACAGCATGTGAATTTCCACTTCGTACTGGTAGTCCTGGTGGTGGGCTGCCATGGCGACACCCGTCACGCCAATCACCAGCGCGGGGAAGGGGTTGAATGAAGCAGAGTACGATGCCGGCTGCGACTGCGCTTCGACTAGCACATCCAGGTCGGCATCTGCCGCATTAGCAGCATTGCGAGGAAAACCGACACCGCCGCTTCGGCCGCGTGACTGATTGCGACGACGCCTAGCCTCGTGCAGCGGTACAGCAGCCACATGGTGGTATGCAATCGGAAACGATAGCATGTTTCGGATGAACTTGGTCTCCAGCAACATTCCCATCAGACCAGCGAACCAGAACATGACAGCAATTGAAATGTGCTGGATC
The DNA here is from genome assembly GCA_020827535.1 of Ustilago esculenta. NCBI lineage: Eukaryota > Fungi > Basidiomycota > Ustilaginomycetes > Ustilaginales > Ustilaginaceae > Ustilago > Ustilago esculenta. The sequence goes on along the minus strand of JAAKGJ010000016.1, from coordinate 565,201 downwards.
TGCTTGATCGTGTACGGATCGCCGGGCGCAGCGCCGAAGCGCTCCATCCAAGTGTTGGTGGCACCATACGTAAAGATCACCAGGCATTCGACAAACTCGGCACTGGGCATGCGGCGTCGCCAAACTGCCAAGCTGCTCTTGCCCCTTGCTGCCTGTGTGTTGGGTCGCTTGTTCCACGCCCATCCGCAGTCTGCATATGCGCCGAGGTATCGCCCGAAAGTGAGCAAGCCGAACCAGAAAAAGATACCACCCTTGATGCCGTGCGCCAGACACACGTTCTTATATCCTGCTCGACATGAGCCCGTGTACACAGCAAGACCAGTGTAGGATGTAGCAAATGCAACGATTGGCAGCGAGCGGGCCGCAACTACGCGTGTGTACCTCAGCACCGTTCGGAAAGTGTCCAGTCGGCTCGAGCGAAGCTTGATAGGAGGGTAGCCTACTTGCATGGCAATGGTTGATTCCTGCGGGGACGTAGCCTGATCTTCGTGAGCCTGTTTGCGCCAGAGAGAGATCGATTTGAGGTTGAGAGGCGGCAGAGAAGCCGAGTCGCCACCAAAGATCGAGTTGCGAGGCGTGTTGCAAGCAGTCGTCGTGGGAGAAGCGACCATAACGTTCTCTGAAACAGTGGGGCTGGCGCGTCGTCGGTTCTCGCCATTGCTGACGATAGTGTTGCCGCTGCCAACCCAGGTGACGGGCTCGACGAGCGAATCAGCACTAGCACCACGTGTGCGCTGTGCAGAAGCTTCACTCTGCTGATCGTCAAAGTGTACGTGGTGTGGTGATCCTAATCCAGAACGGGTAGTAGAGCTGCCAAGGCTACGTCGTGCAGACACACCATACTGCAGGTGCTTTTCGACGTCGAGCTTCTGGGCATCGCTCTGTGCTTCCTCGGATAGCATGGCGTGCTCCTCGAGTGCGTCGTAGCTTTCATTGTTGTGGGTATGATGCTGATTGCGACCGAGCATGGTGGCTAAAATGTCCTTCCAAGAACGAGGCGCATGGTTAGCTTGAGGGCCACAGGTAGGGAGCCAGGCGTTGCTGCTCTGTCGCTTTGAGGACAGCAAAGCCGAGACAGCGGACCAAACCTGGCCAACAAGGCGGAAAACATCGCTACCCAGCGTGATGAGGGAAATCCAGAAAATGGCCCAACCCATGGAGCCATGCGCGTTGTCCGGGTAAAGTCGCGGTGTGAGTGCCTTGTAGACGATGGAAACAAACATGGATGCGCCAAGGAGAACAAGGTAGAGGAGGGAAACCAGAGGAGCAAGGCTCGAGTGAGCAGCACGCAGGACAAGCGCCACTGGAAGCAAGACAAAGCAACTGAGCACAGCAGTCGCGACGTGAAGCGCCAGCAGACCGATGTGACGGCTTGGCCCTCCCTTGTTTTGAGCAAGGCGTGAGGCAATGTCGGAAGCAATCGCTTGGCGCTGTTCGGACTGTCTTTCGTCGAAGAGCTTCCTCCAACGACCGTCAACGACGCCCATCTTTTGCTTGCCTGCCATCACGTCAGCGTCAGCAGTGAATCGTCGCAGCTGAGCGGCTGAGCCTACACCGTAGGCAAAGTCCCATTCAAGGTAGCTGAGCGGATCAGGACCCTTGGCGCGGAAGAGAAGCGTCTCGTTCAGGTTTTTGCGCACCGGGCCAGATCCATGCGAGTGGCCGTGTCCCCCGTGAGAGTGCCATACTGGGAGCTGTCGCATTTCGGTTCCAGCAACTGCAGGGTCGGGAATCGACTCGGGAGAAGGCCCTTCGGCTTGCATCTCGTCATGTCCCTGGTCATGGTCATGAGCGTGTTCATGCTTGTATTCGTGTGTGGATTCTGTGTGAGCGTCCTCATGCAAAAGTTGGTCGTCTAGGTGGTGGTTCTCTGCGGCTTCCAGATGGTGTGCAGGCATAGAAACAGCCTGGGCCACATTGTGTCCGTGTTCATGTTCTCCCCCGTCGCTCTCCTGCCCTTCTACCTCATCGTGCTCGTGATCGCCATGTCTTTTGAGAAGCTGGCTAGAGTACTGGTCTGCACTGTGTTGTGAAGGCGTCGAAAGCTGACGTGAGCTTGGTGGTAGATCAAGTTCAGCGTGTTTGGCTTGAATGGAGGCGGTGGAGACTGCACACGCGAGGCAAAGTATCACTAGCAGGAGAACAAACGACCTAGAGGAAGCCTGACCTGTTGAGCGTGTGAGCTTCATTGCGAGCATGTGCGGTGCTTGACAGGTCCAAAATGGTAGAACAAGGCAGCGAATTGGAGGAAACCGAAGCCTTTCAGCCAACACCGATCGGAGCCCTCCACGGAATAATGTGGGAGCAAGCTCAGAATGTCGTGTGCACGAGTAGGTTTGTCGTGGTCGGAAAGGATGCCGAACAGTGTTGCTCGTAGTCTAGTCGCGAGTTTATCCGATCCGAAGATGGTTTCCGCTGTTGATGGGAAAGGGAACGGTTCGCGGGGACTGGTCGCGGCTGCTGGGATGGAAGGGAAGGTGTCGCTTGTTGATATGGTCGGAATGACGGACGCAAGCAAAGACGAGGGTATGGGTACCTCCGCAAATGAACTTTAGAGGGAAAGGGGATTAAAGAGGTGGACGATGATGACGAAAGAAGGGTCCTTTCGCTTATATATCAGGCGACAAGGCAAGCCGAGAACCGGGACGAATGATGCTCAAGTACGCCAAGAGTCTCCGGAAACAATTCAAGGGAGGAATAAAAAAAGCGACTGAAGCGGATGGAATGCAGCATTACTTTGCCTTGGCCTGTTTTGCTCTGTCGACCAAAGGGGATGCAAAGGGTGAGGCCGGGATGGCGACAGGCACAAGCCCCCGAGAAACCCGTTGGTGGCAGTCATGTCTTGTGAGTCAAGCGATGGATGACAGCCCACAGCCCACAGAGTCATCATAAGGGCAAAAATTGACTTTTGTGTGCTCAGCTGTCTTTGATCCACGGAACCATCGAGCCGCGGGAACGAGCTCACTATTTCGCTCGCTTCGACATGTTCCCTGCTCAACCTTTGCTCAGCATGAGCCGGGCTCTTGCGCCAACTCAAACGAATCCTCTCGTTTCACTCTGCATCGGAGACCATAATTAACATCATCACAAGCAAAGACACCCTGTAACAGTGTTGTAGTGTCATGAAAGTCACAGCGTCCAAACGCCCCGGAGAAAAGGCTTGAAGGGATGAACATGACTGGCAACCCTGCGTTCGAATCGAGTTGTTCAGCCGCTAAGCCTATGAGCCTGCATCTGTTTCCTACGTCCGACGAGCGAAAAGGGAAAGGCTGTGGAAACAAAAGATGGGTGATCGAGACAGCGGGACATAGCCAAAGCTAAGGCGGCGCCGTGTGGGCGTGTGTGGTTGCTCGACAAACACGGCTGAGCCAAAAAGCAGCACAGTAAGCAACGGTTGTTAATCAACTCTTGATTTGCAGCTGTGGTTGGTTGGCCATGATGCTTAACCGGACAGCTGCAACCTCGCATCATCGCCTCGAACTTTGACACTTTTCCGGCATTTCCCCCTTTTTTTTTGTCCCCCTTTGTGTTTAATTTAGTTCACGCGGATTCTCACAGCGCTCTGTGCTATGGTGTTGAGTCACTCCCGCGGTTTTCTACCGACTCTCGGAATTTCCGATCTTTGCATCCAGGCGGAAAAAAAAAAAAAAAAAAAAAAAAAAAAAAAAAAAAAACCATCCTCGTCCTCCACCTTGCTTGCACCTTTCGACCGAAGTGGAGGTTGAAAGCTTACTTGGCCTCACGCCTAGACTGGACTGGACTGCGTTGCACTGTACTGTACATGTACCACGAATTCGGCTTCCAAACTCAGCCAGGATCAAGACTTTGTCTGTTGTGATGCTCTACAGCCAATCGACGGCTTGAACTCTCTCTAAATCCGACGACCTAACTCTTAGCTTGTGCCTGGGAAACAAACTCTCGTTCGCCTCGACCTCTGCAACCAATCTTGACAAAACTCGCGTCGCAACGGCAAGCCAGCGGAAGCCCAGATCGAGAGTTACACCGAGGTCGGAAGACAAACAGTGTGGCTTGCGTCTGGGAGGCCACCGTCGCAGCGCCAAGAGGCACCGAGAGTCTCGAGCGACTTAGCATCAGGCCAAGCCAGCCAACCGATTCTCGCTTCCCAAACGCGTGTTCGTCGCGACCGATTGCCACAGGCTGGTCTAGGTGTGAGTGGGACAGGGCCGCGCTGAATCCCAATTTCGATCCTGACCCAAGATCGACGCTGCACTCCCGTATCAACCAAGTGCATGCCAAAATGAAAGTGACGTTGATCGGCTTGGAGCCGTGTCGGTGCATTTTTCTCTCCTTTTTCACTATTAAAATTCAGTACCGTAATGTACAGTACACTGATCCGTGCCTTGTTTTCGGGGCGTTCCATTATTCAACTCCAGAACCAGAGCCCAAAATCGCTTGCAAACTGGTTCGAGCCGATACAGCCCTTTGCAGTACTACGATATGAATGCCGTAGCTGCATGCCTGTTTCACCTTCCGATCCGACTGTGGCTCGCTACTTTCAGCTTCCGTCTCGTTCCTCCTCGCCTCCTGACACCCAGTTCCAAGTACTGTACTGTACTGTACACTGTTAGCAGCTTGACGATGCGCACGTACGTACGCACGCGTGCTAACCACACCATTCACGCCCTGTTTACTTCGGGAAACAGGGGCGGGCGAAACGGCCGAAAATCTCCCGTTTCATTAGACATCGGGAATGTACTTTGTTTTTTTCTTTCCCCTTCGCTTCGCCCGGGCTCCCTGACTTTGTAGATGGCTCGCACATTGCTACGAACAATACACCCGATCTGCCGTGCCCAACAGCTTAAAACGTTGTGATGCACAATTGAGCACGTCACGGCGATCTGTTTGGGTTTCAAAAGGCCGGCATGCCGTAGTGCGCAGTCCAGCTTTCCAAGAACGCGAGAATCTGCATCGGCTAAAAACCCGAATAAAATCGGGTCAAAGCAGGATGCATGCATGTTTTTGCGCTTCGGAATCTTGCTTCCGAGCAACCATACCAACCTAACCTTCTTGCTCAACCTCATCTGTATCCCACTCAATCAAACATCCACAGCTCGAGTCGAAAGCTACAGACACGAGTTCAGGCAGTCGAAGCTGATGCTTGCCTCCTCAAAGATCCCCAATTGCCGGGTCACGATGCTGCTGCAACCAAGGGCTCGGCCCATAAGCGCCCACACTCGATCCTCACCGACCCGGTCACAAAGGCCCTCAGGTCACGCTCTGATCCACATCACGTGTCGAAATAGCGTCAAGCATAAGCTCAGTAAGCCCCTGTAGCGAAGAAATGAATACAGTAGACAGAAATGTTTCGGAGTTCAGACGTGTCTAATCAGAACGAGGAGGAGTGTGGGGAGAGGCAGGGCTGTAATGCTCTGCGTGATGGATCGAAGATGGCCATCCACTGTCCGCATTAGAAATCTCTCCGCGTCGACCCCGCTCCTGTAGCTCGTGCTGCTGTCGGCCAACAGATCGGCGCAGATCGAATGACTCACGTCTTCCGTCACTACCCTCGTGCTGGCTTCGATTCCAGCTACGATTCGCACTCGTGCCCCATCCACGTTCTCTTGCTCCAGTCTGATATGTCAAAGGCCGCGGAGAACCCGGTGCATCAGCTCCAGCCACAGCCAGATTCTCGAGTGCCCGCCCAACGGCGGTTCCCCTGGAACTTGGACTCATCTGCACATTTGGAGGCGGGCGTGGTGAAGCTTTGCCTTTCCAACGGTTTCCTCTGGGGGTCGGAGAACGACGTTCCATAAGCGGAGGCGACCTCGTGTCAGCTCTAAACAGCGATCCTCCGAGTCGACTGGGACTACGAGCCCCTCTGTTGGGCCTGTGCAACGACGAAGGGGGTGGCCAGTCTTCGTCATCATTGCGCTCGTCAGCATCATCGGTCCAGGTAGGTCTCCTCGGAAGCGTGACCGGAGGCGGCCGCGGCCGTCTTTCCTGTTCATCCCAGCGCGAGGCAGGAGCTTCATGACATCCCGGTTCTTCCCGTGAATGAGTCCACGTATCTCTTTCCCGACGCGGTGACCTTTCCCTCCACCGATTCGGGTACCCTTCATCATCGTCACCATGATGTTGCGGATCACTGGGACGAGGTGAAGCGGATCGACCCCTACGCGGAGTCGACAGCGAAGCTTTAGATCGGGAACGCCCCCTACCCGATGGGAGTCCACCCGATCTATCGGGAGAATTGCCCTGAACCTGTGCTTGCCCTCGATTCGACGATGGTCTCGGCTGAGTTCTTGGAGGTTTTTGCTTCCTTGACTGCGGAGGGGTGCTCTTGGTGGTGCCATTGGCTGCCCTCTTTCTGGATCCGGATGGGGACGAGGTTGAAGGTGGGATTGCTGCAGATGCGACAGTTTTTCTGCGGATTTCCGGTGGGTTGGTTTGGCCGCCCACGGAATTCGGTGCAGCCTGCTTTGCTTTTCCTTTTCCCTTGTCTCGACCTTGACCTTGTGCGCCATTCACTGCGGCATTACCAGCTGTAGTATCACCTTGCTTGGACGTTTGGGGCGGTGTCGCTGTCGCTGACGTTGTGTTTGCCGCTCTACTTTGCCCCTTCCCCCAGGAAGGCCCTTTAGCTTGAACTGGCAGAGTCTGAGCCCGAGTCTCATTGCCAATTCTCTGCAGCACTGCTCTTCCGTTGCTGGTGCTGGTTGAAGCCGTCGAAGCAGCTGGTACTGTGGCAGACCGAACCGAAACAAAATCGTCTTTTTTGTTCGGGAAGAAAAACTTGAAGGGTTGCTTGATCTTCTGCCCCCTCTCCCTTGCTGTTCTCAGTACGCCCGACACCCTCGAGATGAGCGCTTGTGCAGTGCGTCCACGCAAGAAGTTACCCTTGACACCCATGTCACCATAATTGTCTATAAGAAGTTGAAATATGCGGAATCGTTCCTCGGTGTACTTGCGGGTGTAGTAGATGGTTTCGCTGCTGATGATTTCATTGAGTTTTTCAAACATGAGTCGATGCGTCTTTGGATCCCAGCGTTCCTTGGAGGAGACGGGCACGCCGTTGGGTCCGATGACGGTGCGGACGGTGGCAGAGGTGGCGGTAACATCCTGGACTGATTCCGAACGACGATCCTGGTCGGAGGACGAAGATGACGCAGACGATGAGGACAACGAAGAGGAACTTGCGTTGGATAATGAGGAAGAAGAGGAAGCGCTGGAGCTAGTGCTGGTCGTTGAAGAGGAGCTGGCACTAGGGGATGCTCGGCGACGAAGCGTGAGCACAGAAGGCGATGAGAGTGTGCTGGTGCTCGGGCCAGAGCGCTCCAATGCTGGAGCCAGAGATGATGACGAGGGCGCAACGGCACGAGGAGAATCTATCTTGGTGGTAGCTTCTGCGGAGACTGATGCTGATGCTGCAGGACCCCGCGTCGATGACCCCAGTGGGTTGAGTGCCTTTGCGACAATAACTCCACTCTCTGCGACGACATCTTGAAAAGCAGACGGGTGTAGCTCCCAGAGGTCTTTCCCGTCGCTTACATAGAGCTGCACTCTGCTTGCCTCTACGTTTAAGCGTCCAGCAGCAACATCTCTTGCATCGTTAAAGTCGTGAACCGAGGCAAGAACCTTGCCATGAGGGCCAAGGTCGAGCTTGACCCGGCTGCGAGATGACATTTTCGGGTGGTGTGCCCAGTGAACTGAGTACCTGTCGTCACAAAAGTTGCATCGTGTACATCAAACCTCCGTTCCTTGGCGATTCTATGTGGCGCAGGACTTGAGTCAGGGTGGCTGCCGAAGGGGTGTGGTGAAGGCGGTGGCGGTGGCAGTGGAAGTGGCAGTGGAAGTGATAGTGGAAGTGGTGCTCCGGATATTTAATTCTTTCCCAATTTTTGGGTCTTTTGTAATTGTAGTGGACTTCCTCTGTAATTGTAGTCGTGTCGAATCATGGTGGAGATGTCAATCACAGAATAGCCGGAAGTCGGAGAACAGAGGTTGGGCGGGGCAGCTCAGGCAGAATTTTGGCGTCGTTTTTTGGTGTTGATTTTAATCATAGTTTTCCGTGCTTTTTTCTCCACTGCAAATGGCATCAAAGGCTTGCTTCCGATACGGACAAACATGCTTGTCAAAGTTACGACGGCATAGAGAAAGTTTGAACGGTGTCATTGTAGCCTCCGGTCCTCTGCGCTTTGAAAATGTACCCAATAGTAGGGTGTCGAGTGTGGGTTCACCTGGTCCTTTGGCTGGAAGAAGGACAACCAGGCCCACGTTAATGCTTGTTTGATTGCGCCTGCCTGACAAAAGTTCGAAAGCCAGAAAAAAAGTGCACGCGAAACTCTGTGCCCACTTACCGGACTTGGCCGCCTAAGGCCAACGCCAACGCCAACGCCAACGCGAAGCGGAAGCGTGGCCAACATGCTGAAAAAAGGATGGAAATCGGAAATGGAGCGAGGCTTGAGAGTGGGGAGACAGGGCAGCAACCCTACGACATCGCTGGGTGGTTTGCAGCCACACGAACCCTGTTTGCGGATGCGTACGCACAAGTTTTGGATTCACCGTCGTCGACACCATCAAACCAGAAAAGAAAAAAAAACCCAGGTGCACATCCCGTCTCTCCCATACCACCCCACTTGTTTCCCACAGTACACATCAAACGCATTGACTGCCAAGCTTGGCTCTCGCTGCTCAGCTTTAACAGCGCAGAACTGACTGCTCACCACCTTACTCATCGGCATCCGTCACCTGGCTCGAGTCACCCGACACTTTGGCGAGGCATCACTGCTGTTCGTTTCATCTCTTCACCTCCCCAGCATCGACGCGGGGCTCGGCGGCCTCTTTCAGCACAACACTCAACCATATCTATACCCTCACCGAACATAGTAGCATGTCGTCTTGATCTACACATCGGTTCTCGACTACGACTGAGTTCAGCTGCTTCATTGCCATCCACCTCCATCCACCACACTCGAATCATATACACTCATGCGTTCCCTCACCAGCTTCCCCCGTTGACCGGAACAAGGAACGCCACACAGCTAGCTGCGTATCGAGAGCTTGTATCTGTGCTTAGCATAGACGATGGCCGACACAGCCTCAGCTGCGCCCTCGCAGCCCTCGCCGACACGCAGAGCTTCACCTCAGGGGATCGAGAATCCAAATCCAATAGCGTCCACGTCGGCGCATACGCTTGATAATAGCCCTGCCCAGCCGAATTCTATACCAGGCTCTCCTCTCAAAGCTCATGACAACGCGGAAGCTGCAGCTGCAGCTGCAGCCACCCAGCCCGCTTCGACAGCAATGCAGAGCTCCGACATGATGGGTACCAGTGACGACAACCTGCAAGTTGTCTCAAATCATGGCGCGTCGATATCCCAATCCATGTCGGCGTCATTACAGGCCGCAACTGCAGGTCTCAATGAGGAAGATGCCAAGCTCCTGGCGTCTTTGGCAGAGGGGAACGGTCTTTTGAATCATCTCTCCCACCTTGCTGCACAGAACGCGAGCTCCGACGAGCTATTCAATGCATACACAGACGGACTCATGCTAGGGTCTTCTTCTGCTGCTTTTTCATCCGACGCTCCTGCGTTCGATGCTGCCGCTTTCCAAGGTGCTGTTGATCTCAACGAGGCTCTCACCCGTCAAGACATGGACTGGGATGACGAAGCGTTCGGCGATCTCGAGCCCGAGGATGAGGACGGAGAAGACCAAGGTCCCATCCAGGCTTACGCCAAGCTTGAGTTCCCAGGCTTCTCCTACTACATCCAGACACTCGACGTCACCATTGGTCGCCGACCCGGTCAATTGCAGCCGAATCAGCGTCCCGGTGCACTGCCGCCCCAGTTGCCCAACGCAGCTTCTGGACTCTCGCAAGCCCATATCACTTCCGAGTCCAAGACAGAAGGAGATGTGGATGTCGATCTGGGTCCGCTAAAGTCCATTTCGAGGCTACACGCCCGCATTTTCTACTACACGGGTCCAATTCATCCTCCCAACTCTGCTTTCCTGAATGGAACTCCAGCACACAGTCGGGCCTCGAACGGCAATGGCACTGCTCCCTACCGTATCACGTCTCCAACTGCCCTCAGCCGCGTCAATGGCGCCCATCTCTCCGCGACAGATGCTTCCACCCAGGATCCGTACAGCATTGCTTCGCAACTGGGCGCAGACGCCGCCGCCGCCGACTTTGAACAGGGCGAAGGCCAGTTCGTATTGATGGTGGTAGGCCGCAATGGTGCTTTTGTGGATGATGTATGGGTCGAAAAGGGCGGGCTCGTTGTGCTCGGAAAACGCACCAAAATCCAGATTGCAGAACGTGTGTTTTACTTTGTGCTGCCACCACCACCAGGCGCAGCATCGTACAGCATCGACGGCGAAAGTCAACATGCCCACGACTCTGAGTCTGACTCGCTTTCCGACCTTAGCAGCGAAGACCAGCCAGACGATGACGAAGATGACGAAGAAGAAGCCGACTCTTCCAGCCCAGTCTCAAGCGACGAAAGCGGGGATGACGAGTACGAGGGCCAGGAGGACGACCAACGTGTCTCAGCCGCACACTCCGATGGCGAGGCAGCCGAACATGCTATCGTCAACGCCAAAAGCCGTAGACCATCAGCAGCCACTGCCAAGGGTAAATCCAATGACAAGCCCAAGAGGAGACTGGTACTCAAACCAAAATCTAAAGTTGGTAAAGCAACACAATGCGCTGCTGCAGAGGACTCTGCTCCGGACGAACAGATGGACGAGCATGTGGACGATGTTGCAGCAGAAAAAGTAAAGACGCAAGCCAAAGCACAGAGCAAAACGAAATCGGCTATCAAAACCACTGCGGCTGCCCTCGCCAACAGAGCCGCAGGCAAGGGCAAGGGCAAGGGCAAGGGCAAGGGCAAGGGCCGGGGCAAGGGCCGGGGCAAAGGAGCAGGGCGTGGCAAGATGCCCACGAAAGGACCCGTTCCCGAGACTCGACCCGATGGTGACGACAGCGATAGCCTTGGCAGTCCAAGCACGGGAGAGGGGAGCAGTGGAGAGGACGAAGACGATGGCATCGCCACTCCACCACCACCTAGCAATGCCAGGGCCGGCGCATCCGGCAAGAGACCTGGCAAGGGCGTCAAAGGTCTCAAAGGCGCTAAGAATGCCAAATCGAGCAAGGCGAAAAAGGCAGAAGATGCAGCACATGTCTCTGACGATGCAGCGACAGAGGGTGCTTCAGTCAAGAAAGAGTCGCCTACACCGACGTGGGCGATGGGCGCAGGGATTGCGGGACGAAAGAGGAAGAGAGGCGAAGCAGTCACCGACGAAGAGCCTGCACTCAAAGTGGGCACCCCAATCGGAATCGAAGCTCTGGATGCCGCCAAGAGGGCCAAAGCGGCCAAGGCTCGAGCCGATGCTTCCTTGCGTGCAGCGTCTGCCAGTCCCAAGAAGGACAAGTCAGCCACGGCTGCATCAACGCTGCCGACAGCCGGCGCCGCCGCTTCAACAGGCGCGCCGGACGACGATGTGGTCATGGTCGATACCAAGCCTGCTCCTCCGAAGCCAACTCCATCCACAGTCACGGCGACCACACCTGTACCTGCTACATCTGCGCCCACTCTTCCCGCTCCTACTCCAGCGGTCGTTGCGAGCACGACAGAATCCACTGCTGGTACAAACCCGCCAAGCGCTCCTTCAGGAGCTGCTGCCAAGAGCGATCAAAAAGGTGCAGACACAAGCACGCCTGCTCCGAACGTGGCAGCAAGGCCGAAACCTGCAAAGCCAAAGACGACCAAGCCAAAGAAGAAGAAAGGAGCTGCAGCCGAGGATACGCCTCCCACTCCAACTGGTGTGCCTGGTACGCCAGGATCTATGTTGCCAGCCGGTGCTCTGGGCAGCTCTCCTATGCCGATGGGCACATTCTCGGCCTCATACGGTGGCCAGAACATGTATCCGTCTTCCATACCCTACGATCCCAACCCGGCATCCGCTGCTTCTGCCATTATTGCCGCTGCTAACGCAGTCTCGGGGTCAATGCCTGGCTACGGGCAGCCCTCGGCTCAAGCTTTGCCACATGCTGTGGGGCAGATGGCATCAGCTCTGCCGATGATTCCTTCAGCTGCTGTAGGGCGAGGTCCTGGTGTATCGGGCATCAACGCAGGTGCTCTCCCGGCCGTCTATGCGCCGATGTCCATGTCGTCCTCGATGGCGTCCTTGCCCGCGCCCACAACGGCGCCTGCTTCGACTCAGTCCAGCTCGGATCCTTCTACATGGCCCACAACTGCGAGCATCATTGCCTCAGCTGCCAGTCTGGCGAATGCACAGACTAAACAGAATCAAAAGTCTGCAGCAAGTTCCGCTGTTGGAAGCACGTCTGGTGTCGGCGTCACAGCCCCCACCGGGAACGCGACTCCGACACCGGCACCAACAGCCGTCAAACCGCCACCAGGGCCCGAGGACAAGCCAGACCTGTCCAATATCGAGCTCATCTCGCAGGCGCTTCGCTCGGATCACTGCGCCAAGAAGGGCGGCAAGCTCACGCTGCAGGAGGTGTATGAATGGATTGCCAACCGATGGATCTGGTTCAAGCGCAACGGCAGGCACACGGGTCGAGACTGGCAGAGCTCTATCCGACATGCGATTGGCTCTTCGCGTGACTTTACCCGCATTCCACGTAGATCAGACGAGCCTGGCAAAGGTATTTTCTACACCATGGCAGATTCCAAGTTGGCAGAACAGCATCGTGCCAACCTCGCCAAGCAGAAGGAGGAAGCAGCAAAAGCGGCTGCTGCTGGCCCTGCTGCCACTGTCGGCGCTGCCGGAGCTGGTGGTGTTCCTCTTCCAGGTGGTACAGCAGCTGCAAGTTCGTTGCCACAGGGGGTTGCTGCAGCTAATTCAGCAACTGCTGCTGCGACAGCCGGAGCAGGAGCAGCTGGAACGCCTGGCTCGCTGCCTGCGATTAGGATTCCGCTCATTATTGGCACGCCTCCGTCATCCGCTACGGCAGCCGCTACAGATAAACCCAAGGCTGCCCCGGGCACCATCGAATCGCTGCTCGAGACACCGCCGATTGTTCACCATGATGGCAAACTCTACCTCAGCCCGCAGGTGTTTGGGCATCTCAACGCAGGACAATTGGCACAGATCGAAGGATTGGGGGCCCAGCAAGCCTTGCAAGTGCTACAGGCCTATCTCGTGACACACCTAAAGGAGCGAATGAGGCTGCAGCAGGTGGCAGCTCAAAAGAAGGATGCGTCCGCTACTGCTGGTGCGAAGCCAGCACCTATCTCAGCAGCCGCGGCCAAGTCGACGCCAGCTCCATCTCCGGCACTGACTACCTCGGCATCCACCGTCAAGACGAACGTCGTGGGCGCGAACGGAGACTCTTTGGCGGCCAAGTCTGCTGTGCTTCCGGGCTCTAGTGCAGCAGCTACCACGATTCCAGCGACAACTTCGCTACCTCGACCCCCTAGTTCTGCTACGTCGTTGCATCCTATGACAACTTTGCCGAAACCAGTCCTGCCCGCGCCTATCAAGCCTTCAATCCCCACAAGCTCGCAAAGCGCAGCAGCCAGCGCAAAACCAAGCATCGCTGCGGCTGCGTCGACCGCGCCCCGACCCGCCAAACCATCTGCTGCATCCAATACAGCTGGGACTACTACAACCAGTGCGGCAACAGCAACACCAGGGGCGCCTTCTGCATCGCCAGCCGCACAACTCAAGGCGCCGGTACTTCCCAGCACGCCCCTGCGAACGTCCGTTCCCAGTGGAGTTGCCACGCCGATGGTCAGCAAGCCAGCTCCTGCTCCTGCTGTTCAGGCCGCATCGCCAACCAAGCCCAGTATGGCCACGGCAGTTGCAGTTCCTAGCTCCCCGCAAAAGGCAGCCATCTCACCAGTCAAGCCATCGACGCCAGCACTAGCGATGGGTGCTACTTGTTCATCGACGGCAGCTGCTCCAAGCTCCTCCAGCACGCCTGGCGTCACTGGCAATGGGGCTAGTAAGCCAACCGCAAGCAGTGCAGGTGGCGGAGCCGGCTCAAGCGCCGCATCTGGTTCTTCTTCGGGCTTTGGCGCCACGGCCGCGTCAGGATCAACCACGAGCAACAGTGACGACCCGCTCTCGGCACTTTCGGCTCTGGCAGCCCATCCAGAAGCCGCAGCCCTGATTGCGCTCTTGCGCAAGCAGCAGCAGGAGAGCGGCGCGAGCGGTGGCAAGCAGCTGGCCAAGCTGACGCCAGGACAACTGCAGCTATTGCAAATGGCCAACAAGCTAGCCGCGCAGCAAGGCAAGAAGGGTGGAAGTGGTAAGAAGAAGAAGAAGGCATCGACGGGCACGGGCACCAGGGAAGGCACTGCGACGCCTGGACCAACTGGTCAAGAATTCTCGCCCGCGCCTACAGGACCAAGCCCGTCGCCTGGCCCCAAATCTGGATGAGAACGCCGAACAGCTGCTCGCGCCGGTCAGGCAAAGGACCATTCATGATTTGTCAGGAATTTGGCTGGGGAGCCCACGAAAATGCTTCCGCACAACAGAGCTGACGCGTTGATCAAGGAATTTGGTGGCTTTAGCCGTCGTGGATGTTATTTTAGGGAAGGGGAAGGGTTAAGCGAGTCACAAGTGTTTGAAACTAAATGCTTTGAGCATTCATAGCAATGTAACGCTATGCTAGATGTACAACAACCTCTTCTTCCAGGCTGAAGAGGGTCCTTTCAAAAGGGTCCTTCCGAAATCGTTCTACCATGTGAGACTTGAGCGCGACTTGTTGGCTATGACCTTGCCCAAGAAGGGGCCTCGTTGGCCAGGTATTGCGACTCTTCCTCGGTCGTTTGCCTTCCCATAACTTGGTTTCGATGGCAAAACCTGCCAAATCTTGCAATCACGTCCCTGTGTTGCCTTGCGAAGCCCAAGAAAGGGTCGCCGATCTTCTCGCCTAGCTCTAGTGCTCTTTCCTGATCCGCCAAGGATTCCGAATGTATGAAAGGAAGGTAGAAGAAGGTGCTCAGGGAAGGGTCAACCTTTTTGTCCATTCCATGTTTGATTGCAATGTCGGCCCACTTGCATGCGAGCTCATCGGATTGATATTGCTTGGCAGAACCGCGAAAGGCGTTCCTCGGATACTGGTCGAGCAGCAATACCATTCCTAAATGTTGATCTGCGAGAGTGGCACTCTCTGTGGAGGTATCGGTGATTGTTGGAATGATACTCTCTGAGTGAACAGCGGGGTAGATGGAGGAATAGCGACGAACAAGTTGCTGATCAAACTCGTCACTGGAGGTGAAATAGCGACCAGGACCCGCTGCTTTCCAGAACAACGCCATGTCAACCAAGACATTTACGCCAGCAGAGAGGGAGGGAGGCGGAGCACGGAGGATCTCTTCAAATGTGCGACCAGCTAGCGCTGCGGCGGCGGACGTCATCTTGATGAAATTGCTAATGATAAGATGATGATAAAGTTGTTGGAAGAATAAGAGGCACGCGCCGTACCAGGAATTTGGTGGGTTCCCAGCCAAATGAGGGGGGGTATGAGGTGTGCCTAATTCCCAAGGATCAGCGATTTGCACTTTGCTCACATCCGCACGACCATCATCAATAAAAAAACTCTTCCACTGATGAGGGGGTGGACAACAAAGGTCGTCCAGACGGGCCAATTTGTAGGAAATGTGGAGACTTCGATTTTTCAGTAAGAGGTGTTAGATCCCAAAGGTAACATCTTGGAAATTTCGGGACAGGAGTCAGGGTTCAGAAGGTTGACTTGGATTCTACTCCGCATGCCCTCATTGGGTGCCCATTGTTTCCTTCTAAGTCTTTGCTACCACCACCATCTCTGCAAATTCGCACCAGCAGCCTGATTCATACACAATCTGCTGATCGATTCATCTCTCCCCCACCTCACTGAATACATCAGGCGGAGCAGTGCTCGTCGGCCAGACTCTCTACCTCCGCAGGTTCGGAAACTTCGATCATTTTGCGTCGTACAAACTAGAAAACATAATACATACCCAACGATGGCGCCCAACAGGGGTATCGCTGCCCACTTTGCAGCTTCAAAAGCCAGCATCAGTCGCAGCAGCCGAACTACCAAGTCAAAGCCTGTCAAAGATGCCACTACGCAGCCTTCGACCCTCGAGGGCTCAGAACCGCAGCAAAAACCATCTACAGTACCGGGTACTCAGAAAGGACTACCGCTTGCTGAAACAACAACAGCGGCGGCGCCAGTTATATCTCCTTCCAAACTATCTACAATAAAGAGGCCAACAGCGCGAAGGCAGACTCGTTCGCGACTTCGGACGCCCGATGAAGGGGAAGTTGATCGCATCATCGCCGAAAATCAGAGCCTGCTCCAATCCAGCCCATCTCGACATGCTCCCGCCACCACTTCTGAAGAAACGCCATTGACACTGCTCGGTACGCCGCCTACCACTCCACGTGCTTCCGCCCGCTCAGCCCGAACCTCACCGCTTCTGGAACCAACGCGAACCTCGCCTATCTCTGTCCGGACCGACCCTGATACCAACAAGATGTTTCTCTTACTTCCCAAGAAACCCACTACGCCTACTACTGCATCTGCTAGCACTTCAAGTCCTACAAAGCGCAAGCTTGTTACGCCACCAAAGTCCAGCTCGCCTACCAAGACGCCCAGAACGCTGGATGGCACACCGCGTCGACTGATTACGGGCGAGGAAGAAGCGCTAGGGACAGAAGAAGAGGACGGGCTCGTTCTCACCCCCGGTAAGCTCAAAGGCACGCGAATCGTGCTAGGCAGCCCGAACAAGAGTCCGCTGCTGTCCAGGCTAGGGGACACGCCAAAGGAACAAGCGCTACGCCGGATTGTTGATGAAGACGAAGAAGGCTACATTACGCCCCGCAGTGTGAGGCAAAGACCTAAAGGCATTCCTCTCCCACCGATGGCTACGCAGAACGCAGCGGCCATATTCAGAGGTACATCACTATCCACTTCCTCTAGTGCCCCTCGTCTTGTTCAACGTAAGGTAGAGGAGCGACACGCGTCATCGTTGGCATTTGCCAGTGGGCTGACGCACAGCGAGATCGACACGGAGAGTACGGCAGCAGAGGAGGAAGAGTTACCACAGCTAAAGCATACGCTCTCCGCAGATTTGCCACTACCGTCATTCTATTCAAGCCTGATGACACTGCATGTAGCGCTCGAACACGCTCTTGTCGTCCATCTGGCGACAGCAGGATGCTCCAGCGCCACACTGCAAGCTTCTGCCCAGTCTTCCTCTGACGACTCCGACTCTGATCTCAAGCCTCCACACTCCGAGAGGAAACGAACCAAGACAGTTCGACTTCCCAATCTCATCTCGTACACAGCTCTCCGGCCTCTTGTAGAAAGGTCTGGCGGGCGTCGTCTTGGTCCCACTGAGCTCCAACGCCTGGCTAGTGTCTGGGTCGACTTCCAACGCTCCACAGCCAACCTCTCGGCGATGGATGAAGGCGAAGAAGAAGTGAGGGGTCTGGGTTTCATCATCACCAAAACTCGAAGCATGGATCCACGAACAGGCCGCCGGGCGCTAGATTGGGGCATTGGAATCGAGCTCGAGATTAAAAGGACTATTCGGGAACGTACCCCTCCAACTCAGGTTGGTTTTGGAGGAGTCGAAGTGCAATCCTCGCCCGTGCTTGCCGCTGCAGAAGGCTTTGACGAAAGTGTCAAGGGAACACCGAAGATGCCAACCAGATTCACCACCCCTCCCCCTTCGTCCGAAAGAAAAGGTTTGCGCTCGCCTTTCGTTCAAACGCCGTCGTCCCCGCTCTTGGCATCACCTCGGAGGAAGGCAAGAGCGGGATCACCTGCCCCGGCATCACCTAGAACGAGGAGCAGTGTAGGCGCAACAAAAGCCAGGGAGGGTATGTCGGTTGTCGCCATGTGGAACAATGGGTTGGAGACAAGAAAGGCAGAAGTGGGGAGGAGGTTGAGGGAAAGATGTGGGAGGTTTCATCAGCTGTGGTTGGATGAAAAGGGCATTTCTGTCCCCACGTCCACCCGTGCTACTTCTGTGAAGGTGAAAGAGGAGGGAATAGAGCCGGCTACACCATCTCGACAACGAAACACGGGGCTTGGGAATGCAGCAGTGGACAGTGACGCTGAGGAAGATGATGACCGCTTGCCTCGTCCGCCACACGAAGCAGTGATGGGCGAAGGAGGTCTGCTCACCCCCTCCGCTACTCGATCTGGTGGTCGAAGAGTCGGAAAGCGCACTTTCCATCTTGATCCTGCAGAGCTGGACCAGGATGCTCTTTCCTCGGAAGCCGATGACGAGCTTCCTGAATACTTGCTTCGGGAGGAAGGGAAGAAGTCGCTCATCGACGAAGTCTCGCAGATCGTGGTGCGAAACTCGAAATCGAGGTCATCGCTACGAACGACTTCGGAAGCAACGGGGTCCGGAGAAAGGGTACTAAGCTTGGGCGAGGAGCTCAAGACTTGGCATCCTGAGTTTCCACTCGACGATCCGAGGGTGGTGAAGCCCATCCCGCTTGCGAAACTTCCTTCACTCACTGCACCATTGGCCACCCCACATCGGAACAAAGACAAGATCGGTCTTGGGATCAGCGATCCCTTATTGACGCCGAAAAAGCCGATCAAGTTTACCACCAATAATGTTCTGCCTAACCCCACTCCTGCCCCTGTCCCTGCCTCGACAGCTGGGATGTCGCTACGCGAACGCATCGCAGCAAAGGAACAACTCCTCCGGACCAGTTCCCTCCCCTCTCTCAACCACTCCACCTCTTCCAGCTCGACACTGACACCGATGCAAGCGCTCTCGCAACGAGCGCTCGTCTCCCGACTCCCCGAGTTGTCCAGCATACTATTCATGCTCTTCTCTAACGGTACGACGCTCTCCTCAACAGGCATTACCCGCTCGCCTACGATTCCCATGCAGGATCTGTTGACAAAGCTGAGCAAGAGCGTGAAGATTCAACTTAGCCCGAGAGAATGCAGATCGTGTCTCGACATGCTAGCGAAAATCGCCCCTGGGTTCCTCATTGTGATCAGCCCCAGCGATAGATTCGGTGCATCAACTGGAATTGGCGGGAAAGAGTATGTGAGATTGGGCAACAATGATAGTACAGGGGCGCTGTGGCGTCTGAACGAGGTCCGCGCAAAGATCGCTGCAGAGTTGAGCGGAAAGTAACGAAGCGTTTTCAGCTCAGAAATCAAAGAGCCACAGGATAGAAACAGTACAGCATTCACAATTAAATCAACAGCATCATCGTAGCATGCTCCATCTTGCTCAACGCACACATAGCCACATGCAGTATTCACACCAGTAACATCAATCTCAAATGTATTCTCTTAAACATGTTTCAAATTGTGGACTGAGAACGCTTTTCTATTCGTAAGCATCGTTTAAAGAAGAAACTCCTTAGCGACGCTTGTAGATGCACGGCTTGAGCAGTGTTTTGCCGTGCGCGGCGAGTTGGTCGAGCGTCGCACTGCGGGGATCGACGGCGGAATTGTCCAGGTTGGAGAGTGAAGAGTCGTGGGTGGAGCGAGGGAGCTTTGTGAATTCGAACAGGACAAAGTGGGTGTTGCTAGCATCCTGTTGATATACAGCGATATTAAGTAGGGGCGGGTCAGCGTGGTCAACAAAGGGAGGAATGTTTTCAGCGTTGAATGTGGAACGCACCTTGTGTTCAAGGCCGAAGCCGAGCATTTGAACAATATGGATGAACGCATCAAATCCATTTTCAAACCGACTCGACACTTCGGCAACGATCAGTTCGCCCCTGCAAATACGAACCAGAACATCAAGTCAGTATGCTGCGCTTTCTTCTCCATCAGCCTGCTGACAATCTCCTGCAATTGAGTAAAACTTACCCGGTGCGCAACACCCTCTTGGCTTCCAAAAGCATGTGGATCCAATTCGTACCCATCAAACTCAGGCAAAACACGGCAACATCCGCCAGACCATCCGCGGTGCCCTCTGGCTGCTTCGCCAGCCCAAGCGGATCTTGGTCATTAAAGTATCCGGGCAGAGGCAGACCACCGATGGCGGCAGTATCTTGCTTTCTAACCCATCCATCTTTTGTGGTGACCAAGTCATAACACAGAACCTTTACTCCCGCGGATACCAGTTTCTTTGCCAATCCACCCTCTCCTGCGCCCAAGTCGACTACGAGCGCACCTGGAGTAAATCGAGCCTTTTTGGCTGTGGTAAACCTTGAGATCAAGCCTGCTGCTTGAGCTTGAGCTTGAGCTTTGCCCTTGCCTTTTGCCCTTGGATTCGAAGAGAGGGAGTCTGAGTCAAAAAGATCGACAATGCGGTCCAGCGGGTTCTTGGGCCACGATCGTACTTGCTCGCGGAATCCCTGGTGGTATTCATCAAACATGGCGGGGGCAGCATCGATCATACGTACAGCCTCGTCGGAGGCAGTGGTGTAGAGTTTTTCATTGATCGTGCGGAAGCGGGAGCCAGAGAGCTTCGAGAGCATTTGCGCTTGGAGTGCGGTAAGTGCTCCACCTGCACTGTTACCGGAAGGCTGCGGGCTGTTCTTTGCGGGGGGACTGGCGGGAACCGAAGACTTTGATGGAGAAGCAGTGACGGTAGGAGGTGAATTAGTCGCCGGTTTCGATTCTTGGTCGCCATTGTTCTCTGGCGACTGATGTTGCTGCTGTGCTTTGAGCTGTTTGTTGATCTTCTTGCGCTGCGTCTTGCTGAGCGTGGAAAGATCGATCGTCTCTCCACCAACGGCCACGATCCTAGGCTGATTTTGCGCTGCCTTCTGCGCTTCAATGCCCTTGGCCGCGAATGGATCCTTCTTGGACGCTTTCGCATCTTTGCTCGATGATAATGTGGCCGCACTCCCGTTGACCTGCTTCGCCTTTTTGGCTGAAATAGTAGCAGTCCTTCCAACATCGTCCTCCGAATCCGACCCAGCGTGTGGTGTAAGCTCTTCGTCCTGCCATCGTTTGCGCTTTGGCGTGAGTGCACCTTTGAGTCGCAGATCGGCGGCAGTGCGCGGCTTGCCGTTGCTGCCAGTCTCATCTGCAGCCTGCTTTGGTGTTGCTCCGACGCCAAGGTTGGCCTGACGAGGACGAGAATTGCTGTGAGTTCTCTGATGTGGCGGTTGTTCAGCTGAAGAGGGTGCGCCTAAGCCAGGGAGCTTGGAGAGGATGCTGTCTGCCAAGGCTGAGCGTTTGAGCTCGAGCTCTGCTTGAAGCTGGTTCAGGTCGAGACCCGACATTTCCACGGCCTCAGATACGCTGCGCGCCGATTTGAAGAGATGTCTGTACCTGATTCGGGTGATCCGTCGACGAGATGGATCGATGGCGGCAAGGGCGTAGATGAAGCGTGGGAAGCCAACCTAAACTGTCGGCAGAGACGAAAAACAAAAGGTGAGTGGCTGGAAAACCAAATAAAAAAGTGGAACCAGGCACCCGAACGCGACAGCCGCGGGAGGCCCCACTCTCACGGTTCCGCGGGCTGCCCGATTTGCAGGATTTGGGTGAGGCTTAGGTGGGAGCGCTCATCTGCATGCTGTTTGGCATTTGGCATTGCATGCCTTCTTGTCATGCGCACGGCACATACATCGGATCGTCATACCGTCACGCAACCGGGGAAAGCCAGCTCAGAGCCAGACATCGACACTGCAGAGAGCCAGGCGGTAGTCGTCAACCATAGCTGCCATGAACGAAAGCTCAGTTGAGCTTCAAGATGCGTACGGCTCGCAAGCTGGATCGAGCTCCTCATCAGATTCACTTTCGCATTCGCAAAATCCACCACCGCCCAAGAGGACCAAGGTCAGTTGTTTTCCATGTCGAACGCGCAAGTCCAAGTGCGACCATGCAAGGCCTTGCTCCTCGTGCGTACTGCGAGGCACTGCGAATCAGTGTGCCGATCCCACTGGAGCTGCTCCAGCCGCTTCCGCTGCCACTTCGAACCTCGCCTCGAGATCAGTCCCACATCCACGCCATGCTCATCCTTCATCAGGCACCGTCACCCCAACAACTTCGGCGTCCGAACCCAGGTCGGTCACAGCACCAATGTCGCTGGCAGCTGGTCGCAATCAGAATTCCGCCCGCCAAGCAGCGCTGGATACGCAAGGAGCCAATGGATCGCCGCAAAAGAGAAGACGGACCGAGGCGGTGCCATCTCGAAACTCGGAAAGCCTTCGAACCGTTGACCTCCAAAATCCAAACCAAGACCTCTCCCGTTCTGGCCCTGCCTCCGAACAGGATATCAGCGATGAGATACAGCGCATGAAGCAGGCTATGGCTCGCCTCGAGGATCTGCTGGACCGACGTACTTCTGTCTTACCTTCGGTTTTATCTCACGTTGACATCGGCTCAAAGGGTACATCCACTTCTGCTACTTACGAATACCATCTTGACACCAAATCTGATACTCCAGGCGAAACATCTCCTCCTTCCCGCGAATCACGCCAGCGCTGGCACCATCTTCGCTCTGTTCTCCCACCACTCATTGATACCCACCTCATGATGCACTACCTCTTTGTCGAGGCCGATTGGCTCATCACCACTCTCGAGGCTCCGCGTTTCATCGCGCGCTGGAAGCACGCCTATGAACGACAAGCCATATCCGACATCTTTGCTGTACAGGTATTGACTCTGGTTGCCTGCTCAGCCCTCTTCTTGGCGGACAACCGCAAACGTGCCATCCACTTTGCTGTCCCCATCCGCAGCCTCCACACCAAACTCATCAAGGAAGCCATCCATATTGTTGAGGCCATGCCTGTACTACGTTCGGGCCGCACCGAAGCCGAAACATGCGATCTGATCGAGCTCATGGTCAACATCAGCCTCTACTTTCGCTGCATCGGCAAAGAGATCCTCATGGCCAGGTTCACAGAACGCGCAATCTCGTGCTGTGTGCGCGCCGGGTTTGACAACGAGCTGAAGCCGTGTTGGCTAGGCCTCACCCCGGATCAGGTGGAGAGGAGGACTATCATGATGGAAGTCTCAATGTCGACCAAGTGGCTAGCGTTTCACTGTCGCAAAGATCTGACGCAGTTGAAGGTCATGACTTTCAGCCTCGGCCAGGCGCATCTCGAGCGAGTAGGTCAGCTTCCTCCCTTAGAAGCATGGCCTCAATCCGACATTTTGGCGCGTTCTGCGGCTTCCCAGGCGTCCAACGAGTCGGGCCGCTTCTTTGCATGGCGCAACAAGTCGGACCGCGAGCGTGACGCGGTACGCACATATATTTGTTTCTCCACCTCACTCACCAACGAGATCCCGCCGCTGGTCGAGCTTGTCAGCAAGACTGAGGCAAGATTGTTGCAGCCTGAAGCGCTTGTAAGATGCACCAAAGACGAGATGCGTGATATGGCGAGGCAGACACGCCAGATCCTTGCGCGCCTGCAGAATTGGTTCACCGTCCTCCTGCCCCAGGCTGGCCTTGGGTTTGACCGCGTTGTGAACGCGACAACCACCACGGCTGATCCGGTCGAGGCTAAAGCGATGGCCAACATCCTGATGCTTAACCATGCCATCTTCTACATGACATCCATCCTCTGTCGCGCCTGGCTGCTCTTGTCGGATCGGCTGCAGAGCCTCAATGATGCCCATCGGGATGACAATCCTGAATACGAACAGGAGACCAAGATCGGTCCGACGTTTTTGGACCATCTTAAGCAGAGAAGCATTGATCACGTACAGCACATGCATGCTTCGTGGCTTCCTCCGACCTTTCTAGCCGATATGGAAGCGACGATGATCGAGAACAGCAGGCGATGCATCCGTAGCATCCCCGTGATACGAGCCTTGCAATCCTACTCATCGTCGCAATTTTATGTAGGTTGGACTTGCCAGTCTTTCCTTCAAGCTGCTGTGAACCTCGCCATCCCCCTCGTGCGCTCTCACCATCGTTATCACCACCGACAGCTTTACGACAATGATGCCAGGTATGCGTCTTCGCCCAACACCGACTCGCTCCGCCACGACGTTGTTATCATCTTCGAAGCGGTCAGCCAGCTCTCGGATAATGTCATGGCGCGACGAACTGCCCAAGTACTCAACAGGGCGATGCGGCTTGGTGGTATCGAACAGCCATTGGCGCACGCGGATGAGGAGGTCGACGGAATGGAGGATGTGTGGGCAGGTGAGGAAAATTTCGCCACGGCGTCCGGGCAGATGCAGAACGCGGCTGAAGGATTGGCACTGTTGTCGGCTGCTTCAAGCGCGAGGACCCCGACAGATGGTAGCACGACAAGATACACTGGAAGCGAGAGCAGTTCGCCGGGCGTACCGCTTTCCAACGAAGCCAGTTCGCGGGCACCTCTCAGCCACAGCCACCTGGTCCCTTACCAAGGCCCATCGGCGACTACACCCTACCCCGCAACCTCAGCCTCAGCTGCGGTCCCGACAGCTTCTGAAGAAGAGAGTCTGCGCAGGGAACCCATGTGGTGGGAAGCATGTCTACCGCCCGAGTCACAGCAGGTTCAATTCAGTGTTGGTATCAGCGGTGCAGGCAGTACGGCGGGAGGCCAGCACCACATGTCGGACTCACAGTTGCTGGACGAGCTGCTCAACTTCGACCCCTCATTCTGGCAGTTTGTTCTTGATGGAACGGTGGTTAGAAATGGTGCCACCATCAACGCGAATGTCGCTGCGTAAGCCGTCACACCCATGCCATGAAAGACTCATTTCCATTTGGGCATTAACACTGCGAACAAGGTTGCGGGTCGAGGTCGGACAAATTTACTTTGCCTTGAAGATCTCGTAGACTGCCGCATCGGAGAAACGTGTACCATGGTCAGTGAGAAGCAGAGGATAGCAAGGCCAAGGCTGTGCTAAGCGGGAGACTTACCAACGGTGACGCCATCATTGTGAACATCGAGTTTTCCTTTGCCGACAAAGACGGTACGATTGACCCAAGCATGTTTCGAGCTGGCGGGTGCTTCCAACACGGGCGTTGTCTGTTACTCGCGATGTTGAAATCATGGTGTGAATAAGGCCATCCTTTTTGGGGTTATTTCTGAGCATGAAAACTGCTTACCAGGAGATATCCATCGTCAAAGTTGGTCGACTTGGCACCTGCATCGCCGCCCAGGACTTAGTCACATGCGAAAAGATTGTCAGCACATCGAACAACTCTTCGATCGAAACGGATATGGACAGAGAGAAGGAGGGTAGCATGAAACTCACTTTTGGCGACAGCAGGGGTAATTTCGAGTTGGCCATAGTACTGAATGTAGATGGTTTCGTTCTCGGGAGTGACAGCGTGGACACGGACGTCTAGTTTTCCCCAACCGTCCTTCACGATAGCGTAGTCTCCTCCGGGAGTAACTTTGGCTTCGATACCCTGTCCGCTCAGCGTTCCTCCCAGGACAGGGATGTAGGCTATCACATCCCAACATTGAATCAGGCGCGCATGAGCACAAAATTGGTCAGACTCGCAATGGAGGATCAGAGGTAATTCGTCAGGTCACTAGAACTTACAGCGATCACCAACCGGAGTGCCAGCAATGGCGTGTGCGGCGCTGATGGGTAGCTTGAGTGTAAAGGCGTGCGTGAGGTGGATGCTCGGAGTCGACATGGTTGCTGATTTCACAGTATTTGGTGTTTGGGGAAGAGAGTGAGAGGGTCAAGTGGTCAGAAGAAAGGCTTGCACTATGCGGTACGGCATCGTACAGTACAGTACGGTATTTATATGTGTGAGAGAGCAGGGTCAACAGCGGACGGCGTCTGTGCGTCAAGCGGCGGCGTGTAAGTGGTTAAGCCCGCAGCGCGAATCGGGCTTGTGACCTTGTTGAGTAACCGAATCGAAAGCTCGACGTGCTCTTGGCGGCCCTCTCCCGACCGAAGTGCTCCGCCTTGTTGTGTGCGCTCGTGCCAACAAACTCCAGTCACCACAGTGTGAGTCTTCTCATCTTGTCTGACGTTCCCGCGGGGGCAAACACCTTAGCCAGCACGCGAGCATGCAGAGTGTCATCCGACTGCAGCTGGAACTGCGTCCATGCGTGCATGGACGGCGCCAATCTGAAAACTCCCGATTTGGATTCAATTTTTGGGCTGTTATCTCGATAAGAGGTGATGGTCTAACATTGAATGGCCGACGCACTCAGCGTCATGACGGCAACGCTGACTCAACGTGTTGTGCTGTGCATCTTCCAAACGCCGAACACCGTCTTGGTCTCTCCCTTCGTTTCTCTTTGACACACACGCAATATCTTCAAGGCTTGGCAGGGGCAAAGGCAACACATGGAATGATCATTCATCCCAGCCTGAGCTGAGAGAGTGCTTCGAGCCAAACCAAGTCCGGGCCCCCCTCTCACCTGACACCCTACACCTGACACCCGCCATCCTCCTCCACATCATCCAGTCCTCCGCTTCACTGTCTTCCGCCTTATATCGCTCTTCATCAACCCCTGTGCGTTGCAACTCTACCGACGCCGTCAACAGGAGCCATATCTACCACATCACATTCCTCAGCATTGCCCCCCCCCAACAAATTTGCCCAAGATGGTCAAATCAGATGCAGAGGTCATCAAGGAGTTCAACGAGCTCGTCAACATGTCAGCCAGCGAGCTCGAGAAATGGCTCAAGTCCGACGACTCGAACTCCTCTGGCTGGACCAACGATGGCTCTGGAGAGACGGTAGGCCACAATTCCGGCACCAAGATCCTCGACATTCTGAAGCGAAACCCAGATAAGAACAAGGACAAGTATACCGAGGACGATATCAAGCACATGCGCAAGGTGGTCAGCTACAATAAGCGCCACTTTGCTCAGGAGCAGCACCTCAAGCAGAAAAAATCCAAGGAGGAGCTGCAAAAGACAAAGAGCTACAAGAGTCTAAAGAGTAAGTACTTGATGCAACCCCATCGTCCCCGTCCTCCTTCGTTTCGTAGCACAAGCCCTCTTTGCATGTGTATTCCCCCCTTCGTTTCGCATCATCACCGCACCGGTCTCGCCAACCGTAACCTCTCTGCAGCTCATCCCACTGCATTGAGGTCCACTTCCATCGTGACACACGCCATCTGTTCTACATCTTTCCGACCAGCCTCATAGCCTTTCGAACTGTAGTTCTTTCCAAGGCACTCAGCTTGGACATGGACCGACCAACGCCCGAACTGGCCAACAAGCACCGTTCTGACCCCTACAACCCGCTCTTCCACCACCACCACTACCGACGCCAACATTTTTTCTCGTAGTCATAGACGGAAGCTCCGACCCGTCTTCTTCGTCGAATACAGCATCGTTTCGCTCAGACGTTGCGCTTCCCACAGCACTCAACCTGGGCAAGATTGGAACCTCAGCTACCACCGCCTCCACCGCAGCCGCTTCCTCCTTTTCCGCCTCCCATCCACGCCTTAATTCTGCCGAATATCTCGATAGCCTAGAGGAGGGAGTGAACAAGACGATCGATGCCGAGATCGAGACGTTGCTCTCGTCATACAAAGAACTCATTTCTCTTGCCACTGTAAGTTCTACGCACCACTATCCAATGTTCAAGCTCAGGGTTTATGCAACAATGGCGCTGACCAGCGTGAAATGTGATTTTTCTAGATTGCGGATAAGGACAAGTTCCGGGTAACTCAAGAGGCGTTCCAGACCGAAGCTAGGGCCGACATCATGGTACGTACTTGCGCCTCTTTTGCTGCCTTTCATCATCATGATCTTGCCGAATCTTTTGCTAATCCGTGCCTTGTTGCCTTGTTTTGGACGTGTGGTGTGATAGGTCCGATCGGCACAGACGCTCTCGTTGCTCTCGGAAGCACTCAAGCTCTCGCTTCTGCTGAGCAAATCTCCAGATCCAGCACTCAACGATGAGGCAGTGGAGCTGATCAAGAGCACCGAGGCGGAAAAGCTCAAATGTGCGCTACTGCTCGGCGAGATGATGGGCTTAGACGTGGGCAAGGCGAAAGATATGATCGAGGACATGGACAGCGCGTACACCAAATCCAGAACAACAAAAGACGGGGACAGAGTAGAGGGAACCGCACAACACCGGGGCGATGGAGAAACAAAAGATGCGGTAGAAGCGCAGGGTGTGGAGGAGGAATTGGAAGATGATGAGATGGAAGACGTCCCCTCGGGCTGAAAGCTTGGACTCTATAGTCGGATGGCTTTGCACTTTTTTCTTATTCGCAATGAGCAGCAGCTGGGCCTTCCAGCAAGACTAGATTGGCGTCGCAGCCATTTTGTGCGTCTTGTTCCTGTCTTGGGCCCAAGGGACCAAGATCTGGACTACGTTGATACATTGCCATCTGGCCATCGTCATCTGGCCATCGTCATCTGGCCATCGTCATCACCAATGTCTCTCCGCGTACTATTGATGACTCCCTCGAACTGTCTCACACGGAGCTCTGCTGGACATCTCCCGGCCTGCACACAACCTTTTGGAGGTCCAAAACAACATGCTACCGAGCTGCGGTCCTTTTTCCTTCTTGTTTCCTTTTCTTCTTTCCTTGCAACTTGGGCTTTCCTTTTACAACCATTTCTTTCCCCCGTGTCTCGTGCATCGCATGCCGAAGTCCTCGCTGACACTCCAAAGCTTTACTCTATCTTCTTTTTCCGGCGTGGCTGTGCGGGTACAGATTGGGGTCATGACCCTCTCAAAGCCTAACCTCATATCTGCGGCATTGGACTCCCCAAGTAATCAATTTCCAAGTTCCTAACCAAGTCTTCACATTGATCCCACACTTGATGGTGTAATAACGTTTCGATTGCATTAATGTCAAGACAAACCCTTGTTGAACACAAAAAGCTCCTATGCTGAAAATGGTGGAAAGCCGGCGAGGTTTAGAAAAACGGATCGAAGGACCAAAACTCCTGATGGGCACCGATCGACTCTCCCTGTTCCCTCGTCTCGTCGGTGTCATATCTGCTCTGCTGTAACTGGCCCATGTGCATGCGGACAAGTTGTTGCGCCGTCAATTCAAACACCGTTGTCCCCTCCCATCGTCGTGTATTCTCTTTTGCTATCTCGTATTCCAAACTGCGATCCAAAAGCTTCGAGCCGACGAGTTGGGTTTCAAACTCGGAGTAGCGAGAATGGTAGATGTACAGGGCGCGTACGGCTTTCGGCAGATGTTCGTCGACGTTTTGTCTGGCCAGATCGAACATGGTCCGCCAGTTGTTTGGGTGCTTGACTTGGTGGGAGTGAGTGTGTTCGGTGTCAAAGTGCGAGTGGGTGAAGCGAGGTCGACCGCGAGAGATGTAATAGTACAGAAACTGGGCCAGGAGTCCACGTAGGAAGGTTAGCCGCAGGTTTTCGGTGGGGAGGAGGGATAGAAAAAGTGGGGTGAACAGGTGGGTGTTGTTCAAATGCATGCTGTTCCACACCGTGACGGATCCAGGAAAAGAAAGTTGCGCAGGTAAGATATTAGACCATGTGAGTTGGGGGAAAGGCGGTTGGGGTGCTTACAGAAAGAAGTCGTGTTTGTACGCTGTTCCATCCGACTGCTTGGGTACCGCACCCAAAAGTAATGCTGAGAACAAGGCCAGTTCGCCCAGTGCTTGTTCTTCAGCGGCGGTTGTACCCGCTTGGTTGGCAGACCATCTGTCGACGTAAGACTGGATCAACCCGTAACCTGGGGCGTTTGGGGTTTCGAACGGCTCATCAGGCAGGGAAGCGTCCTGCTCTGCAAGCTTGAGTGCCTCCGGTGTCGCCCGTCCATCCTCTTGCAGCTCCTTTACCAGCTCCAACAATCCCACCTTCCCATCTCCGCCAGTCTCCCTGGGTGGGTTGCTAAGCCACTCGAAATCAAACAGCCACGCATGACTAGCAGCTGTAGCCGTCGCCATAGCCAGCCCTTCCGCAACCAACGCGTTCAACCCCAACTCCAGCCCATATCCGACGTGAATCAAACTGTGTAGCACTCCCCCATAGAACCGCACCATCATTCGCCTCCCATCCTGATTTGCCTCTGTGCTGAAAATGTACTTTTCCACCACCTGCGCTACCTCTTGTTCTCGCAAGACGCTATCAAAAAAGTGCAAGTACGACCAATAGTAGCGGGCATTTCCCAAATGCTCCGTCCAATTCTCTCCATCGATCTTTTCGATCCTACCTCCGCCTTTGTCACTCTTATTAGTAGAGCCGACGTAAGGATCGTAACGGCGACGGTCGCTCATCGAGAACTTGCCGAGATAGTGTTGGATCTGATATCGGTAATGCACGTCGAGCTGGTTGGGATCAGCCCCGAGGGTGAGATCAGCGATGAGCTGGTGTGCTGAATGGTTGTGCATCCCCCGGGTGTTGAAGAAGCAGTGATGGCGTGAGTGGTTATCGCTGAGCAGTTGGGCGAGCGATTCGCTCGCATCTGATCGTATAAAGCATCTCAGCTCGGGGAAGGCCGACGAAGCTGGTTCGAAAACAGCATGAGCCTGTGACATTTTGGCTGAACTACTCCAGGGTCGAACACCCAAGTGGAACGGACTTGTGCTTTCTGACGTTGAAGAAAACCATGTGCAAGGTCGACGATGTTCGGCACCGATGATGGCAAGACGTGACGGTGCTAATTGGGATGGGAAACGACTCGATTTCGGACAGCGTTTCAGAGCTCGACAGATCCTCAAGGACGGTTTCGAAGGTGTCACGATTCCCATCCCGTTTCTTGGTTCTCCAGTCGAGGAGATTCAGAAACACAAGAGTGCTTTGTGTCACCAGACCAGACAGTTGGAAGTGTGGAGCACGGCAAACAAGTCAGGATGCTGAAATATGGAGGAGGACGCGGTGGAACAGCGCGCTTTCAGACGCTTCGTAATTTGACAGTCGTCTTCCCCACAATACAGCTCAGACCGCATATACCCGCCCTCCCTAGCACATGTCCTTGCTCATCCTTACACAAACGCACACCTTTATAAATGAGAAGCGAATCGGTTCTATGCAAATCCTTTCTGCGGGTGATCAGGCAACATGCGGTGCAAAACGGCGAGAGAATCGAACGATGAAAAACGAGCAGGATGAGGTGACTGAAGAAATGAGAACAGGCAGAACCGCGTCTATTAAGCTGCAGAGGAAAAGCATGTGGGCAACAGAGCCTCATCGGTGTTTGGAAAAGCTGACATCATTGAGCACGCCCGCATTCAAGTCACTGAACACCTGGAAGACGCCCTTGGTCACGTCGATCCAGTTGTACGTGCAACCTTCACACCTGTCCACCACGGTCACCGTCGCATGCTTCCCTGCACTGTTTGTGATCTTGATGCGGTCTCCGCACTCGAAGGGTGAGTTGAACGAGACGGCTGCGATCATGGACCAGTCGTCAGGGTTTTGTGCTCCAGGACAGGCAGGGTTGAGTAGCTGAGAACCAGAATAGTACGTCACTTTGCCGTTGGGAATCATCTTATTTTTCTTGTGGTGACGACGTTTCTCGAGGTGCGGCTCCTCTGCAGTCTTGGGGATTCGAGGCGACGACATGGAGGCGAGAGAGTCCGAGATGTGAGGTACAGCGGCACCAACATGCTCGGTTGAGGGTAAAATGAATTCAGCGGAAACGAGCGAAAAGAGCAGCACCAAAGCTGCCAGGACCAGCGAAAGCTTTGCCATGATGGAAACCAAACGCTGTGTTGAAGTCGAAGAAAAGAGCTAATAAGGTCGTAATTGTGGTGCAAACGACTGATGAAGATGGAGAAGTCGAGTATTTCTTGAGGAAAGACGTTGGTCTTGATGTTGATGCGGAACAGCAAAGCACCAAGCGAAACAAGAGGAGAGTATATATTTGTAGAACAACACCTCGACGCTACACCCGGCGGCCCCAGCTGCCTTTTCACGCACCCCTCTACCCGAGGGGAGACGAAACAAGGAAAGTCCCAACCCCTCCTCACAGGCCCTTGCAAACACCTTTCAAAGTTCGACTTAGTGCTGGATCCAAGTGGGCAAGAGAGATGGGGAAAGGAAGCCATAACAAGCACACATGTCACACTCAAGTCGGGACAGTACGCCAAGAGAGGCAGATCGGCATACTGAGAGCATAGCAATAGAAAATGCATAGCATTTTCTAAGGTAAACGCTTCGAATGGACTATATCCCTTCTCCTCGCACTGTCCCCGACCCCACTTCCTATTCTCCGCGAGTGGGCGGCTCAGAGCCGAGCTAGACGATTCTTTTGAGTGCCTTTGCCCCACTATTTTCCCGAAATATCACGCAGAGCATCGCAGTACCGCTTCCTGATTGTTCTGTGCGTTCCTTCGATCTCTTTCCGTCCTCCTTTCATCGAGGCGGCTCCTACACAAGTCAGCAAAGTTCTATTCTTGTCCCTCCGAAAGAGACGTTCTGTTCTGTACGAAGTAGTGGTACCGTAACACTCGAAAATGATCCGCCTTACAAGGAGCAGGAGTCATGCAAGGGGGCCCCAGCACAAAGCGGTCTAAACGACAGTTGAGCCCCGTTTTGACAAGGTTATGCTGGCAATGGCAATCCCGGTGGTTGGGCCTCGCTTTCTCACACTTGCACACGCTGCAAAAACACCACGCCACAATAGTAAACGCTTCTCCGTGCCAGAACTTGATTGTGATCCGACGACGTCGATCAAAACGCAAAGCTGCATGATGCGACAGTCAAATACCGCCGAAGCTGTAGTGCTGTGTGTAGTAAATACAGTGTAAAATAAAATAAGAATTAAATATAATACAAAGGATGGCGAAGAAGGTGATATGCCTCAACCATTGGTGCCAAGCGCGGTTCCCTTCGGTAACAATGGCTTCCTACTGTCAAAGTGTACAATTGCTTCGCTTGGACTTCCAGAGGACAGTTTGAAGAAGCGAAGACAACGACTGAAAAGTCAGCAGAATGCGCAGCGGTACCTCATCACTTTTCCCACAGCCTCAGCGATCGCAAATATACACTACCTTTCGGCACTACACCGTGCTCACGATATCTTGAGCTATGCTTCTTGAGCGTTTCTTTCGGATTTTCTTCAATTTCTTGCTGATATACTATCACTATGTACAACTTGCTCGTGATCAGGCATGGGCCTAGCGCCCGCATCCTATCAACGCAGTCCGATCTTCCCTCAACGAATACAAGAACACCCTACCGCATCCAACCACATTCGTCCCTGCATTGCCTGAATCGGAAAACGCAAATGCAATCGCCCTCCCCTTGATAAGTCTCGCGTACTCCCTCTCGTCTGCAGAAAGCGTCTCGAGAAACGCACGGAACATGTACGCCCCTTCGTCCTCTTCTACCCCGCCATCACCGTTGTGGCCACCATATCCTCGTTCGCCATGGCTGCCCAGACAAGCAGTAAGTGCGGCGGCGAGCCGGTCAAAGTTGGCACCAGTAAAGTCGACGGCAAGAATGGGCACGTTGCCAGATTGCAGCTGATCCGCAAACTTTGAAACTTGGCGCGACGCTTTGTCAAGCACCAGTTGGCGTGAAGATGGCTTGGGCCGGTTCTGCTGACTCTTGTCGCCCTTTTTGGAACGTTCGATCGGTCTTTCTGGCAAAAGCATCTCTCGTTCGCGTACCGCAATGGTTGCCGATGGCATCACTTCATTCCCGCTGTAGGTGCGAGAGAAACCACTGTGCTGGTGATGATGGTGATGGTGGTGCATTCCGCCCAGTGAGCCAGGCGCACCGGACGCTGCTGTTCCCGCTCGGATCGATACTGCGTCGAACCCCGCGGGCCCAAACCGGCTCGCCACGGTAGAGCCACCTGCAGAGCCTGCCACCTGTACATCGATACTCCTCTGCCTGGCAATGCGATCTTGCACGAACCCGACAAGTTCGTGCCGCGCCACTTCATATTCAGCGCGCTGCAGCACGATTTTGACTTTGAGTACGGGGGATCGTGCCTTGGCGAACACTAAGAGTAAAATTCCCTCC
This sequence comes from Ustilago esculenta, assembly GCA_020827535.1. Classification (NCBI taxonomy): domain Eukaryota; kingdom Fungi; phylum Basidiomycota; class Ustilaginomycetes; order Ustilaginales; family Ustilaginaceae; genus Ustilago; species Ustilago esculenta. Next base: position 531,503 of record JAAKGJ010000016.1, on the reverse strand, counting down.
GCGCGACACGTAGCCGCTGCCGATTCGGGCGTATCGTAGGTAGCATGCTCGTACTGCAGATCCGTCGCGATGTTGTGTGCCCACAGCTCGCGGCAGATCTCCATGCGCGTTTCGAGCAAACCCGGTGTTGAGGCGACATAAACATCGCATCGCCTCGGCGTATAAAGGCCGAAGCTGCGCTCTTCTTCTGTCTTCGATAGCAATTTCGGAACTTGCACTTCTTGATACTTGGAGAGCCCCAGCGTCAGCTTGCCCACAGCTATTTGAACGCCGACGCCATGTAGCGGCGCTGATGATGCCGTTGAGGGATTGGCAAAGTGTTTGAGGAGTGAATCGTATCGGCCACCGGCAGCAATCACATCACGACGCTTGCCTGCCCTTACTACCGTGAACAATACGCCGCCCTTGTACAGGCTGCTCGACTGAGCCAACAGCGGCGAAAAGAGAAAGCGGCGTTGCACGCCAAAGAATCGTGCCGTCGCCACGACATCCGAGATCTGCGAAACCGCTTTGGCGAGCCTCGTCCGCTGCTCGAGCGGGAAGAGTCGTTCTAGCCGGCGATGAACGGTGCTTACTTCGTCGTTGAGGTTAAACGCCTCCAGCTCTTCGATGGTCGAACGTGGCAAGCCGAGCTGCAAAAGCTGTGTGCGTGCACTCTGGATCGTTTTTGACCCCGCGAGCAGCGCCACAACAGCAAGCACAGCAGTGTGATGCTTGGCAGGGATACGCTCGAGAATCATTGAAAGAATGACCTCGTGGTTAATGTGAATCACCCAGTTCTCGCTGGCTACGCCCGGGATCTCGTCCAACACCTCCTCCACTAGTGCCAGGGCCTCTGCTTCCGCAGCCGCCGATTTCTCAGGCGAAACAATGTCGAAAGAAGCAGCCAGGACTGCTCGAGGCTGACCGCCTGCGACGACGTTTTCGCGATAGACATTGCTGATCTCGTATCGCTTGAAGCGCTGATTGTTGCTGCGAGCGAAGACTCGCGCGAAGGGAACCGTAAGATCGTAAGGCAGGTGCACTACCCGTCCGGTTCGATCCAGCATCTGCACGATCTTCTCGTTAGCAGTGTAGAGACCGTTGGGTGGGACTATTAGTGGCGCAGTGAACTCGACAGCGCCATGCCTTCGAGCCGCGTGGCGGATCAAATCGCACACCACCGTAGTCAACGATGTGTCGCGATCGGTTTCTGCACCAGTATCAAATGTGAAATCTCGCACAAGATCGGCAGCGGTTCGACTAAATAGTGCATCCATGAGCTGATGGTTGTAGGCACTAGTAGGATTGGCCATCAGACGCAGACATTCTTCGATATATTCGTCCTCCATCTTGGGCGGTAGCAGATCGCTCTTGAGGATCTCGAGCGGCGAGGGTCGTCGATCTGGATCATGGTCTAGCATTTGTCGAATCAGCGCGGTTTGATTCTCGAGCTTGGCGTGCGGCCAGACCGCCGGCAAACCCACACTTTGATCGCGTAGTTCACGGATGAGCAAGATACGCTCCATGCCAGTACGGTAAACGCGCTGACTTGCAAGCATCTCGAAGAAGATGATGCCGAGCGAATAAATGTCGACCTTAAAATTGTACTTGGTTCCGGCTTTGGCACGCAGTTCGGGCGCTGTGTATAGAAAGGTGCCAAGATCGCTGGTGAGGTCGGTGCTTTCAGCTAGCTCCGCGGTGCCTCCAAGATTGCCAGCATTGCCATCGGTGATTTGGAGCGCGTTTGTTGCCAAACCAAAGTCGCCGATTTTTACGTCTCCGTTTGCATACATGAGCACATTAGACGGCTTCAGGTCACGGTGAATGATGCCGAGACTGCTGATGTGGGCAAGCGCCTCTACCATCTGTCGCAGAATGCGCCAAGCTTCATCTTCTGTTAAGCCCTTCTCGATCGCTTCGCGGAGCGTTCGGTTCTCAACAAATTCCATCTGGATGTAGAGAACACGCTGCACAGGAACGCTGCACGAAGGCCGGGTTACACTGACACTCCGTGATTTGGAGAGACCAGCGCGAGAAGCCCGTCGGGACGAAAGAGGGATGCGGCTGAAATCGTCATCGTCGCCACCAAACTCGTCGTCCGAGCTCGATTCATCGGACTCATCGTCATCCTCTTCAGAGTCGTCGCTATCGTTACTGCTAGCGTCGGAAGGTGTACGCAGTGCCAGCAATCCACCTTTGAATGACGTTTCCGCTCTGACACGCGATGATGTGCCGGCATCCCGCTGGTCGAAACTGATATCATCGTCCTCTGCGAAGCGAATATCGCTGTAGCTCCCCGTCAGATGTGACGAGCTGGCGCCAGATGCAAACACATCATCGTCATCGTCGAAATCTGGAACTGCCCGGAAAGACTCGTCACGGCCCTTGCTGGGCTTGCTCAGGTTGTTTGGTCGCTGGAAACCGCTACCAAAGGCTGACATGGAGAGGTTGGGTCCAGATGCGTGCGTCTTACTAGTGGTAGTATTGGTCTCGAGAGTTTGACTCGAGGTGAAGCCATCGGTGTCACTTCCAGTGAGACCAGCAATGGGCATGTGGGTCTCTTCGATCCAGCACGTGGAGTATCTCACAATATGAGGATGGTCAAGACGACTGAGCGCACTGATTTCACGTAGTGTCCGTTCGTCTTCATCGGGAGAACTGGACAGCTTGATCTTTTTGACGGCGTAGAAGCGGCCATCGAGGCGGTTTCGAGCCTTAACGACGCTGCCGAAAGCACCTTTGCCTAAAAACTCGACTTCTTCGAAGTCAGACAGATAGCGAGACGTGGTGACCGCGTGTGGTGCACCTGGACCAGAGGGTGCGCGGAAAGGCCACAGCGACGCGAGTGGCTGGAGGCCATCTGCGTCGAGCGGGGTACCAATCTTGGGACCTGGTGAAACGAGTCCCATCTGTGTAGGGTCGCTCTGCTGTCGAGCGGTACCTGGCCGAGGAGTCGCCTTGATAGCCTTGATGGCAGCACCAGCAGCTGGAGTGGTTGGGTGTGGAGGGATCCTGGTGCTCGACCCTTCAGAGAGCTCGGTGTCTTCGTAGAGGACAAGTTCTTCGAGGCGAGAAACGAGCGCGGCGGCAGTGGGTCGCTTCTTGGACGATCTTTCGAGCATAAGCAGCAAGAAAGCTTGTGTGTGTGGTGCAAGCGTCTTGCTGCTGCGGATGAGATGCTCTGGCAAGTCGAACTCTGTCGTGCAGTCTAGACCGCAGAGCATTTGGCATGCGCAAACGCCGACGTCCCAGATATCGCGTTTGCGGCTGTATGAGAGCGGCTGGTCGATGGACTCGGGCGACTTCCAAGCATCCGGTTGGACATGGTCCTCGATCGGCCCAACAAGATCGTTGAGCGGGTTGGACTTGTGCATGTCTTTCAGGCGACGAACATAGCAGGCACCTGCTAGACGAACGTTGGGAGTAGTACCTGGGGGTGCTCGACCCTCTACGAAGATGGAGTCGGCGTCGATACTGCGGTGAACAAGGTTGCGCGTGTGAAGAGAGTCAAGCGTCTTGAGCAGGGCGAGGAGATAGTGTCGGACACGTCTCCATGGGAGCGAGTCGCATTGCTCGAGCAGATCACGGAGGCAAATCCCTTCGGTGCGTTCGATGACAACACTAAGCTTCCAGCCCTGAGGGTCGGAAACACGAGTGACAGCGCTCGCAAGAACATTGACCAAGCCTGGCTCACGCACCTTGACGAGTTTGTCAAATTCAAACTCAACTTCTTCCACTTTGCGTTTGCCAGCAGAGTAGGCATAGTGTGACGAGGTGATGAGGTAGTGTTCGATGATCCAAGAGTGGGAAGGAGCGCGTGAGTCGGTGGGAGCGTCGTGAGCAGACTCGGCAAGATGACGTGTGGCAAGACCCGAGTTGCTCAGAACAGGGCCGACGCGCAGGACGGAAGTGACTCTGCCGTTATGCTCAATGGGTTCGAGGAAAGTCTCGATTCGTGATGCATCCGAGGCGGATGCTGCAGCGACTGCCGCGGCTGATGCAGCAGCGGAAGCAGAAGGGCTGGTGCCTTTGGATGGGCTCAAGGGACCGTGTTGACCAAAGTAGCCGTTTTCACGCTTGCGTTCTTTCTCCTGCTTGAGCAATGCAGCCTTCTTGTTGGCTTCCTCTTGGATGAGCTGAGCGAGCTGCTCGGAGCGTACTGTCTCGGCCTGCTTCTTGCGAAGAATCTCTTGCTGCTGCTCTGCGATCTGGCGTTCCTGCTGCTCCTTTGCACGTTTCTGCATCTCTTCTTCCAAGCTGAGCGATGGAGCGCCATCCTTGACTTCCCTCGGCACAGTATTGTTGAGGCTAATAAAGTCCTGGCCTGCGGTGATGAGCTCCCAGATCATCTCTGCACCTAGCAGCATCTTGGCTTTACGGTTGAGCTCATCAGCAAGCTTGTTGATATGGGGAGCAGAGAGGCCCTTGTGTCTCCCATCGTTCTGCCTGATGATGATGGTGGGTGGAACGAGCGGGTAGTTCTTCGGGAGACGGAACAAGACGTAGGCGCAGACGAGAGGTTTGAGACGCTCCTCGTCGGGGCGGACAACGACCTGAAACTCATGAAGCTGAGATGCGGCCGCACCTTTCCACACCTTTTGCTCGACGCGCGTAAAGTCGCGGTCGAGAATGGATTCGATCGCCTCGATCTCGGTCTGTTGGAGATCTGCGATCTCCTGTGGAGAGAGTGACGGAGCTGAGGCGGCACTCGTCATGGTGAGCTCAGTGCAATGGAAGCATTTGACTTGGATGGGTTGAGATGCAAGCAAGCAAGCAAGCAAGCAAGCAAGCAGTCGATACGGGGACTGCGGATGAGCTCTTGGGCTCAGTGGTGTCCTTGATAGCCTTGGTCAACTCCACTTGCGTGGAGCTGTTTAGAGGCTTGTCTCGACAGACATCTCGAAGTGTGTTGGTGTTGGGATGGGTGAGATTGGGATGGAGAGATGGTGGTGAGAAGGAGGCGAGCCAAAGCAGGGACTGAGACTCAGATTGGCGTAATCGTGAATGTGAATGCGAGTTGCTTCGGCAGCTGTTTGTGACGATAGAGAGGAGGATGGAACCCTTTCCGCCACCTCGAATCACGAATCACGAATCACGAATCATATCGTCACGCGATATCGCCTCGGATGTCGCCTCGGATGTCGCCGTCTGCAACCTTGTTTTGGTTTTGGGTTTTGGGTTTCGGCCATTCCGAGCCAAGCGCACGGACGAAATTTCCACCGCTTTTTTGCCTTTACAGCTCCACATCACCGCCGAGATCCGAACTCTGCCGAGATCCGAACTCTGCCTTTACATGATCCGCCTAATGCAGTGGTCTTGCTTGTCCTTTCCCCCTCGCTTCCCGCTTCAAGGAGATAGCTGTCGGAATGTCGCTGACAGACAAACGCAAAACATCGTCAACAGCAGCAGGCTCGTCCAGCTCGTATGCTGCTGCTTCCTCGTCAAAGCGTGTCCGTCTAGATGAGCCCCCTCGACGACAACGTAGGCGCCCAGATACCGACTTCTTCGACGGCGACCCCGAGATCGAAGAGGAGGATCGACGTCGCATCCGCAAACATCAAAAGAGCGGACGCATCGACGATCGTGGAGAGGATCTTTCCGAAAGCGACGACTCGGACGGCAACGGCGCCGACATTTTCAACGGAGGCGAGGACGACTCTGACGCTGAAGCTGATGTAGGGTCACACCGGAGGAGAGCGCAGAAGAAGCGCAGAGCAGATGCTACAGGGGCGGCAGGTGACGACGATGACGAGGATATGTTTGATATAGGAGACGACCACAATACAGCAACTGCCTCAAAATCCAGCAACGGAAAGCAAAGAGGTGCAGCTAGCGACAAGCATCTTAAATCAGGCGAGCTTGGACAAGGCCAAGACTTTGGCTCCAAGAACCGCTCCGCACTTGATGCCGCCGACGACGACGCTGAGCTCCTCGGAGGCGGTGATCAAGATGATGAAGATCTCGACCCGGACCTCGAGCTCGAGGACGAGGACGAGGACGAGGAAGAAGACAACCAAGACGTTGACGATCGGGACGACCCAGATCGACACCGCTTCGTCGATCTCAACGCCTACGCAGAGCGTTCACCACCCACCTCTCCTGGCGGCACACCGTTACCCCTCGTCTCTCGCAAATCCAAGTCCAGAAAGATCAAACCCAAGGCTCCCAAAGTGACGGGCTTTAACATGAAGCAAGAGATGCGTACCGGCAAGTTTGACGCCGATGGCAACTATCACGAGAATCAGCGCGATCCGCACGCCCAGCACGATGCTTGGCTTGCGGGAAACTATTCCAAATCCAAGATTCTGGAAGCGCGTCAAGCACAGCAGAAACGGGATCAGGAAGCGCGTGACAGAGAACAGACTGCGCAAAAGGCGGATGGAGATGAAGATGAGGTCAAGAAGAGGTTGGTCGAGCACATGCATCGCAGCGAGACGGTTCAGAGGGCATTGCAAAGGCTAGGCCAGGTTCTGAAGGAGCACAAAAAAGCAGCTAAAGCCAATGGCGCGGATCGGGAAGAAAGGCAGCAGCCAGGAGACGCCGAGATCAAGCAAGCAGCAACAGATGTCGAGACAGTGACTCACCTGTCTTCGGTCCTCATGTCACGCTTCGGTCGACTCGACATATACGATCAGACTTACGAGCAGCTCCTGAAAGACGTCCACAAGTCGGGTCTCGTTCGACGAACGTTTGACCCCGCGGCAAAATTCGACCCTCCTCCCCTTTCTCCCACCTCCAGTTCTGCTGATCCACCAAGTAAAGCTGGTGATGAGGCAGCTGGTGAATGGGAATACCGCTGGACTCCATCATACCTCGCTGCCGCCGCACGAGAAGCAGGTACACCAGTCGATCCCGAGATACAAACCTTTGGTCCGTTCGGTCTGGCCGACTTGACTACTTGGGCTGAGCAGGGCTACTTTGGTGACAGCGGAGAACGTATCTTGCTCCGACCGAGTGGCTCAAAAGACCCGTGGATGGCGTACAATCATGTCGTTGCTTCGATCAGCAAATAAATCAATCTCGTTGCTGAAAAACAGCGGTTTGACGGTGTGATACCCAGCAAACCAGTGGCGTTCTCGTCTCCAGTTCAGTTGTGCTTTTCTTGCGATCTTTACAGCGACAGTTGGTTTCTTGTTCCGCTGAAGAGGTTCTGAGTGTCGAAGAGGCCCCCTTTCTCCCTCTGCCCTATGACTTGATTCTAGCAATGGCACGTTGTAAAGCCTTATTCTTCCCTCCCTCTCTTTCCGATGCCTGGGCCGAAATTTGATCGTCGCTGCTAGCCTCTGTTTCTGTCTTTCCTCGAAAGCTCCTCTCGTTTTCACTAGCGTCCTATTCTGCTTCGGTCGGCGTTCCCTCCACGGTTGAGTCGACAAGGTCTTCCAAACCCACATTCCCCCGCCCATCGTTCTCGTCGGAACAAACTGTCACGCTCAACACCAACGCTTTGAGCAGCGCCATATCGACTCTAACCGTTTGCAGCGCCATCACTGTCTCCTTCTGGAATCTATCAACTGGTTCTGGAAAACCCACGTCTTGTGATGTTGGACAAAGGCCACACATCCCATTGAATTCATCACATTGACTTCATCTTGGCTGTCACGAAAATGAAACTTGCGTTACGAAGTGGTGGCGAGAGATCGGAGTAGGACCATCGATTGTGCAAAACATCTTGATGAATGGGTCGTGATCTCATCGAGTTACATTTGTCGCGATGCATTCCGATGGACGCAAATACACGTTTTTACAGCAAGTCCATGCCATCGTTTGCATACCGTTCGCCTTCCCCATTTCCTGGCTGGTGCTCAACATTCCAAGCGTCTGATACATCTGTCGTATGAAGCCCTGCAACCGATTGAAACCCCCCGGAACAGATATGCGCAATCCGTCATTGCATGGATACCATATTGCACGTTTCATAGTCGTATACCCCACCGCCTTACATTGGTTTTGACAAACACATCTCGTAGTATACAGGTCGAGGCCTTCAAACGGCACAAACCATCTCAAAGAGAACTAGCAAGACTCTATGAGGCGCGCACACCAATCCAAATTGCACAGCAATTTCCATTACTGAGATTGAGCTATTCATACAAGGGACAAGACCGAAGCTCTCACGATCAGCAAGGCATATCGTCGAAGCTAGTGAAGAATGGGACTTAACCTAATCCGACCGAAGCCCTCTTTAAAAGTTGTTCGCTCTGACGGTTCGGCAAAAAAAAACGTCGCAATTACAGAGAGTAAAGCGAGACGAGTCAAGACAAATGCGTCAACATGGATCGCCGACAGGACAACGAATACTTGCGAAAAGTGCAAAGACTTACCGATTCCATCAGGCGGAGCTGTCGGTGGAAGCTTGTCAGCAGCCACTACTCCCATTTGACGACAAAGTGGATATTTCTCTTAGAGTCAATAAAGCTTTACAACAAACACAAGTATGGGGATGTTCAAACTCACCGTAAATCGCAACCTCGTACAATCCCTCGCCGTGTTCCTTGATCCACTTCCGGTCATCCGGATCCTCCGCTACTTTTACCACGACTCGAATCGTGCCTTTCCCCCCAGTCGCGCTGGCGAGCGTTTCGTGATGGGAGCTCAATGTGATATCCGGAGCTGCGCCTGCATCTGGTGTGTGTACTAACGAAGGAGTTGACAAGAAACGGTTGGGGATTTCGTTGGGCACTAGTTGAAAGTCGGAAGTGATAGGAAGCGTGTTTGGTTGGATAGGCTGGTTGAGAGCGAGCGAAACGTCGAGGTATGCTGTCACTGTATCATGTGCATATAGAAGAGTGATCTCGGCGATTCCTGGAGAGCGGTTCTCGTGATGAGCGTAGGAAAGCGGTACGCGGAGATGGCGTGGTGTGAGATCTGCGCAGAAGAATGGGACATGCGAGCGAGTGTTTCCAACCTCCAGCCCTGTGCTCGAGTCAGAGGCGGGTGGAGAAGGGAAAGTGACTTTCCAACGAATCTCATCACCCCCCATGGTCATCCTACCTCCCTCTTGCGGCTCTTGGTATAGCAGTCTCGGCGCAACAACCTTGGCATCTCCCTCCTCTTCTTGATCACTCTTCAGCGCTTGCAACGCACTCTCCCTCAACCGCCTCGCATCATCATTGATGCTTTCAATGACTCCGTCGCTGATTCCATCTGCCAAACACCAGTCAATCCATCCCGGTCGAGTCTTGTACCACCAGTGCTTCTTCCGCCTTGTTTCAAAGTCCTGTTGGTTTTCTGCGGACCCGGACGCGGGTGAGGGCTCGAATTGGATAAGCTCGATGTATACTCCATCGGGAAATACTATGAGCGCATTCGACGTCAAGCCATCAGCATGTGTACCGCCGCGGACCACCTGAAAGCCGAGCTCGGAGAAAACGAGAATGGCATGCTCAAGGGCGGACGTGTGCTGCGATGAGGCTGTCAACGGATCGTTGACGAGGAGGATAAGATGGTCCAGCGCCGGGACAATAATCGATGATGCTGCGCGCATGTTTTGTTCGGCGTTCGAGCCGGCAAACTAAGCAGAAGGGTGGTGGTGGTGGTGGTGGTGAATGGGGAGCTGGAACCATATAGCGGGGTGTCAAAACGAGTACGAGTGACTCGGGACCGTGCGCACCGACTCGACAGTTCGAAGCAGGAATTTCGGCCAACACGCACTAATCTCGACAGCTTGTGACTCACAGCAATCCGTCTTGACAGACTGGCTCTACTTTAAGACACCCCGTGCTTTCCTCCTGCAAACCTCGCCCTGCAAAGCTGTTGCTCACCGGTAGAACAGGGTAAAGAGTCGAATCAAACATGAAACAAGCGAAACAATGGTGTTGTCATGATTAAAGAGAAATACATACAATGCTAGTTCATAAGGGGGATATTATCATTGAACGAATCCATCCTAAGGTCATTTGATCCAAAGGGAATGCGACTAGGGTTTCCACCACTTCTTCTTCTTTCCCTGGCCCGTTTCTGCACCACTGCCAGCACCGACGTCGTGCCTTTCTGCTGTCGCTGCGGCCGAGGACTTGATTGCTGGCATCGATGTGGAAGGCGGAAGCGAAGCTCGAGTCTGGGCGTAAGCATCTTCCAGCACAGACTCGAACCCGTCCGAGCTGTCGCGCCTCTCGTTTCGTGTGTTATTTTTGCGATCTGCCAGAGTCTGTGGTAGCGAATAATTGCGCGGCACAATGGGCCGATCTGACGAATGTCGTCGACTTGTCTCCGCTTGGCTCGAAGTCTCGTTTGTCGACGTCGCTGCACCGTATTGCTTTCTTGGAGCGGCGGTAAACGAGGCACGCGAACCCAATCTGCGGGATGCCAGCTGCGCTTCGTGGCGTTGCTCTGCAGAGCTTTTTTCGTTGGCTGCGTGCCCGTCTCTATGACCAGAAATAGCGGGAGACATGGCAAACATCGGTTGTTGAGTAGTTGGTCGTGCAAGCTCCGCCGACTGACGTGCGCTTCTGGACAGAGGAGGACCTGAGCTTGCTGGTGGGGCAAAACTGCATTGAGGATAGACTGGCGCAAATGCAGAACCATCATCGGCTTCGAGCAACGATCTCATCGGTCCTGAGCCTGGCGCCGATTGTGTCTCGCTGGCCTCCACTGGTGTGGAGAAGGGCTCTTCCGTGCTCGCCAGCCAACCTGCAGCTATGCCAGAAGACGGTGCAACCCTCGTCGCAGAAGCAACAGCAGCAGCCTCTTCTGCGCGCAGCGAACGATAAGCCTGACGAAGCTCGTCGTCCGAGCCATGATCATCCTCATCTTCTCGATCGAAATTAAAGGTGTCTGGATACGGCGTTGCAGGTATCGGCTCCCTCACGCGAGTAGAGGTAGGTTGACTGGACGTCATGGTGCTGGCATCGCTCATCCTCCTTCCAGCCGGAGGCGCGCTAATTTCTCCTCCTCCATTCGAGCATCCAGGAATCCTTGCGTCGCTCATTGCCTGGGATGACCTTCTACCGGATCGCGGAAGGCCCAAGCTCTGTCGTCTAGCGCCTCGGGGTGAAGCACCATCCAGAGGAGATCCGTTCCGCTCAAAGGAGTTGCCGTACGTATCCATCGAACCTGCCATCTTCGAACGCGCATTTGCAGCACTCACAGTAGCTCTGCGATTTCGCGTGCGACCTGGTGAAGATCTCGGCGAACTACCGCCAGTATCTCCAGCTACGATCACGGTGCCGATACTTGAGGTAGATGATGAGAAGGACGCAACCGAGGCATCGCCTCCTGCCGCCCGCAAGAATGAAGAATCGAGCGAATTCGCTGGGACGGCGCCGTCGTCGCGTGAAGAATTTGGCATTGCGGCTCGCTGCAGTCGCTCGAAAGGGATCGGACGAGGGTCGTAGCCGGCCTGCTCGATGCACATGCCCGCCGCTTCTTCGATCCGACAGCAGATATGCACGAATTCGTGCGCCTTTCGTCGTATCCTGTCTGCGTCGCTTTGGGTTTTGCTGGACTCACCCTCGCTCGCGCTGGACGCTGCTGCCGAATCGTCCTGCTGACCTTCGCTCAACGGAGTGGTGTTGGGGGTATCGTGGTAGAAGACCGCCTCTTCCCGCTCCTGAGCTGCATCAGCGACAAAGCCGACAAACGAGGCCAGTGCCTGCGGCTGGTCGAGCATGTATGGAGCCCGGGGAACCGCTTCACGATGTATGGGTGATAGTGAGCTCAACTTGCGCAGCACTGCCGCCTGCAAATCATCATCCTCCTCTACACGTACACCCAACAACTGAACAGGAGCAGCTGTCGGTGGTTCGGTGGACACCACGCTTATGTAGTCGTCGTAGGCCGAAGAATAGGTTCGGAGCAGGTCGTTGAGCGGAACTAACTCCCAGTCTTTGTCCTTGTCGAAAGCCGTCTTCTTGCTGGCGAGAGCGAGCAAGACTTTGCTAAGCAAGAGCAGCTTCCGTGACGCAATTCGTCCCGGCTGTGATGGCGTCAAGCCGTACAGCTGTGGAGCGTTGAGTGCTGCACAAAACAGGCGCAGGAACACGAATGCACCGACACCCTGAATTCCTGGTCGCGTAGACTTCGAGCTGCGGTAACGCTCGTTGACCCTGCGTCGAATCTGGTGGAGTACCGTGCGCAGGTCGGGAGGACAGCTGTGTCGCTGACGGTAGATGTTCTGCCACATGGTCTCGCTCAGCTTGCGAAGCGAATTTGTGGTCATGGGACCGTCTGGTATCGCGTCGATCGCGTTGGATGGAAGCAAGGGAGGAGAACGGATTGAGGTGCTAAAATCAAAATGTCCGTCCTCGCCACCTCCCGAACCGGTGCTGCTCCCTGACATGGCAGTGTCGGGTCGAGACGGCGCATTAGGATCTTGGCAGATCTTGCGCACCGTTGGTCCGAGACAGTCGTCGAGCCAAGAGAGAGCCAGCAGCCTCTGGAAATGGTCAACAGAGCGCGAAAGGAGCGTGTTGGCGCGAAAAAGAAGCTCGGGCTCCATCTTTTCACCCCAGGTGACACTCTCGGACTCGATCAACGACGAAATACGCTCCGCAACAGTACCAGAGGCAGCATAGATGCGGATAAGATGTGAGATGATCAAATCCTCCCGCATGGTAGTGGCAAGCTCGCGAACCATCTCTGCTGCATCGGTATCATGGATCCTCCGGTAGACTTCTTCATACATGCTGAGGGGCATCACAGCGCCCTCCTGCAGACGGATAGACAGATTAAGTTCACCGACCACGCCGCGATAGAAGCCCGTTGGGATCTTGCCTTCTTCTTCTTCAGGTGTTGTTGGCGATGACGGGAAGGTCGAAGCGGACCAAATAGGAAAGCGTCCTTCTACATCTTCATTTCTGCGCAACGTCTCGATGGGGATCTCGACTAGTCCAAGCAGAATGTATTTGACGGCCGATTGCGACGGAGAGCCAGCCAGAGAGCTGCCAGTCTTTTGTGTCGGATGAAGCACTTCGATGACCAGCGACTTTGCATCATTGATATCCTTGAGTTGGAATTTATCGACAGCAAAGGCATTGGTACATGCATTCGATTGGCTCGTTCGCGCTACGAGCTCTCCGTCGAGACGAATACGGCAGAAGCGATCGAAACGCGCTTTCTCGAAACGGTCTTTATCGTCTCGTCGTTGCACTGAAGCGCGCGAAGCTGCTGTATGGATCGAGGTAGCGCCGACACTTGCACTGATACTGGGAGCGGTTTCGCTGACGGCGGAAGGAATGTTGATAAAGCGACTGGCGCCCGATTGTCCGCTGAGAGGGCCAGAGATGTGCTCGCTGTTGGAGCTGGCGTCGTCGCCCGCTTGGGACTGACTGTCGTAGTGAGAAGCGGCACGCGATGCGGGTCGGCTTGAGCCGCTGCCAGCGTTTTCGTCCATGTAGTGGTGCGCACGAATGCTGCTGACGGATGGCTTGGCATTGTGACGCAGACGAGAGCCAGGTCGCGAACCGGGGCGTGAACCTGCGCGCGAGGATCCTGACAAGGCATCTTCTGTCAGCCCTTCAGAGCCTGGCGAGTCGTCTTGATCATCATACCGCAAGGATGTGAGCTGGTGTGATAGAGAACGAGGAATCTCGTAAGGTATAGCACCTGCAGTTGCACTCATTGGTGAGGCGGGGTGATGGCTGTGCGTGAGCGGATAAGTGCTGAACGATGTGGGCGGCGTGGCCGGAATTTCAGGTGTAGCGTCGGTGTGCTCTGCGGGCCACCTGGGCATGATGCTTTTGGCGTCCGAGATGGTGATGTCCAGCTGACGGAAGAGGCGATGTGTTCCGCCACGGTCGACGGTGGCAGGCGAGCCATAGATTTCGGGTTTGGCGTAAATGCGGAGCAGAGCTCTCATATATTGACGATGCTCTTCGCTCTTGAACTCGACAAAGATGGGGTCAGAGCCTCGAGTTCGCTCTTGGAGCAACGCTGCGCCCTGTTTGCGAGTGGTGATGGAGACTTCGGTCTTGCCTCGCGTCTGTCGAGGTTGGATTGACAATACGTGCGGCCTAGAAAAGAGCGAGTCGTCGACGCATTTGACGTCGGAAGCGGACAGCGCAGCACAATGAAGCGTGTGGGTGAGCGCATTTCCTTCGCCAAAGATTGAGAGGCTGCCGTTCTCGCGGAATCTGAGAATGGCACGTTTCCATTGACCCAAAAGGCCTACGGAGGAAGATGGCGAGTTGAGACGGGCTTTGCTCGGTTTCTCGCGCAGCCAAGATGTCCCACCGTTGCGAAAACCAAACGAGGCACGCTCGAACACGGGTTCGTGACTCGACTCGGATGCACGAGGCTGTGAGGATGCTGAACGCATCGAGAGCTTTGACTTGACGTTGGCAGCATCGCGAAAGAGAGGCGCCCTGGCCAAGGTGGAGGATGCGCTCTTGGAAGTCGAAGGCCACCAGACGAATACGTTGATGGAGACTTCAGCGTCGCCCACGGTAGCTGCACGAGAGGCGCCGTAGATGGACTCAGAGCCAGAGCGGAGCCTTGCGAAGCTGCCGTTGCGGCGTGAGAAGGAGAAGGAAGAAGAAAACGTGGGCTCAAAGGTTGCGATGTTGTACGGCATATCAGCAGCAGTGGGAGATGCTGAACCAAAGGTGTGGGCACGAGAGGAGGTAGCAGAATTGAAAGTCAGAGACGAGGAAGAGGGTATTGGTATGGTAGAGCGGGAGGAAGGCGAGCTGTGCGAGACAGCAGGAGAGTTTGACAGCGCTTGGTAATGCAGGTTGCGGCTGGACGAGCTGGAGATAGACGATGAAGAAGGCAGCTGTGCTCGGGTATAGGACGAGGGAGGGTGGTCTGTGGTATGCGCCTGTGCCGGGGTGAAGCGAAGAGCACCGTGGTTGTGCGCTGTCGCATCTGTCTCGCTCGAAGTCGGGTTTACAGCCGACGAAGAGGATGGAAGGCGGCTGACAAGAGGGATGGCGGCAGCCGAGGAAGAAGAAAAGAGAAAGTGCTGCACTTCCGTTGAGTGCTGTTTCGGCGACTGCAAAGGGAGAGCACTGTGAGCAGATTGCGTCGGTGGGCGTTGAGGTACGAGTGGTACTGAAGCAGAGGCCAGTGCAGACGCCGACCTTGACAAAGCAGCGGTTTGGGCAGCGGGCGGCGCAGCCGGTGCGGGGGCCAGGCGGAAGCGATCCAAGCTTGCACGCTTGGGCCGCCTCTGGTTGCTGGGAGGTAACAACTCGTTTGGGGCGGTATAGGTGGAGGAGCTGGAAGAGGCAGAATGGAACGCATGCAATGACGGGGAAGATGGTGTGGACTGATTGTTACCAGAGCTGTTTCCGGAAGATGTCGAGACGGTTGGGATGGCGGCGTGCTGACTTGAAAAGGTGGATGGGCTTGATGCTGATTCGGCGGGTAGTGAGCTGTAAGATTTGGGGGTGGATTGTGGCCGCTTATAGTCAGGCCACAGGGGATGTGTGCGGCTCATGGTATATGTGGTAGTCAAGTGAGTCAGGGATGTGGTGGTTGTTTGAATGAAAGAAGGCGTGCTTCCACTGGCCGGAGCGACTTGCTAGGTGGTTTGGCAGCTCGAGAACAGGCAGCGGTATTGGAAGATTCGCACACCACAGGTTTGGGTACGCGATACTCGAGACAGAACGAGTGTTGCGGCTGATGGAAAGGCTAGTGAGCACTTCGTGGTGGAAGTGAGAGGCGATGGCTTGAAGAGACTACAGAACGAGTACCGCGGAACAGAAGCGCAGTAGTGCATGACAAGGCGGAAGGTGGGTTTGGTTTGCTCAGAATGATGTCGAAGGACGGGCCGAGCCTTGTTGGTATGCGATGTGATCTGCAAGCCGCTTTGATTTGAGATGGATAAAGGTGATACTCGGCGAATAAGGCGTGATGAAATCGGATTTGGTGCCTGATCGCGGGGAAGGCGGCTAACGAGCGCGGTGTAGCTGCAGCTGAAACACGGAATGATTGAGTAGGTCGGAGGGCAAAGGCATCGAGCTCAAGCCACAAAGCTCGAGAATGCAGATGCGGACATTGTTTGATGGGTTCACACGCGCGCTAGTGTGTGTGGTGTTCCGAGCGACGTGTGGATGAAGTGGGGAACAGACAAGCCTAACAACCGAGATGAATGCAGCTCCTTGCTGATGGGCGCGATGGAGAGCGAAGAGAGGGGTTTAGATGCGCCTGCGTAGAAGTGTAGTGCGGAAGAATGGCAACCGAGGGCTGAGAGGCAAGGTGGCTTGGGGCTGGGGGCTGGATGTCGAGGGCTGAGTCGAGGCGAGTCGAAGCGAGGGCTGTTCGGTGTGTGATTGTAGAGTATGTATGACGGAGAGCTGTAGGCGCAAGACAGGCTTGCAAAGCTGTGACTTTAGAGAAGGTGTATACTGTACTGTCAAAGCTACGCTAGATCGGTCACGTCTGTGCGCGGTCTGAGATCTGCTGTCGCTTCCGTGCATAAAGACTGTAAAAGCATCAAGACACTCGGAGGATTCTTAGCTTTGTACTGCTGTATAGGCAGGCACAAACTTTCTTTTCTTTTCTTTTCTTTTCTTTTCTTTTCTTTTCTTTTCTTTTTTTTTTTTTTTTTTTTTTTTTTTTTCCTTTTTTGATTGTTTGCTCTCCCGCTGTGTGGGGGCAGAACGCTCGCATTCATGATTCATTATTTGTGATTCATGATTCGTGTTTCATGATTTGCACCCCGATCTCATGACAGCTTTGGATCAAGTACTCATGTGCAATGCCATTGAGGAACACACACACGGTAGGGCCACGCTCGAGCACATGTTCTAGAGAAGCAAGGTTGGATTTTTTTCGCTTGGGTGCGTGTGCATGTGCGTAAAGAGGGAATGGGGGATGAACAATTACACAACGTCCCGGCAGCAGGACGTTTGGGGCGATACGCATCCTGCCAGAGACAGGATTGCAATAGCCATGCCAAAAGCTAGCGAAGACTCGTAGGCATGACAGACCACAGAGGCTCGATCAAACACGAGACACTCTGGGAACGTTTTTGGGTGGTGAGATAGAGGGAATGCTACATGTCAACAACAGAGACCATGGTGGCAACGTGCGATGATGTAGGAGCGGGCCGAAAAGGTGCTACCACTTGGCTCCGTGGGCAAGGAAATGTGCGGATGGAACAAGATGCAAGGCTGGACACGTCGACACGCTTAGTTGTCCGAGGAGAACATGAAGCTGACGTCACGGCCGGTGAGCTTCTTGTAAACCGACGAGAAGCTGTCGAGCTTGTACTCGAGCGAGGTGGCGTCCTTGGAGTCAAGGAAGCACTTGATCAGGCGGCTGCCGTCAGTGGCAACGCGCGTGCGCTTGCCAGTGATCTCCGAGGGGTACACAAGGTCTTCGAGGATCGACTCGTGCACGGCGGTAAGGGTGCGCGAGTGGGGTCGGGGCTGCTGGTTACGGTTCTTGCGGCTGGGCTTGCCGAGGATACGGCGCTGGCCGACGAAGACGACGTGGCGGTCCGAGAACTTCTTCTCGAGCTCACGGGTGAGACTGTGATCACAAACGAACCAAGGTGTCAGTTTCAGTATGGCACACCTGCAACCACCGCCACAGCACAAGACAAAAGCAGCCACAGTCCAGCCGAGTCTCCCGAGTCTCCGAGTCTCCGAGTCTCCCACCCAATCCTTGCATGCATTCGGCCTTGTCCATTCTCAACACGCACGCGATCCCGTGACGCCGTCCAAAAGGCGTATTTCTGCTCCTTTCCGAGACATCCCGGCGCAGCATCATGGTCTGCGCCGGGTGTGTGTGAAGTCCACTACTTGCTCCCCCATCGTCTGCTCTGACCCAGTTGGCATCCTCCGTTGCTTTTCCCTTTCTCTCTCCCGCTTGCTTGAACGATGCTGTGTGCTGTTTGGTCTCGGTCTGCTGCATGTAGTTGTCTTTCAAGTCGGATGCTTACCGCTGCTGGATCTTGTGGAAAGCCTTGAGCTGGGGCATGGGGACGAAGATGACGATAGCCTTCTTGCCGCCCTTGACCTCGATCTCCCTGGCGCAGGAGATCTGGAGGGGTCGGAGCTCAGCCTTGAGCTCCGAGACGTTGGACTCGAGGTCAATGAGAGCCTGAGCAACAACGGTCTCCACCTCGTCAGCGGGGCTGCTGGGGGCGTTAGCCGTGCGGAAGATCTTCTGCTGGACGGAAGCCATGGTGACTATATGAGGACGGAGTCTGTTTCAAACATCAAGAACGAGAGAACAAGTCAGCTGCGCTGCGCTTTGCTTTGCGTGTGCAATATCGTCACAAACGCATCGTCAACCCCACTCGAACCAATCGCGTTTGCCATGTCAAGTTGTCGCAGTGAAAACTGCCTGCATCCAAGTCGGTGGGTTCCGAGTAGGCAAACAGCTGAAGCCCAAGTGCTTCCATTCTATCCCGCCTTGGACGTTTACAAGCGCTGCCTATCCAAATCTTCAAGTCGCCATTTGTGTCGCAAGACTGCGAGAGAATGCGGTCCAGCTCAAGCGTGGTAGCAGATTTGCAGCAGGATCCGAATCGCCGACACCTTCGATCGAGACAGAACTACGATCAAGCCACGAGTTTCCAAGCGTATTCCAGCTACAGCACTCAAACGGCATGTATCCAACTTCGACCCGGCTCCAACTTCTTCTGCTAGAACGATGATTTCCGATTGCAACGTTCCAAGATGGCGACAAGACAACTCTCCTTCTATGACTCTACTGTGGCAAAGATGCGAGATTGCATCAGATACCGATTGTCTATGAGGAGTCGCATGACCTCAGTGCGTGTACGTGCGTGATAGTTACTGTGATGCTATGCGATCGGCGGTGGGTGGTGCTTGGAAAGCCGTTGCTGGGGCGGTCTCGTTGGCAATAGCGACGGTAGTGCTGGTGATACGGCGGGTGCAGGAGATTGAGATGACGATGGTGACGGTAACGGCGAGGCGTAACTTACCTTGAGGATGAAACACCGGGTGATGACTGGTGGAGAAAGGTATCGTGGCAGCAGAAGGTCCAAAGTCGAAGTCAGTACCCTTCGCTCAACGACGTCGAGCTTGCTTGATTCTCGCAGGTGCACGCGCACCTCAGCCTGCTCTCCAGCAAACAGGCTGACTCCTCAGTCAATCAGTCGTTGGTCACCCTTGGCTGCGAGCCTCTGTGTTGTCAGAGTCTCCCGCCTCCCATTCTGAGGTCGCAGTCTCTCCAGATGAGGCGCTCCAGCCTGTGTCTCGCTACACAAGCGCAGACGCTCAAGTCTTCTCAAATTCAGGATTCGATTCGAGCTTGGATTTGAATTCGAGGAAAACGCAGGGAGCTTGCTCTATTAAGTGTTGTGCTATCTTTGCGAGAATTTGTATTCAAATTCGAGCTCACGTGCTATGAACAAGCTCGGCCGAGGCTCAACATCACGCGTCCTGGCGAAACAAGAATTTCAGCAGTGCCCCAACCGCAAGTTGGCAAGAGTGGGCGTGGCCAGCGGCCAGCCAGTGTTGGCGGGTTCGACCAGCGAGGCGAAACGTGAGGCACCAGCCAAGTCGGCTTGGAGCTCTTCTCTCAGTACAGCCAGTCAACTCTAGCAGGCCTAGCCCGACAAGGTCGACACCGAGATTCGAGCTAGACATCGTCCGTTCTCTCACCGATCCATCCTTCCTCAAGACATATCGATTCATCATGGGTAAGTGATCACCGCAAGCAGCATACACCAATCCCATCGCATCCCACATGTCACGACACTACAGCACAATGCAGAAGCATCGCCACCAACTTCCTCTGCTCGATTCGCTTCCAACTCAGCATCACGACAGAGCTCGAGATGATGCTCAACTACTCGACCCGTGACATCCAACTTGGCTACAGCAGCATATACACAGTGCATTATCAGCATCACCAGCACCTCCGACTGCCGCGCCTTTGATGCTATCGACTTTTAATGCTTGCAAGACCGCAAAGCGTCTGCAAAGTCGACGATCGACCTGGGCAGTATAAGGAAAGACTTTTGTGCACACAGAACTGAGTCACCAGCGCTGTGACTACGAATCATACTACGCTGGAACACTTCCGGAGACATTGTCTAGCACACCTGCAAAGCCATACCGGTTTGACATGGTCTCAAAATGTTTGGAACTTGCAGAAGCAGCCTTGCGATGGATCTACTGTGTTTGATCGCCTCCACCAAGTTGCTTCTTCGAGAAAAATCGATGGTGACCAACATGGCTCAACTCGGTCACCGATGGGCCGCGGCTACAGTACAGCACAAAATCGTCTAAGCTGCCTTCCAAAGTGATTTGATCGAAATCGACGACAGCAACACGCCCCTTTCCGACTACACATACAGCACATTTCTCTTCGACATTGTCAGCGACACTACGGTGCGAATAGGATTGGTCTTGCTTCTGTTGAGACCAAAGCGTGCGACATGATCTAAGCGTCTTGTCGCACGCTTTTGATCGTCCCAAACGAGTGAGAGAGCACCGCAACTGACTTCGTTTTCAACTGTTATCATTTCCACTCACAGCTGTCGGAAAGAACAAGAAGCTCTCCAAGGGCAAGGGTCAGAAGAAGAGGGCTGTCGACCCCTTCACCCGCAAGGACTGGTACGACATCAAGGCTCCCACCTTCTTCGAGAACCGAAACGTCGGTAAGACCTTTGTTAACCGATCCCAGGGTCTCAAGAACGCCGATGACTCGCTCAAGGGCCGTATCGTCGAGGCTTCCCTCGCCGACCTCAACAAGGACGACGAGCAGGCTTACCGCAAGTTCAAGCTGAAGGTTGACGGTATCCAGGGCCGCACCTGCCTTACCAACTTCTACGGCATGGACTTCACCTCGGACAAGCTCCGCTCGCTTGTGCGCAAGTGGCAGTCGCTCATCGAGGCTCACCAGGACGTCAAGACCACCGACGGCTACCTCCTCCGAGTCTTCGTCATCGCTTTCACCAAGAAGCGTGCCAACCAGGTCAAGAAGAACACCTACGCCAAGTCGTCGCACATCCGCGCCATCCGCCAGAAGATGTTCGAAATTGTCCAGCGTGAGGCCAACTCGTGCGACCTGCGCGAGTTTGTTGCCAAGCTCATCCCCGAGGTCATTGGCCGAGAGGTTGAGAAGGCCACCCAGGGCATCTTCCCCCTCAAGGACGTCTACGTCCGCAAGGTAAAGGTCCTCAAGGCACCCAAGGACGACCTTAACAAGCTCCTCGAGGTTCACGGTGGCGCTGCCATCGCTGGTGCCGAGGACGCTGGTGTTAAGGCCAAGAACACCGAGTTCAAGGAGCCCGCTCCCCTCGCCTCGGTTTAAATTTCCCTCCCTCGCAACCTAAACCTCATCATCCACATCGCTAGCATTGTAGCATTTTCCCCACAAATATGCTCACCTATATTCTTGGCTCCATGCCAAACAAAAGGGGTTGTTCAGCAACCCGTTCCTTCTCTGTACAATGATGCCCCCCACCCGCGCACACCATCTCCTGTTTTCGAAAATGCAATGATCTCAGGGACTGACTCCAAACCTCCGGGCGTGCCCATCGAATATGCTCTACTGTTAGAACCGGAAAAGTATCCTTTGAGCTTGAGTGGGTGCAGATGAACGCAAGGTGTGGCCAACGCTCAGAGAACAGTGCAATGATCCTTGACACTCGTTGGACAACAAACGAGAAGAGGTTGGTTGCCCTTTTAACATCAGTGATCAACGGGAAACGTTCGTCGTTCGGGAACCTATCCCATGTCACGCGTCTCCATCGTAAGGCCGGGGGATGTGAACGAATCTAGTGAACGGTAACGACCATTCAAAGTAGGAGCAGGCTTCTGAAAGACGAGCGATGATCTTTGAAAACGTGGTTGGCGTTGGTGAGGAACTGTGTGGTTGGAGGCTTTTCTTTGCTTAGCACACGCGCGAGAGACCAACCAGTCTTGGACGCCCATACAGTACTTTCCCTCCACACTCACTTTTCCGCCTCCCCTTCACACTCGATTGCATCAACCAACCAATCTTTCCACTACCTCTGCCGTCTCCCCGGACGTTCACCCCCCAAACCACCCGTCTCAACAAAGACACCGACAAAATCCCACCATGTCGGCTCCACAACAACAACGCATCCTCTCCAACAGAGAAGCAGACACCCTCATGAAACAGCAAAAGGCAAAAGCTCTCAAAGAATGCAAGGCTCAGATGGAAGCTTTTGTCGAATGCTCCAAAACACGCACCATTTCCATGCTGTGGAGCTGTAGAGACCAGAAGAGCGCTCTTTCGGAATGCTTGCGGATATAGTAAGTTTCATTGCCCCCCAGTTTTTCGGCCGATTTGGTGGAACTCGAAGTGCTGATGGGTTTGTCTTTGGTTTTGTGCGGTTGGACAGCACAAGCGAGGAAGCGTTGGACAAGGAGAAGGTGATCTTCTTGACACAGGCGAGGAGTGGAGTAGACGAATCGAACAGAGTATAATCCTACATCCGCACCAAAAATGCATGCCACCTTTCAACACGCATAGGTTCGATTGATCACTTGCACACACACAAATATACGTGCACACGTGCACCCGAACGTGTCGAACGTCTCCAGCTTAAGACGTCTTTCAGATTGTGATACTAGGGAGCAATCGAAGCAGGTGGTGCTTCAGACAGAGTGGACAGCCAGGCGATGAAAGCGGCACACACCTCGTTATCGGTGTTCTGCATACTGCTGAGTTTGGCGAATGGCTTCCTATCGAGATCCACCAACTTGGTCTCGCTCTCCACCCCACCATCAACTTGGGAAACCCTAATGAGGAGCGAGCAATCTTTGAAGCTCGCCGAGACGAGGAACGCCTGCACTGCGTCTTCCAACCTTAGCTCTCCAGAAGCAGAAGAGGCTGTTAGGAAGGATTCGAGGATGGGTAACAGGTCAGAGACAGCAAGAGAAGAGGTGAGGGCAGGTGGGAGGTTTTGTGTGTTGGCAGGGACTTGTCCGAGAGTGTGTGATTTGATGCGGTGGAGCCAGAGCTGGGCTAGACCTTCGACGTCGAGTGGGTCGAGTGCAGACTGGAGCTGGGCGAGACGGGAAAGAACGCTAACTGCTTCAGCGTCTGCAGTAGGGCTAGGCAGGCTAGGTTTGGACAGTTCAGCGACGAGTTGTCTCGTTAGTGCGTCCACAAATGTGTTTTCGTCTCCACCTTTGGATACGCCGAGGAACTCAGCGACGTGCTCGAGCGTGCTCTTGTCGTGAGGGCTAACGACATGCCCATTCCAAAACAGCCTCAGATTGTTCGTCTTGCCCGCGGAATCGTTCCAGTCCCTCCACAGGGCGCTTATCGCTTTCGCCTTCCTTTGCTCGTCCGCGCTGTATAGATCTAGAGGATCGTACAGCTTTTCAAATTGCTCCGTGGTCATACTCTGCGCTGCTTCCTTTGCCATCCTTGCCACCCTGTGCATGCGGTATCTCGAGTACTGGGCCTTGATCTCTACATTGGGCGAGCTGGGCGGAAGCGAATCAATCAGTGGAAGGAACCCCCACTTGGGTTTGATCTCGACACACAAGACGGGTGAAGAAGGGGCGGAAAGAGTAGATGCGGTGACGTCCTGTACGGCATAGATGAAGGAGAGCGTTTCAGGGCGGATGCGGGCAGGGTGTGCACGACGAGCAGCGGGACGTTGCATTTCAATGCGCGCCGAGAGCGTGTCGATGATATCCCTATCCCTAGCTGTCATGATGGGAATCCTGATGCACTTTGGCAGTACATCAGCGTTTCCCAGAAGCGGTACGATGATCGAGTTCGTAAACTGTTCCGCCTGTTGCTCTTCGTCTTGCTGTTGTGCCTCGGCAGCCGTTTTTGGTGGGAGACTTTTCGGAATGCGCAGAGCAAACGTACACGTCGGAGTAGAGAATGGGCATTTGCTTGCCTCGATACCTCCCAAGGGCTTGAAAGAGAGCAGCACATTCTTACCGCCTTCGGCGTGATACGTCCATTCCGATGGATCGATGTCCGAGATCGAGATCTGGGTCGACGGCTCCGACTCAAACGGCGTATGGTGGACACGCGACTGCTGTGACGAGGAGACGGTGGATTTGAAGGGCGTCTGGTGACTCGGCTGGAATGGCGTTGGCGGCATCGTGTGCGTTTCTGCGATCACAGGCGGATAGTGTAGGTGAAGCCAGCAACAAGCATCCAAGTGTTGCGAATACGCTCAACTGGAAGACCTCGGGACTAGGATGGATTGGACCCTGATCCATGCACAGACCCGCTCAAACGGCTTGATCTCTGTATCGGGTCGAATCTGGTTTCTCTTCAACGATAGAAGTCTGATTCTGCGGTTGCTTCAAATTGGGTATTTTGGAGGAGAAAAAGGAACCTAAATCGGCACCAAAAATACGAATAAAAAAGCAAAAAGGAACTGCAGCACCCAGGATTCCCGCGTGGTCCCCCACCGCAGTACTAACTAGGCGATACCCTGCTTAACTTCGCAGATCGGACGGGATGCGGTGCTTTCAAGGTTCTGTGGCCGCAGATATCAAGACGAGGTTAATAAAACAAAATGATTCACACAATTGGGACTAACAGTACTCGTGCATCGTCGAATAAAATCTTGGCTCATCCATGCTTTTGGAGGTCGAATGAAAGGGACCATGATCACTCTCCATGGCCCACTTGTGCCTCGATGCATGAAGAGTACTGTAATCAAACAGACTTGCTGATTTGAAATGGAATCGATCAGTTGTAAATTCAGGATTGGGCATCAGGCAGTGGACAGGGGTTGCAAGTGGGCGGGAGGGTTGAGGGTCGAGGGTCTAGAAGCCGGCGGCAACTCGTTGTGAAAACGACGAAATAAGATTTACGCAATTTGACAGCTGCCGAGCACAAGTAAACCAAAGCAAACCCTAGTCCCTCTCTCCGCGCCACACCGCGCCACACCGCGCCATTCCGCGCCACAGCCCTTGACCCTGTATCTAGGTTGCACAGCATAAGCTGTTCGTCCTACGCAACGTGCGCATCTGCTTTCGGGCCCCGAGAAAATCATGCTACAGTGTCGTAGAGCGATTTCCGCCGCACAGTGCACTGTTCCCGTCCAACCACAAACAGTCCGAAGCCAGAGTGCTTTGCCATTGCGCCCTTGACCCTCACCCCAGCCCCTGGCACGCGTCATTCAGGTTCGAGAACAACGTAGGCGAGGTGCAGCATTGATCTTGGTCCACTGTCTCTGACGTTCTGTCTGCCCTCTTCCCTCTTCCTCCGTCTGCGCACGAGGGACCAGGCTGGATACATGGTTAAGGCGGGGTTTGGCTTTGTTTTGGCTGGGCCCGCACTGTGAAAACACAATTTTTCTCGCCCTTGTTCCAGATAGAGGCCCCAACCTCATTTCGAGTCTCCTGTGGAAACTGTGGCAATGAACATACTCCGCCTTTGGTCGGAGTGGGTTCTGGATTGTACTTAAGCCGGCCAGTCCCACCTTGTCACCCCTTGATCCCTCGTACTTCGAACCTCCTGCTGTCCTACCACATCACCAACTGGTGAAAGCATACCCAAGATGAAACATCTCTCACGGTCATCCAGCAGCAGCTCCTCTGCCGAGAAGGGAGACATTGAAAAAGCCCCTGTCTCCGCCTCGATCTCCAAAAAGTTCGGGCCCTCACTCAGCTTCGGTGCCAACCTTGCTACCGTAAGGAGTACCCGCTTCGAAGAGTCGACAAACCAGCAGCGCCGACTCGAACGCACTCACTCGATAGCTGCCTCTCTCCGCGGACCCTCACGCATAGATCCATCAGCCAAGGTCCCCGTCGAGTTCCGCACGCTTTCCATCCAGCTTTCCCAAGGCGGGCTCGCAGACCCCCACGACAAGCGCGACAAAGGCCAGAAGGCTGCCAAGGAGCTCTCGGATCTTGACTGGCACAGGATTGACGTCAACGAGGTTCTCACTCGCACCGCCACCTCAGCCGATGCCGGCCTCGACGCCGCACAGGTAGAGAGGCGACTCAAGCAATACGGCAAGAATGTCATGTCCAAACCTCCCAAAAGGCTCTTGCGCAAGATCTTTGGTTATGTATTTGGTGGCTTCGGTACGCTGCTCGTCGGATGCTCCATCCTCGCTTTCATCGCATGGAAGCCGCTAGGTGAGCCCGACCCGCAGACCTCGAACCTCGCGCTCGCCGTCGTACTTCTCGTCGTTGTCGTCATCCAGGCCTTCTTCAACGCATGGCAAGATTTCAGCACTTCCCGAATCATGGACTCGATCGCAGGCATGCTTCCCGACGCAGTCACCGCCATTCGCGACGGCTCGCATAGCAGTGTCCAGGCTCCCGACCTGGTTCAAGGAGATATCGTTGTCGTCTCGCTGGGTAACAAGATCGCCGCCGATCTCAGGTTGATCTCGTGCTCCGAAGCCAAGTTCGACAGGAGTGTTGTCACAGGTGAAGCTGAAGCGATTGCTGGTACGGTCGACATGACCGATGAAAACTACCTCGAGACTCGCAACATTGCTCTCGCTGGTACCAGCTGTGTTTCTGGATCTGCTATCGGTGTCGTCGTTGCCACAGGAGACAACACTGTTTTCGGTCGTATCGCTGCCATGACCAACCGACCCAAGGCGGGCTTGACGACTCTCGAGCGCGAGGTTCGCTTCTTTGTGCTCACCATTGCTGCCATCGCCGTGCTCCTCGCTATCATCTGTGTTGTGATTTGGGCTGCTTACTTGCGCCCCAAGCATCCCAACTTTATCTCGGTTTCTCAGCTGCTGGTCAACGTCGTCTCGATTCTGGTCGCTTTCCTGCCTGAGGGAATGCCCGTCGCGGTGACTCTCTCCCTGACGGTGATCGCTAAGAAAATGTCCAAGGCCAAGATCCTCTGCAAGCAGCTTTCGACGTGCGAGACACTAGGCGCAGTTTCGGTACTTTGCTCCGACAAGACGGGTACGCTCACCTCGAATTGCATGACTGCCACGAGTGTTGGTGTGCTTGGCTTCGAAAGCACTCCTGCGGATGCGCGCGACCACGTCAACACGGGTGCACCGGTCGGCCACGCGTTTGAGCAGCTCCAATTCGTCGGCGCTGTCTGCAACGCTGCCGTGTTTGACGCTGCCACCATGTCTCTGCCCGTTTCAGAGCGAAAGGTATACGGTGATGCGACAGACTCGGCGGTGCTTAGGATGGCCGAGGAGATCAGAAGCGTTCAGGACACAAACAAGCCTTGGGAAGCCGAGTACAAGCTCAACTTTAACTCGAAGAACAAGTTCATGCTCCAGCTCGTCAGCCTTCGTTCCGAAACCCAATCCGATTCCGCGATCGCCTCCAAAACAGTGGCTTCTGCAATCTCGACCAAGGAGGCTGCCGAGTTCAACGCCGCTGACGACAAGATCTTGCTCGCCAAGGGCGGTCCGGATGTGCTTCTAAAGCGGGCTTCGTCGGCTTTGGATGCATCGGGTGAGGTCGTACCGTTGACGGACGCTGTCAGGGACTCGATTGTGGCGATGCAGTCGATGTGGTCGAGTCGTGGACAGCGTGTGCTGCTTCTCGCTCGCAAGATCATCCGCTCTGGTGACTTGGATTCGTCGGTGGCGCTTGAGGATGCTGTCATGACCGCCAATACGGGACTCACTGTGGTTGGATTAGTTGGCATCGTCGACCCTCCCCGACCGGAAATCCCTTCGGTGGTTGCCACGTGTCGAGGAGCTGGTATCCGATTCTTTATGGTTACTGGTGACTTCCAGCTGACGGCCGAAGCCATTGCACGCCAATGTGGCATCATCACCTCGGAAAAGGTGCTCCGGTACGACGACCTGCATTTGATCGAGTTGCCGGTTTACGAAACGGATGCGGACAACGATGCGAGGCCTCAAAATGCACTTTCGCTCTCCGGACCGGATCTGATGAAGCTCGAAGAGTCTGACTGGGAGCAGATTTGCCGATTCGACGAAATTGTGTTTTCGAGGACGACGCCGGAGCAAAAGCTGAGGATCGTCAAGGAGTTCCAAGCGCGAGGTGGATGTGTCGGAATGACGGGTGATGGTGTCAACGACGCGCCAAGTCTCAAGCAGGCCGACATTGGTATCGCCATGGGTGGCGGTTCGGCGGTGGCGATGGAAGCTGCTGATATGGTACTGCTGGAAAGCTTCTCTTCGATCGTGGACGCCCTGCTCTACGGTCGTTTGGTGTTTGTCAACCTCAAAAAGACCATCGGATACTTGCTTCCTGCGGGTTCGATCGCCGAACTGTGGGCGGTTCTTCTTTCGTTCTTCTTTGGCCTGCCACAGATCCTCAGCAACCTGCAGATGATCTTTGTGTGCGTGGGTACGGACGCGATCAGTAGTTTGAGCTTGGTGCACGAGCAGCCGGAAGCGGATCTGCTCAAGAGGAAGCCGAGGAACGTCAAGAAGGATCGTCTGGCGGACTGGCGATTGCTGCTGCACGCGTACCTGTTTGTGGGTATTCCGTTGACGGTGATCAGCGCTGCGATGGCGTTTTGGTACATGGAGCGCCACGGCGTGCCGTTCTCGGACATGTGGCTCACGTACGGATCTGGCAAGGTGCAAACGACCAATCCGCAGCTGTTCAACGAGGTGCTGTACGGAGCCAACGCGGTATACTTTTTCAACCTGGTGATCCAGCAGTGGTTCAACCTGCTCGGTTGGAGGACACAGAAGCGATCGATCTTCCAGCAGCCTCCCGTGGGTAAAAAGTCGACGCAGAACCTGTACCTCTTCCCAGCCATGGCGCTATCGCTGCTGGTGGCGGTGTTCCTCAGCTACGTTCCTGCGTTCCAGAACGTGTTCCTGACACGGGGAGTGTCGGTAGAGCACTACTTCTTGCCAATGGCGTTTGGTGTGGGTATGCTCTTGCTGGAAGAGACGAGGAAATTTATAGTGCAGAAGTTCCCTCGCTCGTTTGTGGCCAAGCTGGCGTGGTAATCCACTAGACACAGTCACGACGTTCAAATAGTTTTACATGTACTGCATTGCATTTGCTCCTGTCGACGCTAATGACGACGTTTCGTAATGGTTTCATGACTCAATACCGAGGACAGTTGTGCCTCGATGAGAGGTTGCGCCCCCGCCGCGAACAGAGTGTTTGCTACCGAAAACTAACAATCTAGAATTTTCAATTTCCTGGGCAGCAACGATAGACTGAAGAGACAAGGTTTGGATGCTGTTCTCAACGCGCAGTGGAAAGCACGATACAGTAGTGCTGACAGGGAAGCAAGCGGGGCGTGAAGCGGAAGTGGAAACAGAATCGTGGTTCGGCAAAGGTCGACGGTCGCGCTGTGTAGTTTTGATTTTCCAGCTGAGGACCGCAAGCGAGAGGCAAGGGCGCAAGAACCGCGACAAAAACCAGTCTCAGCATTGTGCTCTGGCTTGGAAATCGCCTTACGCTCTCCGTTGCTGCGCAGGCTTGGTCGATAGACAGAGCTCGATCGTGCACAAGGCAGACCAGCTGTGGAAGTAAGCCTTGGATGAAGCAGTTCGTGTGGCTGGCTAGGTTCTGAACTTGAAGCACCGCTCGCTGCGCCGTGCAGCCGTGTCGCGCTCTCTTGCGCTTGGCCTAATGGTCGACAATTGCCCCGTGTGAAATGTGCTGCTGACGATGAAGCGTTGAGGAAGCGCTGTGCAGCCTGCAGTTGCGGAATGTTGCATGGGAAAACAAGAGCGAGAAAAAACGGCAAGCCGACTCGGCTGTGTGAACAAACAGCAGCGTTGCAGCGGAATGCACGGGTTCACACAAAGGGGCTGCAAACAAAGAAGACAAAAGAAGCGAGGTGCGGTACTGCACAGCACAGCACCGCACAGCACAGAGTTGAATTCGCACGGTGAGTGGATGCACCGACCGAAACAATACAAATGTGGTTAGCTCGGAGTATTGGCTCAGCTGGGAAAAAGGAAACCCAAAATTGGCGGTGCGGCAAGGCGTGGCGTGGCGGAGCAGGATGGAATGCGCCAAGGTCCAGCACGCGCTGCATCTTTGACCGTGTGCGAAAAGTTTGGCCCGCCTCGGCCATTCCGATCGAGGCCGCTCTTGCTGCCGTTTGCAAGTAAGCGTTTGGCAGAGAGGCAAAAGCATCTCTTTCTCTCTCTCTCTCTCTCTCTCTCTCTCCCTCTCTCGCTTCAAGCGTTGTGACAAGACAGTCAACCGAATGAGCAGAACTGAGCCAAACCACAGCTGGTCAAGCGTGAGTCTCAGAATCCGGGTTGGCTGGTGTGTCGCGTAATTGGGATGCAGGCGGTTAACGTCAGAGGGCCCTTTCATTCATTCAGTTGTTCATTTATTCATTCATTCATTCATTCATTCGAAAGCGCTTGGCTGCCAGCAAGTGGGATTCTTTGGTCGTGTCACTCTGCACACCACGCGGAGATGCATCCGGCAGCCAGTGCGCAGGTGCACTAGTCGATGCACAAACGCAGTCGCTTGCTTGACAGTCGAAGATCCACGCTGCTGGCACCGGCCTGCCTGGCTGCCTAGCCGTCTGCCTGCGCCAGATTCGATCCGCGCAGCCGCGTCGCCATTTCCCTCCTCGGCGAACTTTGTATCGCTCTGTCTCCCTTGTCTCCGGACAGCACAGTCTCTTGGCCCAATCGTCACGATTCGGCTGAAAGAGGGCCATCGTACACGCCCTCTTTTGCTCATGGCTGCAGGCCATGCAATCTGATCTGTCGGCAGCATAGCCAAGCGCTGCATCCATTCGCCTTGGCTAGTCCTAACCGCATGCTCCTTGCTACCCAAATGGCTGCCAGCATCCTGATGCGCTTTCGATTCATGATTCGCTCTTACGTTCCCCTCGCCTTGCATCCACTTGCTCGCACTGTGCAATCTACTGAGCTTGAGCTTGTCACACATCAGACTCGTTCCATGAGGCTGAAACACAACACAAGCCGTGACACCCACGATCCGACGCTTCGAGATGTGCATCACGCCACTGCAGCAGGCTACACAGTTGCCAAACCCGCTTTGGCGAGTCAGCGCTTGGTTAGGGGCGTCGCATCTCAACTCTTTTGTCCAGCGTCCAGCCTTGCGAGCCACGATCTCGCTCGTCGATGCCTGTCAACAGGTGCACCGTGGATTCCCTCCAGCCTCCTCGCACTCGCTGTGCAGTGCATTCCCCAATTCCTTCTTTTGCTTGCTCCCTTCCTTCCCTTCCTCTTCCATCCCTCCATCCTCCCCTCCTCGTGTGTATCTTTGCGTTTCCTCCACCCTTCCTGACGAGCTGGTTCTCGCTTCGCTTCGCTTCTTTTCTCTCATATCAATCACATTCACCCATCCTCGCTGTAGCATACAACTTCCTCCATCTTGCGCTTCAGGTTGATCCAAAGCACAAGTCTCTCCTTCCGCATCCATCTGCTATCTGCACACCATCACCATCAGATTTGCTCAAGCCGGCCTTGATCTCGTTCGATTTCGATCCCTCATCCATCTCCTCCATCATCTCGCATCACCTCGTTTTGCAACTCGCAACCCCACTATCACAATGAAGTATCTTTCTGCTCTCGCTCTGGCTTTTGCTGCCACCATCACCCTTGCTTCGGCTGGTCCCGAAGCCATGCTTGCCATCCCTCCCGGTCAGGGCCGCTCCAGCCGTGGTGTTCGTTCCGTCATCACTGGTCACAAGATTCGTTCCCACGTCCACCACTCGCGCAGGCAGCATCGCGATGACCACGCCCTCAACTTTGAGCGCAGGTTCAACAACGCAACCCTCAATGCCGACGATGAAGAGGTTGCCGCCATCGCCGCCTCCCACAAGAAGCGCAACACTTGCACTCCCAAGAACCTCTCCAAGACCTCGGCTGCTTACCGCCTCAAGGGTGGCTCCAACTCCAACTCGTCCTCTGGCTCCAGCTCCGACTCCAACTCCAAGTCCAACCCTTCCAGCTCCGGCTCCGGTTCCAGCTCGGGCTCTTCCAGCTCCAGCTCTGGCGACGGTTCCAACTCCAACT
Organism: Ustilago esculenta; assembly: GCA_020827535.1. Lineage (NCBI taxonomy): Eukaryota > Fungi > Basidiomycota > Ustilaginomycetes > Ustilaginales > Ustilaginaceae > Ustilago > Ustilago esculenta. The sequence goes on along the minus strand of JAAKGJ010000016.1, from coordinate 499,759 downwards.
CGTCCTCGCAGTCCTCCTCCTCCTCGTCTTCCAGCTCAAGCTCCAACAACGGCTCCTCGTCAAGCTCCTCGTCCTCATCCTCGTCGTCCTCGGCTTCCACTTCAAACTGGAAGCTCGTCAAGTCTTACTCGGGATCTTCCTTTTTCGACGACATGGACTTCTTCACCAACGCCGACCCCACTCACGGTTCCATTACCTACGTCAACCAGGCTCAGGCCCAGAACCAGGGTCTCATAGGCACCAACAACGGCAAGGCAACCATGAAGATCACCGCCAACAACGGCTGGGCTCAGTCGGTCCGCATCAACACCAAGGACTCGTTCACCACCGGTATCTTTGTCCTCGACGCCGAGCACATGCCCGTTGGCTGCGGTGTCTGGCCCGCCTGGTGGTCCACCCCCAGCAACCCTGCTGGCGGTTGGCCCAACGGAGGTGAGATTGACATTATCGAGGGTGTCAATGACTACTCGTACAACACCTACTCCATCCACACTACTGGTGGCTGCACTGTGCCCAGCAACCCCAACATGTCGGGAAAGTTCACTCTCCAGGACAGCCGTGCCACCAACTGCGCCTCGGATGCTACCGGCAACCTGGGTTGCGGTGTCACCTCGACCAAGGGCGGTGACTTTGGTGTCCAGTACAACAAGAATGGCGGCGGTGTCCATGTCATGTACTGGTCCGAGTCGGATGGTATCTCGACCTACTTCTTCCCCAAGGGCTCGGTGCCCAACGACATCAGCTCCGGCTCGCCCGACCCGTCCAACTGGGGTACCCCTCAGGCTCACTGGCCTGCTACCCAGTGCAACATTGGCAACCACTTCTACAACCACGTCGTCGTCTTCACCAACACTGTCTGCGGTGACTGGGCTGGTTCCGGCTCGGTGTGGGGCAACGCAATGAACGGCCAGTCCCAGTCGTGCCAGGCCATGACCGGTCAGGGCTCATGCCAGGCTTACCTTGGCAACAACCCCGACATGAGCGAGGCCTACTGGTCCATCAACTCACTCAAGATTTACCAGACCTCGCGTCGATCTTAAGTGTCCTCGTCTACAGGGTTTAGTGGAACCCCTGGCTGGCACAGGGCTTCACCTCTATTTCGGAATCGTTTTAGCACACACATACACACACATATAATCCCTCCCCTTCCATCTTTCATCTTTGGCTTGCAGGCCCGCTAAGCTTGTTCGCGCTCCTTCCTCCTTGATGGAGAGAGAGTGGCAAACTCGAGAGCGGGCGCTCTTGCCCGCCCCCCGCACTTGTCCTTGGCTCTGTGTCGTCGAGGCTGGTCCTTCTGACCCGACTTTAGGCCGTGCACCCTTTTTTTGCAATTTGCATTCGTTGAGCACTCTTGGTGTTCGACAACACTCCTCATCCTGTTTGTGTTCTTAACTTTTGACATGTTCCGTTAAAAAATGTGCACTTATGTGGGGCTGGGCAGCCCAGACCGCAACGACATGCATTCAAAGTCGTGATCATCAGGATAGCATGGTGTTTATCATTGCTTGCTGGATTCTACTGGCAACCAGAGTGTATTGGTTGTCTTGTGCGTATACGAAGGTATCTCGGTGAAAGCCAAGCCGAAGCAAAACCACCTACAACTCGCGTGGATGCTGGTTTCGATTCATTCACGGCGGCCTACCCCGCGAAGTGAGTCCAAGCATTTTGCCGCGTCAACCTCTCCTTATCCCCTAGAAGATCATCATTGAATCCAAGCGTGGTGAGAATGTTTCTCGCCACTACCTCACACATCAAACTTCTAGTCTCTACCGTGCTCGATGCAGCATGTGGTAGGATCATTACACGATGTCTGAGTTCCGGAGAAAGAAGTGGATGTTCGGGTTTGATATGTGGTTCGCCCTGGACGACGTCCAAGAGTGCTGCTGAGATCTGGTTTGACCTGAGCGCCTTTTCAAGATCGTCATTGACAACAACGGTACCTCTGGCGACGTTGATGAGAATCGAGGTGGGTTTCATCTTGGAAAAGACACTAGTGTTGATCGTGGCGTTGGTCGATGGATTACCGGGACACAGGACTATGAGGATATCTGCTTGAGCTGCGAGCTTGTGCAGATCTGGTTCGTTGGTGATTGTCGTTTCGGGATAAAACGTTTCTCGAAGAGCATGAAGACGAGGAAAACTTTCCTCGCTGAACGACTTAGATCGAGAGGTAGTGTATACGATCTTGGACACGCCAAAAGCGAGCAACTTCTCTGCAGTCTTTTGTGCTATCCTACCAAACCCATAGAAGCAAATCGTTTTCCCAGCTGGACTGAATCCATTATTCATCGTAGGATCACGAACGACATCCTCCATCGCCTTCGGAAACCGTCCGGCCAACACCTCATCTTCCAAATATGCAATCCTTCTACAAAAGTGTAACAGCATCGCAATCGTATACTCTGCTATAGAATCATCCCCAATATAAGGCGTGTATCCAATCTTGATCCCCGCTCTATCACATGCCTCCTTATCAATCGCCTCCGTCCCAACACTGTACGTAGAGACAATCTTGAACTTATCCGACTTCCATCTTCCACTGGCATTCAAAGCTGCTATCTGGTCCACTCCAAACTTTCCAACAACAGGCCAAACAATCGCAGCATCTGCCCCATCAAGCTGTGCAAGAAACCAATCGTTTAGCTCGGCGAATGACAATCCCGGTGGAGCGCTGACGAGATCGATCCGTCCCTCGGCGCAGAAGGTGTCGAGGATCTTGGAGGGGAGACGTTCGAAGACCGAGACGATCTTGGGAGCATTTCGAGCGACAGTCTTGGCTTTGCTATCGGCCGTATGGTTGGGATTTCTGATGTCGGTCATTGTCAAATGAGGAGAAGTTCGGGGCTCCGGGATGCTTGGCCGGAGATGGAAGCAAACAGGAGGGGAGTGCTGTTCCATCAATTAGTGTCCAGCATATTCCCGTCTCGGCGATTTGGTCGGGGTTCATGCTTCCAGCGCCAAGGTGTTACATTGCTGGAACTCACAACGTTTTTCAACCCACACCAACCTCGTTGGTTTGTCTAGAAGTCACTGACACTACTCGATAACCGTTGTCGAGCTGGCCCAAGAGGCTCCATCTCGATACGGAGGCTCTCGAAGATCCTCTCCCTAAGAGTCTGAACCTCGTCCCATGATTGTTTGTGTCGCCTGAACTGCGCCTAAAGATAACCCGAGACGTTGTCTCTGGCGAGGCCCGCCCTACGAGGATTTATACCCCTTGCTGCATTTTCAGCCTCGGCTGTGCAATGGTGGATCACATGGTGCTACTTCTTGGAACGCAACGGGATGGTTGGATGAATTATCTGCGAAGCTAGCTATCGGGCGGGCAAACCCGTTTCGTTAGACACACCGTTGCGGAAGCGAGACGAAAGGGCGGCTGGGGTTTTGCGGATGCGCTTCGCTGTCGTGCAGAGTGCGGAGGTGGAATGCAATCCACCTATCCTTGACCATTGTCCACCACAGTACACGAGCCCTGTTCAGTTCAGGGCTTGAAACGATCAGGCGAAAGAGATTCAATCGAGACTGCTCTCGTTTCAGCTCAACGACGTGGAGCCCCACTTGGCGGAGAGGAGCCGCAAAGACGCACCCGCGTCTCGCGCGGTGAACCAACGGTTGACTCTGCACCACGCACACCCACGCGCTTCTTCTCTCCAAAAACGCCGTTTTGCCAATTCTCCCGGTAACCCAACATTGTTCTTATCGCATTCCCATCTCTGCTTTCCACCCCTTTGTGAGACGAATGCCTGGATGAGACTTGCGGAAAGAAACTGATCCGCATCTCTGACCCCGAATCCGGATGAGAAATGGAAGAATCTCGGCAAGATGCCGCTCTCCTCCCACGGCATAAATGCACTCACACATCGGAGAGGCGCAACGGACAGAATCAAGCACGAATTTCGACCGAGCGGAGGTTGAATAGGCAGTACGGACGGGGCAATTGTTCAGTCAGAAACTGCAGCAACGGCATGAAGTCGGCGAAACCTGGCTCGGAAATCCACAAACGTGGAAGTATTTCCCGCAGGCCACAGACCGGCGACGACGGGAACTTTGAATTGGAATCCCACGAAGGTCCATGTCTTTAGCAAAGGCGTTCAACATCAAACTCCCGTGCTGTCCGCATCGAGGCTTTAGCAAGCGAACTGTGGGATCGCTGAACCGCAGTTTCTCTCCTGTATATTCAATCTTCGACGGTGGCACAGCCAATACAGCCTTGCCTGTGTGGGACGATATTCAAGGTTGGCCAGTGTGTTGCCCCCGTGCGCATATGACCGACCGTCCGGCTTGTACAAAGGCCACTTTGACGGCTCGATGACTCTTCAGCCTTCCGCCTTGCTCTGTATATTTACCGCTGCTCCAATCCAGCCCCTCCCCCCCCACTCGATTTGCGAGAGGACCAGAACCGCAACTACCAAGGTGGGCCACCGCCGCAATTAGTGCCTGCTTGAGTCCAACCTGAGCCTAGTTCGATCAGGGTTTCAGCACGATTAGTCGCCACCATACATCGAGAAGAAGTTGATTATGCAAGCCACTGTCTTGTCCAGTGCATGATTCCACAAGTGTCCATGAACGAAGGCAGCCAGAGTTCGACCGCGACACACTCCCAATTCGAAAGCCGATGGCTGGTCAAGAACGGGTAGGGCAGCGCTCCGAGGAGTTTCGCCGTGGAGAGGCGCTGCTAAGCATGCATAGCAGACATGTTGGGGGGCCCCACCCTGAACGACACTGTGGGGAACGTCACCTGGATGGGGTATGCGTGGACACGGGTTGATACGCCGGTCAACTTGCTCGACCAAAACTCCTAACTTGATACTACTCTGTCGTCAATACAATTCATGAGTCACAATTTGTAGTCGATCTGGGGAGACGCGTCGACAGCTGTCAGACTGTTCCCGCTTACGCGTGCTCCGTCAGCCAAATCGCCTCTGTTCCATTGCCTCCCCCGCGTTCTGTCCACGCGAGAGTTGAAACTTTATTCAAAATGGGATACAAAAAAAGTAACACTGCTCGAGTGCCACAACCGTGGTCCGGAGGCACAAACGGACGTGTGGTTCTAGTACGCACGCACACCTTACGCGCATGCTGTTGTTCTCGTCCCTGTGCGCCAACCAACCAATCATGATTCCTATTTCGTCTGTACGCGAGCGCTAGTGCAGGGGGATCGCTCCATTCGGTCCATGCAGCATCAGTCCTTCGCATGGCCTACCTTCGGTCCAATCAGTTCCCTCGCTTCACCTGTTTTGTGGGGAATAAGTCGCATGGCCCAAGTGCGGGCGCACCTTGTTGTACATGCACTGTGCTGGCCAAGCCACGCCGGTGTTGAACTGCCCCATTTTCCGTTTCCCCCCTTCCTGAACTTGAGTTGAATGAGTAGGATATGCAATGCCGGCAAACTTGGAGTGCGATCATTGCGTGACATGCACATATAAAGAGCAGCGCAATCCGTTACACAGTGGAGTTCCTTCGTTGTCCCTGCCTTCCTACCTTCCTCCTCCCTATACCCACTGCTTCCTATACTGCAGCCGACAGCTTCCGTTAGCCTTCCAGACAGATACACATCATCATGGGTCGCTTTGGAAAGCCTCAAGGTGCTGCCGCTGAGCGAGCTGTCACTGCCGACTCGCTCAGCAAGAGTCAGCTCTACTTCAGCTTCGCCCTCGTCTCTTCGCTCTTCTTCGTCTGGGGTCTGTCTTACGGTCTCCTCGACTCGCTCAACAAGACTTTCCAGGACTCTCTCCATCTAACCAAGGCTCAGTCCACCGGTCTCCAGGCCTGCTACTTTGGCGCGTATCTGGTCAACGGTCCTATCTCTGGTCCACTCGCAAGAAAGTATGGTTACCCCTTCAGCATTCACGGCGGTCTCGGTCTCTTCAGTCTTGGTGCCATCCTCTTCTGGCCTTGTGCAGTGTATGTTCAAACAGCTTTGCTCCTCCGCGACTGTGAAGCACAAGAAACTGACAGTATTTCCGCCCTTTGGCCTGTATTATCGGTTTTTTTAGTTACTACTCGTACCCCGGCTTCCTCGTTTGCACGTTCGTGACCGCCTCCGGTCTCGCATGGCTTGAGATGGCTGCCAACTCATACATCACCGTCCTCGGTGCTCCAGACATGGCTGCGTTCCGTCTTGTGTTCGCTCAGTCCTGGAACGGTGTCGCTTCTGTCCTCGGACCCATCATTGCAGGCCGAACCTTCCTCAAGACCGGCCATTCTCACACGCTCAACCACTTGCAGTGGGTGTATCTCGGAATCTCGGCTTTTGGTTGCCTCATCAACTTCCTCTTCTTCATTGCCAAGCTTCCCGAGGTTAAGCAGGAAGTGGATGCTTCCATCGAGAAGAAGCCTGTCTCTATCTGGACTCAGAAACACCTTCTCTACGGTGCTTTTGCTGAGTTCATGTATGTCGGTGCCCAGTAAGTTGTCTTGCCTCCGATTCACGTTCCCATTTTCACACTTGGGGATGACAAGACATACTAACTAGTAGTCTTTGTGGCTGTGTTCACCTTTGTTCCAAATTTGTCTATTTTCCCGGTCAACAGAGTCGCTGTTGCCTCGCTTACTATCAACTTCTACGTCGAGCAACCCGGTCTCAACATTACTGTCACCAAAGCCGCCGACCTGTTCTCGGTTACTCTGGCGGTGTTCACCATTGGTCGATTCCTCGGTGTTCCGATCCTGTCAAGGGTCGACTCGGCGCTTATGCTCTTCATCTGCGGTCTTGGATGTATTCTCATGTCGATTCTCACCGCTGTCGTTCCGGGCGCGGGAGGTATCGCGTGCTTGATGCTCATCTTCTTCTTCGAGTCGGTGTGCTACCCTATTATCTTCACCCTTTCGACTTCGAACCTTGGTGTCAACCAGAAGCTCGGATCTGCTTTGGTTGCAGCGGGTGTTTCGGGTGGTGCTTGGTACCCCTCTGTGCAAGCGTAAGTCTCATCAGATATTCGAGGTTCGCAGTACTTGGTTGGTTTGATTTACTCACTCCAAAACTGGTTGATTTTGTTTTTATGTATTCTTGCAGTGTGGTTGCTGATGCTACGAGCACACGTCGATCGTTCTTTGTCCCAATTGCTGGGTTTGCTGTTGTCTCGTCGTACGGTCTGTACATGCACATGCGAGGCTGCAAGCAACAGGGTTACTGGTCCTGGAGAAAGCTCGACAAGGAAACTGCCATGGGTTTGGCCGTTCCACAACACTCCGACATCGAACACACCGAAAGCACCGGCTCCGATAAGGACGTCAAGGTTGGTCAGGCTAGCCCTACCTACCCCTCCGTCCCTTACCAGCACTGAAACAAGCATATCTGTCTCGATATTTTCCTCAGAGAAGAGGTAGATCTGCCTTGTCGAACTGTGTTTTCGATTTTTCCCCGCTCGTTCTTGGTCTTGGGTCTAATGGATTTCCCTGTTTGTAGTCTATTGTCAGGCTCGTTTCGATGGTCATTTATTGTCGTTCTAGCCCGAAGAAATGGTGTGTGCTGTTTGACAATCTTGGTGGGCACCTTTTCATGGCAAACGTGCCGAATCAGACGTACTGTACTTAACCGCGGAACTCGTTGCTTCAGTCAGTTGCCGCGGGTCACACTATTCGATCGCTTCAATGAGACCGACACAATAGCACAAGACCCACACGCCACTGTGATCAGCAAGACAAACAATACAGACTTGCATCGAGTCATACAAATTACACGATGTCGCTCGCGCGGACATGCACCAGCCCATTACGCCAAGATACGGCTAAACACCTTTTTCGGGTTCTTATACCAAGGCTTGTGTTCCAACGAAGTGTGCTGTTCAGCTGAAACTTCAGTCGGTTCAAAGTCCTCGAAAAGACGACGTCCCGTGTCGAGATCGATATCGTCGAGACTAACACTGTTTTCCACCCAACAAATATCGAAACAGCAGTAAAACAAAGTCAGTAACGAGTCAAGATAAGAAACAGAGCGGGGAAAACAGCCAGAGTATACGCACATTTTGGTCCTATGGAAAAGCTTCCAGCCGAAATAAAGGATCGCAGCAACCGGGATGACAATGTAGGCCACGATAATATCGGCAGCCTTTCTCGGGTTGAGGAAGGTCGTGTAACCTTGGAAGAAGGCGAGCACGACGTTGAGGATGAACGCGCCCCAAGTTCCGTACGGAGCCAGCCAAGCCTTGAAAGGGAGTTCGTCGAGCGACCTTCCCTGGTGCACCCATGCTTTTCGGAAGCGAATATGGCAGAGACAGATGATAGCAAAGACGATAAACGTCGAGACACCACTGATGTTGATGATATAGCTGAAGACGGTGGCCGCGCCAGAGTTGATCGAGAGCAAGGAGACCAAAGCGACCAAGTTGGAAAGCACCAGAGCCGGGATGGGCACTTTGCCCTTTTGTGTGGTCCATGCAAGGATCTTGGGGGCCCTGCCGGTGGCACCAAGGGACTGGAGAGTACGCGATGCAATGTAGAGCGAAGAGTTACCGGCCGAAATGACGGAAAGAATGATGAGCGCGTTGATGAGCGAAGCAGCCGCCCCGATACCACCTCGCTTGAGAGCGATGGTGAGGGGTGAGGCAGCCGCTTTGCTCTTGGCACTGACAAGCTGCGAGTCGGTGTAAGGGATGTTGAGACCGATGAAAAAGATGGTTCCGAGGTACAAGACGAGGATTCGGTAAAACACAGAGCGAATGGCGATTGGAACTGCCTTTGCCGGGTTCTTTGCTTCTGCGGCAGTGAGCGCCACCGCTTCTGTGCCCGCGTAGAGGGTCGCCGATACGACGAGGATCTTGGCGATACCGTTGAGCGCATCGATGCCCGAACCGTTGAAAGATCCAGGGTCTCTAAAGTAGCGGAAACCGATGTAGCCCTGATCGCCGCCAGCGCCGCCGACGTTGATGACGATGCTGAGAATGAAGAAGACAGCGATTGCAATCACTTTGATCGTTGCAAGAACAAACTCAACCTCTCCGTAGGCAAGGACACCGAGCATGGATAGACCCATGAAAAGGACCCAGAAGATGGCAATCCAAGCGCCGCTGGGCACGACCCGGGCGCCGTCCCAATAGCGAATGACGATCGCAACAGCGTTGTACTCGTTGGCAAGGACCGAGATCCACAATTCCCAGTAAATCCATCCTGCCACAAAGCCGAGGGCTGGGTCGACCCAGCGACCAGCATACTCGATGAAGGAGCCGCGAATAGCGAAGAGCGTAGCCATCTCGCCGAGGGCCTGCAGCACAAAGTATACGATGACACCAGTGACAGCAAACGCGATAAGCGCACCGACAGGACCAGCGTTGGCAAGAGCCTGGCCTGAACCAACGAGCAGACCCGGACCGATGATGCCGCCGATAGCGATCATGACCATGTGACGAGTCTGAAGTGCCCGGCGAAGTTGCTCGGGAGGCTGACTCGAATCAGCCGATGGGGCACCCGACCGTGTTTTTTCGATGTCATCGTAGTCTGGGGAGGAAGGAGCGAATTGTTTGAACGCCGTGCCCGACTGAGCCTCGCTGGTGCTTGTTCCATTGTGGTCCACGCCATCGTGTCCGGTATACGGGACAGACATCTTGCCTGTTGATCCGTGGGAAGCGAGAGTTTGTGCTCAAGAAAGGTGGTAGAGGAGTATCCAAGTGGTTGGCAGACGAAAGGTGAGAAGTCAGGGATGAGCGAGCTATTTGAGCAATCGATGCGAGTGAAGACGGGACACGAGGTAAAGAAGGAGGGATAGGAACAAGTGGCACCGGGATAGTGGAACGAGAAAAGAAGGATATGGCCGGTCTTGCAAAAATCGTTTTCAGGGTCGGAATAGAGGATGTAGAGTGGGTGCCAAGACCGCGGGCAACCTGCGGAGTTGGAGCAGTGTCGTTTCCATGGCAATCAATGAGGTGATAGGCGAATCCTCTACAGCAGCCGTGTACTGTACTGTACTGTACTGTACTGTACTGTACTGTACTGTACGGTACAGTAGTACCAAGATGTCGTTGGTTCGGCAGAATCAGCGTTGGGGATCCAATTTAGATGCATTTCGTTCGCCCTGCATCAAAAGACGAATCACAATGCAAACCGCTTGCGTGTCCAGAACGTCTGCACGCCCACAAACACCAGAAGAGTCACAACCACTGAACTCGGTTGCTGTGTTGTGAAAGCCCGTAACGCCATTCCCGACACGTTTGTTTGCACCACCTCCCATGCTCGCTTTTGAATCTCTGCAACGCAGCGGAAGAGTCTAGTCGCCAAGGCCGCGAGACATGGTGGCAAAGTGCCGCTGATCGAGGTGTAGAAACGGTGGCACAAGCCTTTCTCTGTAGGCGAAGTCGCGCTCGAGTTTGCCGAGGTGCCTGGTTTTTGAATCAAATCCCAGGTTTTCCGCCAGAGTTTTTCTGCTTGTTCTCACCCTGTCGTTCTGCAGAAAGTCGCAGCACGTGACATCTTCCAAACGACTTGGACTTGGGATGCTGGAGCGGGATGCTGGAGCGGGATGCTGAAGCGAATTGAATGCTCCAGATGGCAGCCCAGACCGGCGAGGTGCAACATGGTCGAGTTGCTGAGCGACACGGACTTTGAAATTGCTTGTCACGATTCGGAGGAAAGCACGTCATGGCGGCTCACAGCATGCGGCTTGCAAGTCTACGCCCTTGTCCGGCGCAGACAGCCGCGTATTTTGCACTCCGTCCCCCATCGCTGCATGCACTCTGAGCAGCCGGCCGAATGAGTATCGTAGAATTTCTTTGTCGAAAGTGGAAAGCCAATCGACAGGTCTAACATGTGCATGTGAAACCCACGACCCACACTCACGCTTACGTGGACCGGATAACTGAGTTTGCTCAAACACAGGGTCCAGCCCGCGTGACCAAGTTTGCCGGCTTCCCTCGGTTATCCGAGGCGTGTCACAGAGCTTTATGAGCCATCGATTCCACGATCCCACGATTCCACGATCCCACCATTCCACGATCCCACCAAGTTTGTGCAATCGCGCCGGCCGCATCCCTTTAATAGTCTCGCCGTCCTCATCCAGCCAGTCCCTGTCAGTCCACCTTGTCCTCAAGATTGCTCTACGGGAGAATATTCACGTCTGGAATCATCCTTCGCAACGCCGTCGACGGCACCACCCACACATACATATCGCCGAAGAGCGGTGAGCAGCCATGAACATGCAGCGCTCGAGCGGCTTATCTGAGCTGCGTCGCGGCGTGCTCCTGTCCAAGAAGCTCTCGATCCTGTTTTCGCGTCCAAAGCTGTCAGCAATCTCCCGCATCGTCCTCTCGCTCGTCTCCATCTGCGGTGTGACACTCTTGACGACCTTCTTTAGCGGTGGTATCACAACCGCACTCCCCACCATTGCCAAATCGATCAATCTATCGCAGGAATTGCTCAGTTGGCCTCTCTCCATGTTCTCGCTTGTCAGTGGTGCACTTCTTCTTATCGCAGGAGCAATGGCCGACGCGTTCGGACGAAGGACAGTCTTTCTGCTTGGAATTTCCGTCTTTGCCGCAGTATCGATCGCGACTTCCTTCATGACGACGGGCGAAGGCTTCATTGGCTGCTGTGCAGGCCTCGGTTTCGCAGCCGCAATGCTCATCCCTTCAGGCGTCGGTATTCTTGGCAGCTCCATCCCTGAAGGCCCAATCAAGAATAGGAGCTTTGCCGCCATCGGTGCCACTCAGCCCATCGGCTTCATTCTTGGCCTGATCTTGGGAGGTCTCCTCGCCAACAATTGGCGTGTCATCTTCTGGATCCAAGGTGCCTTTGCAGTTTGCTTTGGCATCTGTGCATTTGTATCTCTTCCCAATGAAGGAGAAGAGTTGATCCGCACCCTTGCCAACTCTAGAGCCACCTCGGTCCTTGATCTGACTCGAAATGCGGCTTCCCTCCCTGCCGAGAGCCGCGCATCAACCGCGTTGGACCCTCGAGAACTTAGCAAAGTCACCTCTTCGAGCCGCATCGACTTGCCAGCATCCTCTTCCAACGCTACCGGAATTAGCTCCAACACTGCCCCGGCCCTTGCTCCTCCATTGAATGCCAGCACGAGCCGTTCTCTCCGGCTCAAAACCTTCGATTGGTTTGGCGCCTTCATGTCGACCTCTGGACTTGTCATGCTCACCTTCGCCCTCGCCGATGCCGAGTCAGCCCCTCATGGTTGGAAAACGTCTTATGTTCTGGCGCTGCTTCCGACCTCCGTCGCTATGCTCGCCGCGTTCTTCTCCTGGGAACGATTTTTGGAGCGGAAGCAGCGAACTTATGAGATGGGTGCGTCAACTGCCGCTACGTCTCCTCAGCGTCGCAACGCAACCTTCTTCAAGGCTCCACCAACAACCCCTCTTCTACCACCCGCGATCTGGCGAGCACCTCGTTTTGCTGCCGTTCTACTTGTCATCTTCCTCGCATGGTTGAGCTTCAACGTCATGTCTTACCTCAGCACGTTGGTACTACAAGAAGTCCAGCATGTCTCGGCCACCACTACGGCGCTCTACTTCTTGCCCATGGTGGCGACGGGTCTGGGTCTCAACGTGTTTGCTGGATATGTCGTTGGCAGAGTTGCAGCAGTGTGGTTAATCGTCGGAGGCGCCACTGCAGGCGCCGCCGCCTGCGTCATTATGTCGGTTGGCGTCGAGCCTGACACTCCCTACTACAAGGCCATGCTCTGGGTCCTGATTGGCCAAGTTGGACCCGACATCTTCTTCCCAGCAGGCTCGTTGTTCGCATCCAAGTCGGTCGGACGGCAGTATCAAGCTCTGGCCGGGTCGCTGTTCAACACTACCATTCGTTTGGCCTCCTCGTTGGGTCTTGCGATTTCATCCTCCATCTCGACCTCGGTCACCAAAGCTGCTGTGGCCAAATCTGCCGGCCAGGCAGCTCGGCTTGTCACACGAGATGTGGCAGTGCATCCTTCGATGCTGATCGCAGGCTCTTACCTTGCGCCACGGGCTGCGGTTGGCTCTTCGGGTGGATCGAATGGCGAAAAGGCTTCAATCCAGGTCGAGGCGCTGCTGAAAGGATACAAGGCAGCATCATGGTTCTGCTTCGCCTGCTCTGTTCTCTCCATCATTGTCGCTCTTGCTCGACTGAGATCGATCGGCATCGTGGGCGGCATGGAAGGCAAGGTCGAGGATTCTTCCAATAGGACCAGACCCAGCTCGACCGTACTAACTCCACAGCAGGGCGAATTTGAGCTCGAGACGGTAATGGCCGCACACGAATCCAAGGCTGACGCCTCTAACGCCCCTTCCACCTCCGCTCATTCGAGACGATGATACGCCCTCGAACCAGTTGTACACTATAGACCCTGACTGCAATCAGGACACACACTTGGGGGATTGAAGATGCTTGCATTGCGTCAAATACTTAGCCGCAGGTGATGTCTGGGTACACGTCGAATTTGCGCTGAGTGCTGATGGGAATGTTTCGTCGTGTCTGCTGCACCTCTTCAGGATCGAGCGTCAAGAAGAGCGTGTCTTCGGCTTCGCTGAGCTTGGCCTTGACGTCTCCGAGGGGGCCAACGATGCTCGAGTGGCCCCAAGCCGGATAGGCCTTTTCGCCATCGCGCCAGCCGTCCTTTTGGGTGAGTGCACCATCAAGCGCTTCCTGGCTGGGACGTGCGGGACTGCAGCCGAGAACGTAAACCTGGTTGTCTGTGGCACGCGCGCGGAGCAGCAGCTCCCAGCTGATAGGGCCGGTTGTGGTGTTGAACGCACCGGGATAGATGATGCATCCCGCACCAAGACGACCAGCGATCATAGCAGGTTCAGGGAAGCGCAAGTCGTAGCAGATGCCGAGTCCGAAACGTCCCAAGCTGCAGTCAAAGAGGGTGACACGATCACCGCAGGACAGGGTTTCACTCTCCTGGAACGTCATCTTTCCAGGGATGTCAATGTCGAAAAGATGGAGTTTACGATGGATGCTGATGAGTTGACCTTGTTCGTTGAAAACGCAAGACGAGTTGTAGATGTTGCCTGTAAGATCGTCGCGTTCGGGGACACTTCCACCGACAAGAACGACGTTGGCTTCGCGCGCCGTCTCCGAGAGCATCTTGAGACTGGGAGAGAGCCTTTGGATGCGCTCGTCGATGTCGACCGGCTTTCCGATTCCCTTTTCTCGTGCCAGCTTGGATTCGGCACTCGGATCGGTGGATGCGTCGATGGTCCATCGGATTTCCTCCTTGCCCTTTCCCATACGGGCGAGGGCGGAGGGAAGCGGCTTCTTGATCTTCTGATACGCGCCTCCGAATGATTCAGCATACTCGGAAAAGTACTTTACGCCGTAAGGAGAGTTGAAACATTCGGGCAGCACCACCATACCGACCGGTGCAGAGATCGAGGACGACGAGGCGCCGGGTCTCGTGGCGGCGGCGCGCAGAACTGCATCACGCGCGCGCTTCAGGTTGAATGCCTTGTCGAACGAGGTCGACCCCAGCTGCACCAAGGCAACCGTGGTCTTTTGCAGAGAAAGGCTCGGCGCGGATGACATTGCTTGTAATTCTTGTTCGAGAAGGTGTGGTACTGGGATGGGAAAAGTCGCCAGTGCGAAAGATAATCACGACTGCTGACGCGCGACGTGCGTTTCGTCCGACGCTGAACCACGTTTTGTTGCGCGCTTGTAACCCCGACCTATTCCCCGAAATCGTGATGCCATCTCAACCCAGCCAATCGATCGCCGATTTGGATTTAGATGGATCGGCTCAAAAGGCCGAGACAAAAAACGCGCGAGACACGGTCTTGGATTGCCGCAGCAGCCTCTTTCGGATCCGCAAATTTCGAACCTCTGAGAGGAAATTTCGCAGGACAAGAAGGGTAGGGCAGCGAGAGCCAGCGCCAGCGAGAGCCAGCGCCAGCGAGAGCCAGCGCCAGAGAGGGAGGAGAGGGAGGAGAGGGAGGAGAGGGAGAGAAAGACCAAATCGAAGCCATCCCAGCCGTTCGTTCCTTTCTTTTCCCCACCAGTCACACCAACGACAACGTCAAGATGAGCAAGATCCAGGTGTCCAGCGTGCGTAACACCCTCAAGGAGCTGATCCAGGCTTCTGAGGACAAGCGCCGAAACTTTAACGAGACCGTCGAGCTCCAGATCGGCCTTAAGAACTACGACCCCCAGCGTGACAAGCGTTTCTCGGGTACCGTCAAGCTTCCCCATGTTCCTCGTCCCCGTATGAGCCTCTGCATTCTGGCCGACGCCGCCGATGTCGACCGTGCCAAGCTCATCAACCTCGAGTTCATGACTGTTGAGGACTTGAAGAAGCTCAACAAGAACAAGAAGCTCGTCAAGAAGCTCGCTAAGAAGTACGACGCTTTCCTTGCCTCCGAGGCCCTCATCAAGCAGATCCCCCGTCTGTTGGGCCCCGGTCTCTCCAAGGCCGGCAAGTTCCCCACCCCCGTCTCGCACGGCGAGGACCTTGAGAAGAAGGTCACCGAGGTCAAGAGCACCATCAAGTTCCAGCTCAAGAAGGTTCTCTGCCTTGGTGTCGCTGTTGGCCACGTCCAGATGACTGACGACCAGCTCCTCGCCAACGTCATGCTTGCCATCAACTTCCTCATCTCGCTCCTCAAGAAGCAGTGGCAGAACATCAAGTCGCTCCACGTCAAGTCCACCATGGGCAAGGTCTACCGTCTCTTCTAAGCGGTCTTCCTTTCGTGGAGTGCTTCGACTAGTCGCTTAGCATCTGTTCGGATACGGTGATGGTCGTGCCTCCTTTTTTCCCTTTCGATCGGGTCGGATGAATCTACCTTGGTCACATGCATCCTATAAAGCATTTACGCACGCTTACACCCAGTTCCATTCGATGTCTATCGTAAGAAATCGACTTGGGATGAGGGGAGCTAATCTTGTGACCTTCTCATCTCACTCGTGTTAAAAAATAACAAAATTGCCGTTGGAGGTGTAGCCCGCGTTCGCATAGAACGTCGGTTGTTCTCTCTGTTTTCGGAAACTACTTTGCGCTGTTTCAGAGATGAAGCAGCTAGTGTATCGTGTTTAGGACTGTGAATGGATTTGTCATTCAATTGTGAAAGATCAAGCTGAGTGGGTTCTACTTGGTGGTAAGTGGATGCGCATGGGCGGCAGTCCTTCGTGCAAAGCAGACTTGGCATCGCACCGACGAAGCACCCTCTGACTTCTGTAACTCAACCCGGCGGTTTCTTCTCCGAGCTTGTGAGTTCTTCCTTGGTTGCTTTTTGTGAGTCGTGCACTCTGTATGTACATAACCCATCGTACAGATTCTTTTGCAAGGAAATGACAAGACCGTCTCTCTTTCGTTGTGCCTCGTTAGTAGCGCGAACAGCACTTGCAAATCCGCAAAGGTTGAGGCGCACAAACTTGGGATGATCGGGGAGCAGGGGCATGAACAGGATGTTGCACACCACACCAAACGTGAATTGAGCAATCATTTGAGTTGAGTGGAGGATGCAACGGATTAAAATACAAGAAGATCTGCACCTCAGAACGCACAGAGATGCAAGGCGTTTGCTGCGGACTGGTTTTACTCGATAGGTGACTACGAGTGAGTTGGGTCCTCGTTGGCAACGTTGAGTAGAAGGGTGTCGGCATCGAGGAGCACCTTGTTGTTGGTACCGGCCTGGGAAAGGATGGTAGCAATGTCACGAGCAGCTTCGAGCTTGCGAAGCTTGAGGAAGCCCTTGTTCTTCTTGACAGCCTCACCAATGAGCTCAGCGGACTTGGCTTCACCCTGTGCCTTGACGATGATGGAAGCCTTCTCCTGGATGGCCTGGTCGACCAAGAAGGCGGCACGAAGGGCAGCCTGCTGTGCGATCTGCTTGGCCTCAACGGCGTGGGTGAACTCGGGCGAGAACGAGACGTGGGTGATGGAGACGTCGTCGAGGACGAGGTTGAAGCGCTGTGCACGAGCGGTCAAGTTGTCACGCACCAATCTCGAGACCATCTCTCGCTGAGTGATAAGCTGGGAAGCGTTGAACTGTGCGACAACCGACTTGAGCACCTCGTTGACGATGGAGGGCAAGACACGCTCGTCGTAGTCGCTACCGAGCTCGCGGAAGATGGTGGGGAGTGCGTCAATGCGTGGACGAGAGAGGACACGGCAGGTGAGCGAGACCATCTGGAGATCCTTGGTACCAGTGAGGGAAGCGATGCTGCGAGGCTTGGCTCGGACGTCGTAGTCGATGGGCTTCTCGAACCAGGGGATCATAAAGTGGGTACCTTCGTTGAAGATGGTGTCCTTGATACCTGACAAACGCGAGTACTTGATAGCACGGTGACCACCATCGACGTTAAAGAGCGACATGTTGATACCGAAGCCAAGCGTTACGAGAGCGACGACACCGGCGGAGCCACCAAGGATGCTGCCAAGGTTGGGAGGAACTCCACGTCGTCCGCCTCCGCTACTTGCACTACCACCGCTGCTTCCACCGGGCTTGCCTGCATTGTTAAACTGCTGCGATGCCTTCTGCGCCTGTTGTCGCAGACGCTCAAGCGTGCGGAAGATGTTCTGGGGTCCAGATCCGCGGTTCATGGTGCCAAGAGATGCTGGTAAAAGGATGACGGGCAAGGGATGGTGACGGGGATCTGGAGTGGGCTGCCCGCGCAACCACAAATTCTCGAGGTTGACCCAAGCGTGCATGCCAACCATGAATATCGCGGATTGGCTCAGCCACTCGACGTCGATCACCACTTTATCGCGCGAATCAAGTTGGAAACGCCAAGAATGCGAGTTGGATCCACAGCCGCATCCCACATTCACGATTTTCGTGATTCATGGATTCACACTTGGAGCACGTCGTTCGCCCCTGCCATCCGCTCTCTACGCTCTACGGTCTACGCTCTACGGTCTACGCTCTACGCTCTACGCTCTATACGCTCCACATACTCCGCACTTGGCCTACCCTTGCACCTCGAGCCTCGGTGCTGTGCCCACAACAATGACGGCGCGAGAAGCGAGGACGGTGATTGTCATCACTGGCTCCCACGCCATCACCGCTGGATACGGCATCCACGAGATTCTCAAGCGTCCATCCATCTCCTTGACAGCTCGTGTCGGTCTTCCGCGTTCCGCAGCATCGAGCTCGTGCGTCTCTTCGTCTCCCGACTACTCGCAGTATCTCGTGGGGTCTGCTCTCGATGAAGCTGAGCGCAGAGGCGACGACATTGCCATCTTCTGGCCCATACGCAAGGGCTACGTGCGCGACTGGCAGCAGGTGATCGCTCTCTGGAACTACGTCCTCTTCCACCTTCTACCCATCCGACGCTCCCACAACGACTCCAACGTCCTTGTTAGTTTGCCTCTACCAATCTCTAGAGCCACGCACGCCTACCTCACCCAGATCTTCTTCGAACACTTTAACTCGGCTGCCATCACGATTGCCGAAAAGCCACTGCTCTCGTGCTACGGTGTCGGCGCCATGAACGCCTGCGTGGTTGATCTCGGATACGAGAGCTGCGACGTGACACCAGTCATCGAATGCCTGGTGCAGTCGAATGCCAACGTCAAGACGGACGTCGGAGCGCGTCACTGCATCCTCTACCTCGCCCACCTTCTCCGTCGCGACCAGAGTCTGGTGAAGGCTATCCAGACGCTGCTTCGATATACCCGCAAACCATCCTCCGCATCCTCGCGCCAGAGTGACGAAACAGCGTTGAGGAACGCCACAGTCGCGCTTGCACAACAGCTGCTGGAGGAAGGATTGGTGCTGGATGAAGAGGCTGTCAAGAAGGGAGCTGGAGGTCTCGCTTCGGCTGTGGATGGCGAAGATGACGAGGGCAACTTTGACATTGCGGCTGTACTCGTGGATGGAGCCAAGAAACACGATGAGGAAGAAGAGGAAAGGCGCCGGGCGATGGAAGCCAACCAGGGCGACGAGATTGACGAAGCGATCCTGGCGTCCATCACGGGAGAAGATGGACAGGCGGGTGGCTCGACCGACGAAAAGGCCGTGCTTGTCCAGTTCCGTGGTCTCAAACTCAAGGTGGGTCCCGAGCGCTTCCGCTTTATCGAGCCACTCTTCCGCCCCGAGCTGCTCAAGGATGTTGCAGGCGCAGCTGAGCTTCACATCGGCGATGAACCTTTTGGATCCAGTCCGGTCATCGCACACTCCAATGGCAGCGACGCGAATGAATCGGCAGCTCATAGCGCTGCGAGCCACGACAGCTATCCGATGCCGACCGCAACCCCAGACTGGAGTCAAGCAGTGCCGCTCCCTCTAGCCATTGCCAACGCCATCTCGCGCGTCGAGGACGCTGACCGTCGACCGCAACTCTGGGAGAACCTCATCTTCACCGGTCAACCTGCCAAGATCAAGACGATCCAATTCGAGACCATCTCTTCGCTCTCGGAATTCATCGCAACCGAGCAGACGGAAGCGGCCCAAGTGCTTGCCGAGCCCAATCCACTGCAGGCTCGCAATGTCCGCGCGCTCAAAGTGCCCGACTACTTTTCCGAGTTCAAGGAGCGCAACGATCTGGCCCCGTTCCTTGGAGGTACAATCTATGCCAAGCTTGTCTTTGGCGATCCGCAAGCCAAGGCTTTCGTCACCAAGCAGAACTACAACGAGGCGGGTCCCAACCAGACCTTTTCGGTCAAGCTCGGTGCTTGAGGACGTAGAGCCTGTCATTCTGTTGCTATGTCGAAACCATGGGCAAACTACACTGTACTTTTAGAGATCTTGCAATGGCCAGTACCTGTGTGCTGCAGGCCGTCGAGCTGTGAGCTGTGAGCGAACTGCGCAGATGTTGCTCATTCAAACCTAACAATATTTGGAAAACGCCACGCGCGGTGCACAAATGCGTGACACGAGTGACACGACTCGAGTGACACGACTCGAGTCTCGGTTTGTGCTCAGGGTCCACGAAAAGCCTGGCAGAAACGCTCAAAGTGGAGGAAACCAACACTTGGCGCCGCTACACAGCTCGTGAAGACACAGCTCGTGAAGACACAGCTCGTGAAGACACAGCTCGTGAACGACCGATTGAGGTATCCACATCCAACAACCACCAATCTGCATCGCATCCTACTTTCCGGATCCACCATCTTTGCGGTTTTCGGTCCCGCCTCTCGTTCACGTTCTCACCCTCCGTTTTCACAGAGTGATGGCAGCTCTAGCTCTAGCAGTGGTGTACAGTACTTTAGACCAAGCTGCTTCCCATCCAATCGTTCATCTCGATACCCTCGCAGCTGCGTATTGGCAACCCATCGGCCATGGCTCTCGACGCTTCCGACGCTCGCTTCATGGATGAGCTCTTTGCCGACCTCGACGCGTCACACTTCTCCATACCTCCCTCTCAGAGCCCGCCGAAAAAGAAGCCAACTCGCGTTGCAAAATCGTCACAAGAGCACAAAGCATTCCCCCGCTGTAGAGACACCTCACCCCGCTCGGATTTGCTACATTCTCGACACCCACTCAAGGATAACCCCCGCTTTCAGTCGCAGCCAACCTCTGAATGCGATCTAGAAGACTGGTTCCGACAACCATCAGCCCCGCCACCCCTTTCCGCTCGCCGGATCGTCTCAGCTTCCGGCATCAAGCGTCAAAAGACCGGCCACAACGGTGAAGGAATGGTTCAAGCTAAGGTGCCAGTTAGAAATCAAAAGTCAGTACTATCGAACGCTCCCATTGCTTCCTGCCACCAGGTGCGCGAGCTGTGTAGCTATACTCGAGGCCGCGTCCTGGCAGTGGTCGAAAGCTCATACGAAGTCGCGCTGGACGGGCCGAGTATCACAACACGTACACGACCAGAGAAGCTTTTAGTACTCGAGACCGATAAGCATAACAAAAACGTCAATCAGGTCAGTCCTACAAAGGGCGGCACAGACGTTGCGTCATCGGAAGAAGCGGTGGAAACACTGCTCGCGTCTCTGCGCGATGACTGGATGCAGACTATGGTCTCTGTTGGTAACATTGTCCACCTCGTCGGCCATTTTGAGGACGACATGAGGACAATCCCGATTGCGTTGGATCAACAAGAACAGCCAGTCGGCAAGTCGGCAAGTGACTCTGGGCCTGGACCAAAGATTGAGGTGACGCTAGATGAGCCCGTAGATATCCGAGCACACCCCAACGCAGCTGGCCATCTAAATGACGAGGATGATGACCTCTGGGATGATCTGGCCTCGATGCCATCGCTCTCACAATGTGCTACTCAGGAATTGCTCGCGTTGGGCAATGCGCCAAGAGCAAAGATCATGATCTTTGCGTCACGTTCGGCTGCATCCAAGGGTGCAGAAGCGTCCGATTACCACCTCGACAACCTTCTCGTTGTTCATCCTGACGTTCTTGTACCGGCTACAAAGGTAGCAGACGTTGCATCATGTATTCGTAAGCCAGTTGTTCAGGATCGGCTACGTGGCGCTTCCGACATTACAATCAGCCTCGTCATGGGCAATATGCTTCACGAATTGCTCCAAGCCTGCCTCACAGCAACAACGCCATCAGCGAACTCGCAGGACTCGTCGACTCCTGGTCATGGCAGCGAAGATGTCAAAGCTCAACCATCAGCATCGTCTCCTTGGCCCGAGAAATGGCGCGGCATCGGTGACTTCAGTAGAGCCTTTATTGAAAGGCAGGTCGAGGAACAAGTGCACTCCAACATCGAAAGCCTGTACGCCATCGAACTTAGCTCCGATGAGGCTGCCGCTCAATTGCGCGAAAAGGCGGCCCCATTTGCCCACTTTTCCCAGACCTTCCTGCTTCAGGAGCACCAAGACACATTCCATCCAGAAGCGACTTTGCGCGAGTCGGGCAGGGCCTCCGCTTCAGTCCAGTCGAAAGTGAGGCTGAGACGCATCCTTGACGTGGAAGAGGAGATTTGGAGTCCCATATTTGGACTCAAAGGCAAAGTCGATGTCTCTGTCGAGTGCGACATCCTTGAAGCATCGGATCCTTTTACCCCAAAGGCAGCCTCACTCCAGTCAAAACGAGCTTTCTCACGGGGAGGCTTGGAGAGCACAGCAGTTGAGCAACAGGATCGTCGTTTCACGACGTCTATTGTGCCATTCGAGCTCAAGACGGGTCGCGCTGAGGTCGTTTCGACCGAGCACCGTGCTCAAACCATGCTGTACACGCTGATGATGTCCGATCGCTACGGAGTGCGGGTCAGCGATGGCCTGCTGTACTATTCCAAATCCGGCGAGCTGCACCGCATCAGTCGAAGCCGAAACGAGGTTCGCAGCCTCATCATCGGCCGCAATGAGCTTGCCCATTATCTCCGCCACGATGCAAGTCGACTGCGCAAGCTTGGGTCAGCGGAAGAACTTGCCCAAGTGCTGCCACCCACGATCGACAGCGAGCACAAGTGTCGGAGATGTTATGCCGTCGATGGATGCATGCTCTTTCGTCGCGCTGTCGAGAACGTTGTCGAGCCCTCGGAAGCCAACATGGAGGACATCGAGGGTAAAGCCGTGCGGAAGATCGGCAACGTTCTCCCGAAAAGGTCGCCGATCGCTGATGTCTACGAGCAGAAGACAGAGCATCTCAAGGAGGTTCATCTCGACTTCTTCCGCCATTGGAACCGTTTGCTCAACCTTGAAGAAGAAGATGCTGTGCGATTCCGCAGAGAGATGTGGACCATGACAGCGGATCAACGTGAAAAAGTGGGTCGCTGCTTTGGCAATATGCGCCTCGACATTCTACCCGAGGACTCGTCGCCTGAATCTTCGAGCTCGATGCGAAGAGTTGTCCATCGCTTCGTCAGACACTGTCTTCCCACTCAGGATGCGGAAGCTGGATTGCTCTCCGGCCACATCACTGTCAACGACCCTGTGACCATTTCGATCGAGCCAGACATGCTTTCGGTAGCCCAAGGTTTCGTGACCAAGCTCACGCCGACAATCATCGAGGTTGGATTGGATCATCCCTTAGACGCGGCTATGCGGAGAGCATTGGAGAAGCGCTACAACGGTATGCAAGCAAAGCCTTTTAACGCTGTCGCAGCTGCGGAGCAGATTGTGTTTCGCATCGACAAGGATGAGCTAGGGAGTGGGATGGGAAGGGTTCGGGCGAATCTAGCTGCCCTCTTCTTGACTCCGCAGAAGGGCGGGGATGTTAAGCGTCGCGAGCTGATCGTCGAAATGCGACCTCCGCGCTTCCTCCACCCAGAGCAACTCGTGGAAGCGTTTCCTGTCGGCTTGGATCGGAAACCCGTGAGCGAGGTCATCAACGGGCTGTGTGCGGATGCAAGCGTCAATGAAGATCAGAAGCTGGCGATCAACAAGGTGCTATCTGCACAAGACTATGCTCTGGTCCTCGGAATGCCAGGAACTGGAAAGACAACGACTATTGCTAAGCTCATCGAGCTGCTTGTCAAGCTAGGCAAGCGTATCCTGCTGACAAGCTACACTCATTCTGCCGTCGATACAATCTTGCGCAAGCTCGCTGAGGATCAATCTAGTAAGAGCAGCGGAGAGCTGCGAGCGGACGGAATGCGGATCCTCAGACTTGGCAGCAAAGATAAAGTCCACCCGGATGCGAGGCAGTTCTTGCTTCCTCGCTGCACCACACTCGAGGAACTCAAGGACGCCTTTGAGTCACCCAACGTTGTCGCAGCCACCTGCCTCAGCGTGCATCATACCTTCTTCTCTTCCGGTCTAGCGAAGAAGCTTCGCAATGGTGCCAGTGCCGATAAAGAGAATTGCTCGCCTTTTCTGTTCGACTACTGCATCGTCGATGAAGCTTCCCAGATCCCACTGCCGACGTGTCTCGGGCCGCTCCGATTTGCGGATAAGTTCGTGCTTGTTGGTGATCATCACCAGCTTCCGCCACTGGTGAAAAATGCAGAAGCCAAGGCAGGTGGGTTGGACGTATCACTGTTCAAGTTGCTCTCGGAACACCATGGGAGGGAGGCGATGGTGGCGCTTAGATCACAGTACAGGATGAATGGCGACATTATGCGCTTGTCCAACGAGCTGGTGTATGGAGGAGAGCTCAGGGCGGGCAGCGAGTTCATCAGAGACCGCACGCTGGTGTTACCGTATCTGGATGCTGCGTTGCGTCAAGGAGGAGCGGAAGGATGGATGACCGACCTCCTGCAGCACGAGAGCACTGTTCGATTGCTCGATACGTCGAAGCGTGCGCTTGCCGAAGTTGGAGAGAGTAAACACGGCGAGCTGGTCAAGAATCACTTTGAAGCGGAACTTGTCGTCCGAATCGCCTCCGCCCTGATCTCCGGCGGATGCAAGCCCAGTCAGATCGCGGTAGTCACACCCTACCGACAGCAGATCAAGCTCTTACGCTCACTCCTCGTCCTAAACTCGCCCACTCAGCAACGACAGGCGCCTGAGGGATTGGACGAAATCGAGCTGCTCACAGCGGACCAGAGCCAGGGAAGAGACAAAGACGTGATTTTGGTTACGTTCACCCGTGCCAACTACGTATCCAACACCAACGCTCGCTCCGACGATGACGAGGCCAACGGTGGGATGGAGCGCGGAATTACGGGCGAGCTGCTGAACGATCTCCGCAGACTAAATGTCACACTCACTCGGGCCAAGAAAAAGCTAATCATGATCGGACACACCTCTACCCTAGAGAGTTCAACGGTCTTGAAACCCCTCCTCGCGTTGGTCAAAGGTCAAGGATGGCTCCGGGAGATCTGACCCATGATTCGTCATGCACAGCATCATCCGCCGCGCAGCAATGTTTTCAACGAGATGTATTACCAATAGAAAAATGGAGAAAAGCCTTTTTTTATCACTTTTGATCGTCCTTCTTGTCCGATTGACCATTGTTAGCATCGCCGAATTTGATTGTCTGGGAACCGAAAGAAAATGCGCCCGGTTTGGATGCGGTGCTTGCGGTAAGGTTGGCAAAGTTGGACGTGCCAGACGGAGAAGAGGCGCCGAAGGAAAACGTAGGCGAAGCAGATGTAGACGAAGGCGAGCCGAACGACGAGCCGAATGCGGTGGAGGCAGTTCCGAATGAGAATGCGGGTGTCGCTGGTGAAGATGATGATGATGTGGTTGAGGTGGAAGAACCGAATCCGCCGAATGCGGATGGAGCGTCTTTCGATGAGGTAGTGCTGCCGAACGAGAATGTCGGTGCGGGTTTGGGTTGGGATGTTGCGGAAGTCGTGTCGCTTGGCTTGCCGAACGAGAACGACGTTGCGGCGGGGGCGGGCGCCGGTGTCGATGTCGATGCGGGTTTGGCGGCAGAGAAGTTGACTGGTTTACCACCGAAAGAGAAGCCACCTCCACTGGGAAGATCGAGCTTGGGAGCGCCTGGCATGTTCCGTGTAGCCTCGGACTTTTCCTTGTCTTCGTCAGACACGGTACTGCTAACAGGCTTGCCACTGAAGGAGAAGCCGCCGGTCGGGAGAGAGAAGGATGGCGGTTTGACACCCGAACTCGAAGCAGTCGCCGACTTGGAACCGGTCACGACCACCTCGTCATCAACACCCTCGTCCTCTTCCTCGTCACCATCCTCTTCTTCATCACCATCCTCTTCTTCGCCCTCTTCTTCTTGGTCGATCTCATCGTCTTCCTCGTCTCCCTCGTCATCATCATCATCCTCCTCCTCATCGTCTTCTCCCTGGTCGTCATCGTTCTCCCCATCTTTGTCCTCCTGCACACCTTCGTCTACAGGCTTCTTGGCGAAACTCGAAGCTCCGAACGAGAACGAAGATGTTGTAGCTGAAGACGGCTTTGCCGCCGGAGATGCTTGGGTCGAACTCGAAGCGGGAAGAGGCGAGAAGGAGAATCCAGAACTAGCTGGCTTGGTGCTGGTGGCGCTCGAGCCGAATGAGAACGAGGGAGTGCTGGTGGTGGCTGTGCTCGGTGTGGAAGCGGGCGACGCGGCGGGCTTTCCAAAGCTAAAACTAGGAAGAGCGGCAGCCGACGAGGGTGAAGCAGAGGAGGTGGAAGGTGCAGCACTCGATGCAGTGCTGTTCCCCGTTGGCTCGAAAGGTTTCGCACTGCTGCTCAAAGTGCTGGAGCTGTTCGCTGCGGGAGCAGAAGCCTTGTTCTCGACGCCATCCCGATGCTTGCGATACTGTTCCCGGAAGGACTCGATGAGTTTTGTGAGGTCGGCAAACGGGTCCGAGTCCAGTTGCTCCTTGATCTTCTGTGAGAGCATCGTGTGGAATGAGAGATTCAAACCGCGAAGCGAACGAAGCTTGTTCTTTTCTTCAGACGAAGCCGAAGCGCTGTGGCCGTTGGTCGCCGCGCCAGCCGTGGTCGAGGAGGAAGTTCCAGAAGGCGCGGACGCTATGCCGCCAAGGATACCCGAGACGACGCTCGATGTCTTGGATGGAGTGGTTGCGGAAGTCGAGGTAGATGGCGATGCAGAGTTCGTGGATGCTCCAAAGGAGAAGGATGGCGCTGAAGCTGTACTACTGGAAGAGGTAGAAGTGCTCGCCGTAGGAACAGCAGGCTTCGCGGCGCCAAAGCCTGTGAAGCCGCCGAAAGGGTTTGCTTTTGCTGGCGGTTGGGAAACAGCACCAGTGCTAGGAGTGGTGGATGCGCCAAAGCTGAATGAAGGTGTCGATGTTAAAGTCGCGGTAGTCGATGATGAAGGCGAGCTACCGAATCCACCACTACCACCGAGACTGGCAAAAGGATTGGAGCCTCCAGGAGCGCTGAATGGCGATGACGATGCGCCACCAAAGGTTACTGGGCTGGACACAGAAGCTGGTGCTGCACCCGGAGTGGCAGGCGTGCCTCTTCGCTTGGGAAGCCCGCGGATGACTCTACCGGCAGCGGGCGTGGTGGGCATGGAACCCTGTGATGGCGAGTCATCGTCCGATGCATCGTCGCCATCCTCCCTACGGATTTGCTTTTCTGCTTGACGCTTCATGATGCTGATGCCTGGAAAGAGTAATATGGTGAGAAAGACGAACCGTATGATGGTCAGGTTCGCAGTCTGGGCTCACAGAGACTTGGCCCATCCGATAAAGCACGGACAACAACATTGCGGTCTACAGCTGAATCGCGGTCGAAATTCTTCCTGGGCGCTCGATGCTTTGCGCACACCCACAGAAATTTCATCGTGCCGATCCCAGTCCAAAAGCCCGATTCAGCTTATCCCCGATCTAAATGAAGTCAGCAGCTGGACCACTACATTCGTCACACGCCCTGGCATGAATGAATGTGAATGGGCTTCAGAGTTGGGTATATGGTATATGGCATGTGGGTTGAATTGACATAGCCACTGTGAGATGTTTTCCAGCCTGCTATAGTAAGAAAAATCAGACTTTGAGAGCGCGGACCGAGTTACCTGCTGCCAGAGCGATCCAATCCGAGTCGTGTGGAGCGAAACCGGACGGCGAACCGCCTCCACCCGCACTTGCCGCTGTGAATTCGTTCCATTCCTGCACTACACTCTTGTTTATGGATGATGCACCTCCTCCGCCGAAGCCGCCGATACCGGGTGGAAGACCACCGCCACCTGCTCGGAGCCAGGAAACGTTGTTGACCATGTCCTGATTTGGTGTGGTGAAGGCCAGGAAGGGGATCTCGGCTCCGATGCCAATGCTGCCAGCGATACTCGCAGTAGGTGCAGGGCTGGCGGTGCCACCAAAGGACGAAGATGAATGTGAATAGCCGAGGGAGCCTGGTGCTGGTGATGGCGCATGTCCGTTCCTGCTGCGTCTACCTTGAGCGGAGGCGGTCCGCAATGTTGTCGAGGCAAGGTCATATACAAGGACTTGTGCATCATCAGCAGCAGAACACACCATTCCTTTGCTAGGCCCGAGCACTCCAGCTCCTACAGAGGGTGGTCCCCATGCGATTGCGTTGACTGCGGCTGAATGGCCTCGAAGCTCGAGAATAGGCGACCCAGGTGCCCTGACGTCAAGGATCTGGACAGAGTCCGACTCCAAGTGGAAAGTGGCCAAATAATTTGCATCCCAAGGATTGAAAGCGATACGCAGGAGCGGAGCAGCCGGTACGCTGCGCGTAGAAGTGGCTCTGGATGATGTGGACATGCTGGTGCCCGGGCGCGATTCTGTAGCGCCAGGCGCAGTGCCAGTCTCGTAGATGATCGTGGAATGTTCCAAACTGCGGAGGTCAAACACTCGGACGCTACCATCTGCACCGACACTGGCGAAGACATCGGCGGAGCCAGGACACCAGTCGACGTCGTAGACTTCTCGGTCGTGGGCAATGAGTTGTGTCAAGGCGGTGCGTGTCGGGAGATCCCAAATCGTACAAGTGGTGTCGATGCTCGAAGTGACGACCAGATTCGGCGATGGTGTGTTCCATGAGAAAGATGTGAGGGGAGCAGGCGGGCTCTTTGTGTTTTTCGAGTGGGCTAGGACGCTCTTTTCGCGCAAGGAGAAGGGTAGTTGAGATGCTTCACCGTGCTGTGCTGCTCCACCGTTGCCGCCGACGTATCCAGACTGATAAGGATCCGAGTATTCGTTTCGATAAATCTCCCAGATGCGCAGACAATCGGCAGTACTTGCGAGCAGCTCCCTGTCTGGGTAGTGATCTGGCAGTTCCGAGGCATCGCCCGAGAGGGAGGAGCGCAGCTTGGCGCCCCAGCTGCCGCGCTTCGCGAGTTTGGTGGTCGGCGAAGCGTATCCACGCTCGCCCGAGCTTCTTTCCCGCTCCAGGGATACATCTCGTCGCTCGTTGGATGAGGTGTCAAAGAGCGTGGATGGTTGGAAACCAAGCTTGGTGGGCGGATATGGATGGGAAGCATCTGCCAGGAGGGTAAGAGAGGATGGATCGCATGGGTGAAAGCCGAGAATCTGGATGCGATTGGTGTACTGCTCGACAAAGGATCCGACGGCTATCCTAGCGCTATCTGGTGGACCAGGCGTGACGGAAGAAGGTGGACCGCCAAACTCATCTTGACGTCCGAGCGGCGATGGAGACGAGGGCACGTACCTGGCCGAGCTGGATGAATTGCGAGGGTGATACGAAGACGAAGACGAAGAGGATGACGTGGACGGATGATTTGACCAGGCTAGTGCAAACACCGGCCACGGCGCCTTGTATTCCGCAGTTGGAGGCATATCTGAGCTCCTTCGGGTAGACGACGCCAACCTCCGCTAGGCTACGCCAGGCTACGCCAGGCTACGCTAGCCCACAGGCTTGTGGTATCAGGAAAACGCGAGGCGATGTGGGATTGACGCAAGGTTGAGTGCCACTATCGCAGTCGCAGCGTATTCGCGAGATGGGCGACACCCGCCGTCGGCAGGTCCGATGAGCTGGCTCGCGGTCTCGCGCCTGTGTTGCGGAAGAGCGTGGGAAGGCAGATGCGCCTGTCTGGATGCGCCTGTCTGGATGCGCCTGTCTGGGATTGGGACTGGGATTGGGATTGGGACCAAGATGGAGCTGTGGTGTAAGGCTGGTCAGCAAGGCTGGTCAGCAAGGTTGTGTCGGTGTTGTTCTCGTTCTCGTGGAGGCGACTCGGCCAGGTGCTCCACGCACGGACTTGATCGCGATTCCGCATGTGCTGCCTTTCTCTCGGCACACGGGGCTGAAATCGTGAATGTGAATGCACCGGAATGGAAAAAGTCGAAAAAGTGACCGTCTTGGAATGCAAGGTCCGTCCGTTGGTTTGCGCTTCCCATACCTTTCCTCGGCATCCTTGCACCCTCAGCTGCGTCGGCTCATCACCAGCTCGACAGCCACGTAAGAGATGAGCGCTGAAGACATGATCGCAGATGCCTCGGGAGCGTTGGCTGTTGGAGGCCAAGGTTCAGACGAAGCCGGCGGCGCATCGGCTCTCGCGACGACATCAGCCACGACTGCGGATGCGCCGACAACGGGACGGCCGCTGTTTGAACCGCTGCACAAGGCCAAGCAGAGCCTGGGCGATCAGTCGGAGGTCTCGGCTCGCATGCACCCTCTCAACACATCACTCCAGTCACTCTACGCCGCTTCGAGCTCCGACGGACGGCTGTCTCGTGACCAGTATCGCCAACTCATCTCTCAGATTCGCCACTCGGTCTCGCAGTTTGCAGCAACAAGCCCGGCTCTCAGACCACAGCCATCGACATCGTCGACCAGCCCAGCACAGCAGGCAGACGATGCGGGTACGGCAAACCATCTGCGCAGGTACATTTCGCTGCTCACAGAGACTTCCACTCACACTGCCGCGCTTGCCCACTCGATCGCTCCAATCAAGTCGACGGATCGCGTGCGCAGCGATGCTGGTGCCCAGCGTGATGCGTCACCGCCGTTCCCTCTCCAGCTGCGAGCGGGGGTCTTCCGCACCGGCTCTTCCCAGAAGCCCACACTCAGCTGGGAAGACGCTCTTCACACTTTGGGCGCGCTGTGCGAAACGCTCGAGAGCACAGCAAAAACTCTTGGCCTCGAAACGTTCTCGGAACCATCTGCAGAAGCTACGGCAGCTCCCAATGATGCGGATTCGATCGGCGTGCTGACGCACACTCTCACCCTTGGAGCAAAGATCCTGGTCATCGACGTCGAGTTTCTCATTTTCAGGCACAGCCGACTTGGCCTCCGTCCCAGATGCAAGTTGAAACTCTCTTACGCCACTGACTCTGCCGATTCGCAACAATCTCGTGATCCCCGTCTGGGTGCGATCCTCGAGCGAGATGTGCAGCAGATTGCGGACAAACTCTTCGGCCCTGTCGTGTCCAGTGCCCTTCAGCAGGACAGGTCGCTTGTTGCTCAAGCGTTGTCCGACTGGACCTCCAACCTCACCGAGCTACTCAATCTCGATGATCTAGAAGCAAGGGCAAGCGAAACCGCGCTGGAAGGATCGAGGCGAACCGATCTGTTTGCAGCAATGCAAGAGTTCTGCTCCGATGCTGTACGGATCTCTGACGCGGAAGCCTCATCTTCTTCTCCCGCCGCTTTGCTCGACCGTGGTCACGGACTTCACAAGCTGCACGAAACAAAGCCCTTCCTCCAATCCGTCTTTGCTCGGGACCCTACTTCAAACCAAGAGTACTCGCTGTCGTTGGGCGTTGAAGCGCTTGATCTCCCTGTTGCCGATCATCCCCATGCCCGTGACACCACGCCCTCGTTCCCGCTTTCTCGGACGGCAGAGGATCTGTTGGCTTCCTCTTCCTCCCCTGACCCTGCCAGGTCTCTCGGATCTGTGCCCTCGCTGACGGATAGCAAGAAGCGTGTACCTCTGCACTTTGTCGTGCGTTTGTCTCCGCCTGTGGTTGTCACACGACCCACGGCTGCGAAACTCGCTTCTATCTGCAACTTCTCGGGCAGTACACCACACAACAGCACTGCGAGTGCCTTGGGTGTCGCGCCAGCAGGCGCGACATGGTTTGAAGATGTTTTGGCTTCGTCTTGGTCTCGACGGCCACAACAATCTGTCGATGATACGCGCAAATCTACTCGATGTACTTTCACCCTAGCACAGACGGTCGAAAGCGTTCGCAGCACAGAGTCGCAAGGACTCGTCATTGACTCTCTTCCCCTTCTCTGCGCTAGCACATCGTCCCCTGATGCTATGGACGAGAGCGACGAACCCAAAGGAAAGGCTTCAACCCTAGCCAGGTTCTTTGGCGCCATTCAAGTCTTGCGAGACGAGGTCAAGGTCACTGAGCTCATGCACTCTTCCATCGCTTCTAGCGAGAAGAACGGCTCCGCAAATGCTGACCTGACTGATGCCGAAGAACTCACTTTGGAGGATGTGCTCACCTCAACACCAGTTCAGTCCTCCTCTAAGATTTCCGTCATTCTCGCGTTCAGGACACCTATTGATGGTGCTAACGATGAAGCGCGTCAAGCTCTCAGCTTGGAGCTTGCTTTCCGCGTGCCTGCCGAGACTGGTGCCACTGTCGTCTTTGATGCCACGATATCACCCTCAAAGTGCACTTCTGAGATCGGCTGGTCGCTCTCCGCAGAGGCCAAGTCAGCGCCGTTGCAGGATCCGTCGAGCAAGACCGCTCGACTAGACCGTTCGTCGTCGGAAGCACAGTCGATTGTCTCCAAGCTTTCTGACCTCGAATCGCTTGAAGATGTGGTGCTTGGCCTTGTCGACTGGGCTGAGAAGGACTTGGGCGTGCGTCTCCAGAAACCAGAGGCGGCCCAACCGAATCCAGCTACGTTTAATCCGCTGTCCTACGAGCAGCAGAATGTCCATGCGTAAGTGCGTAGCCATCCCGCCCCGGAGTACTGTGTCATGCACGCATAGGAGATGGTAGTTGCCTGGTGTACCTGTATTTGTCCCAATGGTAGACTGACTCAGGTGTTCTCTTGTTCGATTTGTATTGCAGTATCTACGAAACCATCGCGCCTCACTTTTCCAGCACCCGGTACAAACCATGGCCATTGATCCCTGCGTTTTTGAGCACGATCCCAGCGGGCAGCTTGGGCGCCGATCTCGGATGCGGCAACGGCAAGTATCTCCCGATCCGATCCACCCTGAGTCTCGCCCGTTCGGCGATCACAGAGCAAGAGTTGGCGCAGGCGGCGAAGAGTCAGAATAGTCTATTGACTGTAGGCGTCGACCGCTCTTCGAATCTGATCGGCCTTGCACGGGACAACTTTGGCATGTTGGACGCTGGTGATACTAGCAAGACCCAGGTGACTGGCGAACAGGGCGTGAGGAGACAAGAAGTTGCGGTTGGTGATGCGATCCAGTCGTCGTTGCGCACGGGTCTATTCGACTATGCGATCAGCATCGCCACGATCCACCACTTTTCCACGTGGGAAAGAAGGCGCGCTTCCGTTCAGGAGTTGATCCGGATCGTGGCGCCTGTAGACTCGAATGCGGTTGGTGGCAGTGACGTTGGCGAGGCATCGCTCGATTCTCGTCTGGAAGGCGGTCGTGGTCGTGGCAGATTCATGATCTTTGTTTGGGCGTTGGAGCAGAAGAATGAAGGCAAACGACAGTTCCAAGCGCAAGACCCGGAGATGCTCAAGAGTGCGCCTGAGATTCACGATCCAAACCATGTCAAGAGCAAGGACCGTCTCGTGTCCTACAGCGGTCTGCAGGCGGCGGGTCACCCTGTCGAAGCGGATACAAAGGTGACCGATGACCAGGATGTGCTCGTGCCATGGGTGCTCACCACCGCGAGCAAGAAACCCAAAATGCCACGAATGGCGAAGGGTAAAAGAGGGCAGGCGACCAAACAGGTGGACACGCGCGAAATTGAAGCCGGAATCTCAGGGATGAACGTTGTTCCGCAGTCGGAGGAGACCAAGGGTGTTGGGGAATCGCGGCCAGTGTACAATCGGTACTATCACATGTTTCGCACAGGAGAGCTCGAGTCGCTGGTGGCGGATGCAGCGGCCTCCATGCCCGTCGTCCACTTTCGGGGCGGTGCAACGCGGGCCGAGAAAGTCGACATCGTGCGCGAGGCGAGTGGGTGGGAACGAGGCAATTGGTGGGGTGTATGGCGAGTCCAATGGTCCCAATGATCCTCCTAACAATATTGCGTTGTGTTTTACATCTTGGTACTTTGATGCATCATATTTTCCTGGGTCTTGCTTCATTTGCATTTTTGTTGTGCGATGTGGGAACGTAGGTTGACCACCAAGTGTGGGGGTGATACGGGTCTATGACGTTGCTCTCAGGGGCAAATTGCCCCGGTATGTATCCCTGAACATTATTATTTTACAGTGCCGGGTCAGCAGATCTCAGAAGACAGACTCAAGGTTGGCGAAAATGACAAAAGCTTGAACGAGGCCGAGATCGCGTTCCTGTACAGTACAACACATCGATCGACATTGGAACCCTTGCATCATGGGTCTGCACACAAACAACGTCAGACAGTAAAAGTGTACCGAGATATGGGGTATGAGATTGCTATGGTGAACAATATGAAGCGTGCTGAGAAGCTACGTTTTGGAAAGAGATGGAGATCATGAGTTACATACAGTTCGTGAATCCGTGACAATTCGAAAAAAGAAAAATGAATCGTCTTGATCAGCTAGCACCAAAGCTGGAGATCAAGCAGAAATGAGAAAGATGTGCACCAGAAAAGACGCAAAGCAACGAGTGGCTTAGTACTTCTTCTCGTCGTGGGTGGCGAGCTCGTCGTCCTTGGGGGGAGCGACGGCACCCTCGAGGTCGGAGCGGCGAGCGCGCATCTCGGCGTTGGCACGCTGCGAAGTGATGGCAGTGCACTGCGAGTACATCTCGTCGACCTCCTCGAGCGAGAGCAGACGGGTCTCGAAGATGAAGAAGTAGGCAAAGACGGCACAGCCAGCGCAGGTTCCGGTCCAGATGAAGAACACCTTGGTACCGAGACCAGCGTGGCCGGGACCAGAGTCGACGAGGTAAGGAGTGGCAAAGCCGATACCGAAGTTCCAGAGCCAGTTGGAGGCAGTGCAGAGCGAGAGAGCCTTGGCACGGATGGCAAGGGGGAAGATCTCACCGCAGACGACCCAGGCGGCAGGACCCCAGGTGGAGGCGAAACCGGCAATGTAGATGCAGACAAAGGCGATGAGCGACTTGCCACCGGACTTGTTGGCAGCGGGGACAGTGGTACCAACGATGGCGACGATCAGCTCGCAGAGGCACATCCAGACGGCACCCCAGATGAGGAGGTTTCGTCGACCGACACGCTCCATCATGTACATGCCTGGGATGGTGGTGACGACGTTGACGACGTTGGAGATGACGGAGAAGATGAAGGGGTTGGAGCCGGGGAGGGCGTTCTCGAAGAAACGAGTGCCGAAGTAGAAGATAAAGTTGATACCGGTGAGCTGCTGGAAGGCCTGGATGAAGATACCGGTGAAGGATCGGAGGAAGTACTTTCGGTCGTTGAACTTGAAGCAGTCGAGGTAGGAGCCGGTGGAGTGGGTGAGCTCGAGGTCGAGGTTGGTCTGAATGACGGAGAGCTCGGAGCGAACGATGGGGTCGTCTACGTCAGTCGAGTTAAGACGAGCAAGCGACTTGGAAGCAGCCTCGTGGTTGCCCTTCTTGACGAGCCATCGAGGCGACTCGGGGAGGACGAGGAAGAAACCGCAGAGGATAAGAGCAAAAGCAAACTGGACACCGACGGGGATTCTCCAGGCGCTGGTGTTGGTGCGGCTCTTGGTGCTGTAGGTGGCAAGCGAAGCGCAGAGAAGACCGATGGTGATGGCCCACTGGTAACCGGAAACAACGGCACCACGGATCCAGCGAGGAGCAGTCTCGGACTGGTACATGGGAACAATAGTGGAAAGGATACCAACACCGAGACCAGCAATGACACGACCACCGATAAAGACGCCAAGGTCAGTGGTAGCCATCTGCATGACGACACCGACGCAGAAAACAAGGAGGGCGATCTGCATGCCCCATCGACGACCGAGGATGTCCGAGATGGGAGCACCAGCAAGCGCACCGACGAAAGTACCGGCGGAGAGAATCGACACGACGAGCGAGGTGTCGCCGGTGGTAAGGTCGTAACCAGGCTTGTTCACACTAGTGGTGTTGGAGGGCACGTTGATGGGGTAGAAGTGACCAAAGGTCTTCTTGAAGTTGTCCATGGCAAGAAGACCCGAGATTGTACCGGTGTCGTAACCGAAGAGAACACCACCGAAAGCGGAGGCAGCAGCGACGAGGATAGCAGGGAGCGACTGCCTGACGGTGGCGGGGACGACCACAGGGCCAGCAGAGGTGTAGCCGACATCGGCAACAGCACCTCCAGCCATGTTGAAAAAAAGATTGAAAGGGTGTGAGAGGGGAAGTAGGGAGGATTAGGATGTGGACAAGCTTTGCCTTGAAGGGGAGGGATGAACCACGAAGCTTGATGGAGGATGGAGAGTTGACGGCGAAGGGGGGGTTGAGGTCGGGGGTTTATGTAGACAACGAGGAGGAGGGGCAAGGGGGTGTGGTGGGGCTAGGCATTAGGCGCAACGTAGCAGAGCAACCACACAAACAAACAGGGCCAAGCACAGGAAAGACGGGGGGAAGCGTGTTGGGACCGCATACGGGCGCCAGTCCAACGCGACCTGGCCAAACGTAGGTGAGACCTACAGTCGTGGAGACGGCAAACGGACGCATGCTGATGTGGTGCCGGACAAAAGAGAAAAGAGAAAAGAAAAAAGAAAAAAGAAAAAAAAAAAAAAAAAAAAAAAACCAACAACAACAACAACAACAGGAACCAATAAGAGCGAGGGGCCAAACATCCGAGCAACACATGGATGGGGACCCCAAACTGACAACGCGAGTGGCCGAATCTGGAGAAACCCTGGTGCGACCAGAATGAAAAGAACGAAAAGAGAGCAAATGCAGGGTAGAGCGCAGCCGAGCGATCAATGAGCGGGGCAAGTACAGTACAGTACGGTCTGCGAGCCAAAGACAGGGAAAAAGAAAAGAAAAAAAAAAATTATAAATTGTTATTGACGGGCAGAGTACCAGCGGAAGGGCGGGCGAAAGCACGGCCGAGGATCGAACGGTTTTCGGTGCTTGGTGTTGGTGTTGAGGAGCCAAAGCGGTGTAGTGCCCATGTCGCATGTGTGTGCTCGCACATGAAGGTGGGGCTAACCCACAAGCCATGCACGAAGCGGGGAACCAGAGTACAGTACCCAGGTTTGCCAGGCTGAGGCCTATAGTTTTGAGTGTCCGACGCTTTCGTCGTTTCATTGGTCGCTTGGATTCGAGCCAAACGTCGCTTGAGCCCAACGCGGCTCGCCTATTACTCCGGACGCAGCACGCTGTTCCACTTGGTCTTGCTCCGCGTAGGGGGGTTGGACTACCATGCTCTCGAGTGCCACAAAAAGTTGCTGGGCAGCAAAGTAAGGTACCGCGCTGGACTGGACTGGACTGGACAGTCGACATGATTGGGCTAGTCGCGCCAGACACCAACTTGCTTGAGCCGTGCCAGTCGCCCTGCTTCATGAGGCGCCGTCGGGTCTCGGTCGTCCCTTGCTGCATGTTTTCGCATCGTTGTTGTCTGGGGGCTAGCCACACCCCACTTTGCGCGCCATCCCATGTTGGAGCCCGGTTCATCTATTCGGATTGCGAGCATGGCTAGCAGACCGGAATCCGCGCAGCAGCATCCCCTCCTTGCCTCAGTATCGCCTCTCCCGTCGGTTCTCGGCTCTGGTCGCTCGACATCGCCGCCTGCTCGGCTGCCTCCCAGCAGCCCGCGTCTGCGCAGGCTTGGTGCCTGTGCCTGCATCACTGTCCTGATCCAGCCAAAGCATGTTCCGGAGTCTCTCTGTGCTGCTTTCCGGTGCGCGTGCTTCAACAAGTCGCACAGTACGCCATCTACGATGAGAGGTTAGTCGTGCGGTTGCTTGTCGTGTCAGCCGGCATGGCGCCTTTTTTTTTTTTTTTGACGCTTCGACCTCCTTGCCCCCGGCTTTGGTGTTTGGTGTTTGCCGACATGAGAAAG
Organism: Ustilago esculenta; assembly: GCA_020827535.1. Classification (NCBI taxonomy): domain Eukaryota; kingdom Fungi; phylum Basidiomycota; class Ustilaginomycetes; order Ustilaginales; family Ustilaginaceae; genus Ustilago; species Ustilago esculenta. The sequence continues at coordinate 462,625 of JAAKGJ010000016.1, read as the reverse complement.
CTCGCTTTGCTAAGGTCACGCTCGCAGCCGTCCAACGCGACGCTCGGTTACTGTCCAGCAACCAGCAACTAGCAACTAGCAACTAGCAGCCAGCAGCCAGCAGCCAGCAGCCAGCAGAGGCGGGAAGCTGCTTCGCCGTCGTTTTGTTTTACGCGTGGTTCAACTTTTCATTAGTACTGCAGCCGCAGCCGGTCAATTTTCCACTCGTGCTCAAAGCTTGCGTTTTCCGCGTTCAAGTCACCTTACAGGCTCCTGGCTCAGCCTCAAACATCATAAGCCGGTTGAAAGCATCATTCATCGATGCTACGGTTGAGGTCTAGTCTGACTTGAGAAGCGCGCCAAGGCTGCCTCAGCGCGAGGTGGCAAACACACGTCTGGTCCCTGGCGTTTCGACGGCGAGACTTGGCCAGGCCATCGCCGCTACAAGACCCATCAAGGTCGCGCCCGCCCCGGGACCCCTGGAGCAGCCAGCAATTCATGGGGCGGGGGAAAACAAACCTCGCTTAGGAAACAGAGTCGTGAGTAGCCACCGCAAGGAGCCTGGATTTTCTTTTCTTTCCCCTTTTTTTTTCGCGAATGACACATCCAGGCCCAGGTTTGGCTCAAGGCCCAGCGTCGGTCGCTAAGTCTCAGTCGTGCAGCTCAAGCCTCGAGGTCAGCGGAATACATGCGGACGGCGTTCGAAACTCTCCCCCGAACCTGTACCAATCAACCATTCGCCCTCTCTCCCTCCGCCTAAAGAGAGAGAGAGAGAGCGAAAGGAAATGGATTTGGATTTGGAATTGAGCCAAGAAAAAACATGTGCACCAGTTTTCCACCGCAAAGAACGGACTTGTCGCCGAAGCTGAGCAGAGCGAGCCTTTCGGCTGTCAGCCCACCATTCTGCCTCGATTGCATATCCAAATGCCAAGTAGCTGTATTCTTTGACCATCGTCTCGTCATCGTGTATCGCTCTCAAGAATCTTGGCAACGCTCAGTGAGAGCAGATTAAGCGTGGGGGCAGGCAAGCGCTCTAGGCTTGGGGTTGACGTGCTCGCTCGGGCTTGTGATTCGCTCGACGGCTGTCACCAACTTGCCAATCAACAAGCCTGACTTGGGCCGTTTCGGTAGGATCCGGAGCATTCTGTGATTCGAAGCTCGTGAGCAAGCCCCATGAGATCGGAGAGTTGTTTGCTCTAGTGTACCACGCTGCAGCTCTGACGATCCCGTTTGCGTGAGATCGAGGCAACGCAAACAAAGCCAGAATGCGAGTTCCAGATCTGAATGTCGTCGCGTGGCCATTCCATTCACGGCGCAACCCTTGATCCACTGTCTCAATAGTTCCTCAACCATGAAACCCGACAAAGGCGCAGTAGCGATGGAAGCATGCTGGAATTCGCGGCTCTTGTGTAACACGATCGAATCGAATCCAGCGCTGCGGATTCACGAGGACGGGACGGACGCTTTCAGATCGCGATGCAATTACGCAAGTTGCCGGTCGACCATCTGCAGCATGTCACCGCCGACGACCAAAAAAAACATTTGTTCGCACGGGGCCCAGCCTATCCCCGCTTTGGCAACTGATTGTCTCTTCACCAATTGTTGGGCCCCGGCTTCCCGCAATGCACCTACCAAGGTCGCGGGGTATATGTTGCGGGGTGACAAACACCACCGCACAAAGGTGGCAAGTTTCTGGGAGTGGAAGGACACAACCCAAGACGACGAGTCTCACCGTTCGGACGGACGGTAGTTCGCCCGGTCTAGCCACATGTCGCCTCGGGACGAGTACGATCTGGCCAGTTGAGATCGCCGCGACACACAACAGCCTGGTACATAGTCCGTCTGGTCGGGCGACCGTTGCCGAGGAGAAACTTGCTATGCTGGGAGACACCGGGAAGCATCCTGAGTGTCAAGGGCAAACGCACGCTCAAGTGCTGCTGTCAGCCAGTTCGGCACGCATGAAGCCGAACGAGAATTCAGCGAAGTTTCAACGAAAATTCTCCGCTGCGTCCAAGTGCCCTGCATAGCCTCTGCGAATTTTCACCAATCAGCTGCGACGCGGAATTCCAACCTGCCCATCTTTCACCGCCCCGTCCTCGAGTCCAGTACGATTCGATCACAACAACCCATCGTATGTCTATTCAAACCAACTTGTTCTCAGATGCACTATGCTACGGTAGCTCTATTGAACCCAGCATAATGCGTCCCTGTGTGAGAAGGTGGTGAGGATTTCGTGGTGTCACGCCGGGAGAAAAAAAAAAAAAACTGACAAGAGGGGGGTGGCTCAGGAACGGAAAAAACAAAAAACAAAAAAAAAAAAAAAAAAAAAAAAAAAAAAAAAAAGGTTTGTAAAATCTGCCCGCTTGCATCAGGAAAGGAGAGTTTTCGGAGAAATTTTCCGCAAATTTTTATTTCGAAAAAGGTTTGGAAAGCAACTTGTAGCTCAGGAAGACTGCAATGATGCTGCTCCTGCAGAAAACTCATTTCCTTCCGCTAGCAACAGATGTCCAGCCAGTGCCAGCCCTCCAGATCGCGCAGAGGATGGTTTTAAAAGTGTGCAATACTCGCGCCATGGGATCGACGCCGTTGTCTTGGCGGGCTTTACTACGAGAGGAAACCGCTGTTCTCGCGTGGCAGGTCCATTCTCGTTCTCAGTCGGGCAAGTCAAGCCTCGGCAAAATGAACGCGTGGCCACTCTGTCGCGCCTCAACATTGCAACCGAGGCTGACACTCTTTACACTGCCTTATGTCCCCACTCCACCAGGCGCACAAAGCAAAAGAGAGTGAGTGGGCCTTATGGCATTCATAGAGACATAGTTGGCGGACAATGTCCGGCTGAGCCAACGGAGCCAGACCGCGGACGATGGGCCGCCGCTTCTCGAGCTCTGGATGCGTTGAAGCGAATGCATTCGAGCGTCGTCCAGAAGAAAAGAGAGGGAGAAAATAGTGGCGAATGAGCGCGCCGAGGTCCATGCGTGCATGCAGTGCAGCACAAGTTTTCGGCTGAACTCTGCACCCGTATCCCATAATGCATCGACAAAATTTCCATTTCCTGGGTGCTGCTCCCCTTTTCGTTTCGTTTCGTTTCTTTTTTTCTTTTTTTCTTTTTTTCTTTTTTTTTTTTCTCTTTTTTTTGAAAATGCGGTTGACGATTGTGAGCGAGCGTCGTCCTTTTCGCCGCAACGCCAAAACAACAATCACAATGGAAACAAGGCAACACAGCTGTCGATCTTGTGCGTGTGCCGCTGTGTCGGCCGCAAAAGCTGGACCATGCCCGATCGGCTCACCGCAAGCGCATCGTTTGCACACTCGGTGACAGGCAGACACCCTTGACGTTTAGACACTTTCCCATGTCACAAAGCTTGAATCTCGGCTTGACATGTATGGCGCCATCTAGTTGCGGTAGAGCGGCGAGTTGGGATGTCGAAAAGGAGCTTACCTCAGCGACCGACGTCGCAAACCTATTCCCAGGAAGCGAGCAACTTTATGCCCAGGGTTCGTCCGAGTATCACCCGTGCCCGATCCATTGTGGCCAACCGCCTCCCCCGCATTCCATCCCCGCACTCCTGCCACGCTACCGACCGCACACGCCCCCATCCACCCGCTTATAGATCCGACCATGATAAGAGATCAGCTCTTGGGTGTCATGGCTTCTGACTGAGCCAGCGTCCCCCGCATGGCAGACAAAAACAAGAGTTGGGGGGCCCACCACATTGGGAACACACGTGTCACTTTTTTTTTGTCCCGGTGTGAGATGAAACGGTGGCGTCCAAACTCTAGCCAGATAGTGTTGAGCTTGAGAGTTCACCCCGCACAGCACAGACTTTGACCACGCCTGCCCCCATCTCCGTATGGCTGCGGAGAAAGAGACGGAGCCCCATCATCCGCACATGCAACCTCCCGGATTGCCCACAACCATACAGTACATCTGCAGCTTTCCTCTCCGAACCCCGCTTCGCAAACTGTCAGTTCCTCACAAACTCCACTCAGCCGATCCTGACGGTGTCTCTCCACTGTTGCCGCTCACTTACTGATCCGTTCAGAGATAGGATGCATGCCAGATCTCGCTTGTCGTGCTCACAAAACCAGAATCTTCAGCCGACGCCACAAGCGCAGGATCGGAGATGGATTGGACGTCTGTGCTGACAAAAATGCAGATGCTGAGAGGGGAACAATGCATGCACCGCGTGCCTTGCAGCACCCGTGTTTTCTTGCTACGAGAACATGTGTGACAGTGCCTGTTTCGTGCCGCTTCAAATCGATGATCTTCTAGCTTCCTGGATGCATCGCACCAGCCCAGATGCGTCGCTGGAGAGCGTTTCGTACAGAAAGGTTCGTCCGTTGGCGATCCGGATTGTGAACGCTCTGCCTCCTCTGTACTCGAGTCCCGTCAGGAGATTGGGGATCGCTTGCTGCGAGGACCGCACGTTGGCAGCGGTCACGTCCTCCCCATCACCCTCGTCGTCCGACCGTCCAGATGCTTGTCGGCCCGAGATCTTTTCAAATTCGCTAGACCTGGGCGGCGCTGAAGCCGCGGTCGTGTCGTTGACCGAGGCAGGACGACCCGCTGCTGCATCCGCCTCGTTTTTGACGGGGATGGCGAGAATGACCTCGCTTTTCACCTTGAGCGCTGCAGCCGTTTCCTTGACACACAAGAGCCGAGGAAAGTCTGTGAGCACGAGCTGTCGCCGCTTGGTGAACATCTTGCCCGCTCCCGTCTTCTTCTGCGCCACAGGTAGGCTGTACAGCATGAGCTCCTTGGGGAGCAGCAAAGCTGCCCAGCTTTGCTGCAAACCACCTGCTGATGCAGAAGCAACGTTGCCACCACTACCGCTACCGTTTGGAAGCACCGTAAGCTGGCTGCGGTTGGCAGAGCTCGGACTGGGACTGGGACTGGCGTTGCTGTTCAACGTCTGCATCGACCTGGAGAAGGGCCGCATGCCTCTAGCCGGCGAGTGGTTGGCGGCTTCAGCGCCGTTCTCGGGGATGGAGTGAGCTGCCGCATGGTTCGCCGCATCAATCGACATGGTCGAGAATTTGCGCCTGGGCGCTGCACCACCAGCATGCTGTGTAGCAAGATGGGTGGCGCTTGCGGTGTTGGAAGCGGCGGCGTTGGACATGAACCTGCTCTGGAAGCCGTCTGCCAAACGCTGTAGACCGCTCTGTCGCCGGGGCAGGCTGTGATCTGCACTGCCTGCCTGGCGAATGTTTGAGCTTGCATCCGACAATTCCGAGTCATCTGCGTCGTTGGGCTGAGTCGAGCAGACCGCATCGAGACTCAACGAGCTCTCATCCGGCCCTTCGCGCGTCTGGTAGTCGATGCTCTGCGTGTCACCGTTGTACGCCTGCGATTCGTCAGAGCTGCCGAACCCGTCATCGAAGCTAAAGTCGCTCGTGTCGCCAAACGCACGCTGCTGGGGTGCGGGCAACGGCTGCACGAGGCCGGTGTTGATCTGTGGCACATCCACCTCCCACAATCGGTCAAAGTCGACCTGCTCGAAAAAGCGGTGAGCCTTGATGTCGGCAGCCGACGGTCTCTGCGCAGGGTCGAGCGTCAGCACCTTGTCGATCAGATCCTGCGCATCGTCGGGCAAGTCTTTGGGAAACGCAAAGTCGCGATTCTTGACCTTTTGCAGCGTTTGGTACTCGTTGACACCCTTGAAAGGCGGCCGCCCAGCAAGCATTTGGAACAGAACACAGCCAAACGCCCACCAGTCGGCGGGCTTCCCCGCGGGCTGTGCCTTTTCGACCAGCAACTCGGGCGAGACGTATTCGGCGGTCCCGACAAAGCTCGCAGTGCGCGACGGCTGACCCGACGGCTGACCCGACGGCGGTCCCGACGGCGGTCCCGACGACGGACCAGACGACGGCGCCTCGGAAGCGACCGACGGCTCGGCTGCTCCGACGGCGTGCACGATCTTGGCACTGCCAAAGTCGGTGATCTTGATGCGGTGGCGAGCGTCGAGCAGGATGTTTTCGGGCTTCACGTCTCGGTGCACCACACCCGCACGGTGCATGGCATCGATCGTCTCCGCCAGCTGAGCGGCGTAGAAGCGCGCCGAGTCAAAGTCGAAGCTGCCATGTTTGCGGATAAAGTTGAGAAGCTCGCCGTTGCTCGCCATCTCCAGCACAAAGTAGAGGCTGTCTCGGTCTTGGAACGTCCAGAACAGCGTGACGACGCCGGGATGTCGAATCATCCGACTGAGCGCCTCCTTTTCGATCGAGACGTACTTCTGCTTTCCTTGCTTGAGGATGTGCACTTTGTCGAGCACTTTGATCGCGTAAGCCTTGCGTCCCGTCAGGTCGATCTTGCGCCTTCTTCTCCGGGATGAGCCAGAGCCCACCATGGCAGCAGCCGCCGATGTGGCGTTCGGATCGACCACACCAGCTTCCTTGGGCGACGGTCCCGAGAGCAGATCCCACGCTTCGAGAACGGTGGAGTAAGACCCTTCGCCCAGCGTTTCCCCAAAGTGAAAGTCGTTGGGGCCTCTTGCCGAAGAGGTGCGCGCAGAAGGAGTGGTGGGACGCTCGGGTGCCATCGAAGCCGAGCATGGCTGCAGACGCGGGCTTCGAAGGTTCGAGACGGATGCGGGACTCCGTCCGTAGATCGAGTCGGCCACGCGCACAGTTCCGACACGGATGGTCTCTGGAGATCGTGCCAGCTGCGAAGCAGGTGAAGCTGAGCGCGGTCCTGCGATGGATTGCACCATGAACGGAAGAGTGCTTCCGCTAGGAGGCCACATTGCCATCTGCCGGTCCATCTCGCTTCCCGCAAAGTAGCGCGGGGAGCCTGTGGCTTGACCATCTAGAGCGCGCGCGCTGATGCGGTCTGGCGTCTCGACACTGCCGCTGCCGCCATCGTCATCCTCATGAATCACAGTCACATGCGGTGGCGCTCGTGTCCCAAGCTCGTTTCCTGGCACAGTACTGCTCGAGCTATTCTTGGAGTGTGTGCCGGGCTTGTCGTGAGCGGCATCGAGCATGAGACCTTCGATGGGGCTTTCAGGCGCCGGAGACGACGCTTTTCGATCCAGACTTTGACTGCGACGACCTCGGCTCACCGAGCTCTCACTCGTGCGGGTTCGTAGCATCGCAGGTTGCTTTGCATTCGACCACAGTCGTGGACGCTGGAGTGACTCAGCCCTGCGTGTAGGACCAAGGCTCGCTGAGCCCATAGAGGGTGACGCCTCGCTACCAGTGCCGCTGTTCGGACGCCCACGCCTAGGTTGGGAAGAATCACGGATTCGTCTGTTTGACGCGCTCTCGTCGCCGATGACAGGCGAGTAGTTCGCAGGAACAGGCGACGGCTCACTCGGGGCGTCAGGAAGCAATGCGATGCCAGCTTGGGCTTCCATACGAACAACTTCAGCAGGAGTCGGTTGATTAGACGCTGGTAGATCGGTGTCCGGAGTGAGGCTCAGTTCGGCTTGAGGTGTACGTTGCGCTGGCAAACATGCCGCCGGCAGCGTGAAGAGGGCTGGCTCGGCAGCGGGTGCAGCAGCAGCGCTCGGATCATGCACCAGTAAGCCTGGCGAGGCAGTGCGATCGAAAGCGTCGTTGCTACTCTCTGCACGCATGAGCAAGGGTTTTTGCGTGGCGGAGGATCTGCGCCGAGGATAGCGGATGCCAGTGCCGTCGCTGGTTGGAACACCAGCTAGAAGGTGTGAGGGATCGAAAGAGATGCCGGTGGCCCCGCTGGCATAACTGAGGGGCGGAAGAGAAGGTGCTTGGTCAAGACCTCCGGTCACCGCAAGACGAGGATCGTGCGAGCCAGACGTTGAGCCAGCAGGTGGAAACGGCTCTGGTGTGAGCGCCGCGAGTTGCACATCTTCAGCGTACTTGGGCACGAACATGGGTGCGTTGGTGATGGAGCTGGTGCGAAAATCCGCCGGAACGGGAGTAAGGCTAGGCAACGGTGTTGCCGTGGAAGAGCTGGCGCTATGGGGTGCGGGCGTGAAGTAACTCGAGTTGCGCGGCAGAGGGGTTCGCATGGGTGGAACCAGATTAATTTCATCCTCGGAACTATCGAGCGGGTTGTAGGCGGTGAATTGGTCTGAAGGCGATGGACCAAGGCCGGTGACGATGTTGGCTTTGACGCCCAGGCGGCCAGTGCCCTTGGCAAATTTCTGACGGAGCACCTCGCGCGAACGTTTTGCAGGGGACGATGACGACGCCGAATCTTCCATTGGCTGCTCATCTGGCTCTGGGCCAGCAGCGGATGGCATTCGTGCCTTGTTCGTTCGCATACCAGGCCCCACGCGATACATCCATGCGTCGGACACAGCTTTCGGTATGCCCTTGTGCCTGTCCGATGCAGGAGCCGAGGTACTGAGCGCTGCAGAGGTTCCACCTTGAGCTGCAGAATCGAACGAGGGGTGTTTCTGCAGTGCTTGGGTAAGGGAAAGATCTTGGCCGCCGGCTCGCGAAGGATCTGGCTGAATTAGCTGAGGTTGCGTGGACATGGCGAGGGATGCATATGGATTGGTACGTGCGTTGCGCCCAGCAGAACGGAAGCCTGCGCCGCCGAAGCCAAGCCTGACATTGCCGAGGGGAGCCTCTCGGAAGGGGACAGCTTCAAGACTGCTGGTGCTGTTGACGGAACTGACCGAGCTGACCGACATGGCACGGCCGAGGCTAACGTCGCCGATGCTCGAGCCACCTTCGCTTGCTTCACCGCTACCACTGCGATTGCCGGACGCAATGCTGCTAGACGAAGTGTGGGGTCCTGGCGCGGGGGCAGCGGCTGGACGTTGTGCCCATGTGGTGGGAGACAGCGAGGAATGGGAGGACTGGCGAGAAGTGCTTGCAGGCCCTGAAGAGCCGTGGTGGTGAGCAGCAAAGCGACGTGGCATAGGCCCAGAGTCACTGATCATTTGGTCGTCATCATCGTCGTCTGTGGCGAGCTGTTGATGAGAGGCAGATGCAGCACGTGATATCCTGTCTTCTGCTTCGCTGCCTGCCCTGGAGAGAAGACCCTTTCGAATGCGGGTTATGGAGGCAGAAGAGGGAGGTGCGTTGGACCTGATGCTGCTGCCGCGGGAGACAGCAGCGCTGGATGTTGCCGACGAGATCGCGGCGGGTGCGGTTGGGGCACGCAGAGGTGTGGGGACACTCATGGGCGTAGTGGATGCAGAGGGTCCAGCAGACGGAGGGCCTCGTGAAGCTGTTGACGCAGTCGCTACTGCGGGATGGATCTCGTCGCCGTGCAATCTTCGGAAGCCGTCGTCCATGGGTGTAGGCGAGGCGAACAAGCCTTGCTGTCCGTCGCTGCACGCGTGTTGGGCCGAGGGTGGTGGTGGTTGTTCCGACATGTTGGAGGCACCCGCAGCACGCCGTGCCTCGATTGTTCGTTCGCAGGCAAGCCGGTGTCGTCGAAGCGGCTCTATAGGCAGCGATCGTGATCCTCGTAGGTGTTGTTCATGGCGATCGGCACCGTCTGATATGTTGCCCGGGGCATGAATGTGCAGAGAAGAGCGGGCTACTCTGATCAAGACCTGGTCATCTTCGCGCAAGAGCGATAGAGACTTGTCGCCTTGCAAGTCGGCCGGCGTTGGGTAATAGCTTGCTAATGTAGGCAAGAGTGACGCCTTGAAGGTGGCTTGGTGCGACTTTAGTGCATGGCGATGGCGAGCGTCGAGCTCAGGTCGCTGTATGCGTGTGCCAACCCGTGACTTGGACGAGCTTGGCGAGCTTGGCGAGCAGGGCGAGCAGGGTCCGTGTGATTGCTGGAGTGTGCGATTTCAGATGCCTGGAATCGCTGCATGCACGCAGTGTGGGCGCTGATTCAGAGCGTTCTGCAGGCCAGAAGCCAACGAAACACCGTTTGAACACGCGTTCGCGTGGAGGTCCGTCCGCCGCAGGGGGTCTAGACGCCCCAAGAAGCCCATCTGCTGCTCGTCTGCATCCGACTCTGCCAGTCAGCCAACGTCGGTGCAGCCTGCTGTTTACAGGCGTGGTGAAGTGTCTCGGCTCATCTTCGGCTGTCACGCCTGCAAGAAAGCACTTTCCAACCATCTAGTCTTTTTCGCAGCGTTGGTATGGTAAAACCAAACACACGAAAAGCCTGAAAAAGGCAGAAGAAAACATTTAATAGAATGGAGGACTTGAAAAAAAAAAAAAAAAAAAAACACATGTGTCGTACGAAAAAGAGGGTGACCGCAAGCTGAGAGACTGCTCTCGCCTCGAGTCATGCTACCACAGAGCACGGAGCGCTGCAAAGAGTCACAGTGTCCAGCCAATCGCAGCCAATTCCGATAGCCAAGGCCGTGCGGGGCTACTTTCGAAGATCTGGATGAGCAATCACGCTTCTCTACATTTGGTTTCTGGACACAGGCGTCCGAGTCGGTCTGCAGACTTTGCTTCTCACCGTCAGCATCATCCTCCCCTGCCTACAGCCCATCGTAGACAAGATGATCTCCAGAGGTGCTTGCTCGCTACTGCGGGTGGCCTCGTCGGTGTCGCAGCCGATGACGCGGCTGCCTGCCCAAACGACGGCTATTCGCCACTTTTCGTCGTCGTTCGCAGCGGCGCTCCCCAACTCGACCGAGAAGCGACAGAAACCGCAACAGCCTGTAGAGTCCGACTCCACATCGGCGCTTGACTACAAGCTCGCACACAAGCTTCGCAAGCTGCCACCCCTCCCCTCGCTCGAGCCTCCTTCCCTGGACGCACCCCAAGCCGTGTCCAACATTCTGTACAACACGCCTCCCCCATCCAGGGCACCCTTCAAGCGACACACTCTCAACTGTCTCGTCCAGAACGAGCCAGGCGTACTCTCCCGTGTCGCCGGAACCCTTGCGGCAAGAGGCTTCAACATCGATTCGCTCGTAGTGTGCGGAACCGAGATTCGCGACCTCTCCCGCATGTGCATCGTCCTCCGAGGACAGGACGGCGTCATCGAGCAGGCTCGCCGACAGCTCGAGGACCTTGTTCCCGTCTGGGCTGTTCTCGACTACACCAACACCAAGGTAATCGAGCGTGAGCTCATGCTTGTCAAGGTCTCCATCCTCGGCCCCGAATACTTTGAGGAATCCCAACGAGCTGCCAGCCCTGCCAGCGCACCTGAACTCATCGCTGAACGAGAGACCGACGCCAACAAGTCTTCGTCCGCTGCTGGCTCGCCTGCACCCCAGCAGGCTCAGCTCCACATGACTCCTCTCACTCCCACCGAGGCTCTTCGTGTCAAGTCGGACAACATGCGCTCCGTCATCGCCCTTGCGGAGCAGTTCCGCGGTCGAGTTGTCGACGTTTCGTCCACTAGCGTCATTGTCGAGATGTCTGGCAAGAGCAGCCGATGCGACGCCTTCCTGAAGCTCGTTCGTCCCTTTGGTATCCTCGAATGTGCCCGTTCCGGTACCATGGTTCTCCCGCGTTCGCCCATCGCTTCCTCGTACGCCGGTGCCGAAGACCTCACCGAGGATGAGGTCGAGGCCATCGATGCTGGTGCTCTCCCCCCTGGTTAAGCGTTGATCTTTCCCAGGGTCAGCAGACCGCACCATTCAAAGCGTGGTCGCACATCTGTGCTCTCTTGGTTGTGTCGCCTATGCCCTGCCCAGCAATCTTACTATAATGTGTATCGACTGCCTGCTGTTGATCTGACAAAGTGTAGGATATGCGACTGATTTTTTCGTACAAATGATAGGTGGGCCGGCCCGATTGACATCCGTCCTGGTGACGTTGTCGTGTGAATCAGACAGTTCGTCCGCATGGTCATGCCGGAACAACACTTCACCAGCAGTTCTCACCAGTCAGTGTCGCATCGGTCGAGGATTCCATGTGAACTGCTTGCAATCGGGGAAAGCAAGACGCCGCCCATGTCTCGGCCGGATCCTGTGGCAACGTCTGTGGCAACGTCTGTGGCGAGCTCGTGTGGTCGCGTCGCGCTTTTTCCCGGCCCGCAGGATTACGGACCTCCGCATGTGAACAAATTAAATTTGGAGAATTCCCGGTTGGGTGCTGCATTCCGGCGACGGGCGTGGATGAACGCGTAGCGGGAGAATGCGGCAGGCAGCGGTGCTTGCTGCAGATTCACCTAGTTTCTATGCTGCTTTGACCGCGCCAGAGATGAGCTCGAGGTTGCTGCTCAGGGTGGAGCACAATAAAATCGAAATTTAATACGACTTTCGAAAATTTTGTCTGCAGTTGGATGAGCTTTGGAGCTCCGCCTGTACGAAGACATGCTTTCCCGACTTCCGACATGGGAACGCGAAGCTTGGAGGCGTAGATCCTCAAGAGCACCAGACAGCTGCTTCCCCACTTCTTCCTTCTCACCGTTAACGCGTTTCCTTAACACATTTCTTTAACACATTTCCTCAACACATTTCCTCAACTGTCTCGCTCAACTCTGTCTCTATAACACAACATCTGCTTACCAGTCGTAGCTTTACACAGCTCTGCATCCCTCAACAAGTGCTGGTCGCTTGGTTTCCCGTCGAACACCGTTTCCGCCTCTCTTCTAGCCCCTCCTCTCTCTTGGTTCTACTGCATCACGCCTTGGCGCGCTTTTCAAACATCTTCAACATGTTGCTTTCTCCCGCTGTCAAGACCTCTTACCTCAACACCATGGCTGGTGGCTCTTCACCTACGCCTAAGCGCAAGACTGAGGAGGAGAACGTCGAATCCTCACCTCTCTCGGGCAAGCGAGCTCGACCAATGATGCCACTCCGGGGATCCAAAAGCTGCGGCCCTTTCCAGATGCAGCAGCAGCAGCAGCCTCAAACCCCTTGTCAGCTGTCGCAGGACCCCTTTGCGAGCTCTTCAGACGTGACGCTCGACGACCTCACCTCGAGCGAGCAGAACCAGCAACGTGACATCTTCACTCACTCGTCTGCTCCGTTCAAGGGCAAGGGTGCTGAGGGCGCTTCCTCCTTCCCGGTCTCCAGCGCCAATCCGCACTGGCTCAAGGTCGTCACTTCGTACGGCTACACCTTTATCAAGTCGGACGAAGTCCACCTCATCGAAGGCAATGCCGATGTTCAGATGGTCATTGAGCCCTCGAACCTGGCTCACCAGAACGAGGTGCCCTCGTCGCCCCCTGCCGAATTTCGCTACCCTAACGGTGTCGAGTTCCCACCCACACCGTCGCCTTCTGATGATGGCAATGGTGTTGCCGCGAACCGATACTTTACGAAGCAGCATTCGGCTGGCAAGCCCTTGTGGGAGCACGTCCAAGGCGACAACGAAGCAGCACGGGCGCGTGCACAGGCTCTAGTCACAGCCGGTGGCATCAACGAAATGATGATGGACGAGTGGTAATCGACTCTTTCTCGTGCTGTGTTGTTCCTTTCATCCTCGTTGCCTCCATTCATTCTACTTCCGTCGTGTCTCTCGCAAATGTTCGGCATCGTCTCCACGCCCGCATCTCTCCAGCATTCTCTCCAGCTTTCCGTATCCATCTATACTGTTGCGCTTCCGTCGCCCCGTTCTCGATACTGACACTTTCTAATGTTCTACCAGTCTCGATGATCCATGTATTCTAGCGCTTTCAAACACATGCCAGTCAGTAGCGTCGCTCTTGCGTACTCGTTTCGACTCGGGTTGTTTTGTTCCACTCGATCGGCCTTATTTTAGCAATGTCAAAACGTAATAGCTCGCGTTGTCCCGTCTGAAGGTGTGTTGTTACGCAGTGGGGTTGATTGGATGTTGTAAGTTACGCCGACCGGTTCGGCAAAGGCTATGTTGCGTCCGAACAAAGTTGTTGCAATTCGACGTCGTCGATTGTCACTCGAAACCGAATCCGCTCCCAAGACCCTTTCCCCTCATCCAGTCGCAAGCGTGGAAAAACACGGTTGACGTGGTATTGGTATTACTGCTGTTGACGTAGCGAGTTTTACCGCGCTAACGCAAAGCGATGGAGAGAGCTACGTCGAAAGATTGCGTGAGTGTGCGAGCTATGTATGCGAACGAGGCGCTGTGCGACGAGTGCAGGTGTAGTACAGATGATGGGAAAAAAAGATGGGGAAGTGTAAGGGGTGAGGGGGAGGGGATCTATGCAAAGAAAAGACACGGGATAACACTACAAAAAAAAACCCCCGATTGAAGAACCGTTGAAAACGAGAAAGGATAAGAAAAGAAAGAGGATGCTAACACATTGAGAGAAGAAGTAAGAAGAAAGAGAAACCGATGCGGGGGTAAACGATGTTGAATCGACCAGAAGGCTTTTGTTTTGGAGATAGAAAGACCGCAAGGGGGAAGCTAGGCAGAGCAAGTTACATCAAGACCAGCAACGGTCTGTTTAGAACTTGAGCTGCTTGGGCTGCTCCCACGAGAACTCGGATCGGCCAAAGTGACCACCGGCAGCGGTAGCAAGGTACTGGGGTTTCTGCAGGCCGAGATCCTTGACAATGACACCGGGTCGGAGGTTGAAGTTGTTGCGGATGATCTGGACCAGCTCGTCGTCCGACTTCTTACCAGTGCCGTACGAGTCGACAAACACCGAGAGAGGGTCAGCGACACCGATGGCGTACGAGAACTGTACGAGAACACGGCGGGCGAGGCCTGCGGCAACGAGCGACTTGGCAACCCATCGTGCAGTGTAGGCAGCCGATCGGTCGACCTTGGAGAAGTCCTTTCCGGAGAAAGCACCACCACCGTGGGCACCCCAACCACCGTAGGTGTCGACAATGATCTTTCGACCAGTGAGACCGGCGTCACCCTGGGGACCACCGATGACGAAACGGCCCGAGGGCTGGATGTGGTAGATGGTGTCGTTGTCGAGCAGGTTGGCGGGGATGACCTTCTTGACAATCTTGTCCATGATTTCGGATCGGAGGTCGTCGGTGGAGATCTCCTCGGCGTGCTGGGTGGAGATGACGACGGTGTCAACACGGAGGGGGATGGTGGCACCACCCTCCTTCTTGTACTCGATGGTGACCTGGGTCTTGGAGTCGGGTCGGAGCCATCCGAGGGAGCCGTCACGGCGGGCAGCGGACATGGCAAGGTTGAGCTTGTGCGAGAGCAGGAGAGTCATGGGCATCATCTCGGGGGTCTCGTCGGTGGCGTATCCGAACATGATACCCTGGTCACCGGCACCGTGCTCCTCGAGCGAGCCGTGGTCGAGACCCTGGGCGATGTCGGGCGACTGCTGCTCAATGGCGACAAGCACGTTGCAGGTCTTGTAGTCGAAACCCTTCTCGGACGAGTCGTAGCCGATCTTCTTGATGGTTTCACGGATGACGTTCTGGTAGTCGATCTGTGCCTTGGTGGAGATCTCACCAAAGACCATGATCATACCGGTCTTGGAGGCGGTCTCACAGGCGACCTTGGAGTCGGGGTCCTGCTCAAGGCAAGCGTCCTGTTGGAGAGCGAAAATTGTGGAGAACAGCTGGTGAGCCATGTATTCGCGCAAAAACATCGCCCTTGCACGTATCCGCATCGCAAAGAGTGGCGCAATAGCAGTTGTTTGCAGCAAACGCAATTGCCTGCACTTTTTGTGCTCCAAGAGACGGGAGCGAATTGGACAACTGAGCCAGTGCGCGCAAGACTGGGACGTGTCCGAAGAGACAGCGATCCAGCCAAGTTGCAAGGAAGCGATTTGGGATCAGTCAACAAGACTGCGTGCGATACTTACGAGAATGGCATCGGAGACCTGGTCACAGATCTTGTCGGGGTGTCCCTCACCGACAGACTCGCTGGAGTGAGAATGGGCGAGCGAAGGAAATCAAGCAAAGAATGGAAGTGCAACACAGATCAGGTCAGCATCCTCGTATCCAGGCTGGGCGGAATGGTGGATGCAAGGTGCTTGGTACAAGACACTTACGAGGTGAAGAGGAAGTGACCCTCAGGAAGAGTGCGGATACCGGGAGCCATTTTGCGTAGGAGTGACGTCGAATGGAAGAGAGGAAGGGTATGGGGTATGGGAGTGATGGTGAGGAAGGAAGGCAAAGGAGAGCAGGTAGTTGGAACAAGGATCACAACCGCTCCAGCGGGGGGGGAGGGGGGGCACAAGTGAGGCACAAGTGAGGCACGTCAGAAGAAAAAGCACGACACACCAAACAGTTTGGCAAGCACGAGCACGGACAGGCGACTTTCCCAGGCACTTGGACTGTCTCGCCGGGTGGTTAGAAAAAGAAAGGAGAAAAAAAAAACCAAAAAAAAGGGGAAGAAAGTGGAACTAACTCGAGAAGAACAGCAAATGCTCCAGCACTGTGTTGGTGCTTTGGTATCGCTGCGACTCAACAAAGAAGCGGCCAGCCACACAGAGCACACGCGTGCGCACTGTAGACAGCTCGAGAGCAGTGCAGGCTCGTCCACCCCCAAAACTCACACAGTGGTCTGATGCTGTGCTCGCCTTTCACAGCCAGCACCACGCCAGACCCTGGTTCGCGCTCGGCGCAGATCCATCAGAACGTGCGCGCGCATGCCGCGCATGCTTGGCTACTGACTGCGACAGCCGCTACTCTGCTGCTGCTCGTGCTCGTGTGAAA
The DNA here is from genome assembly GCA_020827535.1 of Ustilago esculenta. Taxonomy (NCBI): domain Eukaryota; kingdom Fungi; phylum Basidiomycota; class Ustilaginomycetes; order Ustilaginales; family Ustilaginaceae; genus Ustilago; species Ustilago esculenta. Next base: position 446,222 of record JAAKGJ010000016.1, on the reverse strand, counting down.
CATGCACAGACCAGCCCGCCGCTCACTTTGAGCGTTGTCCCGCCAACAGCCGCCCGTCCAGCCTCTGGGCCCAACAGCGCTGTAGAAGGCTTCATAAGCTACGATCACGAGACGTCGAGGTCCAGCTGTAGCTGATGCTACCAGCAGGCGTTGCAGTGCTTGCGACAGACAGACAGCCAGGAAGGCAGGCGAGCGTGACTCTGCCAATCAGCGCATAGGGTGGGCAAATTGGAAACGAACAAACTTGACATTCAGCCGTGCAGATGCGTGCATGGCAGCGATGGCGTGCTCAAGCCTCAAGCCTCTCTCCCCGTCACATCCGATTTCCATCCGATTCGTGAGCTATCAATCGCGATTTGGGTTGGACCCGACTTGCCCGATGAACTCCCTATCGGGCGAGATGCACCACGTGATTTGGCGCTTCTGGATTTCTTGCTCTCTTTCCGCAAAAGTTGGGTTGGGAAGAAGGCAGCAGCCACTCACCACTCACCACTCTTGCCACCACAACCTTGCTTGAGCAACCATCGCACCCGAGCCTTTCGTCTTGCACCTGTACCCTTGGTCGAACCACCCACAAGTGGCACAAGCCAAACTGGTCCATCACCACATCGCCCTCGATATCCGGCTCGCACCTATCCTCGACGCTGCTTTGCGTGCTTTTCACTAGACCCACTACTCGTCCACCGACAGACACATCAGCAGCAGCAGCATAGTACGATTCGCCCACCATGCGCAAACCAAGAGTATTCAGCCATGAGACCGTCATGCCACGCATGTCGTGGTCGGCGCGCAATCTGTACAACACGATCGCCCGATCCACCGTCCCATTCTACGCCTCCCAGACTTCGTTCACCAAGACCTCGCTCACCATGTACCAGCAGCGATGGCGATCCAAACGCTTCCTCCGCGCATACCACGGCGACTGGATCCCAGAAAAGCGCTTCAAGCGCTGGTTCCTCCCCACAGACCTGCCTAGCTTTGTCCCACCCCAGGTATCCGCCGCTTCCGCTTCCGGTATTTCGTCCGGCTCTTCCACCTCCGGTCCCAGGCGAGGTGGCCTTTTCGATAAGGCACTCAAGGCGCGCAGAGCCCCTACTGCTCCCGCTACCGAAGCTGCTTCCGCCTCAGCTTCCGGCTCGTCTTATTCCACAGTCACAGCGCAGAAGGCGTTGGAGGAGATGGACCAGATGCCCACCGCGTCGCTCTTCATGCGCGATGTCGAGCGCAGGTTGGACGTCGTCGTCTTCCGCTCCTGCTTTGCCCGCTCCGCATACGAATCCAGGGCCTTGGTCGTGCAGGGTAAGGTCAAGCTCAACGGCGTCAAGTGCTCCAACCCCAACCAGCTTCTCCAGCCAGGTGACCTGATCAGCATCCAACCATCAGCAGTGCCCTTGCTCAGCGAGGCACTCACCAACAAGGCAAAGCAGCAAAAGCTCAACGACATTGTCTCTGGCAAGGCTGACGCGACTGAAGCTGCCCAATCTGAAGATGCCCAATCTGAAGATGCCCAATCTGAAGATGCCCAATCTGAAGATGCCCAATCTGAAGATGCCCAATCTGAAGACGCCCAATCTGAAGACGCCCAAGCTTCAGCGACTGTGGAAGCCAAGGAGGGCGAGGCAGAGGCAGCACCAGAGAGCACAGAGGGCGAAGACGCATCCAGCAAACCTGCCGTCGCTGACAAAGGCAAGCAGAAGGAAAAGATGCTCCCACCCGGAGTTCTCCCCTTCACCCTTCCTGACTACGCAGCACCTTTCCTCTTTATCCCTCCTTACCTCGAGGTGTCGTTCACAACCTGTTCGGCCATCTACGTCCGTCATCCTACCATCGTCCCCTACAAGACCGCATCCCCGGACGGAAAAGCTCGATGGACTTTCCGCACCGACCTCCCCTCCCCCTATCCGGCAGGAGGCGAACTCTACTCTATGGCCTGGGAACACTACACCCGCAATGCTCCTCGCACCCGTGCCGACGCCAGACGCATCAAGCTCGAGGCAAAGGTCGGACGAAACGGATTCGACAGCCAGAGAGCCAAGGACCACAACGCCAAGCGAAGCGCTCTCAGGAGGGGTTGGGGTAGGACAAAGCCCGTTGCTGGTTGGAGGAAGCACCTCGCCGTAGCACAGGCTAGGGCCGAAAAGCAAGGCAACAGTTCACCCCGTATCGTGGCCTGATATGCAAGGCGGTTGCATCTAGCACATGTGTATCCTTTCTCATTCCCATGTTGAAGAAACCCAAAATTGTATCATGAACTTGGCTTCATCAGTCTAGTTTGGTCTGTCACAAGCAGAGCGTCCACAGCGCCGAGAACCATCTCTGAGAGGATTGGCCTGCAGAAAAAAAAACAGCAGGGGCGATTCGTAAAAGGAAACGGGGCTATGGATGTACAGTATGCATATCCTGGAATTGCAACATCGCAGTTATCGAATCAACCAGTGCGGGGACACTTTGGTGTCTCCACGCTCGTCGTGTCCTTTCTAGGATGTTCTGTTATCGTGATATCCGCACTCTCTGCGTCGGCGACACCTGTATCATTGACTTGTGCTTCCACCTGTCCATCCGACACATCCATATCCTCCACAGTGGACGAAGGCGTAACAGCATCTGATCTGATCAACGAGAGCAGCTCTGATTCATACGTCAAATTGTCATCCGCGATCGCGGCCTTGACCGTCTCCCCCACAAGATCTTCCTCCGTCGTCGTCGCCGTTCCGTTGACATTCAACCACCCATCCTCCGTGCGAGCGTAGACAAGCCAAAATACGGAGGGCGAAGCATCTTGAGCTCGACCCATCACAACATCCTCACGCTCCACTCGCACAGCTCGACCGTCGCGAATCTTCCACCACATTCCATCCGCTTGCTTGACCAACGAAACACACTGGCCTACTTCGTGGCACAGCACGGCGCAAAGATCGTAAGCCAACTGCGTCCATTCCGGATTCGCAGCCTCGAGCCTCGCTCTTTCCGCCACACGCGCACGCTTGGCATCGATCTGCGCTCGAATCCGACCAATCAACTGCTCCGTCGCCACAAGGTCCGCCTGCACCGCGCCAAGTATTCTATCGATCTGTGGAGCAGCTTCAGCTATAGACGAAGACCGTACTGCATCTACGCCATCTTGAGCAGATGCTACCTCGTCAAAGTAGCGTTTGGCTCCTGAAAGCACTTCGTTCATTGGTCTGCCTCCATCGCCGATGAGCTTGCGCTTGCGGTTCTCGAGGTCCTGTCGCATGGCGTCGAGACGTACCATTTCAAGATCGCGGAGCTCGGCGTCGAGACGAACGCCCTGTCTTCGATCCCACATCAACGAGTCGAGATGGATGCGTTCGTTGATGGTGAATGGAGGTGGACCTCCTTCGGCCGTGGGAAGCGCGTGATCGACGGCCATGCTGATGGTGTGCGCTGTGCGTGTGAGCAGCGCTCCTTCTCCATCCGAAGCCAGCGCCGCTCGCAGGCAAGAGTACGTGTCCGAGTGGACCGAGTCATGCCGCAATTGTATAAAGCTTCGTTGCTGCTCGACATTTGGAGGTGCCACGAAATTCGCCGCCGACTCCCCTTGCGAGTTGCCGGAGCGAGGAGACGCGGGAGTCGTGAGAGCCGCTGCGCCACTCGAAAGAAAGAGCGCATCGGACATCCACAAAGCATCCGTCTCAGCAGGTTCGGCGCTCGGCGATTTCACGATCGAGTCACTGACAGCCGCGACATGCTTGGTAAAGCTATCGACCACATACTCGTAAAAGAGGCTGGCGACCTTGATCGGAGGCGAGTTGTCTGCTCCTCGTGCCACCACCTCGCTCGGTGTGAGTGCGGTCACATCCTTGACCACACAGAGCGGTCTTTGCGACAAGTGTGCGAATGCAAACAGCGTCTGTATGCGCTGTGCCAGTTCAAAGTGGGTCTCCAACGCTGGCTGCGCAGCTGCGCCGGAATTTTGGGTAGGCGGCACGCCTTTCCAGTAGTTGGAGAGATCCGAGCCGCGCTGATCGACAGGCCGAGCGGCTAGATACGCCCTCCGCACTGGTGGTGCGGCAAAGAGGGCTTGTAGCAGCGCAGCTACGACCTCGAGAGAGGCAAAGGGCGCCACCATAGCGACAGGGGCTCCTGGAACGCGACGGCTGTGCAGATCGGTTTCAAGATGTTGAGGAAACGCTGGTGTTCTTGCTCCTGAACCGCTGGACTGCAGTAAGTCGTGATGGCTTTGGACGCTAGCCTCTAGAGCTTGCCTCAATTGTTCATCTTCTGACATGCCGATGTCCTGTTTGTCGGGCAAGGGAAAATACAAAGAGAGGTGTCAGTTGTCAGACAGAGTCGAGAGGTTCAGCGAGATGATGCGGGAAAAAGCGCGCACCAAAGACCAGCTACGCCGCCTTTTTGCTCCTCTATCCATCCTCGCTCGCCCGATTCGTCCTTGTCGTCTATTCCGGCGAGGTGTACGATCAGCATATGTCCTGACGGATTTAGCACACTGGCCCATCTCGAAAAGCGACTTGACTGTGTTGTTGGGTCTGACTAGTGCGCTTCGATCACGCAGTTTATAACCGTGACATTGCACTGCATCCTCCTGAGGCTTCCCATTGGTGCGTAGCTCCGCTTCGAATATGCTACCGAGCTCGGTCTCGGTTGGGAAAGGAGGGAGCGTGTCGTAAACTCCATCGTCATCGATCTGCTGACAAGCGATCGGTACTTTTCCAACATGGTCTGTGCTGTTCCACCTGGGTGCGGCTGTTGGTAAACTTACGCCGACGGTGCTTGACGGAGCCGGTGGTCTGTACGCTTGTTGCGATTGGTGGTCTTGTAAAGAAGCGGCCATGGCTCGTCTGAGATCGTCGTCTGCATCTGTATCGTTTGTCAAGTCTATGATATCTGCTTGGGAAAAGCTAGCATCAGAATCGATGGGAATGCAGCAGGATTAGACGAAAGGCGACCACGTACCTTTGTTGTGTTGGCCCCAGTTGTGAGCAGAGGCTGGAGGTTGTCCGGGGGGAGGAGCGTAAGCCGGGTTGTTTGGGACGTCCCATCCTGAGACAGCGGACTCTCTGTCAGCTCCTCCCTGGAATGGTACGATGGCGGTGGTAGTTGGGCTTTGCGCGGTAGAGCTCGGAACGGGATTCTGTTTCATATAGGCATGAATAAGTCAGGGGATCCAGGTTGGGCAGCACAGCTTTGCTGGGGTTGGCTTCGACTTACTTCCGGAGGAGGATCATCAAAAAAAGAGTTTACAGCCCTCTCCATATCCCAATTGCACCGTTCTAGCACCAATCCGGCCTGAAAGTCATTGCAGCCGGTGATTGCGGAGACCTGCTGTATCAAAGAGGGTCGATCGCTCATTGTGAACCCGGGCGGCAGCGCTCGACCTAGGCGCGGGTCAGCTGGCTTGTTTGCTGGATAGGCTGAACAGCTACTCGCACCACGTTCCGCGGCGTGTTCGATCCGAGTGGCGTGCCGAAATCGAGGGATGCCAGAATGACGATCGAAGCAGTAGGGGACAAGGGACAAGGGACAAGGGACAAGGGACAAGGATAGCATGTGCAAGATCAACAGGGCTGGTCCATGCGCTGTCCAACACTTTCTTCATGTGGAGCAGCGAATCATGAAGCGCCCGATCGATTTTGTTTCGGCCGGAAGAACAGAGCCAAAAAGCAGTTTTTACAATGATTTGCATTTATGATTTCAGCAATAATCGCCGCAATTTCGCGCTTTTGTCACCATCTCATCTATCGTTCGCTCTCATCATCACCGCCTCAACCCGCACTGTACCCAGCCGACCTCGCAGCGTTTGCCACCATGAGGTCAACAGCAGTCAAACTTCTCAAGGTGAAGCCTCTTCCCGCTTCGGCATTTCCATCACTCTGTTTGCCTTCTTCCGCATCCTCGCGAAAGACCAACTCTGCCACCACAGCCACAGCCATCTCGAAACCAGCATACGCAGATGTGGCTGCCGAGCTTGAGAAGAAGCTGGTAGCCCGGAAGGAGCTCGGCGACAACGTGCGCATCTCACACCACCTCAACAACAAGGCTCTGTACTGGAAGGTAGGTTTCAAATCGCAATCGTCGCCTTTCCCGCCCGTCTTTGTTTGCTAAATGCTGACAACGTCTCTCTGATTGATTTGTATCCATCGTAGGTCTCGAAACCGCAGCGTGACATTCTCAAGAAGCTGTTGCGCGAGGCATGACCTGTGTTTCTCGATGTCGGCCTTTGTTCACCTTTTGTACTTGTACCAACCAACTCTAAGCATTTTCTTCATCCAAGAATCACTCGGCTCAGCAGTACCGCAGCACATATCGCATTTCAAAATGAGAAGCGCACTTGCCGTGCATACGAGACTCGATCAGCCATTCACATCTTTCAAGGAGCACAGTGGCGGGTTTGGCTGCAGTATGGAACGTACGTTTTTGGGGAAACGCCGATTCAGAACAGTTCGCAGGCATGGCGTTGGTCTAGCACATGGGAAGCATGGTCCACTTTGACGAACCAAAGGTAGGGGTATGGAATGGTGCGTCGTGGGGCGAGCTGGATGACGTGCCAGAGTCGCAGCCGTCAACATGACCGTCGCGTCGATGATGCCCCGACGAAGGGCTGGAATGCAGAGGGAAGTGGACTGGGGTCAAGTCGCAGGACGCAACGAGTCCATTGACGCTTGCCATGGATGGTGGCGATGGCGGTGATGGCGACGATGGAAGGCGCATTGACGGAAGTGGTGGAGATGGCGATGATGGGCTGGCTTGGTTCTTGCCATCCTTGCGTTGGGTAGCTGTCGCCATCACTGCGCCCATACTCTTTGATCTGCTGTGAAGCGGGTTTCGTGAGGGTCGGAGCGGAGGAGGTGGTGGCAAGGAAGCGCGACTATCCTCAAAGACAGACCACTCGCTAGGATGTTGCAAAGCGGAGTTGAACTTGGGCACCAAGTGGGAGAACGGTTTGGCCTCGAGATCGTGTCCGATTTGGGCTCGGAGCGATGCACTTGACCTCTTGTGCGTGTCGTTGTCGAGTGTTCTGCTCGGCAGACGCTTCATTGAAGAAGGCAGCAGAATTTGATTGTGCCTTGTGATGAGACTCGGTGCTTGCGATGCAGGAAGCCAAGTTTCAACCTCACAGCCCGTGGCCAGAAGAAGGCCGCTTACAACTCGAGCCTCTGTTGGGAAGGCAATCGAGCTGCATCTGCGGTTGACACCGTCGAGAAGACCGGTTGGCGAAGGAGGAGCCTCGACTGGGTAAAAGTAGCTGTCACACAAGGTAGGCGAGGGTGTGAGGAAGGTGGGCGACGAAGCACCTACTTGGCATTGAGGCACCCGCATCTGTCTCTGCACAGACAGACAGACCAAGTCGGAGACGCGGTCGAGCGCATGCTTGTTCTGCTGCTGTTGGGTGGAGAGGCGGTGACTCGATCGATTTTTTGAAAAGCTGGCGGCATCGTCAGAGACTGGGGCACCAGCTTGGGTGGCTGACTTGAAGGGTGTGGTGTCGCCAAAGTTGCGTTGCGGAGGCCGTGCGAAAGGATCGACGAATTGGGTTTGGAGCGTTTGCTCGGTATCTTGGGCGAGGGATGTGGTTTGCTGCTTAGACCTTGGCCTTTTGTAGAACAGCGATTTTCGACGTCGCTGTGGCGCCTCGTGGGCGGGGTCAAGGCAGGATGTAGAGGTGGTGATGGTGTTGGAGGAACGTCGTCGACCAAAGTGGTTTCCCCAGCTGTGGGACTGGGCCGAGGCCGGTGGCTGGGGAGATTGGAGCTGGTTGCTGAGGCAGTGCGGGGAGGAGGCAGCAGCCCAACATTGCTCGAGTGCCTCGTTGAGATTCAGCGCAGAGGCTCGGAGAGGAGTGGAAGAGCGGGAGCGCGATGCTGTCGAGTTGGTCATGATCTCACAAGAGAAGAGCCGACGACCGTTGGAGGCGACGACCGAGATGGATTGTGGTAGAGAGCGGCGTTCGGCTGTGGGCATTGCGAGCGGTGGTATGCACTACGAACGGGAAATAAATTGATGGTAGAGCAAGAAGGCGGGTGGGCAAACGACGAGATGGTGGAAGAAAGGAGGCTGAGCTAATGAGCCAACAATGATACGGTGGGTGTCTGTGAACCAAGGGTTGTGTGATTGGGTCGCATACTACACGCTCAATGTCAAAGTGAAGCGGCGCTGTGGTGGAAAGCTGTGAAGAGGAGGCTGGAGACGTATGTTCGGCTGCGGGTGCTTGCAAGCAGGGTAAGGCACGAAGCCATGGAGAAGCTCAAGGGGAATCACACGTCGAGGGATACTGCAGGGGCTGAGCGCAGGGGCTGAGCGCATGGGCTCTGGCAGATGTGAAGCGCGGTATCGAGAGCAAGGTGGTGCGACAGAAGCAGGGACCAGGACCAAGGCAAAAGCAGAATGAGGCAGGCAGAAGCCGAACAGATGGCGGGGTCGGAATGCTAGCGAGTATGAAGCCAAGCCAGGGACATGCGTGATGAATGATTGCGAGAAGGTGAGGAGGGAAGGAGGATATGTATACACTACGAATGAAGTACAGCGTCTCGGCATGGGGATGGGATGACACTAGTGTAGTCGAGTGGAACTGCAAGGAGAGCCGCCGTACAGTACAGTGGAGTACGTGGTTCGCTAAAGCGGAGCAAGAGGTGGCGCGCAGTTTGAAGTGCCGAGCAAGCAGCTTGCGCTTTGCGCCAGACCAGACGACGAGGAAGCAGGTTAAATGGACATTTGTTGGTTTACAGTATGAACAAAGAAGGGGTTGGATTGGTGATGGCTACGAAGATGCTGGGATTGGTTGGATGAGTAAAGGCTATCACGGGGCTACTCCATGTGAGCTCGGATGCAACATTTGAAACTCCGTATGAATCGACCGAGCGGGTTGACTCTGAATGCAGCGTCCACGGCTGCCATTGTGCGACAACAAGGCAGAAGAGGAGAGCGAGTGCGCGGTCAAGACAGGGTTTGTGTTGTCGCACTCGTTCTGACGGTGGTGCGGCCGAGTCTCGAAACGAGACCAGTTGGAGGGCCGAGGTGGCGCTGCTTGTTGCATGCATTCGTGCAATGGTACTGCAAAGCAGTGCAAAGCAGTGCAAAGCAGTGCAGATATGTACTCACGCTACCTCAACCCAAGGCCAACTTGTTGTACAGCATGGCACCGCACTGTCTTGGCTGTACTCTTGCTTGGCGTGCAGCCAGCTGTTGCTCGAGACTGGCGCACGAGACTGGCGCACGAGACTGGCGCTCACAGTCGACGCTGTTGTCGTGTCGATGAACGAAACAAAGTGAATGATGCCAGAAGATCGACGCTGTGCAGCCATGCGAGCATCGGTCCACGCCACAGAGCATCGAGTGTTTGCGTAGGCGCAGCATCGTCGTGTGTGGTTTCTGGCACACACCCTCTGGGCACTCACACTGCAGCTGATGGGGAGCTCGACGCTTCTTGGTGCGTAGTTTCAATCATGAATGTGAATATTCGTGATTGTTTGACAGTCGTGAGAGTTTGGGTTGCGTGCTGCCGTGTGCTGCTCTGCCGTGTGCTGCCGTGACCCACACAACCCCCCAAAAAAAGAAAAAAAAAAAAAAAAAGAAAAAAAGAAAAAGAAAAAAGAAAGAAAAAAGAAAGAAAGGGTTCATGTGCAGACAGACTCCTCCTCCTCCTCTAGCAGTCTGCAACTATGCAGTATTGTACATACTCTACATACTCATGACTGTACTGTCCTGTACTGCCTTGTACTGCCCTGTACTGTCCTGTACTGCCCTGTACTGCCCTGTACTGTACTTGGTCGTGCATATTCATTGCTTCAGCACCATCATCATCATCATCATCATCTTTGTATCACAAACGCACGCACACCGCCACAAGTCCCTCTCCGTTCTGCTCGTTTCAGCTTGGCGACTGCAAAGTGCCCCTCTCCGCCTTGCCCACTTCGCTGCCGCATCTTGCATACCTCCCAAGCAGTCTCGCTTCACCTCATTCCACCGTCTGCCGCTTGCTCCAACAGTCCCACCAACCATTGTCTGCGTTCAGAGCATCTGCCGGTCCGCTTTCATTTCAACATCCTCTTCGTTCCTTTAATCTGCCTCCACCCGCAGTCTCCGCGTCGATACCCGTCCCTTCCGCCAACGATTTGATTGTGACACCGCAGTCCTCCCACACAACTACCTTCACCGCCTATCTGTCTCCCAAATTAAGTGCAACCCCTCCACCACACATAAACCCCATCACCTAGTTACCACTGTGCACCAACCACCACCCGAGTTCCTTGTGCCACTTGCATTTTGTCCCGCTTCTTTCAGCGCTTGCTTCTCATCCATACCCTCTTGTTCCCATCCACACATCGTGAATCTCCTCGACATGCTTTTCTCCATCCTCTAGATCCACAATCTTTCTCGCCTTTCCTTGCCTGGCTCACCGCCAACATGCCCAGCTCGCGTTCAACATCAATGCCATACAACTTTCAATCCGAGCCCGACGACAAGCACTCTACCTCGCTTGTCAGCCGCATCGCTCGTTACCGCAGACCCAGCAACGCCTCGCCTCTCCCACCCTCATACCCCTCGCCCTCACCGCGCCAATACGATCCCCACTCACCTCGCGCGTCCAAGCACGCTCTCCTCTCATCCGAACACAGCCGCTACGCCCACACTGCTTGCTCTGACTCTTCCGCATCCCCGATTTCCAGCCAAACCGTCTCTCCCTCCATCAACTACCACCGAGACCTGCCAAATCTGCCTCCTGACGCCCTCTCAGAGTTTCATCCCAACCAGCTACCAACTCGCCACTTTCCACGTACCGACGAAGAGGTGCGTTCCCGCCACTTCTCTCAGTATCAGCCACTCGCATCATCCTCCGATCCCGATACACCCTCCGTACCCGCTGCTGCCTCCAGCAAGCCCGAAACCAGCAAGCAATCCGCAGCACTCCGCTTCGCAACTGCCTCCACCTCGGCCGCAGTCTCGGCTGGTCTCGGTCTCAAAAAGCTTGGCAAGAAAGCGTCCGCCGCACGTCTACGTCGCCCAAATACCTTCCAACACCAACACGAGCGCCATGCCGACTACGCAGCCCTCCTCAGCGCTCCTCCAACAAGATCCGCCACGAATGGTGCCGCTCCCTCGGTGAACAGCCTCGATGGTGCTATGGGCACATCCTCCGACACCGTCCTCGCTCGCAATCTTAACCCACACAGTGCTCATGTCTTCGTCGACAGCGCCGATCCTGCCATCGGCTTGCCTTATCACGTCTCTCACAATGTCCACGTCGACATCGGTCCCCACGGCTTCACCGGTCTGCCTTCTTCATGGGCCCAGATCTTGCTTTCTGAAGGCATGAGCCAGCAGGACGTCTACGACGATCCGCAAGCAGCAGCTACATTGGTCCAAGAAAAAACCAACTACTACGTTCAGCGCGCGGTCGAGAGCGGTGCTGACGCCGAAGCCACGCGCCGCATCCTATCCCAACGACTCGCCGCAGATGCAGATCTCAGCGCCGTATTAGCCACAGCATCTGCCTCTCGCCCCACTCGACCGCGGCGCAATAGTGTCGATTCCAGAGCGAGCAGCTCATACAGCAGTGTTCTCCAGAATGGCTGCGACCTCAGCTCACCTCCCAAACCGAACCCCATCCCAAACTTCTCGCCGCTACCTTCCAAAAGTCCTCTTTTGCCCGACTTTGCTGCCGAGGACTACGACGACTGGGCATCCTCGCTGCTCAGCTCCATCCCGTCTAGTGACGCTGAGAGCAACGATGCTGCTCTCAAGCCCGCCGATCGAGCTTCTCGCCGTCGCTCAAGATCGCTCAGCCAACTGGCAAGTCCAAACTCGCTGAATGGGCTTGGAATCGGTATTGCTACCGACAACACTCCACGACGAACCGCCCAACGCGGGCGTGACCTTCTTGTAGCTTCGAATGCTACTCCAAAAGCATCACAACGCATGCATGCTTCCATCAGCCTCAATGCTGACTCCGCTCGTGCTGCTGGCGACTTGTCAATGTCCAGAGCGCACGTACCAAATCTCACGCAGAGCCTCGAGGACGAGGTGCAGGAGAGACTCCGGGAAAGCCTCGACATTGACAAAAAGAGTAGCGCAGACCTTGACGAGGACGATGAGGTGGAACACGTCCAAATCGCTCAAGCTGCCATCGCCACCAAGGGCGTGCTGCGGCCTGTACGCGCGAGCCAGCTGAGCGGACGCAAGGTGTCTCCCTCAGCCGCCAGTCCCGACTTTGGCAGCCCGCACATGAGCCCAAGCCCAAGCGTCTCGGAACTGCAAGTACGCTCGTCCCGCTCGCCGAGCTACAGCGGGGCAAGGTCACCATCTTCGCTGTCAGATACCAGAATGTCACGCAGTGGTTCTGTAGAATCGTACGCAACCGCTGGATCACGCCCAGAATTGGCTTCACGAGCCAGCTTTTCCAACGTGCCGTCCAGGATCTATACCAAAAATGTATTACCGTACGCTGACCGCGATGTTACGAGCTCGCCGCTCGAGACGAGCTCCTCTGGCCATTCGTCTTTCATGATACGCAGCCCAGCTCTGACGGTGGCCACCTCGTCCTTGGGACATGGAAGCCATACCGGCTACCGGAATCGCGCCTCTCCATCCCCGAGTTTGTCAATCAGAGACTCGGTCTCACCCGACGTCCCCCCAAAGCATGGCGACTGGAGGGCACGGTCGCCTGCTCTCTCCGTTTCTGCCTCCGAGTCGGGCGACGGTGCATCATTGCCGTCGCCATCCCAGCCCGGCTTCCGACATGGCAGGAAAGGCCCTTCATCCTTGGATAGCCTCCATGGCCACGTTCCAGGCCACCAGACCCACGACAGTTGGACGAGCACCGCTCCTTCCATCACTTCATCCGACGGCAGCCACAGCGTCGCACGAGGTCTGGGCCTTCGTGAACGTCGTCATGCGCCACCACGTATCTATCCGCCTTCCACTTCGACCCGCTGGGCCCATATTGCCTATCAGGACGATGGCAGCAGTCCCTTGAATGCGACAGGCAGGCGCCCTCAGCAGTCGCCAACAGCTCATGTGTCAATGCAGAGGAAAGCTTCCGCCGACAGTCTCCCTAGAATGGACCGCAGTCCGATGAGCGACCATTCGAACGGCTCGGCATCTCTCGAGTACGGCGCCCATTCCGGCGCCCATTCCAGCGCCCATTCCTTGCAGGGTCATCATCGACAAGTGCAACAACAGCCATTCAGCGATCGCACTTCTCTTCGCAGCGCTCAATCGGACAGTGACGCTACCGGCGTTGGTTCCCGCGACAGACGCCAGCAGCACCTCCCTCCTCACGCTTCCACTCCAAATCAGGACAATCTCCTCCCTCATTCTGGTTTGCACTCTCCAGGGGTCGGCCAAATTCATGCATCAGATCGAAGGCAGGGTAGTCCTAGCTCCTTTGCTTCCACTCGTGAATCGATGGCACCTCCCCCACCCCCACCCCCAAAGCCAACCGTTGTGGTACGGCGGCAGCCGGAGTACATTCTCCCTGGAGCGGATGGCTTCTATTCAATGCCTTTGAATAACGGAGCTACAGCTCGGAGTGCCAGCGGCAATGCTGCGACGATGGCGCATCACGATCGTCTTCGGCCTCCTTGTCTTTCACCGGCGGTGTCTCCCTCATCATCTACAGAAGCATCTGAATTTCAAGCTACCATGGAGGAGTGGATGCGCGATGACTGCTCGGATCGATCTCCAGCCACAACGACTTTTTCGGGGGCTTCACCAAGTCCATCGAGCAGCACTCGCGATTCGCCCTTACCACCGATCCCAAAAGAGGACGAGGATGTAGACGAGTATCAGCGCACGTCGCCGTATCAACGACATCCTGCACAAGCAGGCTCGTCTACGGGGTCAGGATCGTCAATGTCGGCAATTTTGTCAGAATCGGCGTGGCACAAAACGAATGCTGCGAGCCCAGCGCAAGCAGCTGATATCGCGACGCAAGGATCCGCTTCGCAAAGCTCGTCTCTAGTGTCGAGCAGCGCTCCTCGTCTAGCCCCCATTGTTTCACCTCGCCTCGAGCTAAGTGACGCCGTAGGAATTACTTGTTCCAAATTCGAGACAAAGCAACAGCCGCCTCGCTCTCCCGGCGAGTCGGTCGAAATGCTGCACGATGTGGAAGAAGCGCGTCCAAGTTTGCGCGATCTCGACACGAGTGCCTTATCCAGCCGAAATGCCGGCAAGGAAGACGACGTCGGAGGCGACCATAGCCACGAGCGGGTGGGTGATGACGCGAGATCTATCATTTCGATTGGGCCGCGCGCGCAAGACGACACTCGACGATTCCCTGTTTCGATGCACTATGCGAGCGGATTCGACACGGCATCGATGCTTGGTGACGACTCGGAAGCGATTCGTTCGTTCCGTGAGTTGATGCTGGCTCGCCAGTCGATGGATCTGGAGGAAATGTTGCCGATGCAAATGGGGTTGGGTTCAGCGCCACCGGTTCCTGCGCTGCCGAGCATGAAGGAACTCGAGGCGAAAGTAGCAGCAGCAGATGAAATGCGTGCAGAGGACATGTTGCAGCGCAAAGCGATCGAACAAGCTTCGAGGCCACGAAGAGAAGCAAGCCAGACGGACAACGTCTTGAGCGCTGCATCACCGACGTACGCTGAGCACGAGCACGAGGTGGTCGCCGGCGCTCTGCCGCCAAAGCTGTTGCATTTGCGCGAGGGGCTGAACCTTGAGCCTCTGCGCCGGAACGTGCTGCAAGACCTAGAGATGATCGGCGATGGTGAGAGCGGGGCTGTGTTTGCGGCGAATGATACGGTCAAAAAACGACGGGTGGCGATCAAGATGGTGCGATTTGGGGCGGATGCGGACGAGGAGCCCTCGGCGCGAGTTCGAGGTTTGGTCAAGGAGGTTGGGGTGTGGCGACGATGCCGCCACGTCAACGTCTTGGATCTGTACTCGACAGTGCTGGCGGACAACGCGATCTGGATGGTACAGGAGCTCGCAGAGAGGAGTCTTGCAGATGTGATTGCGTGGAAGAACAGAGGTGTGGATCTCAACGAGGCACGCATGAGCCGCATCATGGGTGACTTGGTGGAAGCGCTGCAGTTCTTGCACGGCAAGGGCGTGCTTCATCGGGATGTGCGTTCGGACAACGTGATGGTGTCGAGCACAGGCGTCTGCAAGCTGAGCGACTTTACACACGCGGGCGAGCTGAGCACTGAAGTGAGCTCGCGCGATTCGGTGATTGGAACACCGTACTGGATGGCGCCAGAAGTAATCAAGGCGGATAGCTACGACGCGCGTTGCGACGTGTGGTCGGTAGGCGTTGTGCTGTGGGAGATGGTTGAGGGTGATCCACCACGTGTGGACTTGGCGCCTCTGCGGGCGATGACGCTGACGGCCACGCTGGGTCTACCGGCGCTGCGGAATGCGTCATCGCTGTCGCACGAGCTCAAGTCATTCTTGCATTGGGCGACGGAGATGGAGGCAGAGAAACGGCCGAGTGCCGAGACACTGGCGATGAGCGACTTTCTGGCGGATCCGTGCAGTCGAGCAAGCATGGTTGCGCTTCTGGAGGAGGCGCGAACCGCGGAGGCGGAGGCGGTACGGAAGGAAGCAGCCGGGTGGACAGAACGGGATGGTAGAGGGACTGCGGACGGAGGCGTGAATGGCACTGGCGCCGAGCGGCGTGCAGACGGGGTGCGGCAAAGAGACAGCTGGAGCAGCGACTCGACCACGAAGGGGTGAGGTTGAGCCAGACTATGACGCATCACAATGTGGCATGTACGGTTTGTGATGCACACACGCCAAACGCAGTACGTGCGCTTGGCTGAGGTGAACAGCAAACAGGGCGGAATGATATGGTGAGCCAAGTGGAGAGCGTTGGTGCGGATAAAGACGCGTGCGGAAAGAGGGAGGTTGTGCACGGAAGGTGGGCTTGTTGTGCTACAAGCTGGCAGGGTGCGGCTGGGCATGGAATGGAGAAGATCTCATTTGACACGCGGCCACAAATCGTCACCATATGTGTTGGTTGCGTTGGTTGTGTTGGTTGTGTTGGTTGTGTTGGTTGTGTTGAGGGGCGACGAGGGCGCAGCCACACGTGGGGTTGGAGCACTGTACAGCTTCGCGCGTGCATTCGGACACAGCAATGCAAGGCGGCACTCGATACAAAGCGAAGCCAGCAGCGGCGTGCGAATATGTGTCCAGAGGCGGGAACCACCCACACCCAGCGATAGCTTTCCCGCGCTGCTCATTTCTCAGAGCTGCAGAGCTGCAGAGTATATTGGGCTGAGCTGGACTGTGCTTTATTTACCAGCTCGGTCGTGGGTCGAGTCGAGTCGATTCGATTCGATTCGATTCGATTCGATTTAACACGCTGATGCAAAATCGCATCGGGCTTCACATGGACGAGATGGACGCCCAGAAAAAAAAAGAGCGAGAGAGAAGTGTGTGATGTGTGTGTGTGATGTGTGTGTGTGATGTGTGTGTGCCTGTCTGAACTGTAACTGTACTGTACAGCACAGTACTACTGTGCTGTGCTGTGCTGTGCTGATCACGAGTCGAGTGAGCATTGATTGAGGAGTGAGTGAGTGAGTGTGAGTGTGTGAGTGTGTGAGTGTGTGAGTGTGTGTCAGTGAGTGTGAGTTGGCTCACCTTTGATGCTCAGTTGTTCAGTTGTAGTTCACCTGCTCACCAACCAGCTTCCTCTCCTCAACACATTCACTCAACCCCATCCCTCTTCGAGTCCGACAAGCTCCCTTTGCTGTCTGCTCGCCATCCTTGTTCCATCGCCTTCAACCACGAGCTTTTGCTTTCCGTGCCACCACCCTGCTCCGTTGCTGTCTTCACCCGAGCGCTTCTCAGCACGCTTCTCCAGCATTGGTGTGCTCCTATCAGCTACACGACGTCAGCGCTATTGCATAGCTCTGCATCGCTTTGCATCGCTCTGCATCGCTCTTCTGGTCTCGACACCCTGCCATCTCATACACGCGCAGCTTGCTGGCCACCTTGGAACGCCACTCCCCTTTTCGTGCGATTTCGCTACACCCAGCCCTCCGCCGTGTCTACCAAAAGTCTCGCTTCAGTTCGATCCGCTACCGCAGCAAAGCTCCTGCATCTTTCACTGTCTCTCGCGCACTTCGTCGGCGTCGACTACAAACTTGCTGGCTCTTGCCTTGACCTACGCGCCTCGATCTCGAGGCCCACACCTAGCCCCCAACCAAGTCGCCGGTCGGCTTGACTCTCTTTTGCATCCATTGCTGCCAGTCCCCTTTCTTGCCGCAACGCCATTCGTATCTTTGTCCTTTCTGTCAAACCATATCTGTTCCCTGGCATATCAACCACTTTTCTCAACAGCATTCTCCGATTCAAGGCTACAATCTCATTCATCCGGCTCCATCGCACCTTCTCGATACCACTCTGCCTCATCGCATCTCAGTTCCGCCAAACCCCCAAATCGCCTCGACGCAGACCGCCCACACTATCTCGTGTGTGTGTGTGTGTGTGTCTTTTTTTTTTTTTTTTTTTTTTTTTTTTTCGCAGCTACGACCAACGATATTGTTTCTTCTCGACAGCTACTACCGCAGTCACTCTCGCCACTCTTCGCCAAATCGTACTCCCATCGATGGGTATCCACACTTGAGCTTCAACCCAGAACAGCGCGTGCATCGTCACCTCGCTTATCCCTCATCTCTGCGCCCGCATTCCCGCCGAGTCAGTGCTGCTTCAAACCCCATTCAGGCTTCGAGCAGACGCAGATAGCTTCGACTTGTCCTTGCTGAAATCTGCACCAGTCACGCCAGCGTCCTCCACAACTTTCGCTCTTCCTCATCAGTCAAGCCAGTCGCAGCACACCGTGGTAACGCTTCAAATGACGTCGACATCCAACTCAGTCACAGATGCTGGTTGCTCTGGTCGTGCATCGCCGTCTCGTCCGAACCCATCTTTAAGCTCCTACCTACCCGCTTCAGCCTCTCGTTCCGTGTCGGATGGCTCGCCCACTTCAAACCTACCCCACCGTCTTGTCCCTTCAGCATCCCCAACTACCGTGCGTAGACACAGCACTGCTAGGTCAGAGGCCTCCGCCAAGTTGAAGGCCACCCTCTCGGCTGCCTCTTCCGAGAAGACAATGGCTCAGCGTGCGGCTCATCCCCAATGCCAAGATCGTGTTCCTGAGACGCATTCCACTTCATCGTCCTCCTCCACCACTCCCGCCCGCCCAACTTCCAGCGCAGACGTCACTCCACTCCCGCCGCCCGCTCAGCGATCCGCAACACTCGATTCGACCCACCTGGTCCATTCTGCAAACTTACCCGCCATTCCAGTACAGGCGTACGCTTCGACTCAATCTCAAAGTGCCCTCAACAATGCTGACTTCCACACCAACCACTCCGAAGCTGTCTCGCATTCGACGGCTTATCTCCCACCTCAAATGAGTGCCAGCGCAGCTCCGCCGATGACCTCGCCAAGCCGCTCGGCGCCTTTGCCAGCCTCGCATGCTCCCACCAACGCTCTTAATCCCACACAATCCGCTTCCCCGAACGGCCGCATCCGTTCACAGACTGCTGCTCTCTCCACCGCCGCTCCGCCACATTCCAACTATGTCGCCAACGCATCCAATCTTTCGTACCATGGTTCTCGCAGCATGCGCACCTCGCCTCAAATGCGCGCTCTACCGCAACACAGTCACGTGCTAGTGCCTTCCCTTCAAGCTCTCGGAGCTAGTATGATGGCTCCGCCTTCCGTTCCCGCTTCCGTCTACGGCTCTAGCACAAATGCCAATGGTGCTGTGCCAGTGGCGGCCACAAGTTCGAGTCACAATCAAGCCCACTCGGGCCCGCACTGGGAGCGCCATACTACCGAGCTCACCAACTGCATCGTTGCCTTTCTCTCGCCTATCTTGCCTACCGAAGAAGAGTATAGGATCAAGGAGGCTACACGACGTCAGCTTGAGAGGCTCGCCAATCGTGTCAGCCCGGGTGCCAAGCTGCTCGCCTTTGGCAGCATGGCCAACGGCTTTGCGCTGCGCAACTCGGACATGGATTTGTGCTGTCTCATCGGTAAAGGCCAAGATGGTCAACCTACGACACAGCACACCGCTTCAGAGCTGGTAGAGATTTTGGGCCAGCTCATCCGAGAAGAGACTGACTTTACTGTAATGCCGCTCCCCAAAGCAAGGATCCCGATCATCAAGATCAACCGCTCGCCCACCGTCGACCTGCCTTACGAGATCGCCTGCGACATTGGCTTTGAGAACCGTCTCGCGCTCGAAAACACACGCCTGCTACTTAGCTACGCCATGGTCGACCCGCCGCGACTGCGCACACTCGTCCTTTTCCTCAAGGTGTGGGCCAAACGCAGAAAACTCAACTCGCCCTACACCGGCACCCTCTCGTCCTACGGCTACACGCTCATGGTCCTCTTCTTCCTTGCACATGTCAAAAAGCCTTCTGTGCTCCCAAATCTCCAGCGCGTGCCACCCACCCGCACCATGAAGCCCGAAGAGATGGAGCTCAACGGCAACAACATTTACTTTTACGACGATGTTGCGGCGCTTCGAAAGGAGTGGAGTTCTCAGAACACCGAGAATGTGGGCGAACTTCTCATCGACTTTTTCCGTTATTTCTCCAAAGAGTTTAGCTACGCACGCGACGTCATCAGCCTCAAATCCGAGACCGGTTTGCTGTCAAAGGACACCAAAAGCTGGAACGCCGAGCTGTGCATAGAGGATCCGTTCCAATTGGGCTACAACGTTTCGCGAACGGTCACCAAGGATGGTCTGTACACCATCCGAGGCGAGTTCATGCGCGCCAGCCGCATTCTCACCAACACCCGAGGCCAAAAGATCTCGGCACTCATCGCTGATCTGTGCGAGGAACGTGAAGACAGCCTAAGCCGGGCGCCGGACGGACCTGGTTCCATGCAGCGCTATCCCTACAACTCGCACCTTGGTGTGGGTGTTGGTGGTGGCACTAGCTTCTATGGCGCGGGTGCGAATGGTGCTCGTCACTACCGTGACACGTACGGTACGAATCGACGCTACGATGCCAACACCATCAGTGGGTATGGAGGCAGTTTCGCTTTCGAGCAGATGGCGCGGGGGCTGAGCCAAGGGGTTGCATATCCGCCTACGGCTGCCATGCTGGCGCCACTTTCTCGCACTCATGGCCTGAGTCCCAAACCGCAACCTCCGCGCTTCGCTGCAGCGAATGCACAAAGCACGGAAGCCGGAGCGCCGTTCAGCTCCGCTCAGAGTGACTCTGGCGCATATGCCCCGCTCGACTTTACACGTGCTAGCATCGGCCATGCTTCGGCGCGCACATCGCCCTCGTTCAAACATGCCGTCCCTAGCGGATTCTCTTCGAACGGTGTTGGCGCTCAAGAGGCCTTCGCCTACGGCGCCGAGATCAGCTTTGGTGCGCATGCTGTTGGCTCGACACGCGACGATCTGGGTAGCACACCGAGGGGAAAAACATCGCGATCCTTCTCCGAAACCCTGAATCGATCCAAGTCTCTGCCTCGTGCTGCTGCGATGGCAAACGGAAACCGCGGCCAGCTCGCAGCCGGTGCTGCAGCTGCAGCAAGTGCGTCCACATCCGCTTCGATGGCGTCGCACGTAGCTGCGACATTGGCCACACCCGCACCGGCCACGTTCTACGAGCCGGGATCACCGCAGCCGCTAGCACCGGCTGAGCTCGAGTCGCGCATGTCAACGCTCTCAGTGCAGCACGCTGCTTCCGCGTCGGCTTCCGCGTCGGCTTCCGCGTTGGCTTCCGCACCGCGTCGGCTGTCGAACTCGAGCCATGCTTCTTCGTCGGCACACTTTGACAGCAACAGCGCCAGCACGTTGCACTGCTCTTCCACAAGCTCGCCATGGTCGTTGGGGCATGTGGCCGACGGTCGACAGTCTTCGCATCAGCAACAGCAGGCGGACACGCACGCTCTGGTGCGAGAGTATTTGCGTCGAGCCGCTCAGCTCGGTACCGATGCCACGCTATCCACTGACGCGGACGACTTGGGCTTCATCACGCAAGAAGGTGTTGGTGGTGACCACGACGAGACGGGATCGGTGATCAGCGAAGGTACGCTGGACGAGCTTGCTCGGCTGTCGGAGTTGGAAGATGCCGAATCGACTGCCTCGCCCGACTGGCGCGCTGTGGATGCATCTTCGCAGCAGCAAAACCAGCGACAGCCGCAGGCAGCAGCTGGGGGTGAGGCAAGCGGCAAGTTCCCATCGTCACCGCGAAGCTCGCTCCGACTGCCCGAGTCGATCTTACAGCAGGCAAAGATGAGAAGAAAGGCACAGCATGCAGCTGCAGCTACCGCAGCCGCTTCGAGTGGGATTGCGAGAAAGGACCGGGAAAACAACGCTGCGTCAAGGCCGATGTAAAAAAATAAAATAAATAAAAACAATCCCGTGCTCTTTAGGCGGCGGGGGCGAGTCAGTCTTGGTTGCACATGAAGATGAGGATCTGTTTGATATCTGTTCAGCGTCCTTTTAATCTTGATTGGGTTTGGTGTTTGAAGGGTTGGTTTGCACCGTTGTGATGAGCAGACCTAGGCTGAGCCGGATGAGAAAGCGGAGTCTCTCGGAAATCGGCCAAGCGGCCAAGCGGCCAAGCGGTGGAGGTTGCAGAATCGGTTTGGCTTTTATAAAATATGAATACGACTTGACACCATCCTGACCCACTGCCCATCCGTCTTGCTTTCTCCGTCAAGAACAGCCAATATGGCAGCAGGAGACGAGACCAACTCGCGTCGGAGTCAAAGGGAAGATCGACACGCCACCCACGCTCGGTCTCATCGCGACCATACGGACAGACGCGAGGATGCAACCACCTCGAGCCGTAGTCGCAGCCACCGAGGCCGAGATGATTCTCACCGGCGTCGATCGAGATCGAGATCAGCATCGCCTCGTCGCGCAGACTCGTGCGAAGGTGGACATGGATTGCATCCGACACTGCTCAAATTTGGGGTGGGGGAGTTGAGCGAGCATGACTACTTTATCCGCGCAGTCGAGTTCAAAGCATGGCTGTGCGAAAGCAAGGGAAAGTACCTGGACGAAATTTCGAGCAAGGACGCTAGACGATACTTTGATCGATTTGTGCGTCGGTGGAACGAAGCAACACTACCGGATGAATACTATCGGGGCAAGATTCGAAGCTCTACCGCGGCGGCAGGGAGTAGCAGTCAAACAAGACATCGGTGGGCGTTTACGGGCAAAGCGACATACTCGTCTGCAGAGCAAGAACAGCTCGCGATGATCAGGGACAATGTGGACACGCTCACGAACGGGGATAGCAGAGGAGCGATCGAGGCGAGACATGCAGAAAGACGCGCTCGGACACGTCGTTCTGGCCATGTGGACGTGGAAGCCGATGAAGCACCAAGTCGCGACTCAGGGTGGAACTCTCGAACTCGTGCCGAAGCGGCGACGAGCTCGAACCGCAGAGGCTACGCCGAAACTCAGCTAGAACGAGAGCATCGACAAGACATGACCCGCGTAGCGCAGAGCGAATCGCGGCGACGAGAGCGTCACGACCGAGCCGACGAAGAGGAATCGCTCCAGGGCCGGGCGACTGGCCGCGATCGGATGCTGGAGAAGAAACGCGAACGTGCGGCTGTCAACCGCGAGTTTGCCAACCGGCGGAATGCGGACGATGGGATTGAGATGGACGAACGCGAACTGTACGACCAGGACGCACTTGCGCGCCCCTCGTCTTCGACAAGCGGAGCACACGGCGGGAGAGGTGGGATGAGCAAGACGGAACAGGCAAGACAGCAGAAAATGGAGGAGCGTCAAGCCGAAATGCAGCACAAGGTTTCGGCGTTGAGGCAGAAGGATCGGGAGACGATGGAGATGTTCAAGGCGATGGCCCAAGAGAGGTTTGGGTCCAGTAGCTAAGGTGTTGCAACCAAACCGTCTTGCACGTTGTATACAGTGCAGCGCAGTACAGTACGCATTCGGTCTAACACACCCGTTCTTGGTGTGTGCGGCGGGGCTATCGGGTAAGACTGAATTTGAAGCGCCAAGTATACTGTACATGCAGTAACTGTACATGCAGTAACTGTACATGCAGTAACTGTACATGCAGTAACTGTACATGCAGTAACTGTACTGTTGTGTACTGCATGCTCGGTTGACAGTCAAATGACATGCGGTAGCGCTTGCTTTCTCTGTGCTACCTCGCATCCAGAACGGCGTCCCGAGAGCACCACTTGGCACGTGTTGGAATACATCCAGTACAGCTGCTTCAGCCTCTCGACATCTGTCCATGGCTAAATGCAGTAGGTTTGGACGCTGACAGCTTTGAGAACGGCAAGGCGAGGCGAGGCATGGTACCGCTCGGCGATTTCAATGCAGTTTTCCACTTCCGCTCGGCGCGACCCTTTGTCTCTCTGCATAATTCTATCTTCTACTCTCCACTGCTACTGTGGTGAGATGGAGGTTTCAAGACGGGGAGCCATTCCGGGGAGCCATTCCGGGGAGCCGTGTGCTTACCTTACCCTCTCTTATTTTCAAACCAGTCCGTCATGGCTGCTTAGCTCCTTTTGGCGTCACGGCTTTCCGGCCGTGCATTGCTTCTACCGCATGTTGGTCTTTGAAGCACTGTGCGGTTCATTCGGATGGCCAGAGGTCCATGCGAGTTCAATGTTGCCTTGCATGATGTCGCTTCCGTCCTGACTCCGCTTGCGCTTTCCACTCTTTAGTGAGCCTTGCTTTCCGAGACTTGGGTTCGCTTGGGCTTGCCAGCCCCGCCCCTGCGGTCCCTTCGGCTACCGTACCCTACCGTACCGTACCCTACCGTACCGTACCCTACCGTACCGTACATACTGCAGAGCCAACATTGCTTTGGAGAGGCGTTCCTTCCTTGCTGAGCTTCTACGTGTCAACCTCATATTTACAACTCCGGGGCGGGACACCAAGCTGGACATCAAACTTGACTGCGTGAGCAAATCCACCATACCTTGGTCTTCAACCTCCAACTCTTTCATTCCGCTGATCTCCCGTCTATTGACAAACTCTGCTCGCGACCGCCTGCAGTTGGCGTTCGAGCATCCATTGTCTTCTTCAGCACCGTCACAAACTTTCACGGCGCTTGGTTGCGTTGATATTGCTTGGCTGTTCAACTTTCCAGCCTGCGAGCAACACCCACTTGCAGGGGTGTGCTGCGTGTTCATCGCAATCCAGCCACGACCGCCTCTTCATCAACCCACCTGGCTCTGCGGATACCCACTTTCCTCGCACACTAGAACGATAAGAGTATTTTTTTTTTCCCTTTTGGACAACGATGTCTGCGTTTCCCGTCACTCGAATGGCCAGCATCACAGAGGCGTCTTCACCTTCACCCGTGCTCTCCGGCATACCCAAACCCAGCCTGCCCAAACGGTCTCATAGGCGTTCTCTAGTTGGCGAGATGCGTCCACAGCTCCCATTAGAAGCTCCGCCATTGCCATCTACCCCGACTCTGCACCATGCCCCACCCCCCCCATCGATGACCGCCTCTTCCTCGACGACCGCATTTACTTCGAGCTCCAACGAAGCTGCGAGGGAAAGAGCAAGACCCAAACGTGCAAGCACCGGCACATCTACCTTTGCTGCTCACCTATCGCACGTCGCCCCGCTAAACATCGCCAACAAGAAAGCTACGCGCTCTTCCAGCAGGACACCTGCTTCGCCCGTTGTGCCCTCGTCGGCCAACTCCCCATTCTCTGCAAGGGCGACTCCGACTGTACCAGCCAAGAGCAAATACAGGAAATCCGTCGACTCTCCAGGCTCTGCGGTCTACACGCCCGCTTCGCACCCAAGTATCATGTCAAGATCCCACTTTGTCAAAGGCATCGGTCTCGACTTTGGGAGCCCCGAACCGCTCTTCCTCAGCTCCTCTAGCTCTCTAGCGAGCCAGATGGGGCCATCGGCTGGCTCATCTTTGGCTCACACTTCCAAGCTTGCGTCTGGTCCCGCAAGTCCACCCCCGATGCCTCGAGCCAACAGCAACCCGGGTGCGCTCGCTTCCTCGGTCGTCGGTGACGACAGAAGTACAGATTCACGCGGTGAAGATGGACTTTCCGACACATCGCCTTCTTCTGTAGCAACGTCGATCCCAGACAGGTCCGAGCTGGGAGTGTCTGTCCATGGTGTATCGCACGACGGGGTGTTTTCTCACGACCGTTTCGCCAGCTTTGGGGAGGATGTTGTCGAAACACCCAAGCGAGCGTCGCTGTTCTCTTCTGTTCCTATGGCCATTTCGAGGAGCCATCAGGAGTTGATCGATGGCAGTCCTAGAAAGTTTCACCGCAATGAGGCCGAGGGGCTGTTTGATTCGGTGAGGGGTTTGATGGCCGATTTGAGGTTTGATATCGATCACACCAAAGCGGCGGATGGCGAGGCTGCAGCGTTCAACGCCACGGAGATGATAAAGCCCAACGTGGAAGAGCAACAGCACGATCAAGGTGACCTCACCAGTTGGCTTACCCATCCCGAGCGCAGCCACGACGACGATGCGCCGAATCGTCCGACTGAGTCGGAAAACATGGAGACACAGGTTGATACCCGCACTCCGAGTATCAACATCGCAGCTGTTGAAACCACGCCTGTGGTCACAGGTTCGAGGGAAAACACGTCGGACACCATTCTGGCTTCAACCAAGCAGCCGCAGCAGCAGAACCTTGCACTGCTGGAGCCAACACAGCCTGGTAACACGTCGGACGGCGAAGTCGGTGCCTCTCCTCGAACGGGAACCCGAGGGCTATGGGGTCTTCTTCGCGCACCTTCACCTTCACCTTCACCTTCACCTTCACCGAAGCCAGAGGTAGCCACTCGCTCTCCCTCCGTCTCGTCCTATTCATCCACAGTCTCCTTTGTCCCTCAATCGACCTCTCCGGAGCAGAAAAATGCCTCGTCCAGCAGCCTGCTCTCCAACTCGAGCTTCGCTCTCTTCAGTCGCAAATTCATCACCCGCTCCGTCTCCGACACGCATACATCCTCCACCGCCCAAGAGGACGACATTCCAGTGCGCTTATCCCGAAGACAGGTGGACGAGGACAAGCTCGCCGATCTCATCATCTCCTGCGCCGATGCTCGGCATATTCTCAAGACGGACAACTCGCCGAAAAAGCTCAAGGAGGTCGGGTTGAAGTTAGAGCTTGGATGGCGGGAACAGTTGGCGGAAGCACAGCAGTTGAGGAGTAGACTTGAGGTCACCCAGGATACGGTCGAGGATTTGGAGGATGAAAACAAACAGCTCAGGTCGCAGCTCGGCTCCTTGTCCGAACAGATTGTGAGTAGGGAGGATGCGATGAAGGAGTTGGGTGATGCGACGGCGGTGCAGATCCAGAGGGAGAGGCACAGGTTGGAGGTGGAGATGGATGGACTCAAGACTGCGATGCGGTTGCGTTTGGCGAGGGTTGTGAGGGAGCTTAAGGAGGAGAAGGCGTTTGCGTTGGGGTTGGTGCTGATGGCGAGAGAGAATGAGCGTAGGATGCATGGCTTCAGGTCGATGTTCGAAGTGGGCGAGCGTGGTGTTGGTTCGTCTGCGGGCGTGAATGGTGTTGAGAGCGAGCACGGTACATTGGACGTCCCTTCGCTGAGCGTTCCAGGCTCAGTGAGCCCGACGAGCCGACCAAATAGTGTTTTGTTCGAGCTGGCAAGCGACACGGAAGAAGCATTCGCATCCATGCCAAACGACGTACCTGCACATCTACGTCGTTCTGCACTCCTCCAGGCTCGTCCGTCTCAGTCTGATCCAGCCGAAGACACGCTCGAAACGGCGTACGAACAACTCTTCCGTTGTCCAACGCATCGGTTCGCTCAAGGTCCCACAGCGCCGCCGTCGACGCTTGTTGACGAAAGGGTGTTGCTCGTCGGCACGGACGAGCGGTTGTTGGTCACACTTGCGCAGAAGCTTTCCGCGCTTGGGTTGAGCCAGGTGATGTTGGCCACGCCGGTGTGGTCGACGTCGTCGCCGACAGTAGTGCGGAGTCGAGGAGTGCATAGCGTATTGTTTGATGCAGATGCTGAAGATGCGTGGGGGAAGCTCGCAGAGGTTGCGCGCAAGACGCTTGGCGGAGAGGTGGATTGTGTCGTTAATGCGTTCGATCAGCTCGATGTTGAGAGGCTGGGTGTTGTCAGTGGTTTGCTGAGGCAACAGGTCTCAGAAATGTCGGTGGGTAGGGATGATGGTGGAGATGCGAGACAGGCGGTTAGCATGGTCAATATGCTCTACGAGGACGACTCTGATGGTGCTGTAACCTCGATGTGCACCATGGCGCTCATCAGTCTCGTAAGCACTCTTTCGATCCAACTCAGCCGCAATCAACGAACTGCTAGAGCGCTTCGACTCAACTCGATCCTCCTCCCTAACTCGAGCTCGCCACTGAACAATACGATCGATGGCATTATACGTCTCATAGACCCATGCAGCACCGTCCAAGGATCCATCCTCCAACCTCATCCGTACCTTCGCTGTCTAGGCCAACCTCTGTGTCCAGCGCTACCCGCCTGCTTCACCTCCCCAACCCTCTCGGTCAATTCGCCAACTCCAACAGCTCAGTCGGGTTTGTCAAGTTGGACGAGAAAGCACGCAGAGCGTCACGGCTGGTTCAGGTTTCACAAACGTATCGCCGATATGGAGTTGGTGGATGCTCTAGATGGCGAGAATGCGGCACTAAGGGAGAGGGTCGAGTCGCTGGAAAGGTCAAATGCGCTCTTACAACAGAAACAGCCAGACGCCACGTTGTAGCAGCAATGCAAGCCGCGCATTCGTGACACGACATTCAAGCGGCTTTGGTGGACAAGAGATTCAGTTGGTTCCCAACGTCTTGCTTTTGGCGAGGATGGTTTCACAGTTGGTTCTGTTTGTGCGCCTGAGTTGATGGGTTGGAAATGCACTGCGAGAATGAGACACCCGGTTTGCTAATGGCTTCCTCCGTCGGTTGTTCACGATTGGAGGATAAGAAAAGGATGGGATTGCATCGATGAGGATAGTGTCTCAAATGAGAGATCTCGATGAGCCGAGGTGAGGAGTAGCGTCAAAGGAATGGGTGGCTCACACGGCCTTCATCTGGTGCTTGATCGCAAACTTTGCCTGATCCTTGGCGGCGACAACATCGGAGACCCTGAGCCCAGTCTGCTGCTCCACGGTCTCCAGACCTGACCTGACGCCCTGTTCGGTCCTGTCCTTGAGCTCGTGGATGTTGTTTGTGGTGGAGTCGAGATACTTCTGACCATGCTGTTGCCAGTTCGTCCTCTGTTCGGTGAGTGCCGGCAGATACTTGTGTTCCAGTTGTGTGTAGTAAGCGCCGAGATTCGAAGCGAGAAGCGGGTTGAACACGTTCAAGCTGACGATGAGGGCGAGGGGAGGGGTGAGGATGCGAATGGGGAAAGCGCGGTAACGGGTGAAAATGCTACCGGCAAGAGTGGCAACACCGACGTAGAGAAGGCCGGGAGTGAGTGGCTCGGATTGCGGGATGAGTGACTTGACCTCGGCTTCGATGGATCGTTCGACCGAGATCCAGCGATGGACGAGCGAGCGGACCGAAGTGCGCATGTCGGTTGTGAGGTGCGAGACGGCTCGTCGTGCAGAGCCGACTTGACGCTCGAGTTCGGTCTGGACGGGCACCACCTCTACTTTGGGATCTGGGAGAGGGTAGATCGAGAGCTGTTGACGGACAAGAAAAGAATGCGGTCGAGGAGCGTTGTTTCAAGGCGTTTTGCAATGTGGATCGGTGCGCGGTTTGAGCTGCAAGTCAGTACACGATCAGCTCTGAATATGGAGACTAGGGATCGGCACGTCGTAGCGAGCACTAGGCTCAAGAGACTCACCTTGGAAGCACCACTCGAGCTGGCCTCTTCGTTGTAGACGGGGTTGGACATGAGCAGCGAGGACGAGCCTGCGATCATGGCGAGCGAAGCGCCTGCTACCAACTTGGCAGAGGGCGAGCGAAGCTATGATTCCGCACCAGTATCGTGCATAAAGAGACGCAGGAAAGTGGATATGGTCAGCTACATTTGGTGCCCAAAACCCCTCACAGAGCATCGCATGTTGTTGGCACCTACCGAAGCTGCACTCATGTGGACCAGTGTTGGTGTGTATTTCGGGAGCGTGGATTTCTAGAGGAAGTGTGTGGTAGAGCGGACGATGCTTGCGCGGCGGGTTTGTGGGTGCAAGCTGTGCAAGCTGTGCCAACGACGGTGGGCAGCAAGCAACAAGCAGCAAGCCGCAAGCCGCAAGCCGTATCGAGTGTCGAGCCAGTCACAAGTCATGAGTGCTGATGGCGATGACGCACGTGACACGGGTGATCTAACATGCTGAATCCGCGTTTCTTGACAGCAACCGCTCCAAACATAGCATATACTGTCACCATCCTATCACCATACACCTTCATGGTTCGATCGCCGCTTGCCTTTCTGCGCTCTGCTGGCTGCGGGTGCGACAGCATGCGTGTTTCGAGGCTTGGAATCTGGATGCCTTCATAGTCGGTGCGATGCATTGGTACTCGCACAACCTCTGCCACCCCCTCTTCGCATTCTACCCTACAGACTGTGCCTGCGCGGATGGCAGCTGCTCCCAGATCTGCACACGCCTTGACGTTCCCATCGGCATGCCACGCGGTGTTTCACACATGTGATGGTACCCGCCCTTACCCTTTTCTCCACCCTCGCTACGATTGGACTACACATCTTTCGCTGGCATCCAAGCCAACCAGTCGGTCATCCAGCCAGCCTCGTCCGCCTGGCCACAGCTTTGGTTCTAGGCTGCACGTGCCGTCCATCTCCTCGACATGCTATCATAACCTGCAACCCCGAGTCCCGGATCGTTGGTCTCCCAACACTCTCACCACGGTGGAGCACCTCTGTGACTTGCCATCACTCAAACTCAACAGCGATGCATCTAGGTCAGCGCGCCGTCTTCTCACACACCCGTGATACACAATCGGAACCAGGGTAAACAAGCCTACTGCAAGTCACTGTCGCATTAGTATTGAGGTTAATGTGGCAGTGGGCAGGTCATTTTGGGGCGGGGGGGGGGGGGGGGGACGACCAAGTCAAAAGGCGCACTTAGGCGGTGGCCTCCTCGATCTTGACGACCTTGCGCGAGCCAGTGCCACGGACCTTGCGGGCAGGGGGCTGCGAGCGGCCACGCTGCGAGCGGAGGAGAGCGGAAGCACGCACAACGGCAGCTGTAGATGCGAACCAAACAATGTAGGAGACAAGTCATGATCAAGTTAGCACCGCGTCAGTATAAAGCCGTGTTGCATCAGTCAGAAATCCGCGCAACATCGTCGCTTTCCTTCCCGTTGCTAGCACGTCGTGCTTCTCATCACGTCCTGCGCAAATTGTCTCGTCTCTCCTTCCAGAGTTCCAGAGTTCGGCTTCTGACGTTGTGTCGGAAGCCGAATTGTTGTGAGGTGATGTACGTCGAGCAGTCGCACCGCCCCGAGAGGCGACACAACATTGGTGAGCAGCCGAGTCCGAACAGACTACAGAGCCCCACGAGAAGTACGCAAGCGCACTCCGCCCAGACGCGTTGATCGATGTTGCATCGCTATTACGCCCGACCCTTCAAGGAGATGTTTTGGTATCCGGGGGGTTCTAGCGCAATGCATTGGTTCAGCCGAACCATGTTTGTATGTATGCCATCCTTCTACCAGTACGCGATTCCAGCAAAGCATCAATCCGGTCTCATGGCCCTCTTGGCGCGGTAATCATGCTTGGTCCTGCTGGTTTTGTATCTGCGAACCATGTTGGTTGGTTGAAACGTACCCTTGGTCAGGTCAGCACGGTAGCCCTTCTTGGCAACAACGTTGGAGACAACGCCGGCGGCACGGCGTCCACCGCCCTTCTTGATGGTGGTGGTGTTCTTGGTGGCCTTGATGGCAGAGGGGGCCTTCTTGGAGTTCTTGGTGGTAAGAACGATGCCCTTGCCAGACTTGGCAGCCTCGATGCCGACAGCCTTGGTGTTGACAACACCAGAGTACTGTAAACGTGCGAAACAGAGTGGAGGTGCGCAGCGGTGCAACACGGATGCAAGCGAAAGTCAGTTTGCTGTGCCATGTCGGGCGGGTGATGGTCGACCTGGCTATTTAGGCGATATGGATGCATGCGAATGGCGCTACATGTGGCTCCCAGACGGTTGGAGCACGTGACTGGATTGCAGCTTCTTGGGTGCATCGGACCGACATGCTGGTGTCATGCTGGAAGTTGGATGTCGTGGTCGCAATTGGAGTGTTGAGATGCTCCAGGTGTGAGAATGTGAAATCGTCGGTTGGTGCGGACATCTTACCTTGTAGCTGTGCAGCTGGGTGAGGTTGCGGGGCTCGCGGGAGAAGATGCGGCCGAGACCCTTCTGCTTCACGACGAAGCAGGAGTTGTTGCGAACAAGAAGCCACTGGAGGTCCTGGGAAGCCATGTTGACGATTGTCTGTGTTTGGTTGGTCAAGATATGATGGTGTTTCTAAGCCGGTTTCGACGACGACGACGAGGTCGAGTTGCCACCGCTTCTTTGCCAGCTCAGCCAGCTCAGCCAGCTCAGTCAGATCGGCGCATCGGCGCAGATTGTGTGGCTCGCCACTCATGACTAGCCACAGCGCGCCCCGATCTTGTCATGTTGGCACCCCGCGCACCACCGAGCGTCGGACCCGAGCGTCGGACCCGAACCACACACACCTCGGCCGAGGTATGCGCATCGGCCTATCGGGGAGTGGATCGTCCCCGATGAGCGCGACCTTTTTCGCGTTCAATTTTGTGCCATCGGGAGATCGTTCACGCTCGACGCGTTGAGTGCGCACTTGGCGAGTCAAGTGACTGAGCACGGACCAACACCAACGTTGGCTTCGTACCACTCGTTGCCCCCATTCTACCACACACACATCACGCCACATCCTAGCCACACAGCACCTCCATTCACCCTCCGTCAGTGACATTGTCTCGTTGACCTGCACACCCTCCCTGTCGAGCCTAACACACTCGACCTCCACCTCCCAGTTTATGTCTCTTGACTCTGCTTCACACGCCTCACCCGAACTCCCACACTACAACAACCTCATCGCGCTCCAGTCTCCACCACTCTCAGCCCAGCATCACTTCGCTTCCGAGCACACAGCAAGCCGCGCCACTCAGCACCGCATCGAGTCCGCACAGTTGCGCCACGCCTTGCGCCACAACGGCAAGGGTCGCGACACAGGCTCCATCAACGACACCCACACCTCGGCCATAGTGCGCGTAACTGTTCCTGAAGCTATCGAGAATGCCACCGCGCGCCAACAAGAATCGTCTGACGCGTCCGTGCATAGTCCCGTCGCCACGCATGCCTCGGAGCTGGCGCCAGAGCTGCTCACGCGCATATTTGCCTTCCTTGACCCCGTGTCGCTCTCGCGCGCCGCGGCTGTCTGCCGTGCCTGGGCTGTGATTGTGCGCGACGACGCCACCTGGCGTGCTGCGTTTGCGACGTACTTCAGCCTCGAAGCCGCCCAGGCCCATCGCACTGCATCGCACCAAGTGTCCGCGACACCCGCTCTGCGCCGCCTCACCAACGTCTCCTGGCGCCACGAGTTTCAGCAGCGCGTCGACCTCCATCGGCAGTGGCGCAAGTCTCGTACACCCACAGTGCTCTCAACACCTCGAGTAGACTTGATCAAGAAGATATCGCTTTCCAAGCAACATCGCCTGCTCATCTCGGCCACCGACACCTACGGCGTGGCGTCGCGCTCCAATCCCTGGACGGGCAAGGTGACCAAGGGCTACCTCGATGCTGAAGGTACCGCCAATGGAGCTGGCAACGGCAATCCCAACGTTGAATTCAGCCCAAACGTGACCGCACTCAACGCAAGCTCGGATGCCTCGCACATCTTTTGGGGCTTCCGTTCGGGCGAGGTGGGCATGACCACCATGTCCAGACAAGGAACAAACCCACGCGGCGCTATCAAATGTCTTCGCTTCACGCCTCGAGCCTCGCATGTAGGTCCCGTCACCCTCATTGCCATTCCGTTTGCCAGTGACAGTGACGGTGCACATGGTCCAGGTCGCAGCCCGGAGCGTCTTCGTCACGCCATCGCCGCGCTTGGCGACGTTGCCTCCACCTTTGTTACAGCTGGTTTCGATGGCACTGTACGCATGTGGTCTTCCAACCGATCCTGGCCACTGTGGATCGCATCTACCACGACAAACACGCCCGTATCTAGCCCCATCTCGTCTGGCACTCAAGCTCAGAATAACGCCGCTGCCGCCGCTCCCATCTGTGCTCTCGCATACCACGCCAAAAAGGGCATTGTTGCAGCAGGCAGCACCACCGGCAACATATTCGTCTGGACCAACATCGACGTCGCAGCTCTTCTCCGCATTCCTCCCGAGGCTACCGACCCAGAGCATCTTCGCAACGGTGCTCCAGAACCAGACACTCTCGAAGCTCACAACGTCTTTCTCCGTCTCTCGCAGTCCATTCGCACTACCACCATCGATATGCCTCCAGGTGCTTCCATCCAAGTTGCTGTGAGCTCTATTCACATCGACTCTTCCTCAACAGCCGGCATGAAACCATTTGATCCACCACCGGATGCTGAAGACTGCTCACTTCTCGTTCATCATTCTGGCGCAAGGGTTTTGCTGCGTCACCGCATCTTCCAGGACGCATCCGTGCCAGTCGACACCACCGTGCTCGGCGCTGCAGTAATGGACGAAATCACCGCAATTCGTCCCGATCTTGAGCCGCGACTGCCCAAACGTGACGTTAGATCCTCGGCTGCTCAGAGCCCATCCACCAGCGTATACGTATCGCCAACGCTCTCTGCTACACGCCCCGAGCTTGGCGGTGTAGGAAGCAATGTTCTCCATCAGCAGCCACCTGCAATTCTTCTTGGTCCCAGCCCCTTCGAGAGCTACACCGGCTCGGGACAGTACCCTGAGCGCAAGTATCTTTGCGTAGGCACCAAAGCCGGCTCGCTGTTCCTCTTTGACTGGGAATGCGCCGGTTCCCCATTCGACGAGTCCACGCAGGTGGAGTGGCAGGGCCACAGTCCACCCCGTTTCCGAGGTGCAAAACAGCTGCTGCCGTCCATCGGCTGGGAGGCGCATCACACCACCGTCACAGCGCTTGAACTCACGCCCCTGCACATCTTTGTCGGCACGTCTGACGGCACCATCAAGGTGTATGATTCTCTCGCCGGTGATCTTATCCGCACTATCAACGATCGCACTGCTACACGCCATCCTGCGCGCATGCTTGCTGCTGGCGAGTTCACAGACACCGAGGCAGCACGATTCCGCGTCACCCAGATCATTGCCGATAACGAATGCCTCGTTGCTAGCATTGGCCACCAGATTTTGGCGTTCCGTGCCCAGCCTGTCCTCAGCAAGCGAGCCGCCGCGGCTGCCGCTGCTTCTTCGGCCAAGGCAAAAGGTGGACGTCCGAGACTAGCCGACAACAAATACGCCTTGCAAGTCGAGCTCAAGCGCGATCTGCGCGAATCCAAAGCTGAACTCGAAGCCGAGAACCAAGAGAGGCAGGCGGAATACGACAAGATTCGCAACCGGCAAGCGTTCGAGCTGGAAGGCCTCAGCGAGCACGAAGCGCTCGAGTACGCCCTTATGCTGTCGCTTGACCAAGACGCGGCTACTGCCACAAGCAAAGCCAAACTCATGGGCGGGAGCGGCTACGTGCCTGGTTCGCACGCCTCTTCTAGCCGAACGAGGATCGAAGTACCCGAGCAGGCCATCGACGATCCTGAGCTTGCCGACGCGCTCGAACAGATCGCACTTGCTGAATCCAAAGCCGAGGCCGATCAAGCTTATCGCCAGGCTTGCGAGCCTCCAGCTGCATTCTACGATGCCTCTCGATCGAATCGCAGTTCCAGACTGAGCACCTCTTCCGCTGCGTCTTCGACCAGGACGACCGGTGGCAGGTATCGAATGCTGGAAGATCACGATTTCGGCTCGCACGATGACTTTGACGAAGACGACGATCTGCACGACTTAGAAGTTGAACCCTATCTTCGTCCCTCACCATCGCCATCACCACAGACTTCGCCGTGCATGACAGGTCTTACTTCTCCACCAGCGTCACGCGCGTGGACCATCCTCTCGCAAGCCGGATCTAGCGCAACCACGCCCGCCCGCTCTTCCGATCGGTGGGGAAAGAACTCCAAAGTTCGCACGGTCAACGTACCTCGCAGTGCGAGGTTGCCTTTGTCTTCGCCAACGCCGGCAGAGGCGGCATCGATCTCTTCGAGCTTGAGCAGCATGGTAGGTGGAAGCCTTACTGGCGGGGCTTTGTCGCCTCCCGAACTGAGTTCGCCGAGAGATTTCCCACCAATGACTTCTTCCAACCCTGCTTCGATGTCCGCGTCGCCACACCACGGATCATTTTCAGGCGCGACGAACGAAGTGCCCGGCCAAACCTCGCTGTTCTTCCGTGGAGCTAGTTCCGGATTCAACCCTGCTTCGCCAAGTCCGTCGCCCTCACCAGGCGCAGGTGGTTCGGGCATGGGAAAGTGGAATAAAAGTCCCAACTTGAGGCCCATACCCTTGCCACCGGCGTCGTCGCAGAGGACGTCGGCATGGAAATCAGCTCGTTCTCCATCGCTCAACACAACCATCCGCAACCCAGCGTCTTCTCTCCTGGCGGCTTCGTTGAGGTCAGCCGCACTGACGGACGAGAAGGGAAAGTCGCCAATGCGTCCCACAGGCTCCTCTTCAGCCTGGACGTCGACAGAGCAACATGGTGAACCAGCGGTGATGGAAGAACAATCGGAGGGTGAGCAAGATGACATGGACGACGATCTCAAATTCGCCATCCAACTGAGTCTCGCGGAGGAGCGCTCGCGAAACGAGCAATGATTCAATCGCCCAAGTAGTCTTATCTGACAGTACACTAGAGTGGTTACACTAGAGTGGTTACACTAGAGTGGTTAGTAAGGAAGTCGATTTTTTTTAATCTTTCATTCACATCAACAATCGCTTTCGAAACGTGGTAGCGTCGGAGAAGCGCAAGTCACAGAGTGTGTATCGATATTCCAAGCGAACGAGATTGAACAGAGGAACAAGGGTTTACCGGAATCCCGCCCAGATTTTGCGCTTCGATCCTGGATGAAGCGTCCACCCTTCCAACCCGACTCCCTCTTCTGTTCTCATCTCCACGACCCCCAGATCGAGCAAGCATGTCGTGGCGGACCAGACATCGGCAAAGCTGGTCCCAACCACTCTCCCACCGCCTTTGACCGACTCTACTTTGGCGCTGAATCGAAATGCCAGCCAAGCGAGGTTCAATCCGGGTCTCTGGAGCGTGAGTGCGATGAGTGTCTCGAGGAGGTGTCGCCAGTGGTGGGTGGATGCACCGCTGAGAGTGGACCATATGTGCGGGAGGGTGAGTGTAAGGGCGGTCGAGGTGCGAGATGGGATTGAGAGGGCGTAGGCTTCCACGAAAGGGGAGGCGATCAGGATGGGGCATGCGCTGAGCGGGGAAAAGAAAGCGAGAGGGAGGGGGCGGCGTGTGAGGATGAGGACGTCTGTATAGCTCAACCTGTCATCACTGTCGAGTGAGAGACCAGACGTGCGAGACTGGAGAAGACATGTCCCGAAACTTCGTAAACGCTCAGCTGCAGACGGGTCTGCAGTGCTGAACGTGTTGAGCGATAATTCAAGCTGCTGAAGCCACGCTGTTTGCTCGGCCTCTGCCAGCTCGGCTTGATCGCCACCTGCGGCACCTGGTGCTAGACGGTCAAGCACTTGATCCTTGGGCACAGCGGGCAACGGAATCACCGCTGCATCGAGCTCATCCATCATCTCGGATTTGCCTTGGATTCTGATCAAAGCCTCCAAATCCTCGTCATTCAGCACGCGAGCGTTGAGAGCAGCGTTCTGCCGCAGAACCTCGAAAGGCTGCATGTCGATCTCGGCATCTATCAATCCAGCCTCCATCGACAGAACAATCGCCGCAGTTTCGCCGTCGGCCTCCACAGGCTCGAGCAAAAGACCATGTTCGGCATCGCAGAGATCCTGAAAAGCCGACCTGCGGTGCGTCAGCGTAGCTTGCACATCTGCCGCAGCCAACCGGTTGGCCGCGTTGGGATCGGGCAGCAATTTCAGTAGCTCTTCGGTGAAGACAAAGTTGGTTCCTGGCTTGCGACGCACCACCGGGTCGAGCGTGAGGGATCGAATGAGTTTGGCATCGAGCAGGCGTTGCATCGCTTCTTCGATGCGAGTGTCGCCGACTGCTCGGCAGAAATCGGACTTGGTCATCTCATCGACCGGCGACGCAACCAGTTGCGTTGCACCACCAGATGAACCTTCGTCAGTCTGCGTTGCCATCGAATCTTGGGCCTCAGTTCCCGGAGAGGCAGAGGCGATGACAATGCGTACAGCCCACTCGGCCATCAGATCTGCTACAGTCGCCTTAACTTTGCCTTCAGACCCGGCTGCCTCGGCGCCCCACGCTGTGCTGAGTAGTGTCTCGAGTCTCTTCGTCGTAACACCAGTCTCATGGGTAAAGAACGGTTCGAAGCGTCTCTCAACTGGCTCTTCTGCGAATTCCTCTTCCCACCTGTTCGTAAAGTCGGTAGCTGCACCCAGCTCCAGAGGAAGGTGGTGTCGCGCAATCGGCCTGGTGAGCGAACGCTGTACTTCGTTCTTATCGATCTCATCCCGGAGCAACCCAATCTGTGCGACCAGATCGAATCCCGTAGGAGCTGGGAAGTCTGCATCTTGCAAGATACCAGATTCGCGTGCGGACAGGTAGACAGGGATCCAGCGACTCTCAAGCGCAGAAAGGTAGGCCTCTTCGCCATGAAGATTGCGCATGCGATTGTACTGGTGTCGCCACTGCGCCATGATAACCGGCTTGGTCTTGGTCCGCTCCTCGCCATCTACGATTTGGATCAGAGCCGACCAGTCGGTTCGCCCACGAACTTGATCGCGGACGCGGAGAATGACAGCTGCATCACGCAATAGCTCCTTCCTTGCAGGCGTCCAAAAGTGGATTTGGTCAATGTTCTTGCGTCGATTCCTGCGATCTCTCCTGGCACCAGCTTTTCCGCTCCCGGCGCCCATCTCCTCATCGTCAGCGTTGGCGTCCTGGTGTTGATGGAGCTGTTCCGATTCTCGATTCGGTTCGGCCGTGTCTGGTTGTGCTCGACGTTTGCGTCGACCAGCTGATGGGGCACGAACGGCAGGCATGGTCCTGACGCCAGAAGCGGACCTGATCGCACGCAGGATCGCTTCTTGAACTGCACTTGCATCGAATCTGACATCACCAGCGACAAACTTCCTGCGGATCACCTCAAGTGCGGTCTCGATCTTGGCTCGAAGCTCGTAGGCGAGTGAAGCATCACTGATGGCATGATCAAGCATCTCCTGGAAGTCCTCTTGACGTTTCTGACGAAGCTGTCGGGCCTTGGCAAGCGTCGTGGCGCGACCTTGCTTCTCGCGCTCGGTCTGCGTCCTCTTGCGCTTTGCGACCGCTTTTGATCTGGGTCCATGGAGGTTTGTAGGCAGGCAGATTGTGGAGAGTCTGAGGGGCCAGGTGAAGCGTGGCTGTTTCGATCGAAAGAGTGGAGCTTCAGGGCCGACCGGCTCGTTGGCGCACTCCAGCCGCTTTTGAAGCACGGCTCGGATGGCCTGCTTGGGTAAAAGAGTCACGTAGGCGAGCTTGTCAATGTCTTGCTGGGTCGCTGAACGCATGTCCTGCACATCAATGCGGTACAGGAACTTGGCCTGTGATGGCCTTAGCTGGTGATACGGCCGCCATGCCCTGCTTGCATAGAGGAACTGTACAAGCTCTCCCGGCACCGTCCGGAAAGGATCGAAGTCGAGCAAGCGGTTGGCATCAAAACCAGAAGCATATGTGGGATCGCGGTTTGCGATGGCTCCTTGGCTTTCACTGCTCTCGCCTTCCACAAGCCTGCGCCATTTCAGGCAACAAGCTTGCATCTTGGCCCAGAAGAGATTGATCTTGTCAACGTCCAAACCTACCTCGATGACTTCGGTCAACGGCTTTTCTTCTTCCTCGACCGCCCAGTCGTAGAACGGGATGCGGTGAAGAGGCTCCACGATCGTGCAAGGCGAGTCCGAGCTGCTCTTCGCTATGCCCTCGCAACCCGGTGCCTTTTCACCAGCGGCGTGAATCTTGAAAATACCTAAATCGGACAGCTGCTTGGCTAGGCTGTAAAATGTGACGTGCATCTCCTGTGGCCCTCGAGCTGACAGCCCAAGACTTGTCTTGAGCTCGTCGGATAGAGTTTGAATCGGCGTCGCGCGCACTTCGGGATGGAGCATCATGTGTTCGATCGCTTCGGACACAGGAGGCACAGGCACGAGACCAAGATAGAGGTCGAGAGGTGCGTCGGACCAGAAATAGCTCAGTGGAAGTGCAACAGCATCGTCCGACTGGAAGGACGCCTGACGCGAGGTGAGGTATTGGGCGCATGCGAGGTGAAATGCTTTGAGCCGCAGCATCTCTCCACTCAAGAAGCCGAGATGCTGCCGATAGATGCTGACAACGTCGCGGAAGAGCTGGCGCAACATGGCAAGCTGCGCATGCTCGGTGGGAAGATCAGAGAGACGAAGAGGCTGTTGCGTATGCCAGGGCTTGGAAAATCCCCTCGCATCATCCATATCGATTGCGACACTGTCTGTTGCATTCATCAAAGCAGTCTTTGCAAACTTCCTATCGGTCCAGCCATCGCGACCTTCCTTGACCGCTTCGCAGTAGTTTTGAAGTCGGTCTGCTGATAGTTCGGGATCATAGATGATCTGACGTTTTGGACGTACGGCGCTGGGTCGGTCGAGTCGAATGTAGGTGCGACGGAGCAAGCCATTGTTGATTGCGGAAACCAGCGCCTTTTCGCGGACTTTCCTGTCACGCAGATTGAAGAGCTGGACATCGGAGGCGAAACCATGCTTCTCGACAAAGTCGGAGAGCAGGTCTGGGATCAGAAGCGAATCCATAGCGCCACCCGCCTCGCGAATACACTGAACGAGTGCATGGGAGCCTCGTAGCTGTGTCAGGTTGGTCCGCTTCTTTCTCTCTGACGCGTTGGGAGTAAGGGTAGCCTTCGAGGGTTTCTTTGCGGCTGGTGTAGTCGCCAAGTGATGTTCACCTTCCGCTTTAACCTGAGCAGGTGCTGCGAGGAGGTCTTTCACACGTGACAGATCGGCTGAAGGTGCAGCTGGTATATGCGCAGTCTCGTCGCTCTGAATCACATGCGAAATGTCTTGCTCAGCAACCTGGTCCACTTCCATTTGTTCAGCTGGTTGGGTCGCGATAGGCGACTCCGAGGAAGCAGCTTCCTCCACCAGCGAAGCGACGGGCTCTTCTGCAACGACTGGAGACGATGCGAGCAACGAGGTAGGTCGAACAGTGCCCTGGCCTTGCAACAAGCTTCTGTTGCGACGCTTTGCCACACTAGCGGTGGGAGAGTCTGGGGCCGCAGACACGCCACGATCACCAAAGTCGACATCGAATGGCATCCTCCGGTCGAAGTTTAGACTGGTGTGTGGCAACGGCGAATCGGTCTGTTCAACATCCCGAGTTGCGGGGGTCTCGGGACGAGAGGAAGAGGCGCAAGCTGACTCTGGGGCATTGTCTCCAGCAGGACTAGCTGCAGCAGAGTCAATTGGGTGTTTACGTGGTCGGCCTCTCTTCTTGGCAGGGATATCTGCCGCAGGTGTTGCTTTGTCGGCATCGATTGGGTGTTTGCGCGGACGACCCCTTTTAGGCGGGGGAGTGTTTGGGTCGAAGTCTGGGGGGCGTTTCTTGGGTGGACGACCAAGCCTAGCAGCGCCGACACGTGGCGTGGGGGTAAACAAATCCTTGCTCAACGACGTGAGTTCGTGTGCGACTTGCTCGGAAGCATGCCAGGTTGCAGTTTTGCGATGGAAAGAGGAGGGACCTCCGGCAGAGGCGAGGAGATTGAGGTCATCGGGATCCAGGTAGCCGTCGTTGGCACCCTGTAGAACCCATGCATGGTGGCTGTAGAATTTGGTGCTGCGTACCCTTTGCTTGTGCTCGTGGAAGCTGCGGATGCGGAGGTCGCTCATGGAGGGTTCTCCATCGGCCTCTTCGGCTCGTTGGGCGATTTGATCGAGAGAACGAGCAAAGTGACCGGTGGCATGGAGTTGGGTCATGAGCTGAGATATAGTGCGACCGGAAGGACCAGCGCGTGCTACCTGCTCGTGCACGAAGCGCTCCAGGGTGAGCTCCCGAGGCAGGTGCGATTCGAGCCTGCTGAGATCCTGCAGAAGCTTTGAATTGAGCCTGCTTGCTCTGTGGTGCTCTTGGATCGTGGCTGCATCGCCAAATTCGCCGCGGAGTAAGTCGTGCATCTCGCTGAATCCGTTTGGTGTTATCCTGAGTCCTCGGTGGGTGCGGCGGGTGCTCGAGACAAATATTTCGACCACTTCGAGAAGGCCGTCGACAACGGCGTGCTCAAGCAAGGTGATGAATGGCTTTTTTAGGGAAGGAGCTTGAGCAAC
Source organism: Ustilago esculenta (assembly GCA_020827535.1). Classification (NCBI taxonomy): domain Eukaryota; kingdom Fungi; phylum Basidiomycota; class Ustilaginomycetes; order Ustilaginales; family Ustilaginaceae; genus Ustilago; species Ustilago esculenta. The sequence continues at coordinate 404,839 of JAAKGJ010000016.1, read as the reverse complement.
ATTGATGCGTTGCAAAAGGCCATGGCGAGCAGTAACTTTTGAGGAAGTTGCATTGCAGACCAGGTAGACACGGAGGCGCACGAGTTCGGGACGACTGGCCATCCACAATAGGGCTCTCGAGGCGTCGACATGCTCGAAGGTCGGAGCGTGTGATTGTACGGTTGGAGAGGCATCCTTGCTCGCATTGCTGTTGTCGTTATACTTGGCTTGGAAAGGCGTGTCTTGCGAGTCTTCTTCCTTGACTGTGATGACCGGGGCAGACGAGTCGTGTGCGGCAGCTTCGGCTTCGCCTGCGGCATCCTCGTCCGAGTCGTCGCCGGACACGATGCGGGAAGAGGAGGGGTGTGCGGACGGAGACTGGTGGTTGGCTACTGCTGTTAATCCGGGTTGGTCTAGATCTGCAGCGATGTCTGCGTTTCTGTGCTGGATCAGAATGTCACAACGATGGGCAAACCTTGTAGCTACGAAATAGCTTGCGACAGTGCCGGTCTCGCGAGCCTTGATCTTGGTGACCAGATCGAGGTCGATGAGGCGCTTGCACATGTAAAAAACGGTCTTCTGGTCTGTGTGGAGCGCCGAGCCAATCTGGGTGCTGATTACGGGCTTTTCTCTGGAGCGGCATATGATTTGGAGCACACGGTATGCAGAGGGCGGCAGAAAGAGGTCATTGGCACCGACGAGCAAGCGCTTGATCAAGGTGGACCGCAGAACAAGCCTGAGACGATCACGGTGGAGCTGCTGGAGTTGGAAGAGGCCTTGTTGCTCAGCGAGGGACTGGTCTGGCAGAAGGTCGACGCAGTCGTATTCGGGCGAGGGCTGTGCGTGAGACTCATGCATGGGAGTGGATGGACTGTGGAGAGCAGACGCGTTACGTTTGCCGATTCCGCTCTTTACACCGGTTCTGAAAGGTACACCCTTGACGAAGAGGCCTACACCAACATCGGGATGGCTGACGAGCTGACGAAAGACGAAAGCCTGGTAGGAGGCATCCACAAGCTGGTGGGGCAATTGCGAGTGGGACGCACGCTCAGCATGGAAGTCGCGGATGAAGTGAGCAAGCCGGTCGGCCTCGGTGCCTGCATCTCCGTCGAGACCGATCTGCTCGATGCAGTAATGCACGAGCTCGTCAATCATGATGGCGGATGGAGGGCGTTCTGTGGCCGCGGCGTCGTCAAAGCTGGATTGGAGCGGTTTGGCGAGGCATTCATGCGCATTGTGTGAGCGCAGCAGGGGTGAGTATGCCAAGCCACATCGAGGAGGGCGTGTTCGACGAGGGCGTGTTCGACGAGGGCGTGTTCGACGAGCGGGCTTGGCAGTTGCGAGCAGATGGCAAATGGTTGTGGTGAGAAGGAAGGAGGAGTAGCACGGCGATTCACGATTCAGGGTCCAAGTATTTTGGCTGCACGGGCCACGCCGGAGTGGTGCTGGTGAGTGGTGGTGCTGACTGTGGATGAGTAAGCAGATGAGTCAGCAGATGAGTCAGCAGGATTCGTTGTCCAAATGTTGGAATCATGAACATTCACATCCAACGCAATGCTGCTCGTGCCTCCTTGCGCCTCGTCACCATCTCGTTGGATTCACCTTGGCATACACACACCATCTGGACAGGCTCGTGTATCCGCATCCTTACCCACGCCAACCCATACCTCAGGAGTGACGAGACGAAAGACCAACGAGACGCCTCGAGCAAACGGCAGCATCGAAATGGTGGTGCAAACAATCGAAGGCATCGTCACAAAGGCTGGCGTCATGGCCAAGACGGTCACCGTCACTGTCGAGCGTCGCTTGATACACCCAAAGCTGCTCAAGGTAAGTGTAGCACCGTCTCGCAAAGACACCGGCTCCTTCGTGCATGCAATGCATGCATGCATTGCTACTGCCAAGGCCGCATGTGTACAGGTTCTATCCACCTCGACGGTCGTTTGCTGACTCGCTTCAATTTGGTGGTGGGTGCTGGCGTGCCTCTCGCCTTGTCGTATCTCCTCGCGCTGTACAGCCATTCATCCGCCACAAAAAGTATCTGGTTCACGACGAAAACAACTCGCTTTCAGTCGGAGACAAGATCGTCGCTTCAGCATGCAGACCTCTGTCGGCTCGTAAGCGCTTCACTCTCTTCGACAAGGTCGGCACCGAGGCCGAGGCCGAAGCACGCAGAGCAAAGGCCGAGAGCTTCATGTCGGCAGAGGACAAGGAAAAGAATCGTATCGAGCAGCTGGTCAAGGACGAGATCGCCAAGCGTGCTGGTGGCAGCGGTTCCAAGCAGGAATGATGCGCTTCAAACCGGCTGCACTCTATTCCTCCGACCCATGGCTTCATTCCGACTTGTGGCTATAACAAAAGTGGCTTGGCTCTGTTTGCAGGCTGTCGAGCTCATGCCTGCTCTCCCTCGTCTGCTCTCCCTCGTCTGCTCGCCACGGTTTCCCTCTACACTCTCCGGGGACCTTGGTCCTCTGCGGTCCTACCGCTTCTGTACTATACATATGAATCACCAGCAACTTGTTCTCACCACTTCCTGTGTCCTCGCTGGCGTGTACTGTACAGACCTTTTCAGAGTAGCTGATGATGTGTGGTCAGTGTGTCACGTGTTGGTGTCAACGATGCTCGAATCGGGCGATCTAACATGTTGGGCGGGTTGGGTTTTCACGCTCACTTGCGCGGCATGCGCGGCACTCGCGGCAATCATGAATGAGCAAGTGCTCGGTAAGCAAGCGCGTGTGTAGCCGGCAGGATTCGTACTTGTGAACGAGCGTCGTCAAGGCATCAGTCTTCTTGTCAACCATCATCACCACTTCTGTTCCCCCGCTAAAACTGCGTTTGGCAGACACAGCATCCCTCGAGCATCCCTCGAGCATCCCTCGAGCATCCCTCGATCATCATGGCGAAGCCTGCCACATCGAACCATTCTGGCCAAGCGGACAAATCAGAGGTTCAGCACGTCGAGAGCACTCTGCAACTGCCACCATCCCAATCCTCCCTCTCTGTCCGCAGCGAGTACGATCAAGGCAGCACCGGATACATCACCGCCTCTTCGAGTCGCGTCTCCCAGCTCGATCATCGCGCCTCGACTCAGCTACCGCGTGCTCATCCCGAGTCGATGCAGTCATCAACCCCGGTAAGCGGGTCACCGTCGCTAACCAAAAGTCCGTCGTCTGATTCGATGACGACAATCGCAGACCACAGCGGTGAGCTCACAAGTCGAGAAAATTTGGCGTCTCTCGGCTCGGTCACTACGTTTGTGCCTAGCACGCTCGACGAATTGGACGTATCCGACCACGAACACCAGGCGCTGTCTGATCCGGACAGACAAGATGCTGGTCGCAACGATGCGGACGAATTCATGCCTAGCTATGATTTCGATTTGCGCGAGCCTCACGAACGCACGCTCGATCGCCAGAGTGATGGCGAAGATGACGCTGACGATAGCATGAATAACCACCAGACTCTGACTGTGCGCGAAGACATGGAGGGCGACGTGATCACCGTGAGTGATTCGCATGCCACCAGCATCGGCAACTACAACCATGCCTCGGTTCCCCACTCCCGCTCCGCAGCACAACACATGTCGACTCCACACCATGATGCACATCAATCGGGCTTTCCCCTGCGTCTGTCCGCATCCTGGCCGTCGATGCCAACACTTGCGCTTCCGCCATCCGCCGTCAAACTTCATCGTCGCCGACGCAACATGGTGCTTCGCCTGCTCAAGACATGGCAAGGTCGCGAGCAATTCCTGCATTTCACCCACTCGATTGTGCTTGTGCTTTACTCTTCGCTGGACCATCGTGTTGCCCAAACGTATCGCGATGCATTTCTGCGTCCGGCCGGGACGGTGTTGGCCATGTCGTTCCCCAAGCCTGTGCGCGTCGCACTGATGCAGCGCATCTACACCACCGCCGAGGGAATCGACAACTTGCGGCGCGTGATTCTCATCGCTCGCTGGGTGACCTCCGCCACAGAAGCTGCTATGGAACACTGGCAGCATCGACAGCTCAACTACAACCAACATGCTCGCGCCGCTGAATCTGCTCGTGAAGATCTCCACATCACACTCACCCGCGACGAACCGTTCGACACGAAAGCCGACCATGTCGAGGCGACGCCAGCTGTGGATGCGAATGTAGCCGAAGAGTCTAGCGCTGATGAAAAGCGTGGCACATGGAAAGAGCGCAAACAACCAGTTGCATCATCGTCACCGTCTGCGTCGTCGGTCGGCCGGACATTTGTTCGACTTTGGTCGAGCTTGTGGCGTCTTTCGCACCTCGAGGCCGCAGCCGAGTCGCTAGCCACAGTGGGGGAGGCATGCGAGACGGCAGCGGTGCTAGCCGGCGGCGGAATGTTCTGGAGGGCGGTGGGCATCCAGCGTCTGGGACTACCATTCCTATCTCGCCGTCGCCGACAGGGTATCGAGAGGCTGGGCATTGTGCTTTCACTCTGTTCGGTTCTGGTGAGTCTACTTGTGCTCAGGATGGAGCGCAAGGCGTTGCGATCCGAGCTCAGATCTGCGCATCGAAGGATCATCCGGGCCAACGACAAACTCGGATGGGCGTCTGATTTGGCGGGTACCAGCATCGATCGCGATCAAGCACTGTCACACCGAAAGAGGGATCCGTCGAGATCGCGCACAACCAGATCGAATTCCGAAGCGCCGCTCGATTTGCTCGGACCGGACTTGCAAGCTGCAGCACGAGATTTGGATGAGCAGCACTTGGACACACATGGCGATGACGCACAAGACTCTAGTTCGTCTGATGTATCGAGCTCTGATTCGAACGCATCGGATGCATGGACGATGGTTCCTGATGGCGACGACATGCATCCTCATCCCGCATTCCGCGCGCTTCATTCCTCCCACCACTACCACCCACACACCTCCGCCAACCACGAATCGCAACCATTGTCCGAACGTGCTTCGAGCTACGCACACGGCGATGGCGCAGTGAACGCCGTCAACGTAACTTCACTGCTCCGATCCACCGAACGATCGTTACTCCGTGCCGAATCGGATCTTCGTAACACCAGACGACGTCTCAAGCTCAGTTTTTGGGAGAGAATCGCCAACTGGTCCGAGGTCGTCTTTCTCTCGTACGAAGCCGTCCTGCCCCACATCGACAAGGAAGGTGTCGAGGGTTGGACAGGTGCAGTCGCAAGTGCCATCCGTCTGTCGGCATTGTGGCAGGAGCTTAGTTGGAGTTGAGAATCGCAATTCCACACACTACCGCACAATCTGGTCTCAGACTCGACATGTGATTTGAAGCCGTGAAAGACGTAGAACCATAGCCTGCAACAGGCGAGAGAGAGAGCAGCAACAAAAAAAGTACACGAGTCCATTCTACAGTTTCCAGCGAGACGTCTTCAGATGGTGGTTCGTAAAGTAAACTACCAATAAGCCATGGTAGAGATTACCAAGTCAAAGTTGGCAAGAGAGAGAGAGACGGGGGGACGTCTAGTTACCCTTGGGCAGGAAGAGCCAAGCAACGAGGCCAACCAACAAGCCCGAAAACTTTTCCTGAGGAGTATGAAAGTAGATGGCCGTATTGAGCAGCATCCAACTCCACAATCCGACAACCAAAAGTGTAACCAAGACAGCCACCTTGGCGATTAGCGTCTGGTTCGTGCCGACACCTCCTACGGACGCCTGGGTAGAGAACAATACCCAAAGGTAGGGGGTGACTTCTTCTAGCAACAACAGGGATGAGAGAACCATGATGAAAGTATGTCCTGAAATGTCATGGCCGCCCTTCCACATGGCACGGATGGTGTTGGAAGATGTCGATGAGAACAGCGCAGGATGCGAGGAGCTCGAAAGCGGAGTGCGGGTTCGGCAGTAGAGGTCGTCTACCGGAGATAGTGATGGGTTGTTGCTGGGCACACAGACCGCACCTGTAGCTGTGAGAATTCGTTCGGAGAGGGGAGGGCCAAAGAACCAGTTGGCAAACAGCAACCACATGCTGGTTGCAACCAAGTATCGCAACACAGAGATCGATACAGGGCTTGTGATGGTCGTCGGGGCGGCTGTCTGAACAGTAGAGTCGTCATCCTTCTTGTAGTCGACGCGACTCGCCACCTGGGGAGATGCACGAGGCTTGGCAGGGTGGGATGGAACCGTCGAGCTGGGAGCTCGTCTGACGAAGAGGAGTTGGAGGAGCCAAGCGACTGTGGTCCAAAGCCAAGCCTTCTTGACAAAGATGCGATTCATAATGTTCTTGCGGTTGGCCCAGTAGTTGAGTGCATGATGGGGAGACAGTAGAATGGTGGGGGGAATGGGACCGAAAATCGGGTTGCCATCCCCGCTGTTCTGGATAGATGCGGGTGCAACAGCGGCACCCGGAAGGGTAGCTGGAAAGCGTAGATCGGACGAGCCAAGGACACCGGAGGAGATGCGAACGTTTTGCAAGTGCGTACCAAACACAATGCTGTAAGCGGTACCAAGCACGACGATCGAGGTGAGGGAGAGAGCAAAAAACAGATGGTGGCGCTGCAGTGCCAAAGGAAGCTTGGACTGCCGACGCTGCGACAGAGCATGGGCGGTACTCATGAGGGTGTTCTGACCAATCTGCGTAGTGAGATGGATGGCGTCGAGATACAAAGGAGCTTGAACAACGATGCGCGATGGGAAAGGGAGGATGATCGAGGTTGGGAAGGAGGGGCGGACTGTCGGTGATAAAGCGGTTTGCAATACCCAAAAATAGACAATACGCCCATCTCGAATCGCATGTGGAGGCTTCTGTACTGTCGAATACAGCAGAGCATGTACAGCAGAGCATGTACAGCAGAGCTTGTGCTGTGCTGTATGTGTTGTGCTGTATGTGTTGTGCTGTATATACTGTGCTGTACTGTAACATGACACGTACTACAGTCCACTTCCATGTGCCCCTGCACAACCACGTCAGTCTCTTTGATCGACGGTCCACTCTCAATAAAGGCTGGAAGAGACAGCGGCGGAGCAATTGGTTCAAGCACAACGATTACGCATACAAAACATGGCTACAACTAAACATGCGATCACACACAAATACAACCAACGACGAATGACCAACGACGAATGACCAACGACGTGCTGCTGATTACTTCTTGAGAGCAGGATCAGTGATGGCGAGCACACGAACCTCGATCGACCATCGGGGCTCCGCATCCTCGGGGGTGGTTGGGTCCTGGAAGGCTGTGTGTGGTGTGCGCACCTCCGTTTGCGAGTCGTAGCATTTCAACAGCATCGCCTCGTTGGGTTCCATGCCGGAGAGGTAGTACCACCGATGAGCTGGGTTCGAGTAGATCGACAACGTCTGGCCAGTCCAAGTAGGGTATCTTAGCTCGGTGTTGATCCAGTCCTCCGGCTCACCGTTCTCGCCCCTCGACACAGTTCGCGAATCTGCAACAGCCAGTGGATGGTCCCAAACCTTTCCCCGAAGTGGCCGCCACAGGTTGATGAGTTGGGCGTGAAGTTCGCCGCGCTTGACCTTTTGGAGAGTCTCTTGGCCAAGGTGTTTGGCCACACGGTTCTCGCCCGCCCAACGACTCTGGTCCGAGTGCGCCATCCGAACCGGCTTGCGAGAGTCTGGCGTTTCGGGCAAATCCTCTTCCTCCTTAGCTCGACGCTTCCTGATGGTGTGATCAAACACCAACGTGGAGGTGACGCCGAGCTGGTCCTTGAACATCTTGTCGACATCGGCATAGTACGCCGACTCGATCCACTTTGGATCCTGCCACTTTTGCTCAGCCCACCCCTTTTCGGTCTCGGGCAAGCCAAACCTTTCGAGCATCTCGAATCCGGCTTCCCGAGTGTTGAAGCCCGCTCTCTCTCGTTGATCCGCAGTGGTGCCGCGCAGGTCGGTGATGTTGACCGTGGGCGAGTCGTAGACGTGGTTGTTCAGCACACCGTCCTCGGCGCGATACAGCGCGGTGAATGGCTTCTTGACTGTGCGCGACATGTAGTTGATCGTAGCACACACTGTGCGTGCGCCAGGAACCAACAAAGTCACAGCATCGTTTGTCCTCGACGATGTCCAAGTCTCGACTCGAGTTGTGGTTGCTGTTGACGACATGGCGAATGTGGGGCTGTGCGGCTGACACGCAGTTCGGTTGTGGTTGTGGTGGGGGTGGGTGCAGCTTGGTGAATGGATGCCAAGCTCAGGCGGCTTTATAGATTGCAAGGTGCATGGGCTCAGTCGTGATGTCTTGCGCGGCGTGCGGTGCTAGACGCTCCACCTCCTAGTGCAACAGTGCGGAACGGAGCGTGCTACACAGAGAATGGCAGAAGGAGCACGGCATCGGCAATCAAACTCACGAGTTGCGGCTTAACTGCGAGCGAAACGCCGCCATGGCCATTCTCGAACAATGAACAACACCAGCCATGCATTCTACGACTCGGCGTCGTCCATACGCCTGTCCAAACCGGCTTGGCGAGGCGAACAGCTGCCGCCAGCTTGCGATATGATTGCGCCATCGCTGACACTCGATATCTCCGCAACCATCTCCCGATTCCCCGATCTCCCCGATCTGGCGTGCTCGTTCCGCCTAAGACCGAGGCCGAACGCGGGAAACCGAGGATACATTGCCGTACTTGTACATACTGTACATGCCAATCACATGTCCATGTCGCACCATGCCCTCAACCCAGAGTCATGCCAATGCCGTGTTCGTGATCTGCACAGCTTCTGCGAACACGCATGTGCACCCCTATGCTTAACCGCTCTTCCGGCGAGCCTTGGTCTTTCCGACCGCTGCCCTTCTGGGTGTCATCGCTTCCGAACCTGCTTCTGCTGCTGCGCCGTCGCAGAGCATGCATGGATGGTGGAATGCCACCAGTCCGCAGCGCCCGACACTCGAATCGGCTTCCCAAGCTGCTGCATGCGAGGCGACTGGACTCGACATTGCCGCTCCCGCCCAGAGACAGCTGCTGCGAGATTCTGAATCCACTGTGCAGTGTAGTGGCAAGATGGTCCACGCCCATAATCGGGAAGCCGATCCACCCGCACGCTCAGATCGGGGTTGTTAGCGCCTCCACCTGGCGCACAGACATACAAAGCGCCAATCCGAGGCTTTGGTGTTTGCTTCTCACCTTTTGGTACCATCTCGAAGCCGTCAACAGCTGGATGCAACACAATATGCAGCGTGGAAATCCTCTCAGAGATCCACTCGCTATGGACGAGGATGAGCCATCTGGCTCGGGAGCTCGCCAACCACCGCCACGCTTGCCAAGACCCGGTCAAGCGCTACATCCCAAAGACGCCCAGCCTGCGAGCACACGCTTTCTGCGATCACAACCCTCACAGCACTCGCCATCCGCCTCGTCCGCAAACACATATACCGGAAGCCTGCGTACGCCATGCTCAGAACGCGAGCGAGCCAACCCAGGTGATGCCCGAAGCTCGAGGACGAGCTCTGGTCCTCGCACTCTAGGTCTCTCGCTCGGTCTGCCCAGATGCCGTACAGCTACCGGGGCTTCCAACACTCTAGCAACCAGTTCTGGCGCCGAAAGACAAGCCGACGATGCTGTGCGAAATACCGACTCGGATGCACTGCTTTCTCGACTCTCGGCGCTCAAGCTCGGCTATCTGCCTCCAGAGCCTTTTACGCAAGAGTTTTCTTCCACTTGGGCGAGCACACAAATAGAATTCAGGCCCGCACTCAACGGCTCTTCGTTTGCACGACCGCAACAGCCTGATGCTCTGGCAAAGCGATCTCCACTTATCAACATCGGCACGTATCTGAGATGCACCGCGATCGACAGCGAGGTGCACGCGTTTCTCAGGCAAGGCGATGCACCCAAGCAGATCATCTCCATCGGAGCCGGCAGTGATAGTCGGTACTGGCGACTCATGGTAAGCATACGCCTCTGTGTTCGCGCAAAGCTTGCTCGTTGATGTGCACTGACCCTTGTCGTCTCGTATTCGAACGCGTAGTCGGACTCGGATTTGTCACATCGACTACACCACTACGTTGAGATCGACTTTGCCCAAAACACCCACCAAAAGGTGTCGCGCATTCTGAGGAGCTCCACACTGCGCTCGTTTCTCGACGCAGATTCGACGATCCATGGCGTTCCGTTGAGCAACGTAGTCTCAAGTACCAACGCGGAACAAGCTGCGAGATGCGAGGCGAAGCGGTCGGACGTGCTGCGCTCATCCAAATACACACTGCTCGCTGCAGATGTGAGGCAGCTGCATCCCGACACACCAACAACCGAACGCATCCACGCTGACCACCTGTTTGGCCCACAAAGTACAGGCGTGACACCCGAGCTGCCCACCTTGATCCTGTTCGAATGCGTGCTGGCCTACATTCCACCGGACAAGGCCGACTGGCTTCTTCGTCTTCTCGGTGACAAGTTTGCGCATGTCCAAGCCATAAGCTACGACATTGTACTTGCTGGCGATGCGGATGCCTCTTCGACCCATGGTGCAACCATCTCACCACCGTCGTCGGTTGCGCCATCGCGCTTCGGTACGGTGATGCTACAGAATCTCGAGGTACGTCTGCACTACTTGTTGCTGTTTTGTGGTGCGGTTCGGGCGTGTCGGACGACTTGTTTTGTTTTGGCTGATGCCTGTTGTGCTGTGTTTCATTTCATGTGGATTGCATGGCGTAGATGCGCAAACTGTCGCTTCCAGGTGCCAAAGCATATCCGACGATTCAAGCACAAACCCAGCGTTTCGTCCAAGCATGGCATACGTCCACACATGGTGCGTCTTCGGTCGAAGCACATGGCACAAGCCTGTTCTCCATATGGACAGCACTGGAAGCGGATCAAAAGTGCAGGTACGTGATCGCCATTCGCCCAACCGCTAACCAGTTCGATTGCGGAAAGTCTAACGTTTACAATCACCCGCTGGTCTACTTGGAACAACCTGCCATGTTTATGGGGGTATCCTACAGGCTGTCAAGGTTGGAGGGTCTGGACGAGGTTGAAGAGATCGATATGTTGCTCAAGCATTACTGCATTGTTCAAGCTCGACGGAAGGCGTGATTCTGCGCTGCGCACAGTGGTGCAGGATCGGGTGTGTTGAGCGTTGCAATCGAACGGTGTAGCCCGATTGCGGATTGGGCATTCATGGTTTCACGGCGGTTACTGCGGTTACTGTGCAGGTTGGAATTCGATTAATGAATTCTTACTTCTTACTTGCAAGTGCTCAACCCGTAGTGCATTGTTCGCAATCTGATGTTCCTAAAGTGCTTCTGTGCGTTGTTTGAAAGCGACCACAATGAATGCATATGCATTTCGGAACGGACGAATACAATACATGCGGTTTCAGAAGTGGAGAGCGGCATATGTAGTTCGAGGTTTGGATGCGCCTACGGTGGCGTCAGTATGGTGCTTGGAGGAAAACCACAATTGAGCATCGTCACAATGGTCGAGTTTCGAGTGCCGAGTTGACCGGTCATTTAGTGGATTAGACGAGACACTGTTGTTGAACGAAAACAATGCCAAACAATGCCAAGACTCTTAGCGCAGTGCTGCGCAAACATGATGTGTTTTGATAGACAAGCACCAAAAAACTAAGCGCATAACCGATTTGCTGTCAACGAACAATGCGCACGATAAGATATCGCGGTGGAGCGGGAAGCAACCGCAGATTGCGACCAATCTACAACGCATCGCATAACATGCTCTAGCGCAGAACACAGTGCGGAACAGACGGTTGGTTTCTAGCAAACTGGGATTGCGACTCCGCATTGGTTGTCCGTCAGGATGCCGACGGAGTTTCAAGTGCAGATGCGGTACCATGGTTGGATTTTCGTGCCGCAGCTTCGTTGCCGATCTCAAGTCGGAAACGGGGTCGGGATCGCTCTCGGCTAGTGATCGAATACCGGCTGCCGGTTCGCCGCTGCCGAGCGCCAAGTGTTGACACAGGTTGAATTCGAACCATCACGCGTGTCGACATGTAAGCAGACAAACTAGCTAGCTCGACGGCGAAAGCCAGCACGGCATGGTAGAACGGAGCGGTCGGGCAGCAAGTTGTGCTGTGCGCCAAACCGTCACGGTGTCTGGCCCAACCGACGAGGCCTTGCGGGACGAGTGGCGTTCATCCATATCCCAGTCACAGCCACAACGTGGTGCGACGACCAACACAGATTTTGCTCGTGCCAAGAGATAGACTAACGTTCGCTAGCCGCACGCCGGTTCGGATCTGGTCTCGGCGTTGGTTTTGGTAGGCGATCTGCAACTGGATTGCTACCCGACTCGCTAGGCTTGAAACAAAGTACAAGTCCGGACTACGACAGAGGCGCACGTTAAGTTCTGGGGCAAGACCGCTGGCATCCATGCACGATGCCGATGTTTCAAGCTCCGAATCTCGAACAGCTTGGCTGAATCCAGGCAAACAATAGCGAGGTTGCCAACATCATGCCCGCAAGCTTTCACACCAAGCTACTGTGTTGCTTGTCTGACCGCACTGCATCAAAGGTCTTGTACACTGCTCACTGTACCTGCAGCATGTGAGATCACGATAAGGCGACATTTCGGGCGTTGCAGGACACCGGCTCCGTCACGTTTTTGCGCATATCTGCCCGCTTAGCGCGGTTGGAACAATGCATGCAGACCACGAATTGGCATTGGAATTCTAGCATTTCCAAAGGGATTTGTCGAGCATCCAGTCGTCATTTCGATATGTCGCAGGATCGTGCGGAGAAGCACCACAATGCATGACTCTATGGTAGCCGGTGTGAGCGAATGGCTGCCCCGACGGCTTTGCCAACACACCTTGATGGCATGCGGACCGTACTGCACAGTGGCCAAAGCGCTAGTCTGAATGGAATGTGTGGTAGGAATTCGGTTCGAGAAGGTCGCCGATGCATGGATTGCATGGATTGCATGGATTGCATCTCTCTCGACAGTTGGCCAAGCATTTGCTGCGGCTCCGAACGCGCTCTGCTGCATTTGAAACCGGATTCGATTGTTTTCGTTTTTGGTTTTTGGTTTTTGGTTTTTGGTTTTTTGCAAAATACGTTTTCTGGGTTGCAGAACACATCCCCACACACATGCGCGTTGGCTGTAACTGTAGTGTTCTGCACCGTCCCGACTCTTCCCACATAAGTGGCTTCGGTTATGCGACCATGGCCACTGCCGCGGCTTGGATGCTCTGTCGCGAGCGCCACTTTGAACATGGCTTGCGCTCCGTCGCGTGGCCAGATTGCCGCAGCAATGCTCGCAGCTATGCTCGCAGCTATGCTCGCCACCATCCCGTCTTTGTTCGCCTAACCTATTTGGGTTGGTGCCAGATTTCTAGCAGAGATTCCCGAATGATTGAAACCAATCACCAAGCGCAACTTTTAATTTGCAGTCCGCCTTGTGGTGCTGCTCATGTTGGGACTTGTCTCAGCCAAGAGCTCAGACCCACTATCGAACCTCGAAAGCACCGTGGCACAAATGAATCTGCCCCTGTGTGGTCGACCAGATTCGCGTGGCATTGTCTGGTGTCTGATGAATGGCGATGGCAATGGCAATGGCTGCTTTGTTTCTGCACGACTCGATGGAGCAAGCCAACGTGCTGCGCGCGCTCATCCGCCGGGCGTAGAAAAGCTTCACGGCGACGCAGCTGGGTCTGGATCTGTATGGCTTGTGACAAACTCAGTTCATACGAACCGGTCTAGCCCTTGGTACTTGGCAAGTGCTCGAGCGGTGCTGTGAAAGCTTGGAGCGCACGTGTGCATATGGAGAGAGGATGCGAGCCAAGCACACAGCTGCGCTTTGTAGAACAAAGAGTCGGAGAGCGCTGCGCAAGTTCATCCGAGATCTGGCGGCAAGTTCCGATGGCACATTCCACCAGCCTCGGCTCGCCGACATTCACGATTCACATTTTGCGCTTTCAGCACAGCACAGCACAGCACAGCACAGCACAGCACAGCACAGCCCATACGGTTCCTTTGTGGCTCACCTCGCCCGTGCCCGCCCTGGTTTCGCCAAGCTCACCTCGGATCGTGAGCCAAATGGAACAGCGACGCATCACTTGACCCGAAGTTGCAGCACATCGGTTGTCAAGCTTTGCCGCATTGCTGTGTTAACAGCGCCATACAGTTGCGCTACTCGCAGCCACGCATGGCTGCACCATGCGTGCTCAAGTAAGTGCACTGGCGAAATGAGATGCACCAGTGGTCAACCTTGTGCCTATTTCTTTATGAAACTCCTGCAACATGACAACCCGTTAAAAACTTGCCATCACCGTTGCGCGCAACGTGGCGAGCGGAGCTGTCGTATGCAAGTTGATGTGCGGTAGTGTAGCCGAACAAGAATCGAGAAACCCGCCAGTCAGTCATCTCGCATGCAGATCGAGCTCGACCACGCAAGTTGAGCCTGTGCAAAACAGCAAGTCAAACCAAGTTGTGTACTCGACTGTAGTTTAGTACTGCGACTGATTAGGCAGACTTCAACATTATCGACTTCGCCTCCCACGCTGCACCGCACCGCACATCACAGCACAGTAGCGGTGCCAGTACCGGCCATCACGTTTTACTCTATTTTATCTTTGTTAATTAATTAATTCGTCTCCGCTGGCTCGGCCTGCAGCCTCTGAAGTCCGTTTACTGCGTTCCGCTGCACGCGTGTTCTAATTCCGAAACACCGTTCCGGAGCTGTGTCGGTCTACGAAGCATTCTCGCAACCGAAGTGCCACTCTTGTCAAATCACAATCACAATGCGAATCCCCAATTGTGAATCCACAATCGCAACCCCCAATTGCAATGGATGCCAGTGTCGTCCTCGCTTTGGTTCTGCATGCTGCTTAATCTCACTCGTTCCTCGTTCTTCCATTCTAAATTTCCTTTCTGCAGCTTATTGAGACCAATACACACGCTCGATGGTGTTCCTTTTCCTTGTCGTTCGCGTTCCTTGCGCCGAGATTTCCGCTTGCCACCCACGAGTCTCAGCTCGATGTTGATGAACGTGTAGACATTCGCACGATTTAATTTAGGCATGGAATGTGCAACTGTTCGACTGGTTGTTCACAAGACCGACCATGGCTGTTCAGCCGCTTCTAGTCACCTGCGGTCGCTTCTTCAACGTGCGCAGAACCGAGACCGTGTCTCACTGCAGGTGTGCGTTTCCCTTCTTACAGTCACGAGGGTTGTGCCATTTTAGTGTATTTTGCTGTAGATTCCTGCATCTCAATTTATGTCGACTGTGCCGCTTCCAATCACTTTTTGCAATTTTTCCACCCACTGTGCTGCTGTGCTGCTGTGCTGCTGTGCTGTACCGTTCAGTGGTTTTCTGGACGTTGTGCGGTTGGGTTTCCCGGCTGGGATTCTGTTGATGCGCACGCCAGCCGCTACCGCATGAGGCGCTCTCTTCTGCGCGAAACCGACCAGGCACCTCACCACTGAGCTTTGTGGTGCGCCAGCGAATTGGTAGTTCCCTTGTTCTGGATCGGCGCCTCTTCTTGGAACCTCGAAACGAGCACGACCGAAGCCAAGCCTCACTTTGCACTCGCCAATATCCGGACAACGTTTCATGCCTTGACGGCTGCGTGCCCGCCTCGCTTCCGTTGCCGTCGCTCCTAGGCCTAGTCATCCTTGTTCTCGGTGCCAGACACCGCCGCCGACGCCGTTCCACTCGCTGCTCGCTGCCCTTTCCGTCAGATCTACATCGCCTTACCCTGCTTCGTCGCTCTGCCCGCGCTCGTGCCCGCGCTCGTGCCCGTGCCGTGCTCGTGCCTGTCCTCCTCCCCCTTCGCCTCCCGCATCGTCGGCTCAGTCGACACTGTTCGCTGCTGGTGCGTGTGCACCCAACCCCCATAGAGTGTGACCATATTGCAACTCGGCTTTCTGTCCCCGTGCCTCGAAACCCAATTTACCTCGCTTGCGCTTCTCCTGTCCTTTTCCGGACAGGATACAGTGTCTGCGTATACAGCCGAGCCTTTCGTAAGCCCGCCACTGCAAGTCTCTGAAAGCTGCAACACAGCGTCCGACTTTCGGGCCACCAAATCGTGTGTAGCTGCCGAAACTGTGCACGGCACGCAACACGCTCTTCCGTGCCGTCTTCACACCCACTCGCCTTACTCCGCTTGGTCACCGCCTGACTTGATGTTTGTCACTTAATTGGGTCCACATCCAATCCTTGACAAACCTGGCTCGCCAAGCTGCTCGATACATCGCGAACGCTTTCGTGTGGTGCTCCATCCTTGAGCTCCTTCTGGCTTCCATCTCTGCTCACCTGGCGACTTACGCAAACTTGTCCCCTTACTCACCGCACCCAAACACGATCAACTGCCACCTGCGTTTCCTTCTATCTCCAACGTCGATACGCAGCATCTGCACGCGTGCCGCGCTGATCAACAAGCAATTAACTGGTCTCGCTCAACCAGCTCGCCACCGCCGCCGCGTGTTCCTGAGCTCCAGCATCCCGGCGTGCTTGTTCGGCCTGCTTAATCGGCGTGCTTGCTCGGCGTGCTTGCTCCGCCTTCTCGCTCTGGCGCATTGTTCTTGAGCGGATCGTCCGACCGAGCGACTGCGTGTCGTCGTTGCAGCATAACCCTAAAAAACTCGGCTCGCTCTGGTCGCCGCTTTGCAACAACACCTCCCATCCAATCCAACACTTGAACACACCAACCCAACAAGCCGCTCTTCAACTCTGAACGCTAGCAGCCATCCTCAGCCCCCGCATCACATCATCGTCACGCTTGAACGAGCAGCGTGTTTGTCTTCTCTCCAAGCTCCCGGTCTGGCCCAACTCGGAAGCGTCCGAAGCATCACGGCAGGAACCGCAATCGCAACCGCAATCGCAACCGCAACCGTAACCGCAACCGCAACTGCAACTGCAACTGCAACTGCAACTGCAACTGCAACCTCGAATCAACCGCGCAAGGCCGACATCAAAGCTCACGGGAGCTTGCCGCCAAGGCCAAGGCCATCTTGCGCGTGTGTTGATGTCTGGCTAGCACAACAAGCAGCCGATTCGAGATTCGATCGCTCCCGCAAGTGTGTATCGGAGGTGTGGCGTGGCTCCGAGCTTGGCGTGTATCACGAGATCCGTGTGACGCTGTCGGCCATTCCGAGGTGCCAATCCTGGTACTGGGAGCCGATCCGTCGGAGCGCATCGTTGGTCGGTTCTGACGCTGCAGACCGCTCACAACGCTGCTCGCGCCTGTGTCCAGCATGCACTCCCATCGGTCCGATTACGACCCACACCCGGACCAATTTGCAGCCGAGCATCGCGACGCCACTATGAGGGACACACGCATCCCAACCTCCCGTCATAGGCTGCATCCGATGCACGCTTCGGCCTCGGGTCTGCCGCAGGCTCACGTCGAGCATCGGCTGGACTACGACTACGCCATGGCTCACTCCTACCAACCCAAATCACCGCTCGCTGCTGCTGCTGTTGCCGCTGCTGCTGCTGCCGCTTCGCTCGATCAGCCTTCCATCACACCCGCCCCGCCACTCGAACGCCACCACATGCCTGCTGACTACTATCTCAAAGAGCACACTCAGCTTCCGCTTCTCCGCTCCCAGCCGGACCATCCGTACGATGTGTACAACGCCGCGTCGGGTGACCTTCGCCCGCGTCTCCACTATGTCGACGAGCGCTCCCCTCGCCATCTTGCTCCCCCTCCCTATTCCTCGACGTTACCCGCCCCCTCCGACACCCACACTCACCGGCGGCACCATCAGCCCCATCAGCCCCATCCGCCCCATCAGCCCCATCCGCGTCAGCATTATCCGCACGCCTACCACGATCGGCCGCATCCTGACCAGCATGCCCACCCGCTTCACGATCTCCGAGCGGAGGACAGAGGCCATGTACGCCCAGGCTTGCCATCCCCTCGCGACTTGCCCAGGCTCGCCCAACCCGTGTCCCCGCCCAACGATCTGGCCAGTCGAGATGCATACCTCGAGCATGCCCTTTACGCCCCTCCATCCCTCCCTCACGACACGCGCCACAACTCGGACACGCGCCTAGACTCTTTTGGCTCTTCGCATCCATCTGCTTCGTCCTCTTCCCGTTCCGGCTATGCCTCGTCCACAGTGCCTAGGTCCACACCCCTCTCGCGGAAGCGCAAAAAGCAGTTCAAGTATATGCTCGAGCACGACGCAGCCGACCAGTCGAAGCCATCCAACGGCGCTGGTGCCGAGGAGGAGCACGAGCGAGAGTACTTCGAGAACCTCGACGTCGCTGAAGGCTCTGGCAGCTCTCAGCAGCGCAAAGAGTCGAGGAAAAAGGTCAAGAAGGCCTGTGTCTTTTGCAAGCGCAGTCACATGCCCTGCGAAGAGGCAAGGCCCTGCAAGCGATGCGTCAAGCGCGGTATTGCGCACCTCTGCAGAGATGCAGAGCCTGCGGGCTCGGCCGGCGCTGCATCTGCGTCTGCGTCTGCATCTGCATCTGCATCCGCTTCCGCATCCGCTTCAGCCTCAACCACGTCCACCAAGACAAGCAAGCACCACCAAGCACACCGCTCCGATCGTACACGCCGCTTCCGCAGTGACGACGACTCTCGCACCAAGAACGAACACGCCCTCGAACCCGAGTCAGCATCCGATCTAGAAAGCACAGCATCTTCAGCCACATCCTCCTTTCGCCGCCGTTTCGACCCTGGCTCTGAGACCGGCTCAGTGTTTGGTAATCACCGTCGACCTTTCGATATCAACGACATGCCTGGAGCCACGCCGCGAGACCCTGACTATAAACCCTCCATGCCCATCTCTGATCTGCTGAGCCCCAACAAGGTCGAGCTCGCCAAACGTCCACAAAGGCGCAAGTCGTCGCCACGCGTATCAGCCAAAGAGCAGGAGGATGCTTGGAACCGGTCCATGGACTTGTCCACGCAGCACAAGATGAAGCACATGCTCGAAGCCGGCCCCGCCGTTGGCGACCTCAACGACATCTTTGGAGAGATGCCCACCTCTCTTCTCATGACGCCCGCAATGGCTAGTCTTCCCAAAGCCCCGTCCATCTTACGCCCCGGTTCGGCCGAGGTGCCCGGTTCTTCCCATCGCAGTGATCGGAGCGAACGCGAAAAGCGCCTCAAGAGGTCGCATTCCATGGCGCACATTTTCAATCCCCTCGAAGTCGACGAGGCTGGTTTCAAGCTGCCTCGACGACCCAGACACCTTTTGCAGGAAGAAATGGCCACCACCTCGGAACTGAGCGGCGCGCCATCCACCTACTCTTACACGTACGGCTATGCCAAGCTTGCACGATGGATGCACACTCGCTTCTCGCGCTCGAGCTGCGAACGGGTGGATCGCAGTCTCTCGGTGATTCGTCCCAAGCTCATGGCTCTCTCGCGAAGCCTGCCCGAGGAAGAACTCATCGGCGTCGAAGACAGCTTCTACCAACTGCTCGCATACTATCAGGCCAACGTGCTCGAAACCATCCCCATCCCAATGCTCATCTCTCGTCGTACCGGCGAGATCTACGCCGCCAACTCTCACGCCTGCAAATTTTTCCAGCTTCCCGAGTCCATCTTCGAAGGCGGTCAGATCTGCCACTACCAGCTCGTGACCGAGAAGGACTGCGTCAAGATGTGGGGCACATATGCGGAAGAGGCGCAGGGAAAGCTCGATTTGCCGCCCTCCCAGACGGTCATGATCGAGGTCGACCGCAGTTTGCTGCTGTTCAACAAGCCTAGTTTTGATCCTCAGACGGGCGAGTTGTTTGGGGATGGGGATGGTCGATGCGAGGATGGTAGTCCGGCTGTGCTTCGACGCAAGGCGATCGTGACGTTTGAGGCTAAAATCAGCAAGCATGGTCTGCCCTTTATGGTGACCGGCTGCGTAATCCCCTTCCCAGACGACGACTGAAGCGTGTCCAGATACTCGCTCAATCGATCGAACGTTGGGTCTTGGCAGCCCCGGCGTCAAGCACGTCTGGTATCCGTCGTCAAATCGACACGCTTCCGCTTTGCTCCGCTACAACTTTTCATTGTTCTAACAACACCATGTCTCAATCCTCTCCGAAAGGGTCTTGTTACCATCTGCTGTTTTCATCTTTTCTTACGGTGCTTCTTTAATACTTGTATCTGTATCTCAACTTTGCACTGCATCGAGCTGGGATCGGGGGTGGGTGTTCCAACCAAGTTCCCGCATCCAGCTACTATCTCTTTCGCCGGTTTCTGCCTCTGTAGCCCAACACCATTGCACTTTTTCACACTTTTCCGTATCGATTCTCTAATTCATCCCACTTTGTTTTAGTTCTCAAACCCTTTCGCACGAGCAAACATGTCCATCGCGCTAAACACGGCATCCTCAATGCATTCGAATTGCAAGGTGAGACACAACCTTGTCGAGCTGAACTCAGCAAATGAAAACTACGACGCTGGGGTGAACTCTATCGGTGCCAAGGCCAAACTTCGGAGCGTTTTAACGATGGGAGGGATAGCAGCAAAGATAAGCAAGATCGCACCGAAGAGGACGAAAGACAACGAAGCGATCGCCATACATCTCGGTTTTGAGATGAGACTCGATGCACCAATCGCCCCCGCCGTACTACCCATTGCAATACCAATCGTGAGATAATCCCCGCCCACCTCACCATCCGCCTTCTCGGAAGCGTTTGTTTCGTCGTTAGGGGGAGGACCGTCTTGGGTGGGGTCTAGACCGAACCGACGGAAGAAAGGGTCTTTGAAGATGGAAATCACGATGCCGGTGATGACGACGAGTACGACGGTGATACTTTGATCCGCACCAATGGTGAGGGAGAGTTCTATGGCGAGTGGGGTGGACATGAATCGACTTGTGAATGCGAGTGCTCTTTCGGGAGCAATGCCAATATTCGCCGCCACAGTGGGCCAAACGAAGAGGGATAGCATCGAACAGGGGAATAGCACGATTAGCATGTCGACGAGATGCAACCATAAATCCCACCGATAGCGATACATCGGAATGGCTAGAGAGACAATGCCCGCATCGAGGGTGGAAAATAGGACGTCTCCCGCGCCGATCACCGGACCGTTGTAGCCACGAAGTGACCAGAGGACGGTGTATTTTGCATCGACCGAGTAGGAACCGAGGGTTCGTTTTAGGTTCCATCCGCGAATTTCGCCGATGGCCCAGAGCACGAGGACGGTGGCGATGGAGGTGGTGAGGATGGGGTGGGCGTATCTGCGGATGTTGGCGGGTACGAGGGTGATGCTGGCGAGGAAGGTCAGGAGGTTGACACCGAGGAAGAGGGGGAGGGAGATGTTGATCGTGTAGAAAAGCGGGATGCCAACGATCAGGACGAGGGTGAATACAAACCAGGGAATCGCATTCCACAGCTGTTCCACCAGTCGATCTACCGCATCTATCTCGTCCTGTTCCATCGCTCCCTCTCCTGCACTAGCGGTGACATTGTGGTTGTTGGTTGCAACTTTCTCCTCGTCGACAAGGCCGCACCGGTCCGATTGCGCTTCGATATCGTTACTAACCGTCAACTCGCTATCCGCCTTGCTCGGTCTTCGAACACCACCCTGATCAAGCATGCTTGTCGGCCGAGGACAAGGCTTGATTTCGTCATGGTCGATATCGTGGCTCAAACGCGCCGGCGTAGGAGTAGCAAACGTGGGCATAACCAAAGTCTGTGCCCCCGACCCCTCCATCTCGTCCACCCTCCCATCCTCCGCAGACACACCCAAACGCGGAGAAGTGGATCCCCGACGTTCGATCAACTCCCTTCTAGCCTGAAAGATGTACTCGACAAACGTGGGTGAAAGCGCATCATATGCAGTGGCTGCAAACTGTTTGCGCTCCGAAGCGGCGGAAGCACTCTGCGGTCTACGCGATTGCAAAGCCAAATTCTTCAACCCACTCCCCGTGCCCACAGCCGCAGCACCGATTCTGGGCTTCGCACTCCTGCAAGCCGAATCTGTGCTTGAAGGGTTGTTGCGTCCAGATCTAGGTCGAGCGGCTCGGTGGGGGGAGACAGAGTTGGCTGCACGCACTCGTGCGCGGGTGGCGTTATCGATCCACGAGCGGGCGAGAGATCGACTTGGACGCAGCCCAGGTTCGCTCTCGTGTGTATATGCTTCGTGGAGTCTACCGCGAGGGAAGTAGCTCGAGCTGTGGTGGAGGAGTGAGGCTGGACGGGGTGAGTTTGGGGTGGATGTGAGGAGGGGGTAGTGGTGGTGATATTCGGGGAGAGGCGTGTGGGTGGTGGCGTATGGGTCTCCTTGTTGACGTGCAGTTTCGAGTTGAACATGTTCGAGCTGTCTCTGCGCATCTTGACGCTGCAAAGTCTGAACCGTCGTATCCCCTGCCATGGTAGAAGCGCTGGTAGTGCTGACGGCGAGTGGAGCAGTAGCAATCGCAGTCATTCCAGACAACCCCGTGGCGACACTTCCGAGCTTCTCCTCACCCACCATCTTAACCGTCCCCTTCTCACGTCGACTCTGCACACCCAACGAAGACCCCATCTCCGCCTTCTGAACCCCATCACCCACTTTGGGGCCACCATTGATAGTCGACATGACCGCAACGAGCGTAGCGACACTCGCGCGTCTCTGCTCCTCCACGCGCTTCACCATCCCCTCCTTCGTATCTCTCGGTTGCTTGCAATTCCGCTTCGTAACAGCTACGATGTATCGAACAGCTTTGTGGAGCACCACCGGAAAGATGAGGGCAAGCAACTGCGAAGCAGCGAACCAACCCGTAATCAACCCAATCTCCCTTCCATTAATAATCTCCCTCGCCGGGATGAGGATGAAACTCGGCGTAAACATAACCGACATGTATCGCAGACAAAAATCACACGGCGCTTCGAGCAACATCAACATGGGCTGCAGCAACAGCTTTGTCTGCGCCACCTCTCTCTCGTTGTGATCAAGCTGTGAGGGAATTGATCGACCGAAACGATTGATGACGAGATTTGTAGTGGAAAGATAATCGAGTGCAAGGAGGAGGACAAATAGCAGCACCATTGCGAGTACTGGACTGGGGAAGCGAAACGGAGCACGGTCCATGGCTTGCTTTATGAGCCATACTAGAAAGAGGAGCGAAGTGATGCCGATAGGGACGTGGATCCAATTGGTGAAGAGGTGTTTTCGTCGCTGACGATCTGTCAACATGAGACCGAGAGCCAAGTATACGTGGGATATTGAGCGGATGCGATCAACATATGGTCTGTCCACCACACACGCGTTGCACCCAACCTGCGAGCTACGATTGGTTTGTGACAATGGTGGATGGTTGAAACATTCGGTGGTGATGATTGTGGGTTTGGAGGCTGACACTGTGCGACTGGTGGTAGCCGAAGCGGGTTGAGACTGAGCTGTGGATGTGGGTATTGAGCAAGCAGAGACACGATGGGAGTGTTGGATGGTGGGGTGTGTGGGAGAGGTGACGACGAGCTCCGGGGTGTTCTGCTGAGCTGTTGGAGATGGTGTGCTCGAGGAGCTAGGTGTAGACGTCGAAGCTGTTTGGGTTGGGAGCGGTGTCATGATGGTATGGAGCAGGTCTGGCCAGCAGATGAGTTTGTTGATCGAGCTGAAAGTATAGATGATGGTGATGGAAGGAGGGATAAGCTGTGGACTGCAACGAGGCTCTAGAAAGGAGCAATGGGTTTGTAGTTGTCTGAGCTGATAAGGAAGCTATTGACAGCTGAACGAAGGGCGGAGGATAAGCCTACGGGTCGGGGCTTGAAAGGCAGCCAAGAGGGTAAGCACTCAATATATGGGATAGGATGCAGCCATGTGCACAGCATCGAACACCCAGCACAGACGGTTGCAGACACTGCACTGCGGGTAGAGGGCAGCGGCGGGAACCGAGCGGCGGGAACCGAGCGCATTGCATCATCTACAAAGGCATTTGGGGTGGGACGCGAAATGTGTGGGCTGAGGAGTGGCTATGCACGGTCGAGGCGGTGTCAGTAGGACAAATGTGGAATGGTTGGATGGTTCGGGAAGAGATGGACATGATGGGACGTCAAAAGGCGCACACATTCTTGGCAATGCAATGCCACTTTCAAGCGAAGCAAGCGTGCGAATCGCTAAGCGTGCGAATCTCAGCGAGTCTGGAAGCACAAGGCGAGGTGGTGGGGATAGTTGGTTGGGGTGGACAAGTGGGGGGAATGGCGATGCTTGGCTGCATGTGGGACAATACTCGGCGTACTCGGCAATGGCACCGGTTTGATGGAGTTGATGAACCGAATCTAATGAAAGACGCACCCAAGCTACTGGAGGGCAACGTGCGAGGGGGCTGTGAAGTGCGTTTCACCAGAGCGAAGCATGGTGAGTGAAGGCGTGGAATTTGGTGGGTTGGTAAGAGCGAGATGGAGGTGCCAAGAAGTGCGAGAACGTGTTGATTAGGGATGCATAATGGAAGGGTGGGGGATGCCAAGAGGTTCTATGGCCGACGTCGATGCGAAACCCATTAGCCGACACTAGTCAAGTCTGGGCATTGTTTGTTTGCATGTCAACGTCGACGCTGTGCTGAGGTGGACCACAAGTTATGTACTGTATGCAGTAAATATATCTGGCAGGCGAGCTCCAATGCGACCAGCGCCAGATAAGAGAGTCTTGTGTCAGACAAGAGCGGTGCGCATTCATGGCTGCGTCGTCGACGTCTGCTGCTGTCACTGATGACCATCCAACAGCAAAAGCTCCGCAAAGGGGCAACTTGGCACCGGTCATGATGTAACACTGCACGTCTGGCTGCGCTGTCACCGCTGTCACCGTTGTCACCGCTGTCACCGTTGTCACCGTTGTCACCGCTTCCGACGCCCCGCCATTCGGAGCACCAAGTCTGGCTGAGTCTCCAGCCAGCCCGGTGGCCGCCACTCATGCTCTCTCCCACATTCTTGAGTCTCTTTGCGATAACGAATTGTGCCAAACCGTCTCAACCGAGTCACAGCCGCTACTTCACAGCCGCTACTTCACAGCCGCTACTCGACTGCATTCATGGTTTGGTGACATGTCATTTATGCCCCCCCCTTTACCATTCGCACCGCGACTTGCTCCCCCAAACACCGCGTTACCATATACATCCAACGTTTCCACAATCTTGCGTAATCTTGCATCTTGCCCACCCACATTCATGACTGTTGCATGTTTCGGGTGGTCTGGCTGTGCACACGCGTCTAGACATGACCGGCGGTGCTGCGTCGCTCGCCCCAATACGAGTGGTGTGTTTCATGAGTGCATGACCGACATGGTGTCAGATCGTACGATACAGTACAGTTGTAAAGTGTTGGAATGAGGTATGCAGAGCACACACCACATATCCGCTTAACGTCGGGGCTTGGAAGGCGGTGGTGCCCTTCCCAGAGCCTGCAGCCTCTTTGCCCTGCCGAACCTGATGCCGTGCAGAACAAAGTCGATTGCATCCTCCGCCTGTTTCTTCCTCTTGTCCACCTCGCTTCGGTAACAGAATGCGAGAGGGAATCGGAAGCTCAACCAGAGGTATAGCGTGAAGCATCGGTGCAGCGATTCGAGTATCAGCAGTGTGGTGATGTTGATCAGTGGATGCGCCGCACTGCCCTCCGTCAATCCGCTCTCAAACTTGGCATCCGTCATCGACAGATAAGCCACCAACGGAAGCTCCTCTGCATGCGCTTTCCCCGCATACCGTTCGCGTGCATCCATGGCACTTCGCATCAGAGTCACCACCTCGTCTTCAACTTCCAGCATCGACAAGTCTTTGGCAGCCATGTCGAACTTCACCAGTCCACCTCGACTGAACTGGCGTACCGCTTTGCACACGAATGCGACTACACGCTCGTCGCGCATGTTGGCGGGCGCATTCGAAAACGTCTCCCTCTCTTGTACCGTCAACATGCCATTCGAAGCGGTTTCGACCAGCGGCGATATCGCCAGCTGCTGGCTAAAGTCCGAGAGGAAGAAATTCTTGGCGTCGATGCGCGACAGTAGTGACACATCCGCCAAGATCTGCGAAAGGGTACGCAACCCCGAGCGCTCCCCGGACTTTGCAGGCAGCGTCGCAGACAGTTGGGACAGCGTCTCCGAAGATGGTTGCATCGCGCCTCTCGTGATCGGAACCAGCGGAGACGCAAGCGCTTCACGCAGCAGCTCGAGTTCGTGCTGGTGTCGTGTGGTGACAACACCTCCGACGTCTGCCTTTTTCGTGTCCTTGTTCTGCGTCCCGTAGCGTCCTGCTCGACCCGCAATCTGCTTGATCTGGCTCGCGGAGAGCGTCACTTCGTCCTTTCCGTTCCACTTGGTGAGCGTGTCAAAGATGACGCGTTTGATGCGCAGGTTGAGTCCCATGCCGATCGCATCGCTCGCCACCATCACGTCCAACTTGCCCTGGTTGAACAGCTTGGCCTGCTCCGACTTTGTCTCTGGAGGCAATGCGCCGTATGCGACCGCACACCGCAGTCCTGTCTTGCTTTCGATCTCGCGCTTGAGTGTAAAGATGGCGGTGCGTGAGAACGCGACGATGCAGTCTCCCTTTTGGATTGCACTCAGATCGTCGTTGAGCGACTCGTGAGCAACCGTGAGCGGGGTAAGTCGCTGGTAGTGGTGTACAGTCAGATGGTCTCCACACGCCTTTGCGAGGTTTTGGATGAGTGGGATCACCGACGCTTCTCCGCAGAGATGCACCTCTTTTGCAGGAAGTCCGATCACAGCATTGGTCCATGCAGAACCACGATGCGCATCACCAATCATCTGAATCTCGTCGATCACACCCACATCCACCGCGTGCGTCAGCGACACCATTTCCACCGTACAACTCACCAACCCGGCCATGGGATCCACCTTCCTCTGCTCTTCGCCCGTCACCAAATTGCACGCCCTCGGCGGTATGCCCGGCGACACAGTCCCATTGTTGAAGCGGTCCCACACCTCGTGCGCAAGCAGACGCAAAGGACCCGCAAACACACCCGTACGCGCCTTGGACAACGCAACAAGCGCACCATGCGTCTTTCCCGAGTTCGTCGGACCAACATGCAAGTGGATGTTTCTTGTCAAAGACCGTGCTCGTGAATGCTGATACACGGGGAATCGCAGATCCATACATGAGCGCAGCAACGACAGCTGCGAGCGCGTCCGAGCCAGCTCTGCGGTTTCCACGTGAGTATGTTCCGAGCTGCAGCTCGAAAGCGCCTCCAAGCCTCGATCGACCCAGTCGAGGAAAGCGGAGATGCAGAGTCGTGCGAGACACTCTTCTCCCTCGCTCGAGAATGATGATACCGCATCGGAGAGATATGCAAACAGATCGGCTTGGGCAGGCTTGTTCTGGTCGTGCAGAAGCGCGAGATGTGGAATGGAAGCCTTGGCTTGCTCCGCCCAAGTTCGGAAGAGCTCGATGGCTGCATCCGAATCCGCTTCACGGGAGACGTTGGAATCTCGACGACCGCGGCTAGCACCATTGTAGTACCCGATCAAGAAGCGTGCGGAAGTGCCTCTGATGCCGTAAGCTACGAGCTGCGACGGCAGTTCTGGATCCTCGACCATGGTGCTCAGCTTCTCCACCAGCTTGCGACCCACACTTTGCGCGGTGGGAGCTTCGGGTGCGGAAAAGTCAGCCTTCTTGACCGATGCCGGTTTGCTGTGCTGGGACATTGGTTTGAAGAAGCGACCGCGCCTGTCATCCTTGGGTTTGGCGCCATGCTCCGCGCTCATACCCCATCGAGCAGCGAAGCCGCGTGTGGGCTCACCTCTTTCGGAACGCGGTCTATATACGCTGCCAGATTTTGCCCTTGAGACGAGTGCGGAGGAGGTAAATGTTCGAGGTGCCGACGTGGCGGACGAACAAGACGTTTGTGAAGCTGTGTGGGTCGAACATGGTTTGCAGAGCAAGCTGCGTGGATGTGCTAGTGTGGGTGTTCGAGTGGACAA
Source organism: Ustilago esculenta (assembly GCA_020827535.1). Classification (NCBI taxonomy): domain Eukaryota; kingdom Fungi; phylum Basidiomycota; class Ustilaginomycetes; order Ustilaginales; family Ustilaginaceae; genus Ustilago; species Ustilago esculenta. The sequence continues at coordinate 377,141 of JAAKGJ010000016.1, read as the reverse complement.
ACGCGACAACGCAGCGGCAGAGGTGGCAGCAGCAGCGACGGAAGTTCGCAGCATGCTTCAAAGCCACGTGTAAGCCGAGGAATCGGCTCGAAGCGTGGTGGATGTGGATGAGACGATGCAGCGGCTGAGGCAGATGTGGTGGAACAAGAAGAAACGAAGAAACCAAGAAACGAAGAAACAAATAATCAAATAATCAAATAAATGAAAAAACAAACAAACAAAGTGGAGAATTGCCAAGTCAGCATTATGTAAGCGCATTATTTATATATTTATATATATATTTATATTTATATATATATTTATATTTATTTATATATATATACACATGCTGCTCATTGCTGCGGCTGCTTCGCTCCTTCGCGTTTGCCCACCAGCAACCCGCATCGCTCTTTCGGCTGGGGCCACGTCAAGATGAAGGTGGTGGGTCTGCTAAGCGGCGGCAAAGACTCGTGCTACAATCTTGTCCACTGTGTTCAGCAAGGCCACCAACTCGTCGCACTCGCAACCCTTGCGCCGCCCGCTTCCAAGCATGAACTCGACTCGTACATGTATCAGACCGTCGGCCACGATGCGGTGCATCTTGTTGCCCAAGCCATGCGGCTTCCGCTGTATCGTCGAGTAATCAAAGGTACTGCGCTCAACCAACGCTCCCAGTACGGTTCTCGCACCCCCGCCACATCGTCAACCACCATCGCAACACCAGACAACACACTCGAGGATGAAACCGAAGACCTCTACCATCTCCTCATGGATGTCAAAACGCACCATCCCGACATCGAAGCCGTCTCGGTGGGAGCCATCCTCTCCAACTATCAAAGGGTCAGAGTCGAACATGTCGCTCTGCGTCCCCAACTCAATCTTGTTCCGCTGGCGTTTTTGTGGCAACGCTCGCAGCCCGAGTTGTATGCCGAGATGCTCGACGCCGGCTTGGTGTCGATTCTCATCAAGGTTGCCGGCATAGGTTTGGATGAGCGCGATCTCGGAAAGACGTTGCGTCACATGCATGCCAAGTTGCAACGCCTCTCGGCGATGTATGGAGCACACGTGTGCGGCGAGGGGGGAGAGTACGAGACATTGACGATTGATTCGCCACTGTTCGAAAAGAGCATCGAGGTGGGCGACGTGGAGAGCGTGGTGCATTCACATGGTGGTTTTGCAAGTGTCAGCTATCTCCGTTTGAAGAATGCAAACTTGGTCGAAAAGCACCGCGGAGAGCACCAAACAGCAAACGCCAAAACGCCGCCACTGCTCGATGTGGTCGGCAGCAAGACGCTCAAGGCTGTCCAACGCGGGATACATGCTTCGAAAGAGGCGCTCGAGCACCGCCTCAATCGTGTGCAAGTCAGTCACCATGTCGACTTTCCATCTGCTTCGATTCGTCGCCAGGGACGCTATGTGGTGCTGAGCAACATCACCGGCATTTCCCCCACGTCGTCTCAAAGTGTTTCCACCGAGGACCAAGTAACAAACGCATTCACCGCCATCCAACAACTGCTTGCATCATGCTCGGCTGGATTGGGAATAGAGCACATTGCACACATCAACCTCTTCCTTCGGTCGCAGACGCTGTTCGCGCGCATCAACTCGATCTACCGCACCCTGTTTGGTGTTTCGCCTCCCACGCGTGCTTGCGTAGCACTACCTGCACTCCCGACCAACTGCGATCTGATGATCAACGCCATCGCATTCGACGACCCAGACTGCGCATTCGATCGACGCGCGCTTCACGTTCAGGCTCGTTCGTTCTGGGCGCCCGCCAACATCGGACCGTATTCGCAGAGCGTTGTGCAAGCCGAGAAGATCTGGATTGCTGGTCAGATCGGGCTGGTGCCCTCCGACCTCAGCCTTCCAGAGGGTGATGGAAACGTGGAATTGCAGGCCGCGTTGAGTATCCAACATGCGAGGAGGATTTTGAAGGCGACGCTCAATGATATGGGCGGAAGAAGTGTGCACAAGGCATGGGTTGAGGGCGGGTTGTGTTGGGTCGAACAACCAAGTGGGAGGGTTGAGGTTGCGCGACGTGCGTGGTTGAGTCAAGCTTGTGCATTCGACGACGCGGATGACGATGAACAAGAGGAGGCAGCGCGAGAGCGAGGCTGGTTGGGGCAGACACATTGCATTCGAGAACGATTGCCGCCGATGCTAATCGTGACGCTGCCTCATGGAGCTCTGCCTCGAAGCGCTGCGATCGAATGGCAACTCACTGCACACACCGGTCGAATCCCCCCTCCGCTTCAACTCAACTCGGACCAACCCTCGTCGTCGTCGTCGCCGTCGTCGTCGTCCAAGTCTGCCGATTGCGACGATGATGACGATGACGACGAGGAAAACACACCCGGATCAGACGCCACCGACGTATCCATCACGCAAACCACCGCCATCCTCACCCACAACCACCTCGCCTTCGAAATCGTCCACACCACCACCCGCTCCAGCTCCGCAAAAACCTCGTTTGGCATCCTCACCCTCCGCCACCTCCCCTCCCCACCCCCCACACACCAACCCCACCCATCCTCCACCCTCGCCGCTTCAATCCACACGCTTCAAGACGCAGCGTACGCAATCCAACTCTTGCGTCCATGCTCAACACCTTCGCACCAAACCGCTGGCTTGACCCTGCTCAACCATCTTCTCTCCGCCAACAGCGCAGAATCCACATGGCCACACCAAACGCAGCTTGTTCGTTGCGACGCGATCCACACTTTCGCACAAGACTCGACCGCACAAGCGGTAGACCTGGCGCTTGTATGGCACGGGATCTGATCCCACATCTCGAACGCGCATAACAAGACAAACAAAGAAGAAGACGGAAAAAAAATGTGAGCTGGTGAGCTGGTGAGCTGGTGAGCTGGCTCGATGAAACAATCCATTTTGGTGTGAATGCGTGTGACTAACGTGCGCTACTCGCCGCACCACAACCCGACGCAGGCGGCGGCTGCAGAGTGTCGACCAACTCCTTGAACTGAGACACGATCTCCCTCTCCTTCTTGGCCTTTTCCTCCGCCTGCAATCTCAGCATGGTGCGCTTCTCCTCTGCGGAAATCACCTGATTCTCCTTCCTCATGCGAACCGCATTCATACGATGGTGTCTGCTTCCGCTCATCACATAGCCCGCCTTTTCATACGCTTCGATCTGTTCGGACGTGAGACCGATCTCTCCACGTCTAGGAATGCGTTTTCCGTCTTGGACGTACGAAGCCATGGCGGACCCTTCGCCGGGTAGCAACGCTCCACCGTACGCACGAGGATGCACACACTTGCCGTCGGAAGCGATCGTGGGCAGAGAGGGACCTACTTGGACGTCCGAGTCGGTTGACGAGGTTGAGTTACGGCGAGCGTGTGTGGCAGCTTTGCTGTGTTTCTGCTGATCAGAGTCGGACTCGGAGTCAGAGCTTGACGTGGAGTGATGACGGCTGCTGCTGTGTCGCTTATCCGAAGCGTGTCGATGACGACCACTCGAACGGCTGGATCGATGACGATGGCTTCTAGAAGACGACGAGTGGTGCTTGTCACTACGCTTGCTGTCATGTCGATGTTTGTCGCGGTGTCGGCTGCTGCGCCTTCGCTTGTCGCGTTCTTCATCGCTGTCTGGTGTGGGATGAGGCGGACTGGGTGGCCAGATGGATACGGTTGAATTGTTGCGCTGCTCATTGCGGGAGCTAAAGAAGCCACCATCACCACCGCGCTGGTTGGCGCTGGAAGCCATGGACGAAGCATACGGGTGGCGAGGCAACCGCCTCCACTGTGCAGCGCCATACTCTGCCGAAGCGTTCGAACGCGCATTGTCTGTAACCCCATCACTGGCAGCATCAAAGTACCTGCCACCAGATCGCGATGGACCGCTACCACGCGACGGCGCATACCCACCGCGTCCATCCCTCCGCCACCTATCATCGCATGGATCATGCTGCGCACGATCCGGCATCGCATCCGATCGCTCGCGCGGAGGCGGTACCCATCGATCGAATTGAGGTTGTGGCGGGCGTCGATCTGGATGTGTATATGGACGTGCAGAACGCACGCTCGACGACGATGGCGCGTCTTGGTACGAAGGTGAGCCGCGTCGCTGTCTCGGACTTGTACGCTCTCCTGCATCAGCTCGGGGAGATGAGCTTCGGGAACGGTGTCGACGTGTGCTTGCACCAGGATGGTGTGGCTCTTGGTCGTCGGGTCGAGATTTTCGTTTGGAAGCGAGCAGACGTGATCGCAGTTGCTGCTCGCGGTGGAGCTGGTGCGACGACGAAGCTTGGTCGAGGTTGGGTGCTGAGCTCGATACGGTTTGCACGTCTGCATTCGCACCAAAGCGCGCTGCGAACGTGGACATGATGCTCAAGATGCGCGGGAATGCGAATGGGGGTGGGTGAATGATGAGCATCAAGAGAGCAAGCAGATGGAGAAGACAACTTGACGCCACCGACTCAGCCGCATGTGTCCACACTGTTAGATCGCCGCTGCGTCTCCGCTGTTAGATCGCAGACACGCTTGTCCCGTGCGAGTGGAACAAACACACGCTGAGCTGGAGCCAAACCGTCGAGTATACGCGCACAGACTCTCTTCTTGCTCTCTTCTTCCTCTCCTCCACCTCTCTTCCTCCTCTCCTCCACCTCTCTTCCTCCTCTCTTCCTCCTCGGTCTGGTTGCGCTCACCATCATCGTCCTGCCGACGTTTGCTGCCCACTCGACCGCTCTTCGCTCGTGCCCATCTTTTGCTTGAGGAGCAACACATTCAACATGCCACAAACGTCGCTCCGAGGCTCGTTGGCCTCTTTGCTGTCGCTTCTGCTGGTTGCCACTCTTGCGCTGTTGGCCAGCTTCACCTCGGCTCTGCCCTCGGCTACCGGAAACCGCGTCCTCGTTGTGGTCGACCACACCGCTCGCGACACATACTCGTCCTTCGTCACCTCGCTCACCTCGCGCGGATACCGCGTCGACTTCAAGGCTGCGCGCGATGTCAAGCCGCTGCTCGTGGAACACGATGTGCTCTCGTACGACCATCTCGTGCTTTTGTCTCCTTCCGCCAAGTCGCTTGCGTCCGACATTTCGGCGCAGCAGCTTGTCGAGTTTCTCAAGAGCGGCGGAAACATGATCGTCGGTCTGGACTCGAGCGTCAGCGAGATGCAAAGAGACCTGGCACGAGAATTCTCACTCGAGTTTGAGCACAACGGCTCCGCGCTCGTGGACCACTTCCGTTACAGTGCCAAACTGGATGCCGGTAACCATACCACCGTGCTCGTTGGTGCCAACAACAATCACACACGCTTGAGTGCAGGCGGGTTGGTGCACAATCCAAACGTGTTCTCCGAACACACTCTGCGCGAAGCTAGCCACAAACCATTGCTGTATCGCGGCCTTGTCCACCGTGTGGGTGCTAATCCGCTCGCCTTCCCGCTCGTTTTGCCACCTGCGACAAGTTACTCGTCCGAGGTGCCGGTGCTGGTTGAGCAAGAGCATGTCGTGACCCAATCCACTGTGTATTCTACGCCTGCTGCCGTCACGGTTACGACCACCAGGATCGTCGAGCGCGAAACGCAGGTTTCCGAAGTGGTCTCGACTCCTCGTGCAGTGCCCACGCTCATCAAGACGCAGACGCCTTCCAAGCTGGGCAAGAACGCATGGGTGGCCAAGAACCGTGCAGCTCTCGAGCCGCTCGACGCACGAAAGGAGCTGGTTGCCGGTGTGGCCACATCGGCTTCTGCTGGCAATCCAATCGTGTCGCTGGTGTCTGGCTTCCAACTCGGCTCGAACAGTGCGCGTGCGGTCTTCCTCGGCTCGACTGCCATGCTCTCGAATGAATTCCTCTCGGAAACGTCGTCGATCAACAGTGCTGTTGCGACGGACCTGACGAGCTGGACATTCCAAGAGAAATCGGTTCTCAAAGTCGTCGCCACCAACCATGCGCGCGTCAAGTGTTCCCCAACCGACACTCGCCAAGACTACGAAGAGTCTCAACTCGGAAACAACATGTATCGCATCAAAGACTACGTCCACTACACCATCGACCTCGTCCAACACCATCCCAAACTCGGCTGGATGCCCGCGGACAACAACCTCGATGTTCAAGTCGCTTTCAAAATGCTCGACCCCTACATCACCGCACACCTCACCCCAGTCAACCCATCCAACTTTACCCACACCATCGCTACCCCCGTCGCAAACCATTCCCAACCCAATGCGTTTACTAGGTTCGAATCCACTTTCCAGCTGCCCGATCGACATGGTGTGTTTACGTTCCATCTCAACTTCAAGCGCGTCGGTCTGTCGTTTATCGACACCAAGGATACCGCTCCTGTGAGACCGTTCAACCACGATGAATATCCCAGGTTCCTCAGCTCGAGTTGGCCGTACATCACCGGTGCGTTTAGCACCGTCGTCGGCTTCCTCGTGTTCGTGTTCATCTGGTTGACTGTCCGAGACGAGCCTAGTTCGTGCAAGAAAAACAACTAAATGCGATGGTTTGTTTGCTTAGTTACAACAATGCGTTGTCTTGCCATGCATCGTCAGAGGAGACTTGGTTTTCGGTAGAGTTTGCATGTGTGGTCGACTGGACTCGTTTGTTTGGACTACCACTGTTGAGCTTGAACCTGGCTACAGGTACTCCTTTGCTGGTTCTGGCACAAGTTGGTGCATCGTATACAAACATCGCTGAACGAACACCCACAACCATCCACCTCGTCCCCACAACAAGAGAGCGAATACCCGCACACATCACCACCCCAGACCAGCACCGACGTAGCAACGAAACATATCGACAACCAAACCACCACTTGGAACGCACCCTCGTGCCACCCCCTCCCGACCGACGTGTGCATGTTTGTTGTGGAAACCATGCAGATCTTGCAACCATACACCACTGTATTGGTGGAGCACCATGTTTCGCCAGCCGTGTTCGTCCGAGACGTGGAGGAGATGCTTGCATGTCGCAGAGAGTGCTGAGAGTGTGCGGGTGGGGTGTGGACCAAGGTGGGCGAAGATGTGGAGCCACATGTCGGGGGGGAGGCGGAACAGCGGAGAGGTTGGCGAGCATGCCGGGGGGTTGGGTGTGGATGGGTTGGCGCGATTCGTTGTCTGCTTTGGACCAGACGATTGTGGCTTGCCCATGCTTCTATGGTAACATCGAGTCGAGCACAGAGAGCGAGCAAGGGAGGCAGGGAGAGAACGAAGCAAGTGACACATGGTGAATGCACTCGGCTGAAACACTGAGTCTCCACAATCCTCCCCTCCTCCCCTCCTCCCCTCCTCCCCATCCAACCGCATCACCACCACCTTCTCTTCGCAGTTCAAACCACACACTCAGTTGACGCTATTCCCAAGCTTGCAATCATAACGTGTTCGTGCATTCAAAACAAAACGAGTGTGATGAAAAGAAACCCCGCCCCCCGCCCCCCCCCCCCCCCCCGACGGTTGATATAAAACCGTACTCGAGAGATGCAAACCACATATACGAATAGCTCGATGCTGAAAACCCCCGCGCAACCATAACCCGATTCTAGAGTAAGTAAGTTTGGCTGGTACCAAAGACGCGGAAGAGAGAATGCAAAGATTAGGCAGCAAGATGACAACGATCAAGAAGTGCTTGATAGACAAACTTGTACGCCCACAAGTTGCCCTTCATCCGTCGAATATCAACACTATACAAACCGGGCAGATTCTTGATCCTGGTAACTTCCACCGAGAATCGGATCTCCTGACCACCATCAACCGACGCATCTCCATACAACGGAGACGGCTGATTCTCATCCTGCCCCAGATCACCCGCAACCGTACTACTCGAAACCACACTCGACGATGTCCCCTTTGCACCCGTCACACCCGTCTGATACGACCCACGTCGCAAAAAACTTCGCAACGATCCCCCCCCTCCTCCTCCTCCTCCTCCTCCTCCCCCCGACACGCCCGTCCCCGGCATCAACAACTCGCGATGACTCATCCGCGAACACCGCTCCAAATCAGCCTGACTCGGCGGAAACACCGAACTCCGAATACTCATCCCAATCCCCTGCGTCGCACTCATCAACGTCTTGGCTCGCTTTCGACGCACACATTCCAGCTTGAAATCCTCGTCCTTTTCCTTGCGTATGTCGATGCCCATTTCGTACAGCACACGCTGCACCTCTTTCAGCACCTCTGTCGGTGATCGTGATGTGAGGGCGGATTGGTCGACCGCACCCAGATGGTAGCGCAATCGCGTTTCGTTGAAGTGTACCTTGGATGGTGAGCAAGCAGATGCATCGGATTGTTGGTGTTGAGTGTTGGACCCGAGTGCAGGTGATGCAGTCGATGAGTCGATGACAGATGCGTTGGATGCGTTGGATGCGTTGGATACCGCTGACAGTGATGCCTTTGGCGTCGTCTGCTGCTGAACCGTCGAAGCACTCGACTTGATCCTCTCGCCTTCCGCAACCGATGCATCGGTAACATTGGTAAGCTGCGTCATCTCCGTCGCCTCGCTATTCTCACTATGCGTGCCCGAAGTTGAACGCGACGACGGCACCGAAGAAACCCCACTCATCCCCCCTCCACTACCAGTCTGTGCTTCAGCATGACGACTCACGCCATTCTGCACCCCCGTCACAACCACCGACGGCATTGCCATCGTACCCGCGCCCAGACTTAAACACGTACCCGACCTCTCAAACGGTCCCAACGGCGGTTGTTCGTTGAAAGTGCCTCTCGAAAGACTCTTCTTGCGGAACCAATCCATCACCTTTTTCGCCGCACTACTCGAAGGGCCAGCGGTGGATGTGCTGGTGATTGTGGACCCATCGTAGAACGTCTTATCCTGTTCTTGCTGTTCTTGCTGCTGCTGTTGTTGTGATTGTTGCTGCGCGCCAAGTTGGAAATGCGAATCGCGCGAGCTTCCCGTGACAGGACGCGAAGAAGAAACACTGTTTCTTGCAACCGCCAAGTTGTTCGACTCCTTGTGCTGCTTTGACACAACAACATGCTGCTGACCAGTGGCGCTCGAATCATTCTTTCGATGCGGTGGGAACGAATCATCCTTGGCCGAGTGAGGAGGATTGTTAGTCTCCAGCGCACGAGCACGGTCAGCAACCGCAGACGAGGTTTCTCCAGCAACCCGACCCACAACAAGACTCATGGCCTTGCGACGAGTGTTCTTGTTGACCCCACCAGAGCTGGACGCACGGTCGAGAACCGGTCGCGACACGCTGTTCCTGTTTCCCTTGTCGACGTGTGCTTCCGAGCCAGTTGATGCGGTGTTTTCGTTGGTGAGGCCAACGCCATTCGACTGGTTGGCAGCGTTGGAGCCCAACAGTCGCGAGAGGAAGAACTTGTCGGTAGACATGCCCTTGCGATGGCGTGTCGCCGACGTCGCAGTCTTGTCTGTCGTGATGGCGCGAGTAGACGACGGAGGCCGGTTCGAATTTGCAGCAACCGAAGCAGATGAGGCGTCGACAGCGTTGCTGCACGCGACGGAACCATCAGCGGAGACGGTGCGGTGGTTGACGGCAGAAGGGAAGCCCACCGACTCGCCAGCAGACAGCGCGTTCGAGATCACACGTTGACTCGAGCTCGACGCGACACGAGCGCCTTGACCGGCATTGCCTGCGTCGACATTGAGACGGCTACTTGTACTAGCCTCGCTGGGCACTCGAGCCCTACCACCTGATGCAGTGGGCTGAGCCCGTTCTGCGGCCAATGGCGTCTGGTTCTGCTCGAGAACAGGCGAGGGCACAGATACACGCGAGGCGGAGCTAGCAGACCCAGAGCGCATCAACTCTTTCTCGCCACAGCTCTGCAAACCCGATCTACCATCAATCGCACCTTCTCCCTCGAGCACAACCGCAGACACACCCGACACAGTCTTGACCGACACAGACTGAACCACCGAAGACGCCCCAGCGACAGCACCCAACTTGTCGACGCCAACCTTTGCCCGTTCGGTCTCCGAAATGCGCGAAGCAGTGCTGCCAACACTCACTTTGCGGTGCGACTGCGAAGCTTGGCGAGAGCCAGGCGCAGATCCAAGCGCCGACGACGCCGATTCTTTGCCGGGACGCTCCTCGGTGGCGTACTCGAGCTGGATGGTGTGGCGCTGAACCTTTTGCGCAGCCGGTTTGCGTTGTTCGGCTTCGCGAGCAGCGGAAACGGGAGACGTGGCACACTTTTGCGCGTTGGATGGTGCAGCATTGGCACCGTCGTCGAGACGAGTGCGTGGTTCGCCGCGAGCGTTTCCAAGTGCCGTGACTGGATCCACGAGCGATGACGCAGCGCCGATGGCAACGCGTGGAAGCGGGGCACTGACGGTCTCTGGTGGAACAACAACCGTTTGGACTGGAGCGGAGGGAGGCATGGATGACGCGGTGACACGCGGGGGAGGCATGCTTGCATCTGCGCCCCTGCTAGCACTGCCAACAGGCTCGTAGAGACGATCGGGGACGGTGGCACTGACGGGCAGCGTCTGTCGATGAGAAGCCACGGCGGCAACGGCCGAGTTGGTGGTGTAAGCAGTGCCGACGGGCAGATGCGACACATTCTGACGCACGGACTGGCTGCGCTCCATTTGGTGACGACGCTGCTGCTCTTGGAGCTGTTGCTGATACATCATCTGCTGGCGGTACATCTGTCGCTTCTTGGTCTGCTGCTCCATAGCGGCTCGCTCCAGATCCTCGACCGAGAACTTGAAGAGCTCGCGGTAATTGCGGAGCCAGCTGTGCTGCATGACCTGTTCCAGCGTGGCTCGACGGGTGGGATCGGGAACGAGCATGCGGGAGAGCAGGTCACGAGGCTGAGCAGTAATGTACTCTGGGAACGAGAGGGGAGTAGCAAGGATGTACTTGTACAGCAAGTTGATGTTGTCTCCGTCCGGGTTGGCGGGGTCGTCATCGAAGGGGAGATAACCGGCAAGCATAGCATACAGAATCACACCACACGACCAGACGTCGACGGCGGAACCGGCATAGAGACCATCTTGCACGACGAGCTCGGGAGCGGCATAGCACGGCGAGCCGCAACTGGTAGCCATGAGATCGTCACGCTTGTCCTCAAAATTGTTGGCAAAGCCAAAGTCGGTAATGATAACGTTGCGATTACGATCGAGGAGCAAATTCTCGAGCTTGAGATCGCGATGAACAATCTTCTTCTGGTGAAGGTACGAGACGCCAGAGATGAGCTGCGCAAAGAGGCGACAAGCATGCTCCTCTTTCAGGTACTTGTGGGCGAGAATATGGTCAAAGAGCTCGCCACCGTTGGCATACTCAAGCACGATGCCGATGTAACGGTCGGACTCGATGACCTCGTAGAGACGCACAATGTTGGGATGGCGCACATCCTTGAGCACCTGGATCTCGCGTTCTACCTTGGACATCTTTGCGGGATCCTTGTTGGCAGTGTCGTCGAGATTGAGTGGCGCAGCGTCTGTTGGAACCTTGTCGCGCTTGATGAGCTTGACGGCGACCTCCTCGCCCCACTCCTTGTGAACGCCAAGTTTGACCTTTCCGAACTCGCCCTCGCCGAGGGTCTGGAGCAAGAGATAGTTGCCAAAGTGGACTTGCTGTCGACGTGGGTGGGCGGCAAAGTAGGAAAGCGCGGCTGGCGAAGTGATGGGGATGCCCGAGGAGATGGCGTGACTAGTGGTGGGGTCGATGGGAGCGGGGATGGGAGCAGAGGAGGTGTTGTGGCTGGCGGACATGGTTGGGTGGGCGCTTGCTCTGCGTTCGGAGTAGTTGGCGTTCATGCTTTCAAAGACGTTGGAGGCGCCTCCGGCAGTAGCAGCCGAAGCAGCATCGTGCGCCGGCGAGGAGGCGTGCTCGGTCGGGGTGGGCATGGCAGAGACAGGCCTGTGGGAATGGGACTGGCCACCTGTAGCGAGCTTGCTTGGGGGATGCTGCGCAAAAGCGGGAGTGGGAGTGGCAGCGGCAGTGGCAGCGGCAGCGGCGGACGAAGGAGGAGGCGTGGCGGTGGAAGGCAGCTGCATAGCGGCTGCGGCGCTGGCCATGCTGGTGAAGCCGGGTGGGTTGTGAGGAGCGTAGCTGCTACGGGAAGAGGTGGAAGCGGTGCGGGCGACCGAGGGAGGCACGCTGGAGCCCGAGAGTTTGCGGGATGAAGTGGCGGGTTGGTCGTGGAAGACGTGAGGAGGTGAGGCGGGGGGCGAAGGATAGCCGGGCGATCGCATGGAATCGGCGTCGTAAGTAGCTGAGGGAGACGAAGCAGGCTGATGACGGATGGCTAAGCCAGGAGAGGCTGGGGGCGAAGGATGGTGGGAATGGGGCGACATTGTGGCAGGATGAGGACAGAGCAGTCCAGCTCGATAGACGGGGTTGGGGTTGGCTTTATGGGAGAAGAGCAGCTGGAATGCAGGGCGACACGAGGAAAGGACGGGAGAAGGGGGCGCTAGCTGAGCAGGCAAGCTAGTTTAGGCGCTACAGGAGCGAGACGGAGGGCGTGTTGGAGGTATGTATGCTGTTTGGGGTGAGCATAAAATACGGGGTGTGCGGCGGCTGAAAGAGGTATTTGGGGGGTAGCTGGTTGATGGTATTGAGTGTATGGGAAGCGAGTTGAGAGGGATAAAGAGAGGGCGATACAACAGGGACGCCAGGTGACGGACGCAACGGATGATGATGATGGTATGTTGATGAAGCTGGAGCGATTGATACGGACGCGAATGGTGGCGCGATTGATGACGAGGACGGAGTGGGTGGACGACAAAAAGCAAAGAAAAAGGCAAGAGACGAAGCTGGGCAGCGACGAAACGGCAGATAGAGTGCGAGTTGAAGAAGAGATCCGAGGGGACGCAGTGCGAACCAAGGCGAGAGGATGGATGCTCGAGATGCTCGAGCGTATGATGGTGGTGACGACGAGAGCGCGACGAGAGCGCGACGGGCGGATGCTGGCGAACGTAGGGAGAGCTGCGCTGTAGGATGAAGGCGGTAAGAGGAGAGGAGAGGAGAGGAGCGAGGAAAGGAGAGACAAGCAGTGGCGCCAGAGATGAGGGTGGCAAAGCGAAGCGTCGAGGCGAAGCGTGTGTGTGTGATGGGTGGGGTGTGTGTGCGTGTGTGCTGCGTGTGTCAAGTGTGCTGCGTGTGTGATGTGTGTGATGTGTGTGATGTGTGTGATGTGTGTATGCGTGTGTGTGCGTGTATGAAAGGGTGGGTGTGATTCTTGTGACTGTAGCGAGGGAGTGTGGGTTGCGTTTTGTGGGTTGTGCGTGTGTGTGTGGATATTTGGGAAAGGGCGTCGAGTCGGACCTGGAAAAATGGCGAAAAGGCGCGAGAGGAGAGAAAAGGAATCGACTGCCGAGCGCCAAAGCCAAGACTGAGCAGCCATGCCTAGCCGTGAAAAGTGCAGAATGCAGATTGCCTTACTGCCTATTGCCTACTGCCTACTGCCTATACTGCCTATACTGCCTATACTGCCTATACTGCCTATACAGCCCAACTGTCTGAGTGGAAAGATCAGTGTTTTCGCCGTCGCCTCGCACACACACACGTATCCAAGGAGCGATGCAGGGCGCAATAGCGAACAAAAGATGGTTTCGATGCAGCAACCATACGCAAGGGGGGAGGCGACGCAAGAGGCGAGGTCAGGTTTCTATTTGCGTGCACGCCAGAGTGTAAAAGCCCAGCCGAAATGAACGAATGCTGCGAGTGCTGGCAGCCGCAGGGGCTCGCAGCGCTGGCTGGGTGTGTGTGTGTGTGTGTGTGTGTGCAATCATGAATAAACGCAAAACGGAAAAAGCGAAAATCCATCCGAGACAAGCGAGGCGTACAGCACTGTACATACAAAATTAATTGCAGAAACCGAAAACGTTGCAGTGTTGCGGTGTTGCGGTGTTGCGGTGTTGCGGCTAGTGTGCGGCTGGTGTGTGGCTGGTGTGCTGCTTCCCACCACTCAACTTGACCGAGCCGTGCCAATCCAGCCGCCAGCGCCCGGCTGTCGATCAAACCTGGGCCGCCGCGCCGCACTTGCCCTCGTTTCTTGTTCTTGTTTCGGAGCTGGCGGGGCGTGTGAGCAAGGTAAGGTACAGTACATTACCAAGCTTGCAGGCACGGGACAGCGCATTCCACAGCAACCAAACCACGCGCAAGATTGGCATTCGGTTTCCACACGCACTCTCTCGCCCTCGCCCTCGCCCTCGCTCTCACTCGTTGTTTCAATCAGTGCAGCTCTAGCCGTACTCGACTCGGCTCGCGCGCTTCCTTGGTTCGCGCGCTCCAGTTCGCCACCATGCGCGCAAAGCCACTCGACCACCGACATGCGAGTGGGACGCAAGACGCAAGCACACCATGCGTAAGCAGGCGGCGCGTCGTTCGCTTTTTTCCGTACTTGGACATGCGCAAAACGTCGACGCGACAATGCTCCTTGGCAGATGCGCGCCGCGCCGCCCCCTCGTCCCGTTGCCGTGCAGCACTGCAGCACTGCAACGTTGGCAGCGCCGTGTCTGCGTGCTGTGCCAACCCACTCACGACTCGCTTCGAATGCGCGTCGTGGCGATGCAACCATGCCAACCACCGATCGAATCAAACCACCACCCGCTGCTCGCTGTCGAGTCTCGCAGCGCTGCTTTTCCCGGTCTCGACGCGCATGCTCCAACCCAAAGCGCAACAACACAGTCACCGCGGCGTCCACGCTGTGTCGAGTCCAACCCACCGCCTCAGTGGCTACATGCGATCCGCACACCACTGCCTGCAACCACAATACCACACCGGACGAGAGCGCGCGCGATGGCATTTGGACGCATCGGCGCGAGTGCATCACTAGCTCTGTGTGGGCGTGGCTTTAGCACGTCTCAGCTCTCAGCCCAAACACTCGCACGCCAGCAGCAGTGCGTTTGGCCCAAATCGTTAGATTGTGCCGTCGTGGCTCGAATCACGTGTGGATGGCAATCATTTACGCGTGCGCAAACAACGCGTGTGCAAACAACGCGTGTGCTAACAACGCGTGTGCGATGCACCACAATTCCAAAATTGAATACAGGAATCACACAATGTGTGAAGCGTGAATTATGAATGCTGAATGGATTCGATTTGCCAAACTCTTTACGCCAACCGATGCTGAGTCGATCGAGTCGATCGAGTCGATTCGCCACCCATCCCATCCCATATACACCATCATATACACCATCATATACACCATCATATACACCATCATCTTGTGTGCCGCCGTCCCAGCACTGTCTGCAAACATGTTCCGGCTCTGAACGCTGCGTCGAGAACAGCTCCAACATTTGCATATCCCATCCTCGTCCGCTGCTCATCCGCTCGGCAAGCCGCTTGGCATCAATGAACTCGGCCGCGATTCATTCGGCGCATCTCATCGCACAGTTTGAAACCCAGCACCAACACCAACAACACCCGCCTCCCCAGTATCCTTCCGAGCTTCCGTTTGGCTCTTGCACGCCTGGTCCATTCGGTGGAGCTGCAGCTGCGACCCAGCACGCCCAGCGCTTCGTATCGTCGCCTGCACACCAACTTGCATGCTCTTCTCCCGACGCGTTTGGTGCCCACAACCACATGTGCCACTTGGACGATGCGGATGCCAGCCGTGCAGCCGCGCCACACCCAACCCATTTCACCCACAGTGCAGCCTGCCCGCAGCCGGGTGCGTCCACATGCGCGTCACGTGCTGTGTACCAGCCTCGTGCGCTCACACAGTACGACTACCCCGGTGGATGGGGAGCACAGACGTTCAGTGGTGTAGGCGGCCTCACCCAGGACAGTGCAACACGTGTGGCTACGCTGCAGGCCAAGTTGAACCAAAGACTGGGCCCCGAGTATCTCTCGCAACGCCCCGGTCCCGGTGGAGGCAAGAAGCTCACGTACATCGAAGGCTGGAAGCTTGTTGACCTGGCGAACGAGGTGTTTGGCTTCAACGGATGGTCCACCACCATTGTACGTCTGGATGTCGACTTTCTGGATTGCTCGCCCGACGGCTCGCGCTTCAACGCCGGCGTCAGCTGCGTCGTGCGAGTCACGCTGCGCGACGGTGCTTTCCACGAAGATATCGGCTACGGCAGCGCGGACAATGCGAGACAGAAACACGCTGCGCTCGAAAAGGGAAAGAAGGAGGCGGTCACCGATGCCACAAAGCGTGCGCTCAAAAACTTTGGCAAGCTGCTCGGCAACTGCACCTACGATCACCAGTATTCGGCGAATGCGCTCAAGGTCACCAACCCGCCACCCAAGTTTGACGCCTCGGAACTGCATCGCCGACCAGAGCTGCGTGCTCCCCAGCCGCCGCCACCGCCGCCACCGCCGCCGCCTCAACCGCCACAACAGCACAAGCACGTCTCGGCGACAAGAACACCACGGCGTGGCGCACCCTCGGTACGCACATCCAACGCCGACGATGCACCAGTGTGTTGGTCCAATGCATCAATACCAGCTGCATCGTCGGCTTGTTGCACGCCATCAAGATCGACTGTCAACACCCCGGACGTGTGTCGACGTAGCGTCGCGGACCACGAAAGCGCGATCGAATGCCGAGCAGCCGACGAGCCATGCAAGCACGACATATCCGAACGACAGCAACGCTCCCTGCTCGCGCGACAAGCCTACCTGGAGCGCCAACAAGCCGAAGCACGAAAATCCACGCCGCTCAGCCCGCCAGCCGAATCGCACCACATTGTCACGCCGACGAGTGCAAACGCACCACATGCACGACGCCAACGCGCTGCAGTCCAGGTGGAGTTTGGTTCGGATGCGTTCGACGATGGGCTGAGCGATGTGCTTGCGACGTACGACGAGACGCAGATGGGCGAGGCGGAAGCTGCGTCGTGTGCGCTCGAGATGGAGATCGACGAGGCGCAGCAGCAGCACCACCAGCACCAGCACCAGCACCAGCACCAGCACCAGCAGCGGGGTGACGGGGCGGGTGGTGGGGATGACGAGATGGCGGATGCGAGTGGTTTGCATCCAAACCACAATGGTGCCGACGATAGCGGGGTTGCGTTTTCGGTGTGCGAGACGGGCGACAAGCATGTGGTGGTAAAACACGAACAGATCAAGCCAGACGAGAGGCGCACGAGTGGCGCTCAACCGATGGCGGACGAGATGAGACGTTCGACGAGCGCGGTCAAGCAGGTCAAGAAGGAAGCAGCAAAGGCACCTCGGCGAGCGGGAAGCGTGGGACGCTTCATCTCACCACCACCACCATCACCACCGCCGATGGCGGTGGCTCAGCTGACTTCGAACGTGTGTGTGGGCAGTGGCGGATCGAATGGAATGCGGAATGGCACGACGTCTCTGTCGGCGGCATCTTCAGGCGGATGGAGTGGGATGCAGAACCAGCCGTGTCGACGCATGCATTCGACCACGTTGGGTGGCATGGGCGGTGTGGAAGGCCGCGCCAAAGTAGTAGCACCAGGCGAGGCTGCGAGAGGCGTCAAACGGCCGAGCGAAGCGGCGATGGAAGACGCAAGAGCGTTTGCTCCACCACCGGCGCCCCACACAGCGGTGGCTGGCAACGGTGTGGTGCGTCGCACATGAAACACACACACCGCATTTGCGCGGTTGTATCATTTGGCAATCAATCTGAATCAATCTGAATCAATCTGAATCAATCTGAATCAATCTGAATCAATCGCATTCGGTCAGCATTCGCACTTTGTGGTTTGAGCAACGAGCGAGGCAGACAGGCAGACAGACACACACACACATATACATCCACATCCACATCCACATCCACGCACGCACACGAATCGGGGCGACGGCGGATGCAGAATTGGAAAAGAAAAGAAAAGAAAAGAAAAGAAAAGAAAGAAATCCGAATCATGAATGCGAAAACGGCCGCGGTGGCCAAGCGAATCCACGAATCGCAGCGCAGTGATACGCGCCGATTAAATCAGTATTTGCATTTATTTGCATTTATTTGCATTTATTTGCATTATCTGTCTGTCTGTCTGTCTGTCTGTCTCTGTCTCTCTCTCTGTTTGGCATCGCCTCTTCCTTGCCTTCCCCCTTCCACCCTCGTCCACCAAGCATTCTCTCGTTGCCAACCCACCCACGCCCAAACATGTCAACGTCGCAGCCCAAGCCGTTGCCCTTCTACGCACAGTTCACCGCTGGCGCCATCGCCGGTGTCACCGAACTGCTGTGTCTGTATCCGCTCGATGTGGTCAAAACACGCATGCAACTCCAGGGCAACGCCGCCGTCGCCGGTGCAGAACACTACAACGGAATGGTGGATGCATTTCGAAAGATCATTGCCAGCGAAGGGTAAGTCCATCCCCCGTTCCTTTTCTTGTTTTGCCCCGACTTGGATGCATGTGCTGACGGTTTTTTGTTTGTTTGTTTGGTTGGTTGGTTGGTTGGTTGGTTGGTTGGCGTGTGTGGCGATAGAGCTGGACGTTTGTACCGAGGGTTGGTGCCGCCGTTGATGTTGGAAGCACCGAAGCGTGCGGTCAAGTTTGCTGCGAATGACTTCTGGGGGAAGACGTACAAGTCTCTCACCGGACACGACAAAATGACCCAGTCTCTCTCCATCCTCACCGGCTGTTCTGCCGGTGCCACCGAATCCGTCGTCGTCGTCCCCTTCGAACTCGTCAAGATTCGACTCCAGGACAAAGCCCAAGCACACCTCTACACCGGTCCTATGGACGTCGTTTCCAAGATCATCAAAGCCGACGGTCTGCTCGGCCTCTACGCCGGACTCGAATCCACCTTCTGGCGCCACGTACTCTGGAACGGCGGCTACTTCTCCGTCATCCACGCCCTCCGCGCCCAAATGCCCAAACCCCAATCCAAACCCGAACAACTCCGCAACGACTTCTTCTGCGGCGCCATCGGTGGAACCGTCGGCACCATGCTCAACACCCCCGCCGACGTCGTCAAAAGTCGAATCCAAAACACCCCCAACCTAAAAGGCATCCCCAGAAAATACAACTGGACCTTCCCCAGCATCGCCCTCATCGCCAAGGAGGAAGGCTTCGCCGCTTTGTACAAGGGCTTCACCCCCAAGGTTCTCCGTCTTGCCCCAGGTGGCGGTGTACTCTTGCTCGTCGTCGAGGTCGTACTCTCCCAGTTTAGATCCGCGCTCGGTCCTCCTTATATCTAGACCCCCCCCCGCATCGTCACAGCTTCAAGCATGTGGACTGTATCAATTATCTATCCCAACACTCCGTCGTTTCGTCCAGCTCTAGACGGTTTCCAACCAACCAACCAACCCCCCGCCTTTTGAAATGCAGCATACATTCACACATGGAATCACACCCACAACCACACTCTACCAAGTGCATTGCGAAAAGAAACAGAAGGAAAAGCAAAACGTTACGATTGCGATTGCGATTGCGCCGGATTGGATTCGACTGTTTTTTTTTGCAAACACAGATGCATGCTACACTGAGAAACGTTGGAAACATGTTGCAAACACACCCATTTCGACACGAATGAGCGTTTGGGGGGTTATAGTTCAAACTTGAACGCATCGTCTTCCGAATCTCTGCGCTTCAGCAGTTGCGTGGGTTGGTGCGCAGTCGTGGTTGCGTTTGCAGTGGGGGGGTTGAAGCGCGATATGTGGGAGGGGGGCGGGTGTTTTGAGATCGCTGCGGGCAGTTCAAAGTTGGGGGGAGAGCGAGAGAGGGGCGATGAGGCGAGGGTGAGGAGTTGGTCTCGTGAGTATGAGATTCGAGGTGTGCCGCCCGCGGTTGTGCCGTATACCGACAAGCGATTGGATGCGGTGGGGGGGGTGGAGCGGATGCGGATGGTTGAAGACATGGTACTGTGTGCAAACCGTGCGGTTGTGGGGGTGATCCGGTTGGAAGCGGTGGTGAGTTTGATAGGATGGATGTGGACGTGGATGTGGATGTAGACGAGGTTATATATCTTGTCTCGACACCACTCTACTCGATCCACATTGCGCTGTATTGTTGGACTGTATGTAGGGTCCAAACGCCCCCGCACCGCCGAAACAGGCAGCCACAAAAGACGACAGACACGCACACCCCACCTTGCCCCGTCGGTGACGTTGTGGGCGCGAGGGTTGTTTGGGTTGGGGTTATCTCGCCAAACAAGCACGTCTTTGTGCGCAGAGGCCCAGGCGCACGGTGCAACGATGCAACGGTGCTGACGGTTTGCGCACCAATGCAGACGAGTGACGTGGATGACGTGGATGCCATCTGTCAGTTTCCCCACACAGTATGTACAGTGAGTATGTACAGTGAGTACGTGCTTATCTCGCCGTCAAAGATAGTGCGCACGCAATCTCACAACGCACGATCCCCCGTCTGCATCCACCACCATCTTTCGCATCTTGCGTGCCGCCCTCCCCATCTCACCTCACTCCCTCCACCCAAACCCACACTTGACCCATCCACACTGCGCACACCACGCACACCACGCACACCACGCACACCACGCAGGCGCGCGCGTTTGATACACAACACACATACCAATAGATTGCTCCAACTTGCGTTTGGTCCACCGCGCTTACTCCTCCATGCGGTGCGCGTGTGCGTGCTGGTGTTGGCCAAACACCTCGCTGCGCGGCAGCGGAAGTTGGTCGTACGCCGCTGTGAACGGCTGAGCCCATTTGGGATACACGCGCTTGTACAGCTTCATGAGCACCGTATCCATCTGACTGATCGGACCGTCGAAATGTGCCTTAAAGTAGCCGTGCGTGCCGAGCGATTCGGTGATGTGTCCCGTGCGTCCGAGCTTGGTGTGCAGCGTGATGGGTTTGAACCAGTACACGTCCTCCGGGTTGAAGAACATGAACCGAATCGTGGCCGTCTTCTTGTGCACCTTGTACGGATGGCCAGAGAGCAGGATGCGTTTGGCGTTGATGCGCGTGGGACCGGCGTCGATCAGATTGCCGAACCCCACCAGATGCGGCATTTGAGATGCGGATACGCCTCGTTGGTCGTAGCCGCTCTCGCCATCCACCGCACGCTCCCGCAGCAGCACCGCCGGCGCAGTGCATCCGCCAAACGTGATCGGAGCATACACCGTCGCCACAGATGCAGACACGCCGTGTCGAAGGAAGCGTTCGAACTTGTGCACGTTGTTCACCCCCTTTCCACCGCCGCGGCTGTGTTGGCTGAAGATTGGATTCACCCGGAAGCGTCGTGCACCCAGACACAGCACGAGCGCGTCTTTGGAGCGTACGGGCGCTTCGTACTCGGTGTTTCGCGTGACGCTGAAGTTGATCACCGACTTTTTGTGTTCGTGTCTCAGCAGTCCGAACAGAACAAACGGAACCGCACACTCGAGCTTGGGCAGATCGTCCAGGTTGTGCGCTCGCGCACGCACCGCTGCAGCACGCGGAACGTCTTTGATCCAAACCGTGACGCGGAAACCGGGCTGGACACCATCGAGCAACGCCGCACCCTCGACCCGACGACGCGTCTTGTGGAAGTCTTCAAACTGAAAGATGCGTGCATAGTCCCGCGGCAGGTCCTCGTACGCATCCCACGGCGAGGTGCGCAACGACTTGAGCCCGCGGTAGCGCGCAAACCGCGTGCGCGCCGCGATCTCGAGCGGCGTATCCACCTCGTCCGGGAACTCGGCATCCGCACGCTCTTCGCGTTGACGCTTGCGCTGTTCCTGGTACGCAACATACTCGGCTTGTGCCTGTGCATCGTCGACGTCCTCAAACCCAAGCTCCGACTGCATCTCGCCCGCCTGAGCCTGGTTCTGCTGTGCGATCGCCGCCGCCTTCATGCGCTCGTAATCGTCGATCGCTTCGTTCACTTGCTCGTCCCCCTCCCCCTCCCCCTCCTCGTCCATGTCGTCGTCGGCTTCGATCATGAGCGAATCATCATCGTCGGCCATGTCGTCGTCGACGTGTTGTTCATCGTCGTCGGATTCGTCGGATTCGATGATCCAGGCGGCACGGTACTTGGCATTGTCCTTGGCGTTTCCACTACCTTTGATGATCGTCTTGGGGGTGGTGCCGGGGAGGGCGGGGGGAGGAGGCATTTCGCCGTCGGCGCGTTGCTTGGCGAATCGCTCCGCCGCCTGCATCTCTTCCTCTGTGGGCCACGTCTGCTCGTTGGCCATGTCGTCCGGTTCGTTTTCCGACACGAGGTCGTCGGCGAATTCGTCGTCGCGCGATTGGAGCACATCGCCCGCAACCAAAGCCGCATCTTGGGGCTTGGCGTGCGCATCCACCATCGCATCGTCGTCGTGGTCGTCGTGGTCGTCGTGGTTGGAGACGGCGGTGGTGGCGCTGGCCTTGGACCGCTTGGTGCGTGCGTTGGGGGGAGGTGCGTACGTGATGCGGTCGAGTTGGTAATCGCCGAAATCGGGGAGGTGGATGAGTCGGTCGGCCGACATGGGAGCTCCGCGGATCCAGCCCTGCACCTTGAGTGTGCCTCGCTGTGCTTGGTGTGCATTGAGCTCGGAGACGCCATTCGCAGGCGCATTGTGGGTGGTGTGGGTGGTGTGGGTGGTGTCGTCGACGTCGGAAGAAGGCTGCCACTCGGCACTCTCGCTCACCATCCAGGCGCGGAAATCTCGCCACGCAACACGCTTGGGCGTAGCCGTAGCCAACGTGCGCACCAGAGCGCCACACTCTGCTCGGTCGTCGAGAGCATGCACCTTTTCGACATCGGGCGAAAAGTACTTTGCAAAGCTGAGCAGCGACTTTCGCACGTCGTTTGCAGCCTTGAGCGCCGCACCCGCCTTGTTGCTTCCGCCGATGCGGGTGGCGCGGTCCGGGTGGAGGGTGGGCACGGCGACGACGACGGTGGGCAAGCCCTGAGCCTGGAGCGTCCTGAGACAGAGTTCACCCCACGAACCAGGGTCGATGGCGGTGGAAGCCGAGAGGACGAGCAGCACGAAATCAGCACACTTGCAGGCGTCCAAGATGGGATACAACGCACCATAAGCCAGAGGAAGAAACTGGATGGTCTGTCTAAACCGTGTCGCCTCCATCTCGCAAAAGGGCAACCCCTGCCGAAGAGCATCCTCCACACTCCTACCCGCCACCGGCTGCACGCCACCCTCAACCGCCTCGTGCTGAATCCTGCTCACCGCATCCCACGAATCGCCATGCTCAGCCAAATCCACCACAGCACAAATCCTAGGCGCTCCGGCAGCGGCGCCCGAAAACCCGTTGGCCAACCCATCGTTCGGCTGGCTCGACCGCGGCTTCGCAGCCGAAAAGATGCGATTGGACCGCACCAACGCCTCGCGCTTCCGCCTCTGCGTCTGCTTGGCATGATTGCGTCGATGCTGCCTCGACCCAAGCTCGTTTCCAGACGCCGCGAGGGGCGATGGCTTGTGCGACGAAACGCGCGATGTGCTCGACACGTCGTCCGCAGATCGACCCTTGGACGCCTCGCGCAGACTCGTCTTGGTGGCGTGTTTCGACTTGAACGCTTTGTTGGATTGCCTCAGCGACGAGGCGCGGTGATGGTGCGGCATGTTGAGCAGGGGGTGTTGTCGGCCGTCGACGCGAGAATGTGTGGACGAGGTGTGTGTTTGTAGTGGTATGAAAAGCGAGAGGTGTTGGGATGGTGGAAGTGAGGATGGTGGATGAGGCAAAGACAGCAGCAGACAGTGTGTGGGATGAAAAGAAAAAAGAAAAGAAAAAGAAAAAGAAAAAAGAAAAAGAAAAAAGAAAAAGAAAAAAGAAAAAAGAAAAAAAGAAAAAAAGAAAAAAAAAAAAAAAAACTTCAATCCAACCATTCGTCGTCATCTCGCTGCTGCATCATGATCCATGCTTGGTTTGGCTCTCGCTCAAAGTTTGCGCCCTGTTTGCATCCCCAACCCTGATACCGCCGGCTGCACCCCCCCAACCCGCATGTGAATCCACACACATCTGTACGTTCAAGCATTGCCACTGTAGCCAACCCGCATCTGAACCCATACGCACTTGGAAACAACGTTGGATTAACTGCGCAATGTGGTGCTGTTTCATACATCAAGTTTCGCACAAACACATCTGTCGGTCCACGACTGGTCAGTGTCACGACGGTGCAAGTGGAGCAAGCAGAGCAAGCAGAGCTTTCGGTCTAGAACATTTGGGTGGGGGCACGCGAGGTGGTGGGTGTAGGTGGCTGACTCGGATGCGGACTGGGCATAGGTGGTGGCGCAAAGAACTTGAACCGGAGTCGGTGCAAGATGGGCAGTTTGGGGAAGAGCACAAACAGAAGTGCGCCAAAGTTCAACGCAAACAGAAGCGGATTGTATCTGGTATAATGCGTCGAGATGAGGAACAAGCCGATGGGAACCGAAGTGAGCCACTTCTTGGCGGGGGTGTACTGCGCGCCTTCGTCGATCTGTTCCCACAGAGTGAGTTGGTCGTAGACGCCTGCATTGGATTCGAACGGGGTTCCGGTGACGTAGTGGAACATGATGTACGAGAGAGCCATGTATCCGAGATTGACGAGCGTCCACGACGTGTCCTGCTGCATTGCGGGGATCACATCGAGCAGGATTTTTGCGACGAGGATGAGCACTACGTGGATGACCCATGCGCCTTTGTAGTTGACCCAGTCGGCGTTGGCGTTGAACCCGGCGGATTGGTCGAGCAATTCTTCGTGTGTCTCTTCCACGCGCGTGACCGACACCAACGACGACGAGCGCGCGCGCCCGTGCGGTGGACGCTTCACCGGCGGCGGAGCACCAGCTGTGGAACAACCGCTTGCGTATGCAGCACCCGGCGGGCTGATGTGGAGCGACGGCGGCACGCCGCTATTCTGTGCTGTCGATGCCATCCTGAGGTCGAGTCACGGCACACACGATCCAGCGAGCGCAATGCAGCCAGCACTGTCGACCGTTTGGGTTCTAACTGGGGCGTTGGCTGTCTGTCTATGCGTATTGATAGCTCGTCGCTGGGCGTGGATGAGGTGGAGAGAGTGAGGCGTTGGCAGCGCGTGTTGTATGCGCGGAGCGGGTGCGATGGATCCGGGATCAGTGCGCAAGCGAAAGGGCGGGTGGCGGTGGTGATGGCGGTGGTGATGGTGGTGGTGATGGTGGTGGTGATTGTTGTCTCGCAATCTCACATGTCGACGCACATGCCACGGCGCGATCTCGGCCAAAATCGTGGGTTGGCAGATCGGGAGATCTTGGCGGCGACACTGCAACGCAGCTGTGTGCATGTGGGTGGACTGCATGTCACCCAAAAATGGTGGTGCGAGTTGCGCCGATCTGAGGCGGCGTCCACCCGATCGGACCGATGCGGCCGATCGAGGGTGTTTGCGTGTTGGGCAGTTGGCTCGTGAATGCACACCGCCATGCATCTGTGCGCGGGTTGCACTCGTTGTTCTTCGTACTCGCTGTTCTTCGCACTCGCCTCGCTCTCCCCACCACCACCACCACCACCACCACCACCAAACTACAATCCATGGCGCTACCATTCACCGTATCCGCCGCACACGCCCACATCGGCGACGGCCTCCCCGTCTCGCTCATCACCGCTGCTTCCCAAGCACACCCAAAACCCGCCGCCCACTCCTTCACCTATGGCACCGCTGGCTTTCGCACGCGCGCAGACATTCTCGACAGCACATGCTTCCGCGTCGGCCTCATCGGCGCACTTCGCTCCAAAAAGCTCAAGGGCAACACCATCGGTCTCATGGTTACCGCCAGTCACAACCCCGAACACGACAACGGCGTCAAGATGGTCGATCCCCGCGGCGAGATGCTCGAAGCTTCCTGGGAGCCCTTCTGCACCCAGATCGCCAACGCTCCCAACAACGACGAGCTGATCGCGTCGCTCAACAGCCTCGTTGCCCATTTCAACATCGACCTCGCTGCTCCTGCTTCCGTCGTCGTCGGCTACGACACGCGTCCGTCGTGCAAGCAGCTTGTCCACGCCATCGTCGACGGTCTCTCTGCACTCGGTGCCCACACCATCGACGCAGGGCTCAAGACCACTCCCCAGCTCCACTATCTCGTCAAGTGCCTCAACACACACGGCACTCCAGACTCGTACGGCGAGCCCACCGAACAGGGCTACTACAAGAAGCTCGCCGCCGCCTTCCTCAAGCTCGTCCCCGCAAACTCGCACGCGCCGCCGCTCGTCGTCGACTGTGCCAACGGCGTGGGTGCGTATGCGCTCACCAATCTCATCAAGTACCTTCCCGAGGACCGCATCGCTTTCCGCCCGCTCCGCACCAGTACCACCACCGCCGGCGCGCTCAACAACGGCTGCGGTGCCGACTACGTCAAGACCAACCAGTGTCTCCCCGTCGGCTTTGAAAACGAGAACCTCAAGCCCGGTGCGCGTCTTTGTTCGTTCGACGGCGATGCAGACCGCATCGTGTACTACTACCTCACCGGTCCCGCCACCTCCAGGGACTCGTTCCGGCTGCTCGACGGTGACAAGATCGCCTCGCTCGTCGTCGGCTACCTCTCGGAACTCGTCAAGGCGGCAGGGATCAAGCTCGAACTCGGATGTGTCCAAACTGCATATGCGAACGGCAACTCCACAAAGTATCTCAAGCAGCGCGTACCCGTCACCTGCACCCCCACCGGTGTCAAACACCTCCACCACGCCGCCGAGGCCTTCGACATCGGCGTCTACTTTGAAGCCAACGGTCACGGCACCGTCCTCTTCTCCCCCTCCGCACAACGCAAAATCAAACAATCCACCCCCTCCTCCCCCGCCGCCCAAACCGCCCTCAACCACCTCTCCGCGCTCATCGACCTCATCAACCAAACCGTCGGCGACGCCCTCTCCGACATGCTCCTCGTCGAACTCATCCTCAGAACACGTCAATGGGGCGCCTCCGAATGGGACGGTGCCTACCAAAACCTCCCCAACAAAATCCTCAAGCTGAATGTCAAGAATCGCTTCGCATTCAAGACTCAAGATGCAGAACGCAGCTTAGTTAGTCCGGCTGGTTTGCAGCAAAGCATAGATGAGTTGGTAGCCAAGTACAACCATGCACGTAGTTTCGTCCGTCCAAGTGGCACCGAAGATTGCGTCAGGGTATATGCCGAATGTGCCATCTCCAGCGAACTAGCCCCCCTAGCAAACGGCGTAGCAAAACTCGTCTCCGATTACGCCTCCCTCTCCTAAACCCGCAAACCCGCAAACCTGCAAACCCGCATAACATCCACTACAATCTTCACCCAACCTTTCGGCTCTATACATGTCTGTGCTACCATCTCCACACCGCGAAAGCGAAAAACCAACAAAAAACAAAAAACAAAAAAACAAAAAAAAAAAATTCCCCACCCCCCCCCCCCCCGCCACCAACTCATTTTGCCTTCTATACGCAATGATACGACGCCTGTCCATCAAATGTCTTCGTGGCCTAGTTGGTTAGGGCGTAGGTCTCATACGTAAATCACCAACGATCCTGTTCATGACAGGAACACACCTACGAACTCTGAAGTTCAGACATCCTAAGATCGCGAGTTCGACTCTCGCCGAGGACACTTCCCTTTTCTTTTCTTTTCTTTTCTTTTCTTTTTTTTTCTTCTTTTTTTTTTCTTCTCCCCTCCACAACCACAGAAACGCGTTGCCACACCGATTTCCCACCACCACTAACAGTAACAAACATCCGCTTCCAACTTGACACTTCACATACACCTTCACTACCTACAACCCTATTACTATCTCGACTTAGGGGGGGGGGGGGGAAAGCATAAAAGCTACCCCCAAACACCACCCATTATCTGAATATGTCTTTCGAAACCCAATGATCTACATGTTCTTTACCAATTGCAACCCACACCAAAAACTGGAAAGGAAACCCCCCCCCCCCCCCCCCCGCCCCAATACACAAAGAAAACAAACAAACAAAAAAATAAAAATAAAAATAAAAATAAATAAATTTTGAAGATGCCATCTACCCCAAACACCAAACACACACACATACAGAGAGAGAATGTGTGAAGTTGTGTAACCAACTCCTCCAAAACACATTGAATTTGTACAAAATAAAAAATAAAATAAAAATTAAATTAATTTAATTTATTTAATTTAATTTATTTTTTTGTTGAAAGTGATCCCAAACCCAACAATCACAACAAACACATACATACATACATACATACATACATACATACATACATACATACATACATACATACATACATACATACATACATACACACAAATCGATTAAAACATTCAACCCCCCCCCCCCAACTGCTTGACAAATCCCATTTGGTTTACTCAAAAATAAAATAATAAATAAAAATAAAATAAAATTTGCTGTTAGCACTATACCATCTGAAAACCACAAGTGGCTATCATCAATAAATACACAGTGTCAAAAAAAAAAAAAAAAAAAAAAAAAAAAAACCCCCATCACCATACACTCATCAATGGTAGCAGCATACCATGCAAGCTTCGAAGAGTATCAACTTTGCAAGGGGGGAAGGGGATGCTATTGAGCCAAACAAAACTAAAAACATGCAACATGGTTTCAAGCATGTTACATGGCCGGAGCGCACACACACACACAGGCCTAGTGTCTGAGTATGCGAAATCAAGCATAAGCAGCCCGGGCTTAACCTCAATTATTCTGGCTCTACCATATGCATGTTAATGGAACGAGTGAACTGGTAATGTGTTGTTACCATTGCCCGGTTCAAGCGATCCTTGGGGGGGGGGGGGGGGGGGGAAAGAACCCACTGATCAGCTAAGGTAAGCACAAGTAGCTAGCTATCTCGACAGTGGCTTTGCCTATATCAGACACACTTGTAGAGCTAAGTCTGACAATTATTTCAGCTTAGATACACTCCATACATAGAGGATATCAGACGGTTGCAGTAGTAATCAATGAGCAAACTACCAACAAAAGGCAACTTTGCTCATGCAGGATGAAAGGGGGGGGGGGGGAAAAAGAAGAAGAAGAGAAGAGAGCTAGACCCCCCGTTGCTTATGCAAAAAAAAAAAAAAAAAAAAAAAAAAAAAAAAGGTTGTAGGAACTAGTTTGAATAACTTTTTTTTTTTTTTTTTTTTTTTTTTCTTTTTTTTTTTGCTATATCAAGCGCATGATACCTGTGTCAAGTTCTTGGAGAGTATGGAGCATTGGTTGGCAATCTTGTGTAGACACAGTGAAACGTTGTGCGAGCTTATCTTTTTTTGAGTATGTGTGTATGTTTGCATATATATGCTATCTTTCCCTATCATGGACAAGTGTGTTCCTATCTTTGCCAGTATATATGGCCCACACTCATCCACTCATCCAACACATATTGTGTCTCAGAGATATGGGTCCAGGGTCCCCATGGTTGTGGACCAATAGCCGAAATCGGGTAAGTGCAGTCCTATAGCCGGATGTGGGGGGGGGGGTCCGAAATTCGACTTTTTCTTGATGCGTCATGGCCTAACAGTGTTGAAATAATTTCGAGGAATTTTGACACATCTTGGATGCCTGTGTTGGAGCTCCATGTTCTAACAGATCGTTCCGAAGTCGAAAAACGCAAGTGACTGTATATTCCAACAGCACGCACATAGACATCTGGTGATTCACACCAGGATGAAGCACAACAGGCAACAAAGGCGCCTTAGCTCAGTAGGGCTGGTGTAGGAGGTTCCACGTAGAGGGTAGGACATATAGGAAATAAGGGGGTTTTCACAAGGAGGGCTTGGGCCTCACTATCTGCAGGCCCAGGAGGCACAAGTGGGCCCAGTGCTCATGTACTGATGATAGCGGTACTCAGGAGGTGTGGGGGAAGGCTTGCTATGTAGACGTGCTTGCCATGGAGGCAAGGTGCCTCCTCAAGCCACGAAACTTGAGGAGTAACACTTACCCAGCAAGGTGATGCATATAAATGTTGTGGTTTTCTTCATCATCACTTGAGTGCTTCCTCATCCACTCTAGTCTTTACCATCCTTAGTATTTAGTATCAGTCTTTCAGCATCATATAGGTTGCAATACAGGTAGTATGCAACTACTTTGTATAGTGTGCAAGCTCCAGTAGTTGAAGGAGCCTCAGCAACCTCAGGTCAGCACCATCACTGACCCTGTGACACCTACATTGCAGGCGGAACCTCAACCGTGGCCCTGGAACCTACACCAGTGCCTTACACAGCAGCAGTGAGGGTCTTACACTCACTCAACACACTCCAATTACCAACTAGTGCACCCTTTGGAATTGGAGGTGCCATCATATTGCTCCACTGAATGTGCCATGCAACCTCTGGACGGGGTGCCAACAGGGTTAACCAATATCGAGTTTAAGGAGGGCTTAACCTCGATTTCGCACATGCGTAATCAGATCTGCATAGCTGAACTAGTCGTCACACTCAATATCGGTCCCTAGCCCTGACACCCCCCTTATTCTCTATTTTGCACCTTGGGCACTGGACCTGTGTCTGGCCTGTAACAGAGGGATGGGACTGCCAGGAGGTCCCGAGTTAGGATGATGCACAGCCCATACATGGTGGTGAGTGATAATGGGAATGATGGACTCCTGGTCAGGTTCTGTGGGAACATTGGCTGCAATGCTAGAGGTGTCCCCAATGCCAGACCTGGCAATGTTGCCACCAGAGGCCTGGTCTGTGTTGGATCTGCCATAGCAATGATGACTAGACATGAATGATGGGTGATCAAGATATTGGAGGGTGAAGTGGTGGTTTGTCTTGTAGAGCCGGTCAGCAAAGCTACCTAAAATTTGATGATAGTGGAGTAATTTGAAGGTCGAGGCGCAGTTGATTTGGCTTCAAATTGGTAGTGTGTGACTGCACTGGCCATCAGGGAGAGGCGGGTGTTGGTTCAGGCTGCTTGAGTCAAGGGGTTGAGCAGTGTGCTCGGGCCTCTTGGCTGAGTTGATTTCCAAATGAACCTGCGTGTGGCATTGATGCGGCCATGGGAGCAGACAGGCTGGTGGCAAATCAGAGCAAAACCCATGGTCTGAAGATGGCTCGACGGGATCATGGCTCGACTCAAAGGTGGCTAGTGATGGTGTTGGTTTTGCCCAGCTCATGAAGAGGGGCTCCCCAACCTTGCTCTGAAGGCACAGGTTGCTAATAAAAAAAAAAAAAAAAGGCTCAGTTTTGTTGAGTTTTGACCATAGTCTTGCTGTGGGAACTTGTATCGGCCCAATTGGCAGCTATGTTGGTGGCTAATCGTGTGGAGTGCTTGAAAGGAGCTCGTTGGCTTGCGGCATAGTGGTCTGAGTTGTTTGTATTAGGCTGGTTTTGTAGGAATGTATGGCGACGGTGGTGCTGCAAGTGGCAATGTGTGATGGGTGTTAGAAACCATCATCCCAAAAACTAAAAATCACCATTGCTCGTCCATTTTCTGATCAATCTTGCTCGAAATTTGGTGAGGGGAATGCCCTCGCCTTTCCATGTTCATGGATGCCAAAAAAAGGCAATTTATTTCATTTTATTTTAATAACAGACCGATTACGGTCTAGTTGCATTACGGAGCACAAGCTGAAACAGAATAAAGTACATGGGACACAGAAGGGAATGTAAACCAAAACACCCCCAGCCCACCTTCGAACTACCTGTCAAGCAGAGACTGCAAGTGTGAGGTTCTTCAGAAGAAGATGACATCCCGGTACAAGAATGGGATAGTCGAAACCTAGCACTGCAAGTGTCAACCCAACAGAGTTGCAGAAAAATGGTCAGAGGTTGTAAAGAAACAGAAACATCAAAGGTTAGCAGCCATAGGTCTCGTAGCTTGCATAGAGTGGAACACCAAGGAACTGTGTTGTTCTTTGAGGAAATTGCCCCGCTCGACCCATCGTTTGACAAAGGCATTGCGTTTCAACGGCGGACACTTGTGATATGCATCCGTGATCGTTTTCGCTACCAACGCTGCATGTTCACTGCCAAAGGTTGTAAGGTCCAGCTGTGGGGAAACATCATTTCGCAATCCTTCTGCAATGGCATCAAAACGTCGCCGAGTTAAGATATGGATCGCAAGATCTCGCCAGAGTACAAGTCGTGCGCGAAGGGCTGTGGGCATCTTGAGTTCTTGCCAGCCAAGTACAACACTTCTAAGACCCAGTGGGACCGATTGACCATTGACGAGTTTGCGCAATGTGGGCATGATTTGGTGCCATGCTAGTTGGGCTTTCTCGCACTCGATGAAACCGTGGGCTGCTGAGTCCTTTGGCCCGTTGCATAGCATGCAAGCCGTAACGCCAAACTCGATCTCGAGCTTGTAGGGGTCTGGAAAAGGCACTTCTTCATCTTCATCCTGGTCTTGTACAAAGAAATTGGGTCGAGGTGCAAGTGCATCGTTGTTCAGGACATCATAGTTGGCCAGACGACGTTGAACCCGAGGCTTCTGCGCCAACCAAGGGCGGCGATGCAAAAATAGGAAAACATCAGAGCGTCCCGCCGATGTCAAGAGATTGTGTTTGTTCTGACCGTCCCATACCCGCTGCCAGTCTGAAATGTCGGATTCGAACTGCCAGTCTGGAATGACAGCTTGGTCAGTTGCCTTAAAAGCACGAGCATGTCTCACCGTGTAGTTCTTGAGCGGCTTGTCTGCCAGGGTTGCAATATGCCAAGGGAAGGGTAGCCCAACTGTATCAGTATCAAACGGTCGGTCATGAGGTCGAGGGTTCTTTGAGCTCTTAGAGTGGTCAGGGTGAGTGCGGAAATGCTTGCTGATGTCGGTAAGCTTGGCCACAACGGTGGGGTGCAGCGCTGTCCACATATCATTCCAGTAGCTACTTATGAGCCGGCCAGCAGCATCGCTAAAGGAATGATAGGTATCAGGATGGCCACGTGACGGTACATAGTTGTTCTTGATGCCTGACGCAGATGGTGGAACCAGGGGATACGCTCTGGCGACAGAGTTGGGATGAGGCACTTTACCCTTTTCATTTGGATTATACCAGAGAAGATCTCCCCAGACCCGAAGGCCACAGTGCTCCCATCTACCTGCGCTGTGGGTGCTGATGATCGGCCATGTATATCCAAACATGTTGTGGTGGAATGGCAGAGCGAGCAGCTCTTTCGTCGTGATTTGATCCCAATCAGGCGTACAACTGAGTCGCAACTGGCATAGTGTATAGACAACACGATGCAGCAAGGACTTTTGGGCGGTGAGGACGCTGTTCATGTCGCGCCAGGGCAAACCTCGACGGATGATGAGATGTGCAGGGATTGCCCTGTACTCCAACCACATCAGTTCCTGTAGAGCTGCGCGGAACTGGAAACCTGTGGGTTCTTGGGACGTCAACAGGCCTGCAATAATCTGCGCTAGAAGTGCGATGGCCATGTGGTCCGCATTGATGACCCCGAGGCCGCCAAGATGACGGGGCGCCACTACAGTTTCATTCCGAAGCCAGGAACGCCGACCCAAGAAGAGAAAGGGATTGGTCGCATGATTTACCATGCGTTGGAGGCCGTGTGGAAGGGGGCAAAGGCGAATCGTGTGCCAAAGTTTTGACAGAAGGAAGGAGTTACACATCTGTACTCGGCCAAAAAGGGTTGTCGTGGTTGTGGAGAGGATGTTGACCTTGGCATGTATGTTAGCCATCCGCTTCTCGAGGATGCCACTAGGCACACCTCCGGCAAGGCGAAAAGGATAGCCAAGGTGGACCAGCTCAGCATCGCTGTCTCCAATGGTCGGGTATGGGATGTCGTCTGCATTGAGCTGATCGCTATCGCCGCCAATGGACCCAAGGAAGAAAGCTTGTGATTTGTCTTGGTTAACCTTTGCGTTGGACGCGTGTTCATACAGGGACAGCGAGTCCATGATTTTAGCAACGTCGTGCCTGTCCTTGACAACGAGGAGGATATCATCGGCAAAGGCAAGCGATGAAACTTGTAGATGTCTGGCAGGGTCCCAACTGATTGTAATTGCGGAGTAATGGCGATTGCATGTGTAGTCCAAGAGCGGCTGTAGACTGAAATTGTAGAGAAGGCACGACATTGGATCGCCTTGTAGCATACCACACGCTAGTGGGATCGGTGCTGTCATGTTGCCCTCGGCCGTTTGACAGACAGAGGGGTGCCGATAGATCTCTTTGATGTAGGTGAGAAAACGCGGACCAAAACCATATGCAACAAGGCAATCTACGGTCGAGGTTCAGAATCCAGACAGGGCCGCTGATGTGGGACGTTGCCACTGCTCGTTGGATAAGATACAGTATAATCACATTCATAGCTGAAGATCTGCCGGTGATGAAGCCAGTTTGGGTTGGGTGCAAGGCTTCTGACGCTGCTGGCTGTAGGCGTGTCGAAACGGCGTTGCCAATGACACGAAAAGCTGTAGAGGCAATCGAGAGGGGGCGGTAATTGCTAAGACTGGAGAGATCACCCTTTTTGGGTAAAAGAACGCCCCGTAGCATGGGTTCGCCATCTGGCAATCGATGTCCACGCATCAAAGCGTTACCTAATGTGCACATCTGTTCCAGTACGACGTCGCCAAGACATGTCAGGAGCGGATAGGTAAGTCCGTCCATGCCAGGCGCAGACAAGTCGGGTGCCTTGCGAAGAGAATTGCGCAGCTCATCGACCGTGAATGGCGCTTCGAGTGCATGTCGTGTTGATGGTTTGATGGTGTGATCCACTGCAGATAGCAAGATTGCTGTTGCCTCTTCAGTATAGCAATCACTGGGCTCGGGTGTAAAGAGTGCTGTGTAAAACCGTTGGATGGCAGCCAGCTTGGCGCCCACATCGATATGGGTGCCTTTCTCGTCAACAAGGTCAGGAAGAGCAGCAAAGCTGCGACTTTCAAGGCGTGGGATAATCCACCAAGTAGGTCGGAACATGTTGGTTTCATGCATAGCTTTGCGTAGGTCGAGGGTGGTGTTGGCCTGGGTGATCTCCATCTGACGCAAACGGTCCAGGAGAACAAGGAAACGCTGTCGTGTGTCATCTCCATGGCGTATGTCGATTGCATTGAGATCTTGAACAAGTCGTAACCGGACAGCGGTCCTCTTCTGTAGCTTCTGACTCGCTGCAGTGGATAGATCGGACGATTTGGTCCGGATACGCTCGACAAACCAGAACCAACGTTGCACAGGTGGGTTGCTGACTTTCTGCTGAAGTTGAGCGGCATACTGGCTGATCTGCAGCTGGAAGCCAGGCTGCAGGTGAGCTTCTCGATGGAGACGCCACACACCATTGCCCAATTCAGTGCGTCGTGCATTTGTTGCCAGTCGAACTGAGATCACACTGTGATCCGAGAGGGAAGGTTGCATCTCAACAGAGCGAAGCGGGGGTACTAAGGTGGTTGATACCGAAATGCTATCAATACGTCGTGCTGAAATGATCTCGCCATGGACTTTGTGGTATCAAGTGAAGGCCGTGCTGGTTGGATGTAGGGTCCGATACACATCAACAAGTCCCGCACGAGCGAGAATGCCATGTGGGACCTGTAAGGCTGTGCGATCAGGCGGGTAAGTATCGAGCATGGGTGTGAGGACAGCATTCCAGTCAGCTCCTAAAATGGCGGCTGTATCTGACCCAAAAGACGCTGCGTCGACCCGAGAAAGTTCTGGGACATCTGTGTTCCAGAAGTTTTGACGCGCCATGGCATCTGGCGGGGCATGGATACTCCAGAGATGGAGGAGGCGAATGCCACTACCTATAGCGGCCTCTGCGTCGGGAATGCGGACCCTGGCATATGTAGCATAGGCATACTTAGCAGAGGTCTCGACAATCCATCGGGTATTGCGCAGGATGATGCCGGTGTCAGTACCAAGCACAGCTTGATGGGCTTGCGTAGCGAAGGGGTGATGAAGTCGAAGGAAGGGATTGGCAAGCGGCAAAGAGCCTGGATTGGCGAGGCGCATCTGTTGGAGAAAGACAATATCCGCCCTCCCAAGTGAAGTGGTGCGATCATGGAGTGCAGCAACTCGTTCGTGTGCATTGAGCGTTGCACAATTCCACGTCGAGATGATGAGCATGTTGGCAAGTCTAAGTCTCGCCATAGTAGAGATCATCCGTGCCTCTGGCTGTCTCTTCCGTTTGCTGTTGTACCATAGATTCATGCGTAGATTGAGGTTGAGGCGGCTCAGTGCATTGCGCAGCACTGTGTCCCGTCTTGTTACAATTAAAACAGCGACGACGAGGGCAGTTTTCGAATGTGTGGAAGGTGGTAGTGTTGCTTCGACAGGTAGTGCACCATTCCGATCGTCCAACATAGTCCAACATGCATTCTCGACCGCCAAGCTTGACATACCCCGGGATGGCTTGGATTTTGGAGGGATCGCGGCCTCCATCTGCGGTAGCAGTCGTCTCCACCAGAACAAGGAGCTTGTTGGTGGCTCGAAGGGTTGGGTCAGCGTTGGAACATGACATTTCAAGCCAAACATTGTGTACCTGGGCAAAGGGCTGAAGGAACAAAGCTGCACTGCGCGCGAGGATTTTGAGATCATCCGCTTCCGAGAAGCCAGTGACTTCAACCACCATAGCTGCCTTAGGTAAGGCGGGGCCCACAAGGTGACGTTGGAGGCGGGCGCCACGGTATACCAGGGGTGCCTCAGCCAAAGCGGCCATGCTGGTGTGGTGCACGTGAATGTCGACAAAGCGGCCTCATCCCACTCCGCGTGGGAAGTTGACGAGGAAGTTGGGATCGTTGGCATTCTTGAATTGCAAGAAGCGCTTGACTTGGACAACAAGCGAGCCTCGTGCAATGGTTTCCTCCTTATTGATGCTAAAGCGGCCAGTGAACTGCCAAGCTTGGCGCGGTCCGACTTGGGGAATGGGAGGTGTTCGAAGGGTACCAGTGGCTGCCTAAAAGCGCTAGCAGTCTGAGGGCTGGAGGACGAGCGCCGTGCTGCCCAGAGATGTTGTCCAGAGACAATTGGGACAAGGGAGTCCAAATCAGGCTCGGGGAACAATTCCTCAAGAGAGGGGCTGCCAGTGGGGTTGGCGTTGGGGTCGCGGTTGGCAGCTGCTTGCTGGCTGACATCTCGAGTACGGCGTTCAGTCTTTGTGTTGCTAACAGGTGTAGAAAGGTGTCATGTTGGGAACAGAAGAGGGGGGGAGGAAGCGGTAGGAAGGTAGTGGCAGTCACATGAGTGGGCTTGAAGGGCACACGGGGGGGGGGGGGGGTGATGTGGCCGGGCAGGCTAGGCTGAGGTCTAATGAAGAAAGCGCAGCAAGAAAGCGCAGCAGGGCTGTGTGGTCAGGGTAGAGGTGGGGTTGGCGAGAAGGGCAGTGGAGCAGTGGGCCTGGGGGAGAGGCGCAGAAAACTCGAGGTGCATGTGTGTGGTGTAGGGTTGGTGGATCTGAGAAAGGGGCTGGTCACGATCAGTAGCGGCCTGATGGAGGGTCAATAATGCTTTTAGCTCGACTAGTCGGCTTGGAGATAAGTTGGTTTTGCCCAGGAGTGAAGTGCGGGCTCCCCAACGTCGCTTGAATGTCGAAGGGAGCCAAAGAAAAGGCTCGAAAGCGTCGAAAGACGGTCATTTTGTGCATTGGTTGTGTTTGTAGGCCAGTAGCAGCTGTGCTGCAGAGTAGAGGAGTTGTATGAGAGTCAAAGTGACTGGGTGGCATGCGCCTAAGCTAGCCAGTGTGTTTCTATTAGATCGAGGGGGGGAGGAAGTTGGGAGTTGGCAGACTTGCAGAAGATGACATCTGACATTTGTCAGAAAACACCATCTCGAAAAAGTCAAAACACCATAACTCTGCCATTTCTCGATGGATCTTGTTCAAAATTTGGGAGGTCCTGCGCCTCCAAAATCCGCGTTCGTGGGTGCCAAAAAAAATGGCAAAAAATCCGGGGGGTTTTTTTTTTTTTTTTTTTTTTAATAACAGGCCGTCTACGGCCTATTTACGATTGCAGGTCACATCAAGAGGGGGGAATACTGTACAATGAAGAGGGTGATGGAGGAGACATTTGCATCTGGTTTCTAGGCCATTTCCAGGCTAACACTCTGGTATAGGAAAAGAGAGATCGATCCTCCGAAGAGGTAACTTCCCGGTCACTTTTAGCAAGCAAGTGAGTGAGAGAGTCGTAACCAAATCTCCTAGCATATACGTTTGTGTGAGCATGAAAGTGGTCAGAAAGCCATCGAGGGGGATATGAAGGTCATTAGGTTGGAGGGTTTAAGCACAGATGGACTCTCGGCATGCTGTGGGACTCGAGTGTGTTTGAAGGGTTTGAGGGTGTATTGACTCTCTGCATACTGTAAAACTCGAGGGTTCCATTGATTTCTTTGAGGAAAGCACCTTGATCAATCCATTTGGCCACGAAAGCTCCTTTCTTTGATGGAGCACATTGGTGGTAAGTGTCAGCAAGGGTACGTGCTACCAGCGCAGAGTGCTCACCCAGAAAATTGATCAGCTTAAATCGAGGTCGGTGGTCTTCTTTCAGCCCGGAGCTGATGGCCGCTTCCCTTTTGCGTGCGAGTAGGTGTATCACCAAGTCTCGCCAAAGTAGGAGTCGAGCACGGAAGGGTGCTGGCATTCGAAGGTCTGGCCATCCCAGCACTATATTGCGAGTATCAGTTGGGACCCCGCGGCCATTGACTAATTTGCGCAGTGTCGGCATGGCTGCATTCCACACTTCCCGCTGGATGTGTGTGCATTCGACATAACCATGAGCTGCTGAGTCATTGGCACCCTCACACAGCATGCAGTGTGCGACACCAAAGACATGTTCAGCTTCGTAAGGGTCACAAGGCTGGGACTGGGGGTTT
Source organism: Ustilago esculenta (assembly GCA_020827535.1). Taxonomy (NCBI): domain Eukaryota; kingdom Fungi; phylum Basidiomycota; class Ustilaginomycetes; order Ustilaginales; family Ustilaginaceae; genus Ustilago; species Ustilago esculenta. The sequence goes on along the minus strand of JAAKGJ010000016.1, from coordinate 338,716 downwards.
CTTTCGGCCTCTGCAATGTCGCAATCGCGCATAAGGACCCGTGGTGCATATATGGGCTCATTTAGCTCACCATAGTTTGCCAAACGGCGTTCGCCTCGTGGCTTTTGGGCTAGCCATGGCCGTCTATGTAAGAACAGGAACACATCAGACCGAGCAGCTGAAGTTAAGATGCTATCCTGGGTATGCCAGGCCCAGACAAGCCGCCATTGTGCTGCAGTAGATTCGAGGGGCCAGTCCGGGATTATAGGTTCTGGAGAGGCAAGGTACGCTCTTGCCATCCTAACGGTGTATTGTGCAATAGGTTTGCCTGCCAACATTACGAGGCGCCAGGGGAAGGGGAGCCCCACAGTGTCGATCTTGAAGGGTCGGTCATGTGGTTTGGGGTTCTTCTTGCTTTTCGAGTTGTCAGGATGAAGGCCATACCTTTTGCTGATGTCAAGGAGCTTGTCTGCCACTGTTGGGTTGAGCTGGGACCATATCTCGCGCCAGAGCTTTGGCAGAATTCTTCCTGCGGCATCACTGAAGAGTGCTTTATTTTCTGGGTGGCCTCGACTAGCAACGTAGTTGTTCTTAATACCAGCGGGAGATGGTGGGACCAGAGGGAACGCTGCTGGGATGGCATTGTCGTGCGCGATCACCCCTTTTTCATTTGGATTATACCATAGATAATCACCCCATACCCTGAGTCCGTTTCGCTCCCAGCTTTGCGTGTTAGCCACGTTGATCTCCGCCCATTTGTATCCATACATGTCATTGTGGAAAGGCAGGGCTAGGAGCTCAGACACGGTGATATCATCCCAGTCTGGTTCAACCGTAAGCCGAAGTTGAGTCAAGGTGTAGACCACCCGGCACATGAAAGACTTTTGGGCAGTCAGCCCACTAACCATTGCAATCCATGGCTTACCGCGGCGAAGGATGAAGTGAGCAGGAAGAGCACCGTATTCGGACCATAGGTGGTCCTGCAGAGCTTGTCGGAACTGACAACCAATAGGTTCAGTGTTGGCTAGGAGATTTGCCACTAGTTGCCCCAACAGGGCAAGGGACATATCGTTTGTATCGATAACTCCTAAACCCCCAAGATGTTGCGGTGCTACAACATATTCGTGCTTGATCCAGCTTCTTCTGCCTTTAAAAACCAAGGGATTGATAATCGCATTCACTCGGTGTTGGATCTTGTTAGAGATGGGACAGAGACGCAGAGTGTGCCAAATTCTGGAGAGGAGCAAGGTGTTGCAGATGCGAGCACGAGCCAGAAGTGTCGTTTCTGTGGCAGTAAGGATGTTGACTTTGGTTTGGATGGAAGCCAAGCGTTTTTCGATCGTGTTGACTGGTATGCCTCCATCCAAACGAAAGGGGTAGCCTAGGTGAATGATCTCGGCATCGGTTTGTCCCAATACCGGGAAGGGGATGTCATCCGCAGTAGGACCACTGTCATCATCCAAATTGGCTCCTCGCGCAAACAAGAATGCTTGCGATTTATCTTCGTTGACCTTAGCATTGCTTGCCATTTCATAAAGGTCTAGGGCGTCCATAAACTTGCCTAGATCAGTGTGGTTATTGACGACCAAAAGAACATCGTCTGCAAAGGCCAAGGAAGACACGAAGAGTGGGTGTGCCGAGTCCCAGTCGAGCACCATACCTGCATGGTGGTGCTGTTGAGCATAGTCAAGCATCGGCTGGAGGCTAAAGTTGTAGAGCAAACAGGACATGGGATCACCTTGGAGGATGCCACACTCAAGGCGGATAGGCTCGGTATTGAAACCCTCCATGGATTGTACCATTGATGGGTGGCGATATATGCTTTTGATGTAAGTGAGAAAACGGGGACCGAAACCATAGGCGGCTAAACAGTCAATCAGCCATTCCCGTTGGACCCTGTCATATGCCTTCTGTTGATCCAGGTTGAGCATCCAGATTGGTCCCTGAACTTTGCCGATCTGAACAGCATGGTGGAGAAGGTAGAGAGTGATGACATTGCGAGCTGAGTGTCGTCCCAAAATAAAGCCCGTCTGGTTGGCACTGATCATCTCTTGGGTGGCTGGTTGGAGGCGCTGAGCGACGGCCGCACCCAGAACCCGAAAGGCTGTTGCTGCAATAGCCAGGGGCCGGTAGTTGGCTAGGTTGGAGAGGTTGGCCTTTTTTGGTAGCATCACCCCACGAAGCATCGGTTCTCCTTCTGGCAGTTGGTGTCCTCGGAGCAATGCATTAGCTAGGTTGCAGAGCCGTTTCAAAGCAGCATCTCCAGTTGCGGCGAGAAGGGGGTATGTAACCCCATCTACCCCTGGAGCCGAGAGTTCACGAGATCGTTTGAGCACTGATCGTAATTCATGCAGTGTAAAAGGGGCTTCCAGACAATGACGGGTTGAGGGAGAAGATTTGCCGATGGATAGAAGAAAGCAAAACAGACGTTGCTTCTTCTGAAAACTGGTCTCTTGCTTTGGGTGTGAAGAGAGTAGTGTAGAAACGGTGAATGGGCTTGAGTTTGGATGTGATTGTGGAATGTGTACCTTGTGAGTCAGTGATCGCCGGAAGGGGGGCAAAGCTGCGACTCTCGAGGCGAGGGATGATCCATGCCGTAGGCCGTAGCATGTTAGTCTCGTGAATATGACGGCTGTTCGTCTTAAACGTTTCCGTTTCAACTGTCTCAAGCCGACGAAGCTGTTCAAGTACCCGTAGGAAGGTGGCACGAGTGTTGTCACCGTGGCGGATGTGCAGGGAGGAAAGTTGAAGAAGAAGACGTTGTGGTTGGCCTGCTTGAGCTTTAGTATGTTGCCTAATATTGTTCGAGATGTCGGCAGCAGCGTTGCGTATGCGTTCGACAAAATCATACCAGGCTGTGACTGGCGCAGAGTGGACATTGTGGCGGAGCTGGTTCGCATATGAAAGGATTCGCAACTGGAAACCAGGTTGTAGATGGGCATGACGATGGAGGCGCCAGTGGCCAGGTCCCCGTTCGGAGCATGTGGTTGATGAGCGAAAGGTGGACACGACTATGCTGTGGTCGGATGGACCAGGCCGGGATATGGAAGTCAGCAAGTGTGGGAGCAACGAATGTGAGGCCCAGATACTGTCAATCCGTCTTGCTGAAATGAGGGACCCTCAGACAACATGGTGGCGGGTGTAGTTGGCTGTAGTGGGGTGCAGGGTGCGGAAAGTGTCACCCAGACCGGCTTGTGCAAGTTGGGCTAGTGGCAGTTGCTGAGACAGCATGGTGGAGTTGTAGCTGTCAAGATGGGGACTCGAAACTGCATTCCAGTCTGCCCCAATAATAGCCGTGGTATTGGCGTCGGGAGCAGCGGCATCTAAACGTGATAGGCCTGGAATGTCGGCTCCCCAAAAGGCAGCTCGCTCAGCAGCCTCTGGTGGGGCATGGATGCTCCACAGGTGCAGGACACGTATGCTGTCGCCTAGGGCTGGTTCCGTGAGAGGAATACGTACACGCGCATATGTACAGTACTGGTGATGAGCGGTAGCTTCAATCTCCCAGCTTGTATTTCGGAGAATGATGCCTGTGTCTTTCCCGAGTATGGCTTGGTGAGCGCGAGTGGCAAAAGGGTGGTGTATGGAGTGGAAAGGATTGATACGTGGGAGAGATTGTGGGTTAGCCAGACGCATTTCCTGTAGGAAGATGATGTTGGCTTTACCAAGGCTTGTCGTGCTGTTGTGCAGGGTAGCAATCCGATCATGATTGTTTAGGCTTGTGCAGTTCCAGGTGGCGACCACAATCGATGAGGCCAGAACAAACGGTCTGCCTCTAGCCGTAGTTGAGGTTTTTGGCCCCACGAGTTTCTTCGGCTTCCTGTTGATCTGCCATGTGAGCATCGTCGTCATTCGCCGCAGGGACACTACACACGGCAGCGCTGTGGCCCACCTCATTGCAATGATAGCAGCGGCGGTGAGGGCACTCTTCAAATTTGTGAAAGGTCGAGGCATTGCCCTTGCACGTGGTGCACCACTCCAAGCGGCCGCTATAGGTGAGCTCGCAATGTGCATTGCCAATCTTGAGGTAACCAGGAAGCGCGTGTTGTTTAATAGGGTGCATACCGCCATGCTTGGCTGGTGGCAACAATACCAGGATGCTAAGATCATTGGTGTCTTCTGGAGGTGTCTGATCGTTAGCATAGGAGACTTGAGTGGCGCAGACATGACGGGATTTGCGCAAAAGGTTGAAGCAGCTGAGCGATATACCGCCCGGTCTCTTCAAGGGCATTTTCAGTAGCAACACCAAGTACATCGATCGCCAGGGAGTTGGGTTTGAGAGCTGGACCCACAAACATTCGTTGGAGTTGGTTTCCATTCAAAACGATGCTGGCATCTTTAGCAGTTGAAACCGATTCCGCAGCAACTGCAACATCAACAAATTTGGCACGCCCAACTCCTCTCGGAAAGCTGACGTTGCAATCATCGCTAGCGGCTTTGTGTTGTTGCACATGGGTTCGAACTTGAACACGGATTGAACCGCGAGCAATGTTCTGTTGCTTGTTGAGGTTGAAGCGACCGGTGAATTGCCATCGAATGGTGCAAGGAGGGAGTTTGGCGCGGTCGGAGCTAGAGATGGGAAGGACTTCATAGGGAACATCAGCGGTACCACTGCGGTTGGGCGTCCAGACGAGACGTCCAGTGTGGATGGGAATGAAGGCTTCTTGATTTGGTTCAGGCAGGGCAACCGGAGGGGCAACTGCATCGGTAGCGGAGCCATCAGCCTCGTTTTGCTTTCTTTTCGTGCCTGCCGCTGATCGAACATGATTGAAAGGAGCATTGAGCTGAGGAGAAGCCATTGGTGGAGGTGACTATCGAGATGTTGATGGTGCAGAAAGGGATGGTTTGATAGGGCTGAGTAAGAGAGTAAGATGTGGACAGAGACGAAGGATGAGAAGATGGTAGACCGGTAGGTAAGACATTGCGAATATGGTTTGCAAGGTTGAGGCCCAATCCGCAGTTAATGTGTAAAAGGGTTGTGTGCTGGTAATGAAGTTAGGGCTCTCGATTGTTGGCACCGCAGCTCCAGCAGGAGCTGCGGTGCCAGGAAAACACGCTCGTCGCCATCAGGGTTCGAAAGGAGGAAGGCTGGAAGTAAGAAGGTGGTATGAGGTAGACAAAATAGAGTCGAGATTTTGGTGGTTGTGCCCAAGGGCTGAGCAAGGGCTCCGCGGCGTTGCTCTGTGGCGAAAAAAAAGGGCATTTCATTTAGGCGTCAGGTCGAGGATGTGGACTTGTTAGTGTGTTGCAAGCAAGGGCCAGTAAAAGTGTTCAAAAGCGTGGTTTGATTGTGGTAAAGCGTGGTGAGGTTGATCAGGTTGGTGTGGGGGGGTGCAGCTGAGTATGTCGTAGTGTTGTCATTAGGTGAGATAAGGCGATAAGAGCAAGTGTATTGTCAATAGGTGGTAGTATTGCATACTACCGCCATCTCCACAACTTGTTTCCACCATAACTCTTGCATTTCGTAATACACCTTGCTCGAAATTTGATGAGGGCCTTCCCCTCAGCGTTTCGCGTTCCGCGTTCATTTACGTCAAGAAAATGCGGTTTTCGCCAGAAAAAGGGATTTTCGCGAGAAAAAGGGGGTTGCTACGGGACTCGAACCCGCGACCACCTCTATGGCGCGCCAGATGCACAGGTGTGAAACACACCGGGTAATGCCCGAAAGAGGTATCCTACCACTGGACGAAGCAACCGCTCTGATTGATGAGCAGTGACACGTATGCACACATATGCGGCTGCTCGGCGTCTCGAAATGGCTTGCTGCTGCCTGATGCGGCCGAGTTGAGCTGTATGGAGACACGGTGAGTCGTGTCACTTGGCTGTGCGATGCTAGGTTTGTGGATGGGAATGGCGGTTCAGAAGAGGAGACGTGAGAGAGTGGCTTGAGATGGGGTTCGGAAGCGCATTGCAAGGAGGCGAGAATGTTGCCAAGACGAGCGGAATTCGTCTTGTTCCAGCCACATCCGGCTTGGTTTCATGTTCACGGCGGAAGAGAGATGGCTGGATCGAGCGTGTAGACCGAGATACGTCCGACTGCGACTTAGGACACACAGCAATACGACAAAGAAAGGCGTGGCTAACACGGGTGTTGTTTTTGGGCGCACAGATGGAAGAGCTCTGCTGGACTTGGATTCGGGCACCATTGAGCAATGTGGTCACGTCCACATGCTATTCCAGGTTGGCTCGATGCGGCTTGGGGAATTCAACAAGAACATGGTGAGAAAGTGACGGATAAGAATGTGTCTACCTGGATCGATTCTTGCGCGGCTCCAACGACATCACGAACGCAAGATGCCAGACGATGCGGTTGAAACATTGTGGATGCAAATGTGCCCAACATATGCAGGCGTGGAAGAAGAATCTCATCCTTGTTCGCTGATACGCGTGTGGAAGTGGCGGCGACAAGCGCAAGCCCAACGCAACACGTCGTCAATGTCGACAGCCTAATGTGATGAGGATGATGATGAATGGCCGAGGTGAAATAAAGTGTGCGCTCTAACATGCTGAACCTCCAAATCAGCGAGACGCCAACAGCGAGACGCCATCAGCGCCAGCCCGGCCGGTTGGAATCGGCTTTGTCTGCTGCTGCGAGCTGCTGCTGCGAGCTGCTGGCGTGTGCTGCTGCTGTGTGCTGCTGCCGCTTTTGCGAAACGCGGGGGAAATTCGCCACACCGGCTCCGGCTCAACTCAGCCACCCAGCCACCCAGCCATCAATCCATCAATCCATCAATCCATCAATCCCTCCCTCCTTCTTGCCAACCACCATCCGCCCCCATCACCCACACCCACACCCGCACACCCACTCCCACTCCCGGCCGTGGCGAGTCGTTTTCCACGCTCCCGTCGAGTGCGCTGCTCCCCATCTCGATCCACATACAATGGCAGCTCCACGTCCAAGGCTTCCTCCATTGTGCGAGACCGACCACACAGCATCCCACCCGTGCGACTCCACCCATCTCTCGCCTCCTTTCCAGTCCACCCGCGACCTCAAGGGCAAGGCGCGTGCCTACGACCATGTCCACGATACATTCTCAATATCCACCCCGTCCGCATCCCCGTCCGCATCCCCGTCCGCATCCCCCGCAAACACAAACACCGCGCCAGTCTCCATATTGGGCCACGCCTCCGACAAGCACAGCTGGAACTATGTGCTGCGCTCCGGATTTGCAGGCGGGATTGCTGGCTGTGTTGCCAAATCCGCGATAGCCCCGCTCGACCGTGTCAAGATTCTGTTTCAGGCGCAGAACCCCGAGTTTCAAAAGTACTCGGGAAAGTGGTTGGGTGTGTTCAAAGCAGGTCGCGACATTGTGCGCTCCGACGGTCCCTCTGCTCTCTTCCAGGGTCACAGTGCCACGCTCATGCGCATCTTTCCGTACGCCGCCATCAAATACATGGCGTACGACAAGCTGCATTTCTACCTCATGCCTACCAAGCAGAGCGAAACCTCCGCCAGGCTCTTCCTCGCAGGCTCTGCGAGTGGCGTGCTTTCCGTATTCCTCACCTATCCGCTCGAGCTCATCCGCGTACGACTCGCGTTTGAGACGAAGCGCAAGCGTCAAAACCGCGGCTTACGCAGCATCATTCGCATGATTTATCGCGAAGGAACCACACAAGCCCCTTTCAGCAGCGATGCCAGAAAGCGAGCCGCACGCACCGCCCAAGCTGCTGCACAACAAGCCAACCTCACCACCTCGGCTGCCTCGCCATCCTCACTCGACAGCGCTCTGCGTGCACACCATCCCAACGTACCACCATCCGCGCTTCCAGTCAACAACAAGCTGCTCGCCAAGTATCCCATGCTCAAATTCTACCGTGGGTTTAGCGTCACCCTCATGGGCATGATCCCCTACGCCGGCACCAGCTTCCTCGTATTCGGTCGATGCAAGTCCCTTCTCCACCACCTCTTCCCGCCGTCGGAGCCGTCGGCAGATACGCCCGGAAGCAGGAGGGTGTGGTACTGGCCGAGCAAGACCGTGGTGGATCTGGCCGCCGGCGCACTCGCTGGTGCAATCTCCCAGACAGCTGCATACCCGTTCGAGGTGATCAGGAGAAGACAGCAGGTGGGAGCCATCATCCGCCCAGGCGCGATGCTGGGCATGTGCGAAACTGCCGCGTGGATTTACAACACCAACGGCTGGAGGGGGTTCTATGTGGGTCTCAGTATAGGCTTCCTCAAGGTGGTGCCGATGACGAGCATTTCGTTTGCGGTGTGGTTGGGCATGAAGCGGCAGATGGGCATCTAGGAGGAACAAACGAGGAACAAACGAGGAACAAACGAGGAGCTTGTATGATTATGATTCTGATACAGCGTGTGGCGCACACTTTGCATGCCAATGTTTGTCGAGCTCAGCTCAGCTCGTGTACCACAACCCTTCTGATTTTGGACGATGTAGAGTGTGTCTAGTCAAGAGTCGACGTCGATGAGCACAAGCATGCCAAGTGGGCGTGGCTGGTTGGCCAAGGCGAACCATGTGGCGCTCAAACATGCGCACTGACCCCACACCATCCATCCACGTTGGCACGAATCCGCTTTGTCTCGTTTCTGCCTCCCAACCACCACCACCCACTCGCCACCTTCACATGTTGGTACGCTTCCTCTCCACCAGCATCCGACCCCTTTCCGCAACAATACGCCATTCCACCCTCCGATATCGCACTACATTCGCACGCATGCAGCCGCCACGCCATATGACGTCCGGAGAGATGCACACGTTTCGAGCCATGCTAACCACGCCCGTGCGAAAAGTCTGGCTACTAGTCGTTGCGAGTGCCATAGTTTCGTGCAATCATGGAGCCGAATCCATCGTCGCCCTATACCGTCTTTCGTTGGAACACGCCACTTTCGAACGTCCACACGACGAAACAAAGGAGGTCTCGAGGGGGATTCAACGCACGATCCAAGAAATCCTCGTCAAAGGGAGCGTCATCTTTGGCATCCCCAAATCGCTCGATACCATGTTCACGCTGCTGTCGTACCTGCGTTCGACCACGCCTGAATATCTGCTTACGGCGGACGACTTCGCAAGAGCGTCGGTGGTGAACGAAACCATCTCGTCGCTTGAAGCGCGTGCGGAGGAGGCATTGCGCAGGGTGTATCGGCATAACTTGGACGATATTTTGGAGAGAAGGATGGGCGAGAATATGGAGGATCTCAGGTTTCTCACTTTGCAGATCAATTATGGGTTTACTCTGGCGAATCAGCAGGTGATGGATTGGAGGGATACCGAGTTGGTGCTGTTGGCGGCGTTGGTGACGCAGAATTGTACGGCCGAGGTGTTGTGGCATATGCGCGGCGCATTGCGGGCGGGATGGACGAGGGAGGATGTGGAATGTGTCACGAATGTGGCCATGCTCATCGCTCATCGACTCGGGGTAAGGACTGACAAGGTGCCTTCGCTCGCAGAGGTCAAGGAGGATAGTAACGACTGAAAACGCCATACCCAATCATTCGTGGCAATTGCAATGCATGCATGGCTGCTCGAGATACAATGGTTATGTGCGACGATTACGACTGCGATGCCCAGTTTGCTGGTGCGGTTCTCGCCTGAGAAAGTCGTTCACACCAGATGCAATGTTCGTCCACCATGAATCATGCGCCCGCACCTCACCTGCTGTGCCTCCTCTAGCCGCGGAAGCACGCTGTCTCGTCCTTGACCGCCCCGCACCCGCACCCGCACCCGCACCCGCACCCACACCCTCATCCGGTGCGGTTCTGAACCGTTGGCCAACGGCGTCAAACCAACCACTCGGATCGGTCTGAAACCTGCGCAATTCATCGTGCACCCTCCCCGCGGCTCTCAACGCCGCCATCGCATCAATCCCCTTGCTCTGTCCCTCCACCACCAACGTCCTCAGCAACCATGTGAAGTCGACTTGCGCCAAACGCTCCTCGGCAGGAGTAGATGCGGAAAACATGTCGGCGAATGCGGAGAAACCACTGCCCAAGTCGTCGGGGAGGTCGGCTGTTGGATCCAGTTGGAATGCGTGTTGGTTTGCACGTGTCGACGAACGCGTTCGACGTCGTGTGGTTGGTTGACGACGACTTGTGCTCCAAGACGCACCGTCGCTGGAAGACAGATCGGGAAGTTGGGTGTAGAGCGTATTCATCAACGGACCTAGCGAGTTGACTGACGACCATCCAAAAACCAAAAAAAGAAAACAAGAGACGAACACTGGCAAGGGTCAGCCTTTGAACACTGTATTCCCACCCATGAATGGGAAGCACATTGAAAAAAAGCAGCTACTCAGCATCGAATCCACTCAACCGTCCAAAAAGGAAAAAAAAAAAAAGCACATCTACTTACGCTGAGCCAACAACCCACCTGTCCCCGGCACGGTGCCCGTACTACCAATCGCATCCGTATTATCGGTCCACCACGCCCAAACCGCAATCAACCCCGCAACGACCGCACCCCACTTGATGCCAAACCACGCCAACGACAGCATGGACCTCAGCGTGCGATACGCGGTGACCAGCGCAAAGTAGACGAGCAAGAACGTCACGAGCGGCGGCAGCAACGTGGATGACCACGATGCGGGGTTGTTCGCCGAGCCAAGCAGGTGGTAGATGAGGTTGGAGAAGCGGGCGAGCATGCGGAAGACGGGGTAGGGGATGGTGTCGGAGAGGAGGTGGTGGAAGAGGGTTCCTATGTGGTGGACTGCGTCTGCCATGGTTGTGATTCACGCGAGTGGTTGGTATGGTGGTGGTGGTGGTGGTGCAACAGCAAACAGCAAACAGCAAACACAAAGCCACAAATGCGAAATCGTTGAATGTGAATGGCCCGTGCATTTGTTTTGTTTTGTTTTGTTTTGTTTTGTTTTGTTTTGTTTTTATTCTTTATTAATGTTGGAGTCTACGTGGAGGAGCGCACACATCGCCGATCCGGGCGACGCGTGCCTTCTGGAAATCGAGATCCGAAATCCGAGATCCGAGATCCGAGATGAACGATGTGTCCAACACATATCGAGGTGGGGGGTGTTGGGTTCCACTTGCACCACCACCACCACCACCATAGACACCCATCCCCCGTTTGCCCCCATCCTCCTTTAGAGCGCAATCCCCTAGACCATGTCTCGCTTCCTCGTACGCCTCTCTCGCACGCCCTCGTCGCACTCGGTCAGCACCGATGCGTCCGCCGAACCTCTCGCCCCCAAGACCTCGCACATCCTCACCAAACCTGCTCCCGGATGCACTCCCAAGCCCGCCCAACCGCTCACTGCCGAGCAGCACCAAAAGCTCGTCGAGCTCGAAAACTACACCCGCAAACTCGCCACCGAACACCCTCCGGCGCACGACTACAAACCGTGGGAGCACAAGTGGTTGGGCGAACACAACCTGTACCAGCGCTATCTGCGCGCCGCAAAGGGCGACCTGGAAAACGCCAAAAAGAGGATCAAATCCACCCTCGAGTGGCGCAGGCAGTTTCGTCCCGAGCTCATCGCTCCCGCCAGCGTTTCCAAGGAGGCAGAGACCGGAAAACAGGTGGTGTCTGGCTTCGACAACGAAGGTCGACCGCTGATCTATCTTCGACCCGCGAGGGAGAACACCACACCGAGCACCGATCAGGTTCGATACCTCGTGTGGACGCTCGAACGTGCCATCGACTTTATGCCGCCCGGTGTGGAGAACTACGCCATCATCATCGACTATCGTTCGGCCACGTCGCAGTCCAACCCGTCGCTGTCCACCGCAAGGACGGTGGCCAACATCCTGCAGAACCACTACGTCGAGCGACTCGGCAGGGCGTTTGTCATCAACGTGCCCTGGTTCATCAACGCGTTCTTCACCGCACTCTCGCCGTTCCTCGACCCCATCACGAAGGAGAAGATCCGCTTCAATGCAAACTTGGTCGAGTTCGTGCCGAGCGAGCAGCTGGATGCCGAGTTTGCGGGTGGAAGGTACAATTACGAGTGGGATTTCAACACGTACTGGAATACCTTGATCGACGTTGGACGCATTGCCGACGACGGCACTCGCAAGCTGGACGGTGTCGACGCGGGTTCTGATACCAAGGTGGAGACCGAAGCTGTGCAGAGACATGCGGATGCGATTGCGGCGTCGCAGCTTGCCGCAGACGGCGCCATGGTCGGACTCGGTGCTGCTGCTGGAGCCACGGCTGCTGGAGCCACGGCTGCTGTTGCTGCGGTTGGAGGCGCCACAGCATCCGATGCTGCATCCGATGCTGCCGAGAAGGAATCCGCATATACGTATCTGCAAACCACGTCGGACTACGAACAACTGCTGTGCAAGTACGACACATTCCTGTTCGACTGCGACGGCGTGCTCTGGTCTGGCGACGACACCATCCCAGGCGTAGTATCCGTGCTGCACAAGCTACGTCAACGCGGCAAGTCGATCATCTTTGTCACCAACAACGCATCCAAATCGCGTCAAACCTACCTCGAGAAGTTCGCCAGCATGAACATCCAGGCTTCGCTCGACGAAGTGTTTTCCTCCTCGTACGCCTCGGCGGTGTATCTCAAAAAGGTACTCAACTTCCCCTCGGATCGAAAGGTATACGTGATTGGAATGCACGGCATCGAGCAAGAACTCGATGCAGAAAACATCCTCCACTGTGGCGGCACCAACGCAGAAGACAACAAATTCCTCCCCGCTCTCGACTTCAGCTCTCTCCAAGAAGATGATGCCATCGACCCCAAAGTAGGCGCAGTCGTCTGCGGATTCGACATGCACTTTTCATACATCAAACTAGCCAAAGCATTCAAACACCTCACGCGCGCCAACTCGGACGGACCGGTGCTGCCCAACTCCACCGGCGGAGGCTGCCATTTCATCCTCACCAACGACGACTCCACCTTCCCTGCCAAAGGCGGTCCGTGGCCCGGCGCAGGAAGCCTGTCCTCCCCCCTCCTCTTCTCCACAAAACGCACACCAACCATCGTGGGCAAACCACACAAACCCATGCTCGACTGCATCATCGCCTCAAAACACTTTGACCCCGCGCGCGCCATCATGGTGGGCGACCGTCTCAACACCGACATCGAGTTCGCCAAAGCGGGTCACATTGCTAGCTTGCTCGTGCTCACCGGCATCTCGAAGCGCGCAGAGATCGAGGCGGTGGGCGCGAAGACGGTGCCGGATTATGTGATTGATAGTTTGGGCGATTTGGATGCAGTTGTGTAGGATGGAATCAGCATGGATAGAATACAGGATGCAATGCAGTTTTAAACCATACTTTGTAGCCAGAAGCTAACTCTTTGCAGCCAGAAACGTTTGCGATTTGGATAGGGCGATCGGCTGGAATCGTAACCCAATCGGGGAGACACACACATTCATCAAGAGTCGGAGGCGGGAGCTGAGCTGGCTCTTCATGTGTCGATCCCAAACCTGCATAGCATGGATGTGTGGGGTTGGATGAGCGCAAGGCTGATATATGCGAGGCTTTTGCATTTTTGGGTTTGTTTTGGCTTTGTTTGCTTGGTTTGTTTTCCTGTTTTGTTTCTCTTTTGTTGATTGTTGATCGAGTCATGTTGGTCGCTTGGTTGGCATGGTGCAGCCCAAGCGTTCGAAGCGAGCTACTGTACTGCCACTGTGCGAGTGATGCTCGTCTGCAGCACCGCGCAGCAGCTCGACGGAGTTGCAAACTGTTCCCGCTAGCGTACTGCAACTGTACTGTGCACAATGTCGATGCTCGAACCCCAACCCAATTCCCAATTCCCCGCTCGTCGATGCTCTACATCCTGCATGCTGCTGTGACTGGCTCGATTGGCCCGCTGCATCGGTTGCGGTTGCCTTTGCGTTTCACACGTCCAAGCTTCCCATCCAGACTGCCACTCCTCGTCTTCATCACGCTAAAAAGAGGCCCAAGTGAGCCGAGTGCCTCCATTTCAGCGACGGTCTGGGATGCACATCAATTGTCTCACACCATACCGCCGAGCGGCTCTGGGTTTGTTTCGTTTTACCCGCTCTCTCCGTCCGTCGAACCTGGTTGGTTGATGCATGGTCACTGTACGCCCCCGTTTCAAACCCCTCGCTTGCGCTCCGTGCAACAGCTCATCTGGATGCGCCTTCACCGTGCGCCGATCTAAGCCAGTCTGCCATGGGTGTGTGTGTGTTGCCCATTCATCCCCCGCTTTGTGCTCGTTCACTCGGTCGTGCTTCGTCGTGTGTCCTCTGGTTGGCCGTGTTTGATCTTGTTGCTTGTTTCTTGTTCACCATCATATACCCCCGTCCCTCCTTGGCTTTCCCCCCAACTCGACCGACCCGACGTTCCTTATCCTCCCCATCCTACTTGCGCCTTGGTTGTGCTTCTCTCATCACCCTCATTGCCCCGGTCGAGTTGGTTGTACATCAGCACACACCTCACCAAGCTACACTTGCGTTCGGCCGCCACGCATCGTCGCGCCAAAACATCGCCACCATGGGTCTGCCACCGCGTCGTTCGTTGACGGTGACCGAACCCGCACTCAACACGCTCCCCGGTGCACCCCACCCCAACATCATGCTCGTGATGCGCTTCCTCATCACGGGCATCGTCTGCCTGCTCTCGCTCGCCACCGCAATCATCTGCATCCTCGTGGTCGACTACTACAACTCGCACGACCCCATCATCCGTCCATCATGGGGCTCGCTCATCTTCCTCATCGTCCTCGGCGTGCTCACCCCCATCGTCTACTTTGGCTACAACATCTTCCTCCCGCTCATGCCGTTTATCAACTACGGCGACTTTGTGTACGGCCTATTCATGGTCAAGATCGAACTGCTGCTCCAGTTTGGCATGTGCATTCTGTGGGTGAGTGGTGCATTGGCATATGCGTGCGATCTGCGCGGAAGGGAGAATTGTCAGTTTGATGGGTATTGGCATTACCAGAAGCCGGCGAATTTCGGTCATGTTTGCGATCTGATCAATTATGCGGTGGGGTTGGCGTATGCGACGTTTGGGGTGCAGGTGGTGTTGTTTGTGGTGGAGATGTTGTATGGTGTGTATATCTTTTTGTTTTTGGACCAGGAGAGTTTGAACGAGCCGCATTTCGAGTGGGGTAGGAGGGCGTATAACTATGCTCAGCAGAGCAAGGTGCAGCAGAGGCACGCGGCGATTGGTCGTAGTGGTGCAGCTGGGGCTGTGGCGGGTGGTGCTGCGGCGGTGTCGTATCGGGATGGTGGTCGAGGTAGTCCGCCAAGTAGTTCTGCTGGCACGAATGTGGGTGTGGGAAGAAGAGGTGTTGCGTATTCATATGCAGAGACGGAATCCAGAGTTTCTGCTCCCATGTCTCTCGGTAGTAGGGGTCGAAGAGGGCTTGCGTATGGAGGCATGCAGCAGCAGGATGAAGAGTCTCATGTTGGTCCACCGAGTTCACCACCAAGTTCGCAAGCCGAAATCGGCCCAGGTCCCCTCGCCGCCGCCGCCGCCGCCGCCGCCGCCGCTGGCGCTGCCGCTGGAGGCAGAAACAACACCAGTTCCAGAGGTGGACACAGGAATGCGTCTCCCCGTCGTGGTCCCCTCTCCGACGAGGAAAGTGGCTGGCATCTGCGCGAGGACCACTCCGAACGCTAATACCCGCCTGATCACTCCACGCTTCCCAACCCTCTCCCTCTCTCTGTTTCTCTCTTCTGTTTCGACGGCGTTCGAACACACATATCCAGGAGAACAAGGTTGATGTAGCACTCTTGTCCGCAATATCGCGCGCTCGTCCAGTCGCTCATCTCTCCCGCCTTGGTATAGTCTTGGTTTGGTTTCAGCTTGTATGCTACACTCGTTTTGCGGGTTTGCCTTGAATGCACATGCTCCAGCCCAGAATCAGACGCCATGGTGTGCGTCCGCTCGAGTAAGCATGAATGGGGTGCGAGGGTATAGAGGACGGTACAAGTACAGTGCATGTGGCAAAATACAGAGGGCGATGTTACTTTTTCTTGCGCACGAGGCCGAAAGCGTTTGGTGCGTTCTTCTTCTTCTTCGCCACTGGCGTCGCCGCCGACGTCACAGCGGGTGTGGACTTGCCATTGGTGCCATTGGTGCCATTGGTGCCATTGCTGCCATTGGATCCCATCGGGGTGGAAGCGGCTTTCATAGCGAGCAGCGTATGCACGTCCGGCTCGGCTTCCCCCTCGTCGTCGAGTTTGCGCTTCACCGTCACCCCGACATGATCGGCGTGGGTGGTGCCGACGTCGAGCGCTTTGCCGAAATACTTGCGCACAAGCGCCTCGTCGTCTCGCTCCGCCTTTGCGTTTGCGTTTGCCTTTGCGTTTGCCTGTTGCTCCTCCTCCACGTCGGTTGCTGTGAGCCCACCGGACAGCGACGGTGGGATCGACTTGTGATGCAGGCTGGCCAACACGGCGTCTGTATCCACGCTCTCCAGCCGAGCATTGTGCGTGCGGATGTCGTGCAACGCATCCAGAATCTCCATCTCCCTCCTCGAATCCAACGTCGTCGCCTCCAACTGCTTCATCGGATCCGCGTCCAAGCTCTCCAACTTTCTCTCCAGCTTCTCCTCCTCGGTCAACAGCTTCTCCCCCTCCTCCGCCTCGTCGTCGTCGTTTGCAGGCACGAAATTGCGACTCGCACCATGCTCGGCGCGATAGTCGGCATTCTTCGGATCGGTCTTAAACGTAATCTCGGCCGAACACCGCGTACACTTGATGTAGAAGCGAAAGATCTTGATGCCGTAGTAGTCCTCGCCCACGACGAGCTCCTTGCGTGCGTTGAACTTCTTGCCCCTGTAGATGTACTCGCCACACGTGTTGCAGCGCATCGAGTAGGGCGCCATGAGACGGACGGTTTGTTGCTGGTCCTTGGGAGCCTTTCGACGCGGGATCTTGGCCGGGTCAAAGTCGGGCGGGTAGTAGTGGTTGAGTGCCTTTCGATCGGCCATGTTGTGTTTGTCGCGGCGGGCGTTTGCGATTGCGTTTGCGATTGCGTTTGCGATTGTGTTTGCGATGGTGGTGGGCGGTGGCAAACGTGCAATCAGCGCTTGCATGGCGATGGAGCAGACACGCATGCGATCTCCATCGGCCACCCCCGATCTGCGGCGGCCGATTCGGGCATCGGGGAGGTGGAGGTTGTGAAGCTGGCTTGTGCGCTCAGCTGGCTTGTACGCTCAGCTGACTTGTACGCGCAGCTGACTTGTACTTGTACGCGCAGCTGGCAGCCACCTTGTTGCCACCTTGTTGCCACCTTGTTGCCACCTTGCTGCCACCTTGCTCGTCTCGATCCACCACCATCACGCCGCCCGTCCAGTCCGGTCGTGCCAGCTCTGCAAATGGTCTCGTAGCGTCCATGCGCTTTGCAAGCCTCCAATGGTGCCCGCTCCTACCAAGCTCAGCTGCGCCACGCCCAAGTCCAACACACGCTCCTCCACCGCCAAACGCCTCGCCCCGGCGCTTCCCACCCCGTCCGCACACCACTCATCCCAGCGTCTGCGCAATCTCGCCTCTTCGCTCCCCAGCGAGCTCATCACCTACATTCTCCAATTCGCCGCCTCCACCGCCACCGAGAACTCCACCAAGCTCCACCTCCTCAGCGTGTCCAAATACTACCACCAACGCCTCTCGCCTCTCGTCTATGCTACCGTCGCGTTGTGTTCCTCCTCGGCGATCCATTCGTTTGCAGCACTCGTCACGTCGCATCCCAAACTGGCGCGATGCGTACGCAGACTCTGCGTGGGCCCTGACTCGTCCTCCTCCGACCTCATCACCGCGCTCTCGCCACCATCGTACAACCAAGCCGCCTACCTCTCCCAGATGCGCGAGCTCGTGCATGCTTCGGTCCGAACCGTGTTGCGTTCGTGTACGAAGCTCTACGATGTTGCGCTTGCGGGCGAGCTGTTGAGTCTGCATGCGGCGCATACGTATGGGTCCGCGTGTCAGCCCGTGCGCTTGACGAGTGTCAATCCGCATAGTTTTGTGGGTGCGTTTTCGGCGCCGATTTTTAGGAGCGTGAGTGTGTTGAGCGTGGTGGATACCAACTTGGCGTTTGAGGAGGCGGATGAGATTACGACGTTGCCCGAGTTGGAGTGGCTCATTTGGTCCGCACCCAAGCATTATGGCGATATCACCAGGGATACCAATGTGCTTACCAGGTTGTTGCAAACCCCCAGCCGTCATTTCACCCATCCACCGCCTCCACCGCCTGCGACGGGTGAGCACCGTGTGCAGCAACCAGTCGAACCATCGCCAGCGCAGCTTCAAACTCGCCAAGAACCGATGCACCACCTTTGGTCCGATCTTGCAGCGCTGGAATTCAGCCAAGGTCTTGCACCCGCACGTCCGAGTAAGAACGACAAGTTCCGAAGACTCACCATCCAAACCGCTCACAATCGATGCATCCAATTCCGCACTCTCCTCGCCGATTCCTACCCACTATACCCCTCCTCCTCCTCCTCCTCCTCTCCGCCGCCACACACCGATGCGACAGGTGGATTGGCTGCAGGCCTGGACTCGTCATTCGAGCACCTCCAACCAGATTGGGATCCCTCCTTCAACGTCCCCACCATCCACCCTACCCCACTATCTCCCGCTGTATTGGACGAATGGGATGCTCTAAGAGACCTGATCAACAACGCTGCCGCCCAATACTCCAATCTCAGCATGTGCGACCTAGGCGACGAGTCCTCCGTCGTAGATGCCCGAAATGCACTCAAACGACAACGACAAGTCTGGGAACGCATCATCGACCTCGGCCTCCCCTCCTCTTCCCAACACCAACCAACGGCGTGATTCACTACTCTTCACTCGCGCTTTTGCAATGCATGTGTTTCTCGTGTCATCCGTTCTGTCAACACACTTTGTGGGTTTGGTGTGTGGGGGTGGTGCGCATGGTGGATCACATGCGTGTTTGAATGCACACCAGCTTGGTTTCGAGCGACTCGAGATTCACCAACACCACCTGTTGCGATTTGGCAAACTCGGGCACCAGAACCACCCTACACGCGTCGTCGCCATCGTCAAACGAGTACACCGCACTCGCATACGCGGGCTGATTCCCCACGACGAGCATACTGGGTGGATGCTTCAACACAAACGGATCGTCCGTCTTGAACGGATAGCACCAAAGCGTGTCGGGGGCCGTCGGCGCCAGATGGCCCCATTCGAGTGTTCGGAGTGCCATTTGGATGCGGTGCGAGTCGGGTTCGTCGACGTATTTGTAGATGTCGTCGATGTTTTGGCCCGAAGTGACGAGTAGGGTTTTGCGTCCGAGGTTGATCCATGCGGGGTTGGTGTGACGATGCAGAGAGTCGAATCGACCCGCGCGGGGGAGGAGCGCAAAGTGGATTGGTTGTTGGGGGATGGCTATGCAGGCGGGATCGCGTTCGCCGGGGAGCAGGTGGACTGGCATGGTGGAGCACAGCTCCGAGAGGAGTTGATCGAGCGCGAGCGTTGGTGCGCAGGAGAGGGTGGGTTGATCTTGTCCGTATCGTTTCGGTTTCTCGTCCTCCTCCTTGCGCACCGGCGCGGCGAGCGAGTTGCCCGCAATCACAGCGGCTACAATGTTGGATGCTGAGACCCGGTCCGAATCGCTCCCAAGTTCTCCCGTGAGATACTCGACAAGAAGTTGCAACGAGAGTTCAGATTCGAGCGCCGATTCGCCGCCGATGGCGAGTCCGCTCATGAGAACCACCCATTGCTCGTCCGATCCGTCTTCGCGTTTGGCGTCCCCCCTGCCACCTCCGGTCAAGCGCTTCGAGGGAGAAGGATTGGGTAGCGAGGCAAACACCGCATCCACAACATCAAAGTCTCCAGCACGAGTCTCGGTACCCAGCACAGCCGCAACAACGCCGGTGATGAGCATCGACCTTAGCGCCGTACCACCCCGAATCGCATCCCCCACCAACCTGACCCTTCCACTCTGATCCTCGATAAACAACTCATCCTTCTCATAGTCGACAAACTTCGACCTCACCGGCTGCGGCGCCAACCATTGCTATCACAATCCCACCCCCCAACAAACGAAAAAAACAAAAACAAAAAAGGTTTCCACATCAGTACATACAACCCCAAAGTGCACCCACCCCCGCCTGAAAGCATCAACTTACCTCTCTCGTCAAATCCTCCAACACATCCGGCTTGAGCGGCATGGCGCAGTACAAGTTACCCACGATATAGCAGATATCACCCTGGCGAACATCCAGAATGCGCTCGACCAGCTTGGGCGGACTGTCGAGCCTCACCCTCTGGCTTGGGTGCGAGCGTCGCGGTTGAGAGCCATCCACTTGCGACAAGGGTTGGGAGTGCGAGGGGGAGAATGCGTCAAAGTCGTCCACCCAGCGTGACTTGGCGCGGGGGAGGATGCGGTTCTTGAGGTAGGCGAGACGGTAGTCGTAGAGCTGTGCATATTGCTTGTTGTATGAGCGAGAGCCAAGAGGGACCACAAAGGTTTGGGAGAGCTTGGAGGCGGTGGCGGAATCGGGTGGTGGGGATGTGCGGCGGCGCTCGATGGTTGCTACCATTGTGAAGGATCGACAAGGAGGAAGAGGAGGAGGAAGAGGAGGAGGAGGAAGACAAGAATTGGAGAGAATGCGTCTGCGCACTCAATTCACCGACGCGTTGATTGACGCACAAAGCGCGTCGACATTCGAATTTGGGTTTGGCAGATCAACTCTGTGACACCCCTCGCACCACCTGCTTGCTTTGCTCCCAACCACCATCCACACCATGCATCGCCATACATAATCAGCACCAGCGCCATGTCGTTTCAACCACTCGACGTGCTCGAGGTCCCGCTGCTGCCTGAGCCCAACCTCGAGCCAGCACCGCTCCAGCACCAACTCGTCTCGTCCACCTTGCTCTCGCCCTCGCATGCTGCTCTACCCACTTGCTTCCGTGTCGAGCCTCTGACTCTCGACGTTCAACGTGGAATAGATCCCGTTCTCGACGCTTTCTCGAAACGAGCCGTCACCGAAGAGCAAGGGTATGCCCACACACCACAGCTTCCATCCCCTTTGGTGTCACTCAACCACGCTTCGACCAGCTATGTCGATGTCCACTCTTCTCCGCGTCCGTCGAAAAGGCGCGTTCGTAGATCGGCTTCAGACTCGAGCCTGAGTTCGGCTGGGTCGTCCATGTGGGATGACGAGCTTGCACCCGCCGTTCAGCCTGCCACCGTCAAGTTCAGAGGTTCAGCGGCAAACCTTAGGGTCTTGGATCTTGCAGCTGCTGAAGCCACAAGCTCGGGTCAGCAGACGCTCTTGGAGGCAATCCAGCAGAGCATTTCGGGTCAACATGCATCACACTCGCAGCAGCAGCATCTGGCACCCGTACATGCAACGCGCCAGGTGCTGCGGTCGCTCGTAATCACCGCTACGACAGGCACATCATCAGATCACTTTCAGTGGCACACAGACTCGGCTTCCTTCGTGTGGGCTGCAACAATGCAGCATCGTACGAATGTGCGTCTGCTCCAGAGACTCGTCAAAGAGCAAGCCGCTTTGCATGCTTCGCTCGCGGCTGCAGGTGACGCGCAAGAGTCGCTCGACCACATTCCACCCGCCATGGTGCAGCCTTGGATCGGGTCGGAGCGCATCATGGGCTGGAGTCAGGCTGCTTCGGATAGCGTTATCCGTGCGTTCCTCGACATTGGCGCACTGCTGCGTCGCATCGACGACCGCATCCTCGCCATGCATCGTTCTGCTGCTGGGTTCTGCAGCGAAGCATCTGCGCTGGCTGCGGCGCTCGACACCGTCGCTTCGTGGCTCAAGAGCGAGCTTTCGGCGCAGACGTCGACGCTCACCAGCCGCATAGCGTCCCAAGACTCCGCTTCGGCCGCGGTGCTCAATGCTCATGCAGAGCTTCAAACTTGCTCCACCGTGCTCACCACGCTTGGCAACCTGCTCTCCTGCGCCCAGCCTCGACTGCCGCCCTTCCGGCCGCTCAAGTGGCTCGATTCTACACACGCCACCCTGTCGCATCTGCACGCCCATCTCGCTGCATCGCTCGCGTGCGGCGCATCGCCGCTCTCCTCCGCCGTACTCGCGTATCTACTCGATCGAACCAGTCGCACGTGGCGCGAGCACGTTGCGCGGTGGGTGGGCTTTCCGGGGTTCGAATCCGATCGAACCGGTGAACTTGACGATACACATGCTGCGCGCAAGGTTGGCGCGTCGTCGGTTGGGTCGAATGTTTGCATCCCCTGGAGCGGCGCTGTGGTGGACTGGTCGCTCGACGAGAGAGGAGAAGAGGATGTGGGGTATACGCTCAAACCGTCGGCAGTACCCACTTTCGTGCGTCTTCGCTATGCGAGGACGTTGCTCGAGGCGGGACGTGCGCTGCGACTGCTCAAGAAAGCAGCGCCGCACGATCATCCGCTCGTGCAGCAGTGGTGGTTGTATGCCGAGCAAACATCCACCATCGCACGCGTGAACCTGCCCACATGGCGCTGGTCGGTGCGCGAGAACCAAACCGAGCTCAATGCACTCGACCATCACATCGTCGAGTTCAAGCGCCAAATCGCACAATGGCGCACACACAGACGCATCGCCACCACTACCGCCCCACACACGGCTTCCAACTCCAACATGCTTCCCACCCACATCGCGCATGATGCAGCACCGGAAAGGATTCGAGTCCAGGGTTGCAGTGTCGCGTTGGAGGGGTTGGTCGAGCATCGGTTCGCACGAATGTCGCAGCTCTTCACCGCTCTTCCTGGCTTTGTCCATCCCACCATCCCACCGACGGCAGAGATGTGTGGAGCGCAGACCGATCCAACCTCGTCTTTGCTTCCCGCGACGGTTGGTAGCGAACACGATTCGCTGCTGGTGTATCTCTGCTCCGCCGCTTGTCCGCGCGAAACCGAGTCATCCATCGGTTCGGCGTCATTCGACCGCATCACCCAAACCAGTCTGGTGACGCCGTTCGAAAGCTGGGCACGACTGATCAACATGTCGCTCATCAGCGTGTTCTTCCAAGACCTCGGACTGGGCACCTATCTCGAAACGTGCAAACGCTTCCTACTCCTCGGAAGCATCCACTTCGAACAACAAATCGTCGCAAACCTGTTTGAAGCCGACGAGCCAAGCACACGCGATGATACTGCGTCGAGTTGTGGCCATCGCGTGGTTGCAATGAATCCACGTCTCACTGCGCAAGGTGTATGGCCTCCCAACGATGCACTCCTTTCGTCGGCACTTAATACGGCGGTGATTGAGACCGTGTCGAGGATGCGACAATCTCACCAAGACGGTTTGGTGCGGATGGGCAAACCGGAAGACGCGGTTTCGTTGGCTTTCAAAGACCTCGACGAACGACTTTCGTTTGCCATCATCGAACCACCCCCCCCCACCACCACCACCACCACCACCACCACCACTACCACTAGCAAAGTGCAAACCCGAACCAAACCATCCACATCATGGTCCGACCCCAACTCGATCAACGCGCTCGACTGGCTCACACTATGCTTCCACCCGCCGCCGCTTATCTCGCCGTTGTTGACGCAGTTGGCTCAGTCGAGGTACCAGAGGTTGTGGAATTTGTTGCTGCGGGTGAAGAGGTGCAAGGTGGCCATGAGGAGGGCTTGGCGGAGTACGTTCAAGTTGAGTGGGATTGGGTGGGGAGGGGGGGTGGTGGTGCAGTTGAGGTGGGAGTTGAACTGTTTTTTGGATTCGTTCGACTTGTTTGTGAACGAGGTGGGTATCGAATCGCATTGGAGTCGATTCATCCATCGTCTGGATCGCGTGAGAACCGAAGTGAGCGACGAACTGTCTGCCAACGCTTCGAACCATCATCCACGCCGAGACATGCAACCCAATATGGTCGACGATGCAGACTTGGAAGAAGAGACGATGGAAGAAGAGACGATGGAAGAAGAGACGATGGAAGAAGAGCAACCGACGGGTTTGATGACGTCGAGGTTGGATCTGAAAGACATCTTCTCGCTTGCACGGTATCATGAAAGCATGTTGGATCGCATGCTCGACACGTGTTTGCTCAAGTCGAAACATGAGCGTCTTTTGTGTATGCTCAACGACCTTCTGCAGACTACACTTGACTTTTGTCAGCTTTGCAATGATCGGCATGCGCGAACAACAAAACACGAAGAGTTTCACAAACTTCACCGTCATTTCCGCTCCCGCATGGATACACTCCTCCAAGCGTTACTCATCCTCAAGGACAAACACACCCACCAACAACAACAACAACAACAACACCCCACAATGCACAATGCTTCCGAACCACTCGTCCAACACGGCGGAGCGCGTACGACGAGGTTGGATGTGGATGAGGAGAGGAAGAGGTTGGTGGAGGACGAGTTGGAGGATTTGCGCCGGTTGGATGTAGATGTGCACGGAAGACCAATAGACTCGATTGAAACCGAAGCAACTACCACCATCGAACTACTTCTTCACCGCCTAAACGCCAGCGGCTTCTACGCCACCCTCACCTAAACCCAACCGCCGTTCCCCGATTTCCACCCAATCACACACTGTTTCAACCAAACAACACAAATCGCATTCGATTCCAACCGCCACCACCACTACAAAACACTACACCTTGTTAAACGCATCCACCACCATCGCCGCATGTTCAGGCCGATGGTTCTTCTTCACGCTGGTGGGCAGATCCTTGTTCTTCTTCACCGTGAGTTTGGCCTCGGTTTTGGTGAGATTCGTTTGGGTGGATTCGATGCTGCGCAGTTCGTAGTGCGAGCGGCCTTCGCCGAGGTTCTTCTTGCCTCCGGACCAACGACGCGCTTTGGAGGTGGATCCGTGCGAGAGGTCGTCGAGTTGGTCGGATTTGTAGAGTGGGGAGTTGCGGAAGACCGAGGCGTTGGCGTAGGCGTCGGTGGAGGAGGTGGAGGAGGTGGAGGAGTCGGAGCGTGGTTTGGTCGACATGGTTGCGGGGGGAGGGGAGGGGTGGATTGTGTGTGTGTGTGGATGTTGTTGTGGTGAAGAAGAGAGAGGGGAGAGGGGGAAGGGGGGGGGGGGGGGGTGGTTATATGTGGTTGGGGAGGGTGGATGGCTGAGTAAAGGGCGGGATGGGGTGGCTTGACAACGAGCATGCGCCCTGCCAACCAACCGAGTGCGCGTGACCATGTATGGCGCAGTTCGCGCGCAGGGTCCAACTGCCATTCCTCCACATTGGACTCAGCCAAACCGCGGGTTCGTGTGGTGTGGTGTGCTGTGGTGTGCTGTGCTGTGCTGTGCTGTGCTGTGCTGTGCTGTGCTGTGCTGTGCTGCATGGATTGGATTGCACATGTTTCAAACCCAAATGTGTGTGCTCACTCGTGCGTAAACGTCGGCTTGCGCTTCTGTGCAAATGCGCGCATGCCCTCCTTCTGATCGTTGGTCGCAAACAGACTCTGGAACAGTCGACGTTCAAACCTCGTCCCCTCGTGCAAACTCAATTCAAACGCTACCCACCCATCCAACCAAACCCAAACCCAAACCCAAACCCAAACTCGACTCGTCAGCAACGCTTCGCAACCAACCGCCCACACGAATCGTACTGTACTTACAAGCATTCACCCCCTCCTTCGCAGCCTGCACAGCAATCTGTCCCTTGTTCGCAATCGTCACCCCAACCCTCACCGCCTCATCAACCACCCCCCCCTCGCGCACCACACGCGAAATCAGTCCGCGTCGCTCCGCCTCGTCCGCAGACAAACTGCGTGCGGTGAGCACCATCTCCATCGCGGTTGACTTGCCCACCGCGTTGGTCAAGCGCTGTGTGCCGCCTGCGCCGGGGATCACGCCGAGGTTGATCTCCGGCTGACCAAAGTTGGCGGTGGGAGATGCGAGGATGATGTCGCACCTGGGGCGCGCAATCCACATCAACGAGCGGGCGAGGAAGGAAGGAAGGAAGGAAGGAAGGAAGGAAGGAAGGAGGCGTGAGTGAGTATTCAACGTATTCAACGTATTCAACGTATACACGGTTGGTAGGGGCTTACATCATGGCGAGTTCGCACCCACCTCCGAGGGCGAACCCAGAAACGGCGGCGATGATGGGTTTGCGGACGGTGGTGAGTTTGGTCCAATGGCCTAGGAAGTTGGACTTGTACGCATCAGCATACTGGATGTCCTTCATCTCCTTGATATCCGCACCTGCCGCAAACGCCTTATCCGAGCCGGTGAGCACGATCGCGCCGACGTCCGGATCGTTATCGGCGGTCTCTGTGGCATGGTTGAGTTCGTGAAACAGAGCCGAGTTGAGCGCGTTGAGTGCTTTGGGTCGGTTGAGCGTGATGAGCGTGACGCCTTTTGCGGGGGACGAGACGAGGATGTTCTGGTACTCGACGGTTGGCGTGGAGGGGGACTCGGCGAGACGCGCAAGGGAAGTGGAGAGGGTGCGTGCGGATCGAAGCGCTGTGGGTTGCACACGGGTGCGTAGTGCGTTGCGAAAGGTGGAAGCCAACATTGTGGATGGGGGGGTTGGGTTTGCAATGCAGTCGAATCCAAATACGACGATGGTGGTGGTGGTGGTGAAGCAAGAGTGGACAATGTGTGCGTGTGTGTGTGAGTTCGGCTTACTCGGCTTACTCGGCGTGGGGTTCAACCGGAAACCGCGTGAAAAATCCGCGTGGTCATTGTCTGATTTGTCATCCTGACTCAGCGTGCCAGCCCAATCGCATTTTCGCACTTTGGCTGAGTGATTCTGTTCACCCAAATCGCGCGTTTGCCACCCTCGCAACCTCTCCTGCTCACACCATCTCATTCACTCGTATCAAAATGACGCTTGGCTCGAAAACCACCCTGCGCATCGCACTCCGCATCGCCACCCCCGCATCACCCACCCGAACCACTCCCCGCACTCCCCGCACTCCCCGCACTCCCCGCATCCCACCCCTCTACCGAACCCTCCTCACCTCGTCCACAGCCACCCGCCTCCTCGCCCGCCCTCGCACACACCATGCCTGTGCACTCCCGCACCAAACACGAAGCATGTTCATCCAAACCGAAACCACGCCGAACCAGCACTCGCTCAAATTTGTACCTGGATGCGCAGTGATGCAGTCTGGCACGCACGAGTTTGTGGACACGCGTGCGTCGATGTCGTCGCCGCTTGCGAAGCAACTATTCCACATCCACGGAGTGGTGTGCGTATTCTACGGTGCTGATTTTGTTACAGTGAGCAAAGACGCTTCGTATGAATGGTGCACACTCAAACCCGAAATCTACTCCACAATCATGGAGTTCTTCTCGTCAAACCAACCACTCTTCACAGACTCAAACTCATCGCATGGATCGAACGACACCGTTATCCTGGATACCGATTCGGAAGTGGTTGCAATGATCAAGGAACTTTTGGATACACGCATCAGACCTTCTATCCAACAAGATGGTGGCGATCTCGAATATCTCGGTTTCACACAACACGACGGAATCGTCAAGGTTAAGTTGAAAGGTTCGTGTAGAGGTTGCATTTCTTCTACAGTCACTTTGAAGAATGGTATACAGAGGTTGTTGATGCATTATATTCCAGAGGTATCCGCTGTAGAACACGTGTTGGATCCAGAGGAGCAGGTGGCGAGACTCGAGTTTAGAAAGTTGGAACACAAGTTGGAGAGCGATAGGTTGAAGGAGACACAGATGGGGTTTTCTTTGTAGTCTTTTTCATGTCACTTGCCCTTTTTTTTCTTTTTCTTTTTTCTTTTTTCTTTTTTTTTTCCACGTTGCGATTCGAGACTGGTTGGTTTGTATCAATGATCTGACTGCTAAACCACGCTGTCACACAAGTGGTGACAAAAAAAAAACCTAAGATTGCCTAACTCGTGTGAGAGTCGCTTGGGAGCTCCCAGCCGTGGCCGTAAGCGCCACGCATGGTCGAGCATCGTGTGGGAGCGAGGCGAAGTGCGTGCGAGACCTAGTAATGAGACAGGGCGGCCGGGGGGTGGTTTGGGGGGGGGGGGGACCGAAAGGGCGGGAGAAGGAGATGATGGTTAAGGGAGGGAGAGACTGCAGAGCGCTTGGAACGAGCGCTAGCTTCATTAGCGCGAGCTGGCACGTGGTGGGGGGACGCGTTCATATCCGGGCTCATGTTCATAGCTTATCTATGAACTTTGAGCAGTCCCATGTCCTCCCAGTTTACCATCACTCAAGTTTACCATCACCTCAAGCCTAGCTGATCACTCAAGCCTAGCTGATCGCGACCAAGCAGTAGCTACGCTTTCTTTCGCCCTCCCTCCCCTGTCCCCAGTTCTTGCACGTATGTTTCACTGTATTTAGTTTTCCTGCGTTCTCGCGCGCACTCCGCACCGCTCTCACGCGACGCTCGACCGCCCGCGGCCCTTACGGCCACGGCTGGGAGCTCGCCAGCGACTCCTATGAGTTAGGCAAAAAAAAAAAAAAAAAAAAAAAAAAAAACACAATTTAACATTTAACACGACAATCTAACAATTTCAGCAACCCTGACTAATGCCACCAGCGCGAGCCGGCAGCGACAATGATTAAGGGAGGGAGAGACTACGAGCCACCCTCGAGAGGTTGGGCGAGTTGGGGTCTCGCTAGCGTCCCACATGAATTCATTTCCCTCCCTCTCGTCTGTGCCTGTGCACGTATGCGTGAGCTGGCGCGTAGGTCAAGTGGCTGCACGCCGAGCATTGATTTATGCGTCCCCAATTTTGTACGCATTTTCATTCTATGTCCTTTGGTACGAGTCTTTTCGCAATACTCAGACTCGGTTACAAGCTTGCACTGCAGAGTGGAGAGCGGTATTGGATCGATTTCTTTTTTTCTTTTCTTTTCTTTTTTTTTTTTTTTTTTTTTTTTTTTTTTTTTTTTTTTTTTTCGTGCAAATCAATATCAGAGCTGGAAAACATGTCCGAACCTCGGGCGGTGGTGGTAGTGGTGATGGTTAAGCCTTGACACGACCAATGACGGTATCAGGCGCATACTTCTGAATCACCTTCCTATCATGCAACATGAGAAACTCCTCCGTCGCATCCCTCCCCGCATACAACATAAGCGCCTTCTTTCCACCCGGATGGTCATCAAGGAAACCCGAAACATTCAAAACCTTGCCCTCGACCACCACCCACACATCGTCCTCCGCAGTATGCTTCGCCACCTCGTCCATCGTATACTCCTTCTCCTCCACCGTCTGTTTCGCCGCACCAACCGCACCGGATTGCTGCTCAACCGTCTTATCCGTTGGAGTGCTCGTACCCTCAACTCCAGCCGTGGTCACCGCCGAACTAGTGTGCTGTGGTCCAACACCCACACCATCGCCAAATCCAAACTCGAGCGTAATCGTCCGCGTATTCGCATCCGCACGCACCCGCGTCTCAAGATGGTTCGAAACCTGACCCAACCTCGCCGTCGCCTTGGCCGTCGCCATCTTTCGGAGCAAATAACTCGACGCCGAATCACCCGCCACCCTTCCAAACACGACACAACCCAACAATGAGGAACCGCCCAATCGATTCGCACCGTGGACTCCGCCCGCGATCTCACCACATGCAAACAGGCCCGGGATCGGTTGGCCGTGTGTGTCGACTACCCTCGAGGAGGAGTCGATCTCGAGTCCGCCCATGGTGTAGTGGAGGACGGGCGTCATGAGCGCGACGTAGAAGGGTTGGTCCATTCGGAGGTCCGAGTTGGAGAAGAATTTTTTGCCCCAGGGGTCGGGTTTTTCGCCTTTGGCGATGGATTCGTAGTCGAGGAAGGTTTGGTGCAGTTTTTGCGACGGGATGCGCATTTCTTTGGCGAGGTCGTGTGCCGAGTCGAATCGCTTCATGAGACCACGGCCAGTGTAGTGTTTGCAATGCCATTCGATCTCCTTGGAAGCCTGTTGGTTGAGAACGAGTCGCACGGGGAATTTGTTGTTATCCCACATACGTCCGGTTACATAGTCACGATGGCCAAGTTCATCCGCAAATCGTTCGCCTTGGTTGTCAAGCAATAGTCCACCACATCCTCGAAGCGCCTCCGCGGCCAGAAACTTGACCTTGGCATCCGGATCGTTCGGATCCACCAATCCGGTCGGATGAACTTGAACCTTCTCCAGGTCAATCAACCTGCCGCCAATCGACGCCACCATCTTCTGTCCATCGCCCGTACAATGATCGCCATTCGTGGTGGGAAGATGCACCAAATCGGGTCGATACTTGCGCAACAACGAATTGACCTCATCGAAATCCGCCGCATAACCACCGGTTGCCAAAACCACCGCGCCCTCCTCCACGAGCTTCTTGCCCTGATATTCATACTCCACACCCTTCACCTCGCCGTGGTTGTAAATCAAGCTGGTGACACGCGCCTTGCGCAAAATCTGCACACGTTCGGGTTCGGACTCGGCCAAATCTTCCAACATCTCCATCTGCGCATACGTAATCGTCATGCCAGGAAACTGAGCCGCGCCCCTATGCGTCCTCGGCTGCGAATGGCCGCCCAAACGCGAAACTTTGGACAAATCCAAACCGAATCGATCCATCAACCAATTCACCGCCTCGCCCGATTTGCCCGTCAACACCTTGATCAGATCATCGCGCGCAAGATCGCGAGCGGATTTCTTCGTATCTTCGAAAAACGTCTTGGCCGAATCCGGAATCCCCTGTTCGGCCTGCGTGGCGGTGCCCGCACCGTTGATGCCAGAAGTGGCCTTGGTGGAGTTTCCGCCGAAAAACGGGTTTTTGTCCACCACCAGCACGTTTGCGCCGCGTTCGTACAATGTATGTGCGGCACTCAGGCCGGAAAGACCGCCACCGACGACGATAACGCGAGACATGATGATGTGTATACTTCGGGGGGGGGGGGGGGAAAGGAAGTCGAGATCGGGGTTTTGTGTGTTGGAGATAGTGTTGGGGGGTGGAAGAACGAACGAACGAACGAACGAACGAACGAAAGAAAGAAAGAAGCGAGGAAGGAGGGGTTATAAGCGTTGTTGGGGATGGGGTTGGTGGCTTGTGGGTGGCGCGCAAGTTCAGAATACCAAACCAACCAGCAAGCGCGCATTTCGATTTGAAATCCAAATCCAAATCCAAATCCAATGCGCCGGGTTTCCCCACAAACCAAACTGCATTCCAACCGCTGTACATCCGCATGCACAGACCATCTCCAACGTCGCTTTCACACGCAACCGCGCATCTCGGTCTACTCCGGCGTCGCCGCATCCGCGTGATTCAGCCGTACGGGAGGCGGTGGGTGGCGGTGATGCGCGCATGCATGTAGATTCGCCATTGTTTCGTGCGAAACCATCCCATCGGGTGGGGACTACATCGGGCGGGATGACCGTGCGCAAATCGGGAGATGGATGGATGGATGGATGGATGTCATGTCATTCGTTCGCTTGGCGGTGGCGGTGGCGGTGGCGATGGCGATGACGTTCTCGTTGGTCGTCGTCGTTTCGATCCACTGCAAACCAGCATCCCATTAGCTCACCAACACCATGTTGCGGTTAGGTATCCCCCGTACGCTCGCCACAGCCACAGCCACAGCCACAGCCTGCTCGCTTCCGCAACTCGGTGCCTCCCAACCTCTTGTCTACTGTCCCGCACGATGTTTGTCCACATGCCGCCGTCAGTCTTGCTCTGCAAAGTCGAGCGATGCGAGACGGTTCCGGAAACAGTATCCGCCGGTTCGACCCCAGCCTGCGCCGATCAACTTTGACCAGCCGGCGATCCCCAACCCGCACGAAACTGCGGCGGCACATGCAAGGTTCCGTCGAAACACTCGACGAGTCGGAATCGCCACGTTGGCAGCGCTTTCGCTCGGCGTAGTGGCATATCTCTGCACGCAGCGCGTCCATCTGGATGGCGGCGATGGCGGCGATGCGTCCATCCATGCGTTGCAGCTTCCGCACGACGAGATGGAACGGCAGGTGAGAGAGGCTCAGAAGGCGCAGGCGAACAGTGCCAACTTTGCTCTGCTGGCGCTCACGCGCTCCACCACCATCGCCAAGGCGGTGGCGCTGTGTGTGTGGGATTACCGCTCCACGTTGAATACCGAGTATGCGTCGCGCGACGAGGGCGCCGAGGAGTTGAGGCAGTGTCATTTGCGCTCGGCACATCGAATCTTGGCGGCGCTCCAGACGAATGGTGGGTTGTACGTCAAGTTGGGTCAGCATCTTTCGGCGTTGATCTTGCTTCCGGTCGAGTGGACGGCTACGTTGCGACCGCTTCAGGATCAAAACACCCCGACACCGTTGGCCGAACTCGAGGCCATGTTTCGAACCGAAACCGGAATGAGCTTCGACGAAGCGTTTCTCGAAATCGACCCCAACCCCATCGGTGTTGCCTCGCTCGCCCAGGTGCATCGTGCGATCGATCGCACCACCGGCGAGCCACTCGCGATCAAGATGATGCATCCGCATGTGGAGCGTTTCTCCCAAGTCGACATGAAGACCGTCACGGTGCTCGTCAAGTGGGTGAAACGTCTGTTGCCCGAGTTCAGCTTCGAATGGCTGGCCGACGAAATGAACCACAACATGCCGCTCGAGATGGACTTTCGTCACGAAGCGCACAACGCCCAACGTGCCGACCACGACTTTGCCGCTTATCGCACCACGTCCGTGTACATCCCCAAGGTCAAGTATGCATACAAACGCGTGATGGCCATGGAGTTCATCGACGGTCGTCGTCCGGATGATCTGCGCTATCTGGCGCAGCATGCCATCGATCGCAACCGTGTGAGTCAGGAACTCTCTCGTGTGTTTTCGCAAATGCTCTACCTCCATGGCTTCTTTCACGCCGATCCACACGGTGGAAACGTGCTCATCCGTCCCGCACCTGCCACAAGCCGATCCAAGTACAATTTCCAAGTGGTGCTTCTCGACCACGGACTCTACTTTGACATCGACCAACAACTGCGCACCAACTACGCACGATTCTGGCTCTCGCTACTCAAACGCTCCAACCCACAAGTGATCTCCGAACGACGTCACTATGCCAAACTCATCGCCAACATCGACGACCACCTGTACCCCATCCTCGAAAGCGCCATCACCGGCCGAGCCGGCCTCGAAGGCAGCGATCCCCAAAACCCGCTCGGCATCAAACACCACCGTCGAGCCGCCAGCCTCCTCGACATGCCCGGCGGCACCACGCTCACCTCGGACGAACAAGACCACATCCGAAAAACCATCCTGGAAAAAGACGGCCTCTTCCTCTCCATCCTCTCCCTCCTCCGTCGTCTCCCACCACGAATGCTCATGGTGCTCAAACTCAACGACCTCACCCGCTCCCTCGACGCAAGCCTCCACACCACCCACGGCCCCACGCGTCCCTTCCTCATCTCCGCCCGCATCTGCGCCCTCGCCGTCTACCTCTCCGACCTCCACCACCTCCACCACCGTCGAAGCTCGCACACCGAATCGCTCGTCACCTCGCCGCGACTGTGGAGAGACTACTTGAGCGCTTGGTGGAACTACGTGTATTTTTATCACGGATTGGGGTTGGTGGAGTTGGTGTCGGATGTGCGTGCGCGGTGGCGCAACATGGTGCTGTTTGGCAGCATGAGGTTGGGCAAGGGGGGGAGTGTGGAGAAGGCCAAGGGGGCGGCGGCGGGGTTGTTTGATAGTGAAGAGAGACAGAGGAGGGAGGAGGAGGATCGGAGGATTGCTCGGCTTGCTTTGGAGAAGGAATAACCACATTGCGGGATGACGGTTAGCCCCATTTGTACATGTTCCTGTAATTGTATAGAGTTGCGAACCGAATGGAATGTGTGAGCGAAAACAGAACACCAAAACAGATCCAAGGCGGATGAATGCATACTTACCAGCCCATAGGTCCTTCGTCGAAAGCGAAAGTTTCAACTCCCTGTTCGTCCGCTCGCGATGCACCCAAAGCCACCAACGCAGGCAAAAGATGTTCGGGCGTAGGATGAGCCTCCAAATAATCCGTCCTGCGCTCCAGTCCCAATGCCAACGCCCATCTCTCCTCATCCCTCCCCATCGCCATCGCCTTCACCGTCATCGCCGCAGTCAACGCCTGCAAGAAACTCTTGGAATACCGCGTCGACCTCAACCGCATCAACCCCAACCCCCCCCCTCCCCCCCCTCCCAACGTGAAAAACCTCATGAAATCCGAAAGATTATGCACCGCCATCCCCCCGCCAACCACCGCAAACCCGGCCTCCCTCAACCCGCGCAATGCAACCCCCAGCCGAACCGAATCCAGAAACGCCTCCGCCCTCGGCAACGACACCTGCGTCAACGACAACGTCTTGGGCAACACCGACACGCCATCGCCTCGACTCGACTTCTGCGCGTCGTCACCATCGAGCATTTCGGCCAAAGATGGTTGGAATGCCACTTTAAGTGGACACCACACCCCATGATCTATCCCCCTCCTCGACGCAACCACGCTCACCCCATTCGCACCAAGATGATGCATAATCTGCCCCGAAACGTTGTTCGGATTGTTCGAATCCACTTTCTGCTTATACTGTCTCTCACCAAAAAAAAACAAAAAAAACAAAAAACAAAACAAAAAAACCCCCCCAATTTAGCCTTCTTTTACCATCCGCAACGTTCAGATGTATGAAAGTGTGTGTGTGTGTGTGTGTGTGGGACTTACAAAGTAATCAGGAAACCCGTAAAAATCATACACGAGTGGATTCGTCTCATCCACCCCCACTACCACCAACCCCCCCCAAAAAAAAAAAAAAAAACAACAACAAACCCCCCCCCCCCCCCAGAACATACAAGATCAGTACCAATCCCCGCCAGGAATCATGCGCAATTGAATGAATGTATGCATACCGTATACGCCTTGGTCCAGATCATCAGCTTGCCAATGTGCACTGACGAATACGAGTCCTCGAATGATTCCTTTTTCGTGTAGAGATCGAACTTCCTGTCCCCATTTGCGCCAGTGTCGATATGCCGGATGATGCTGTTCGAACATGGCTACGCAATCAAAAAATCAAAATCAAAATCAAAATCAAAATAAATAAAAAAAGGTTAGCAAAAAGAAAAGTGAAGAAATGATATAGCAGGGTAAAGGAGGGGGCTTACTGGGTGGGCCTCCATGGCTGATAAAGTACACGGGCGCGAGTGTTGGCGCATCCATAGTGTGGAGAAGTGGCGGAGGCGGAGGTCGTAGGGTGCGTGTTGCGAGGTAGGTTGATAGCGCGAGAAATATCGTGAGTGCGGTGGTGGTTGATGAGAGCATTCACGGTGTGGGGTGGGTGTGTGTAGGTGGGGTATGTGTGGGGGGTGGAGTGCGCACGAGCGAGGTTGGGGGGTGGTACTTATACAAACCCAACCGTGCGCCAGAGTTGACGCGCGTTGCGTCGGAGATACGCATTTTAGAGTTGGTTCGAATTCCCGCGGTTAAGTAGTTATATGCAGTTCATCCGCTCATCCCTCCTCCTCCTCCTCCTCCTCCTCCTCCTCCTCCTTCCTTCCTTGCCTCCATCGCTGGCCTGCATTCGACCAAGCGTGCCCGCCACTCGCGTCCCTCGACCTGCCTGTTCATCCAACATCAATCCTCGAACTCCAACCAACATCGCCCCTCCTCCCGCTTTCCTTCCACGTCACCAAACCCAACCATGTCCACCCACTTACCCCCATCCTCGCCGCATACACCTCAGCCGCATGCGCCCCTACCCGGTCCAACATCTATCGACATCGCATCAAAACCCCCGCGACGCAGAGAAAAAGTGGTTCCGCTACGTCGGTTCCACCCGTATATAGACCTCGTCATCCGTCGTGCATCCCTGCCAACCGCCCACATCATACCTCCCCACATCTCTCGCGACTCGATCCATTCGCATCCCAGCCGAACCGACGTCCTCCTCGTCTCTCCTCCATGTCGACCATGTGTCGAGCACGGCATAGTGTGCGATCGAGCGGGATGGACATGCGGAGCGTGTGTTTGTTCCGGTCGGACATGTGCTCGCTCCGATCATTGGGAATTCTTCGACTCTTGCACTGGAAACGCCATATCGCTTCCAAAGTTGGTTTCGACTGCGAAGAAGGATACGCAGGATTGCGTTGGATTGCGTCGTACGCTGTTTTGGGCTTCTTGCTTCGATGATATGCGTCAGTGCGATGCTTCGTTTCCGCCAAAACACACCCAGCTGCATATCAGTAAATCAGCCACGTTGATTTCCATCCTCCTCCAACGAGAGTCCATCCAATCTTCCTCGCAACCCGGTAGCATCGATGCTACTCTGTAAGTCGACGTTTTTCAACCCCCCCCCCCCCCAACGGTTTTCATGATTGTGGGTTTCTACCCTAACTTACTTACCATCTGACCAAAAACGCACAATTATTATTATTATTATTTATTATTATCTATTATTTATTATTTTTTTATTACATATTATTATTATTATTATTCTTTTTTTTTTTTTTCTCTTTTCTCTTTTTTCTTTTTCTTTTTCTTTTTTCTTTTTTTGGCTCCAAAACATTTTCTGTAGTCCCGTTGGTATGTTTGGCTTTGACGGTTTGTTGGGCATGGTTGAAACTGAACACGTTTTTTTTTTTTTTTTTTTTTTTTTTTTTTTTTTTTTCTTTTGATGTTGGTTGGTTTTCCCCCCCGGGGTGGAAAGATGGTTCGGGTTGGGCGTGTTTGAAGATGGCTTGGGCGGGGGGGTTTCTGTTTAGGGTGTATTATGTTTTCAAGCATGAGGGGAGATCGCTATGCGTCGTCGACGGTTCAACTGCAACAGTCAAGGTGATGTTTTGGAGAATTTGTTCCATATCCAATATCCAAGTACGTATCCCCCTCTTCCCCCCCAAACCCTGTCTCACATAACCTTCTAACGCCTCTCGTTAACAAAACAAAAACAGAGACGAGAAGATTCCCTCGCCAAACTCACTTTAACATGGACCAATCCCCCTCCCCCTCCTCCCCCTCCTCCTCCTCGTCGAACTATCGCATCCAACCAACCCCCAACTGGGAATACTTGTGATTTCGAAACGCTACCCCCATCCGACCAAACGTTTCTAGCATTTCGATGTCGCATGTGCGGCCGAGCGAATCGGAAACTTCGGTACGATATAGTTTCGTGTCTCCACTGCAACACGACATTTTTAACGCATCCCAACACCAACACCAAAGGTAAACGTAAAGGATTGGTAGCAACAACAACCAAAATGAAGATCCATTTCACAGGTTCCCGTTCCGATCTCAGTCAAGCAAATATCCTCCTAACCCGCGATGGTGGTATAGCAAAACGCGTCGTGACTTCGTTCGACGATGGTACCAAGGTTTGCAGTTATTACGTGTTGTGCGGGAAGAAGAAGAAGAAGGAAGAGGAAGAGGAGGAAGAGGAGGAAGAGGAGGAGGGGTTGCATCATGTTATTGGTTTAACCAAATCGATTGATGATGTAGACGTGTGCGATTTGGTTGTTTCTTCTTCATCCACTCCGTAAGTGTTGTTTGCGCGGCTTTCGTTTTACTTATTTCTTTCTCTCTCTTATCGCCATTTCGAAGATACGTAGCAGTATCAAGGAGAGATATATATAAGTGACTGACTTTTGTGAACATCGAGTTGGTTGGTTGGTTGGTTGGTTGTTGTTTTTTTTTTTTTTGTTACGGTGATGCGTCGAACAAGATTCACAAGGTTAAGTCGAGAAACTGAAACCAATCGTAAGTTCATCATAAACCCCCCCCACCCACCCCATATATCTTTTCCAACCTTCTTCTTCTTCTTCTTCTTCTTCTAACTATACCGCAATTAAACACATCCACAGTCCGAATTCAAGGCTACCTACTATACTTAACACCACCCAACCCAACCTCCTCCTCCACCCACACTCTTTCCGACATCAAACCACACCACAATCAACAAACACTTTCTTCCGCTTCGTCAACTCTACTTGGTCCAATTGCGACTTTACAAACGTGCGTTGGTCTAACAACCACTTTATCACACAGTAATATTCCAACAACAACAACAACAACAACAACAACAACAAAACCAACAACGACGATGAGGATGATGAGGATGAGGATGAGAATGGTAGGAAGTGTATTTTTGGTGATTGTTCAAAAAAGTCACTTAAAAGTACGATACCACTTTTCCTTTTCCTTTTTGTTTTTGTTTTTTTTTTTTTTTGTTTTGTTTTTCCCACTAACCCAAACCCCCCTTTTACTTACACGAGAACTTACCTACCAACCCCCCTTTTTTTTTTTTTTTTTTTTTTTTTTTTTTTTTTTTTTTTTTTTTTTTTTTAAAAAACCACCCCTTGACCAAAAAGCTGCATTCAAACTTCTTCCCCGCATCAGCCTGCGTTTTCGGCTTGCTAAAGTAAGTAAGTACAGAATTCCACTTGATCGAGATATATATATTATTTATACATATTTTTTTATATTATTTATTATTTATTATTATTTTATTATTTTATTATTTACTTTTTAACTTTTTAACTTTTTAACTTTTTTTTTTTTTTTTTTTTTTTTTTCGCTTCGCCTCATTCTTCATCGTCTTCTTCTTCTTCTTCTTCTTCATCCTCATCGTCTTCATCCTCGCCATCGTCTTCATCATCATCTTCTTCTTCTTCTTCATCGTCTTCGTCTTCATCCTCATCCTCGTCTTCGTCTTCGTCTTCATCCTCATCCTCGTCATCGTCATCGTCTTCGTCTTCATCCTCATCCTCATCGTCTTCATCCTCGTCCTCGTCTTCATCCTCATCCTCGTCTTCATCGTCTTCATCCTCATCCTCATCCTCATCCTCGTCTTCGTCTTCGTCTTCGTCTTCATCGTCATCATCGTTCTCATCCTCATCCTCGTCTTCTTCTTCTTCATCGTCTTCATCGTTATCATCCTCATCCTCGTCCTCATCGTCTTCATCGTCTTCTTCTTCTTCATCGTCTTCATCGTCTTCGTCTTCATCCTCATCCTGATCATCATCCTCGTCCTCGTCTTCATCCTCATCCTGATCATCATCCTCGTCTTCTTCTTCGTCTTCATCCTCATCCTCGTCTTCATCGTCTTCATCGTCTTCATCCTCATCCTCGTCTTCTTCTTCTTCTTCTTCATCGTCTTCATCGTCTTCATCCTCATCCTCGTCTTCTTCTTCTTCTTCTTCATCGTCTTCATCGTCTTCATCCTCATCCTGATCATCATCCTCGTCCTCGTCTTCATCCTCATCCTCGTCTTCATCGTCTTCATCCTCATCCTCGTCTTCATCCTCATCCTCATCATCGTCTTCATCCTCATCCCTCATCCTCGTCTTCGTCTTCATCCTCATCCTCATCCTCGTCTTCATCCTCATCCTCATCCTCATCCTCATCCTCGTCTTCGTCTTCATCCTCATCCTCATCGTCTTCATCCTCGTCTTCTTCTTCTTCTTCATCGTCTTCTTCTTCTTCTTCTTCTTCATCGTCTTCTTCTTCTTCATCGTCTTCATCGTCATCATCGTCTTCATCCTCATCCTCGTCTTCGTCTTCATCCTCATCCTGATCATCATCCTCGTCTTCGTCTTCATCCTCATCATCATCCTCGTCTTCATCGTCTTCATCGTCTTCATCGTCCTCGTCTTCATCGTCCTCTTAATCGTCTTCTTCTTCATCGTCTTCATCCTCATCCTCATCCTCGTCTTCTTCTTCTTCATCGTCTTCATCGTCATCGTCTTCATCCTCATCCTGATCATCATCCTCGTCCTCGTCTTCATCCTCATCCTCGTCTTCTTCTTCTTCTTCATCCTCGCCATCGTCTTCATCGTCATCGTCTTCGTCTTCTTCTTCATCCTCATCCTCGTCTTCTTCTTCTTCATCGTCTTCATCGTCTTCTTCTTCTTCATCGTCTTCGTCTTCTTCTTCATCCTCATCCTGATCATCATCCTCGCCATCGTCTTCATCCTCATCCCTCATCCTCGTCTTCGTCTTCATCCTCATCCTCGTCTTCATCTTCGTCTTCATCGTTATCATCCTCATCCTCGTCCTCATCGTCTTCATCCTCGCCATCGTCTTCATCCTCATCCTCATCCTCGTCTTCATCTTCTTCTTCATCGTCTTCTTCTTCATCCTCATCCTCGTCTTCTTCTTCTTCATCGTCTTCGTCTTCGTCTTCATCCTCATCCTCTTCTTCTTCTTCTTCATCGTCTTCGTCTTCGTCTTCATCCTCATCCTCGTCTTCGTCTTCGTCTTCATCTTCTTCTTCATCGTCTTCATCGTCTTCATCCTCATCCTCATCCTGATCATCATCCTCGTCTTCATCCTCATCCTCGTCTTCTTCTTCTTCATCCTCATCCTGATCATCATCCTCGTCCTCGTCTTCATTCTCATCCTCTTCTTCTTCATCGTCCTCGTCTTCATCGTCCTCTTAATCGTCTTCTTCTTCATCGTCTTCGTCTTCATCCTCGTCTTCATCGTCTTCATCGTCATCATCGTCTTCATCCTCATCCTCATCCTCGTCCTCATCCTCATCCTCATCCTCATCCTCTTCTTCTTCTTCTTCATCGTCTTCGTCTTCGTCTTCATCCTCGTCTTCGTCTTCGTCTTCTT
The DNA here is from genome assembly GCA_020827535.1 of Ustilago esculenta. NCBI lineage: Eukaryota > Fungi > Basidiomycota > Ustilaginomycetes > Ustilaginales > Ustilaginaceae > Ustilago > Ustilago esculenta. The sequence continues at coordinate 298,451 of JAAKGJ010000016.1, read as the reverse complement.
CTTCATCCTCATCCTCGTCTTCTTCTTCATCCTCATCCTGATCATCATCCTCGCCATCGTCTTCTTCTTCATCCTCTTCTTCGTCTTCTTCTTCTTCTTCATCGTCTTCATCGTCATCGTCATCCTCGTCTTCTTCATCATGGGTGTTGTAAAAAGTGTATCCGGAGTTACAAGCATTTCGGTCCAACCAACCCATTCCACCAACCCAAGCCCAAGTTTGGGATCATTCATGCTACAACCTTACGATTCGATCACGGGTGCAACACACATTCTCGAAACCATACAAGTAAGTAATACCCGCCTGGCCTTTTGGCCAAAAATTGATGGGGTTTTTTTTTGGAAAAATAAAAGGGGGGTTTTTACTGATGGAGAAAGAAAGCGCTCGCGCGGCGGTTGTTGTTGTTTTTGTTTTTGGGGGGGTTTCAAAGTTGGAGTTGGCTACAATCGAGGATTGTGTTTGGTGTATGGTTTGGTTTGGTTGAGTTGGGGGGGGGGACGGGCATTTTTAGTATACTCGTCAACCCGGACAGACTAGCTACAACACCCCCCCCGCGCGCCCGAAATTCGTAGTGTGTGTGGTGGTGGTGGTGGTTAGGGTTAAATTGTTTGTCTAACTCGTACGAGTCACTGGCAAGCTCCCAGCTGTGGCCCCCGTAAGGGCCGCAGGCAGTCAAGCAGTGCAGAGTGTGCCGCGAGAACGCAGGAGAAACTAAATACAAGTGAATCATGACGGTACGTGCAAGAAAACTGGGGACAGGCGGAGGGGAGGGCAAAAGAAAGCATAGCTATCGCCTTGGTCACAATCAGCTAGGTTTGACGTGATGGGTAAACACTGGGAGCACGTGCGACTGGCCCCAGAGTTCATAGATAAGCTATCAACATGAGCCCAAATATGAACACGTCCCCCCCCCCCCCACCACGTGCCAGCTCGTGCTAATGAAGCTAGCGCTCTGCATCATTGTCGCTACTGGGCCTGCGCTGGTGTTCATTCAATCAGAGTTGCTGGAAAATTGTTAGATTTTAATGTTGAAATGGTTAAATTGTGTTTGTCTAACTCGTACGAGTCGCTGGCAAACTCCCAGCTGTGGCCCTGTAAGGGCCGCGGGCAGTCAAGCAGTTGCATGAGAGCGGTGCAGAGTGTGCCGCGAGAACGCAGGAGAAACTAAATACCAGTGAATCATGACGGTACGTGCAAGAAAACTGGGGACAGGGCGAGGGGAGGGCAAAAGAAAGCATAGCTATCGCCTTGGTTGCAATCAGCTAGGTTTGACATGATGGGTAAACACTGGGAGCACGTGCGACTGCCCCAGAGTTCATAGATAAGCTATCAACATGAGCCCAAATATGAACACGTCCCCCCCCCCACCACGTGCCAGCTCGTGCTAATGAAGCTAGCGCTCGTTCCAAGTGCTCTTCATCATTGTCACTACCGGGCCCGCGCTGGTGTTCATTCAATCAGAGTTGCTGGAAAATTGTTAGATTATAATGTTGAAATGGTTAAATTGTGTTTGTCTAACTCGTACGAGTCGCTGGCGAGCTCCCAGCTGTGGCCCCATAAGGGCCGCAGGCAGTCAAGCAGTCACATGAGAGCGGTGCAGAGTGTGCCGCGAGAACGCAGGAGAAACTAAATACCAGTGAATCATGACGGTACGTGCAAGAAAACTGGTGACAGGCGGAGGGGAGGGCGAAAGAAAGCATAGCTATCGCCTTGGTCGCAATCAGCTAGGTTTGACGTGATGGGTAAACACTGCGAGCACGTGCGACTGCCCCAGAGTTCATAGATAAGCTATCAACATGAGCCCAAATATGAACACGTCCCCCCCCCACCATGTGCCAGCTCGCGCTAATGAAGCTAGCGCTCTGCATCATTGTCGCTACCGGGCCCACGCTGGTGTTCATTCAATCAGAGTTGCTGGAAAATTGTTAGATTATAATGTTGAAATGGTTAAATTGTGTTTGTCTAACTCGTACGAGTCACTGGCAAGCTCCCAGCTGTGGCCCCGTAAGGGCCGCAGGCAGTCAAGCAGTGCAGAGTGTGCCGCGAGAATGCAGGAGAAACTAAATATAAGTGAATCATGTTTGACGTGATGGGTAAACACTGGGAGCACGTGCAACTGCCCCAGAGTTCATAGATAAGCTATCAACATGAGCCCAAATATGAACACGTCCCCCCCCCCACCACGTGCCAGCTTGCGCTAATGAAGCTAGCGCTCGTTCCAAGCGCTCTGCATAAGTTGATTTGTACAACCAACTTACATATGCTTGTAAAAACTAGCAAAGGGGGGAAAGGGTACAAAGTAAAACGTTCCACACACACACACACACACCTCCCCCAACCCCCCAAGTGTGAACTGGAGTGAAACGTCATGTGCACTTCAATGATCTGACTGCTAACCACGCTGTCATACACAGTGGTGGGGAAAAGAAAAAAAAAAAAAAAAAAAAGCCGGGAAAAAGGAGGCTCAAAAATTCCAAACTGAAGAACCCTAGAATGCCTAACTCATGGGAACGAGGCGAATTGCGTGCGAGACCTAATCATGAAACAGGGCGGTCTCGCTAGCGTCCCAACATGAATTCATGTACCCGCCCATCTTGTCCATGCGTGTGTGCTGACGCGTAGGTCACGTGGCTGCGGCGCTGAGCAATGAATTATGCCTTCCGCAATTTCGTACGCAATTTTTTCAAAAACGGCAAAAACGGACGAAATAAGAACTTGAAAGTGGAACTGCCGAATTTTACGCCTCTCACGCAATCTTGACCACTCTCTGGCCCTCATGCTTTCATGGTCAAGTGTGTGGTGTTTCAACCGTTGGAATGGGTAGAATCCACCCAAAAAAAAAAAAAAAAAAAAAAAAAAAAAAAAAAAAAAAAACAATTGGTGACCCGTTGTGCAAACTCCCCACCCACATCGTTGTAAACCTCTTTTTTTTCCCCCGTCCAAAATCACAAACTCACAAAATCCGTTTTCACAAACTGTCACCCATCCGTTCCAACATGTTTTCAACCCCCCCCCCCCGATCCTTTAATTTTTCCAATTATCTAGAGCTCTCAGTTGGCCACGTGAACCAGACGATGCGAGCTCGGGCCCAAAAAAAGAATTCCGAAAATCCCCGGGGGGGGGGGGGGGGCTGCCCCAAAACCGGTTACCACAACCCCACGCGAACGCAGATTAGTTCTTTCACCGATTCAAACAACCCCCCCCCCCAAAACCCAGGGCCAAAGGGGGGAAAGTGGCCCCTTTTTTACTCTTGGCAAACATTCCAGGGGGGGGGGGCCAAGGGATGAAATCTCTTCTCTAACTCCAGACACAGTCCCACAGAGACCCTGTTTTAGACCTCTGGTGACCAACCCCCCCTTGTGGTAACTAACACATAACCCCCCACACCAACCTGTGCAGACCTAGATCTCACCCCTGTTCCCCCCATGCTTGCAAGGTTCCAACCCCCAAAACTTTGTTTGCATGGTTATTTTTTACTTGGTGTGTGTTTTTTTTTTTTTTTTTTTTTTTTCTTTTTTTTTTTTGAGGGGAGCCGCCACGCCGGAGTAGTGGTGAATGAACCGGTGGTAGAAGTTTGCAAACCTGAGGAATACCTGAATCTGCTGGATGGACTCGGGTAGAGGCCACTCTACCATGGTCTGGACCTTGGCGGGGGGATCCATCACAACTCCGTGCGGGGGTTATGACGGTAGCTGCGGAACTCTACCACCATAATGTGGAACTCGCATTTGTCTGGTGTGCAGTACAGCTGGTTGTGGCATAGCCAGTCAAGGACCACTGCGACATGGTGGGGGGGGTGGTCTGCTGGGGTCTCGGAAAAAACCCAGGATGTCGTCCAGATACACAATCATGGTGGAGTCAACGAGATCTGCCAAGACGTGATTCATCAACCGTTGAAAGGTCGATGGGGGTGTTGCATAACCCAAAGGGCATGGACTAAGTACTCAAAAAACTACCATACTGTGTGCAGAACACCCAACTTCCATTTGTGTCTGCAACCAATCCACAGGAGGTTGTAGGCGCCCCCCTTCAAGTCGAGCTTGGTGAAGAATATATATATATATATATATATATATTTTTTTTGCCATGGATAGGTGGTCAAGGTGTTCCAAAATGAGGCGGATGGGGGTAGCAATCCTTGCTGGTGATCATGTTGAGTGGCATGGTAGTCAATGCAGGGGTCCAGAGGCTACCATCTTTCTTGGGGACAAAGAGGAGGGGCGGGCAGCCCGCCCGGCTAGTAGATGGGTGGATGAAGCCGTTGGCTTGCATCTTTGTGATATATGTATGAAGTTCTTCCTGCTTGCAGTGGGGAAAGGGAGTAGAGTGCGCCGTAGGGGATGGTTTTCCCCTCCTTGAGATGAATCTCGTGGTCATGTGCCCAGTGTGGGGGAAGCTGGTCTGCTTGTTGGACATTGAAGACGACAGAGTAGGAGGTGTACTCAGCCAGAAGTCTTGTCACCAGATGGGCCCCTGCAAGCGACTCATTGGCGGGTTGGGGAAGGGTGAGGACATTGTCAGAGGAAGTGGTGAGGGCACAGCAGGACATGGTGGCAAACCTGAGGAGATCTGGTGTGGTGGGATGTTCCAGGAGATCTTGAGGGATGTGGATATCCCACATACTACTCGCATAGTTGGGGGATGGTCTTGCATGCTCTATCCAGTCCATTCCCAGGAGGATGTCATGGGAGGACATAGGAGTAATGAGGAGGCAGGGGGTGTGGGTGATGAGGTGGCCATGGATAAGTATGTCTGCCAAGGTTTCCATGGTTATGGTGGAAGAGCTTCCATGGACAAAAGATGTAGTAAGGTGGGTATAGAGGGGTGTGGTGGTGGCCATGGTGGCCACCACCATCTTGGGGGTGATGAAGGAGGCAGTAGCACCCATGTTGAGGAGGGCCAGGCCTTCGGCTTGGCCCATGTGGATGATGCACTTGTAGGTGGGGAGGGTGGGGTGCCAATGGATGCAGAGAGTCTCCCTGCATTGCGCTATCCATGGTGGTTTGGTCCAGCAATGCACCCAGAAGGTGGTTGCTAGGGTGCACAACTGGGTAGCATTTGTGATGGGCATGGACTGGGGCCCATTGGTGGCTAGTTTCCCTGCACCAAGCTTCCCTCCAAGGACAACCCATCTGAGTCCTTGCTACTGGAGGATTCTTCCAGAGGGTTGATCAGGAGAGCACCAGTTGCTTCTTCCACCAAGAGCGCATTGGCTCGCAGGGTGGCGGTCTGTTGGTGGAGGTGCTCAGCGGCATCTCAAGTGGGGTTGCGCAAAGGAACATGGGGGGGGGGGGGGTGATCCAGATGACATTCCACTTTACATTCCTCCGTCTTGGCGGGCAGCTGGGAAAGGAGGACAGAGCAGCGGGCTGTTGGAGGTGGCCTCAAGGGTAGGCCCATCCCAGTCTCCTGGATGAGCTTCATCCACTGTTCAACCTGGATGGCCTTGTTGATGAATTCCTTGATGCTGCTTGTGTGCTGTCCCACCAACTGTTCATGGAGCTGGTTGCTTAGACTGCACTTGAAGAGCACAACCATTTGGTCCTTGTTGGTGGCATGGGCCTTGGAAGCCAGCAACAGGAACTCAGCAGCATGATTGGCCACCAGACCCCGCCATTTAAGGCAGAGTAGTTGGATACACACAGTGTAACCTGGGTCTGGGTCTCTGTAGACTTGTCAAAGGTCCTCACAGAAGGTGTCCCAGTTGCTCATCTACAGGATGGGTTCTTGCAACTGGCAGAGGTTCCAGATTTGCATACAGGGGATCCCTGTCATATTACCTACTGCAAAGAGGACCTTGCAGGCCTTGGTCAGGAACTTGGACAGGTTTGTGGTGAAGTTGAGCCCACACTGGTTGAGGAAGTTCTCCAACTCCTTGCAGGAACCATCCCATTCTGGGGTGATGATGTGGAGCTCCCCATCCTTGGGGGACTCAATGGGAGTGTTCTCCCATGTGAAAGGAGTAGGCTCCAGCACTGGAGGTGGGGGAGCCATGGGTTGGACCTTCTCCTGCAGGAGGAGTTGCAGAAGGTCTGTCATCTCCTGGCAGGCTTGGGCCTCCTGTTGGAGCAGTTGGACCACTTTCCCAAGGGTTGCCTCACCGCTGGTAGGCTCTTGCATCGGGGAGGTGGTTGGGTCTTCCTTAGTCCTGGCCTTGTTGGTTGGAACTCAAGGGGTTTGAGGGGGCATGCTGACAGCATCAACCCACAGGGGTAGGTCACATGTAATGTTAGGACCATAGGGTCTGGAAACTGTGAGTGGCTATGGTCAGTTGGTGTTGGCAGGAATGGAGAGGCCATGGGCATGCTGGTCAATGGTAGAGTACTGTGGGAGGGGGTCAATAGTATCAACTAGGTTGCTAATGAGCAAACTAAGTAATACATGTGACAAGGTTCCCCAGGAACCTCATGGGGTGACAAGGGTGAGTATAAGGGTGCACACTGGGGCAATCACGGGTGCTTCCCCAGAGGGTCACATGTGGGCAGGGAGTCTGTCGGTGGTCCAGGTGCTTGCCCAGGCGGGGGCTTGGGCCCATTCGCAGTGGGTCTAACAGGAACCCTCTGCAAGCAAGGACACGGACAGGTCATCCTCAGATGGGAGCTTGGTGCTGAGAAACTAGTCACCGATGGGCCTTGGTGTCAGGCCCACGGTAAACAAACACATGTCCTCCCCAGGGGAAAACACCCTGTTCACTGTCAGGTATCCTGCCTGCACGTGACCCCCCCGGGGAGGCACCCGTGATCACCCCTGACTTCCTGACGGTGCGTTGCGCACCCTTATACTCACTCTTGTTCCCCTGTGAGGTTCCCTGAGAACTGTTACGGGGCGCACACAGGCCTAGTGCCTGAGTACGCGAAATCGAGGATAAACAGGGTCTTAAACTCGATTTTGGCGAAGTCGAGGATAAGGGCCCCTTAACCTCAATTTCGAACTCTACCATGTGCAGGCATGTGGACTTCCAGTGAATTGCATCAGGTTGAGGGGTGCAGGTGAAAAAGGGGCATTAACTCAGTAGGGCTGGTGTAGGAGGCTCCACGAAGGGGGTAGGACACATAGGAATAAGGGGTCTTTCACAAGGAGAGCTTGGGCCTCACCATATGCAGGTCCAGGAGGAATGAGTGGGCCCGGAGCTTGAGTACCAAGGATAGGGGTACCTAGGAAGCAAGGGTGATGGCATGCTGTGCAGGGGAGCGTGCCTTGGAGGGGGAGTGCCTCCTCAAGCCAGGTGCTCGAGGAGCAAGGATCACCCAGGAGGTGATACCTATATATGCCCAGGTCTTCCTCATCACCAGATGAGTGGATCCTCATCCACTCTAGTCTTTACCATCTTTATCTTTCAGTATCAGTATTTCAAGCAATGTAATGATCACAATACAGGTAGTTGTGATTACTTTGTACAGTGTGCAAGCTCCAGGAGTTGAAGGAGCATCAGGAACATCAGGTCAGCACCATCACTGACCCTGCGACACCTACATTGCAGGTGGAACCTCAACTGCAGCCCTGGAACCTACACCAGTGCCATTACATATCCATATGGGTGTCTTACACCCTCTTGGACATGCTCAGATACCAATTAGTGCACCCTTGGTGTTGGGTGTGTACATTGTATTAGTTACAGTGAATGTGCCATATGACCTCTGGACAGGGTGCCACCAGGGTTAGCTGATATCGAGTTTAAGCAGCCCTTAAACTCGATTTTGCCCAAATTGAGGTTAAGGCCCCATTTATCCTCGATTTTGAGCATGTGTATTTGGACACTCGATCCTTAAGCTCAGTATACTCGATATCAGGCCTCCAACCCTGACACAGGGCACTACGCATGGGTCTAACACTACCCCCCGGGTTAGCCCAGCAGTCTGCCACTGGGTAGCAGTGGTTGGCACAGGGTGTGCAGGAAGTGTGTGGGCTGCACATAGGGTGTGACCAGAGGGGGGTTGTTGGGATCCACACTCTGGGCAATTCAATGGACTGCAGGGGCATGTAGGTTGACATTGGCACCCTATTTCATTTGGGGCACATTGGACCCAGCTTGGAATGGGGTGGTGAGGCATTCTTCTAGCTTTGTGCACAACCACAGACACTGCTCTGTGCCAGCTGTCAAGGGATTGTCAGGGCTGAGGACCAGATATCGAGTATACTGAACTTGAGAATTGAGTGTCCAAATATGCATGCTTGAAATTGAGGATAAACAGGGTCTTGAACTCGATTTGGGTGAAATCGAGTTTAAGGGCTCCTTAACCTCGATATTGGTTAGCCCTGTTGGCACCCCATCCAGAGGTCATGCAGCACATTCACTTAGACTAATACAATGTACACACCCAACACCAAGGGTGCACTAATTGGTATCTGAGCATGTCCAAGAGGGTGTAAGACACCCATATGGATATGTAATGGCACTGGTGTAGGTTCCAGGGCTGCAGTTGAGGTTCCACCTGCAATGTAGGTGTCGCAGGGTCAGTGATGGTGCTGACCTGATGTTGTTGTGGCTCCTATGTCTACTGGAGCTCACACACTATACTGATAAGTCACAACTACCTGTATTGTGACTGCTTATGATGACTGAGTACTGAAAAGACTGAAAACTACTTGGTAAAGATGATGAAGACTAGAGTGGTTGAGGATCCACTTGTCTGGTGATGAGAAAACTGTGACATATATAGGCCTACCTCCTGGGCAGGTCATGCTCCTCAAGCTCCTGGCTTGAGGAACTTGCCTCCAGGGTGAGCTTGTCTACCTAGTGAGCCCTCCTCCTTGCCTCCTGAGTAACCCTATCCTCAGTACACAAGCTCCAGGCCTACTCATGCCTCCTGAGCCTGCAGATGGCGAGGCCCAAGCTCTCCTTGTGAAAACCCCTATCTCCTATATCTCATAACCTCCTCATGTGGCCTCTTACCCCAGCTCCATTGAGCTTGTGCCATTTCCACACCTGTGCCCTTCCTCGTGGTCCAGCTTGCCTTGTGTCTATGCACCCATGCACAGTAAAGTCTGACATCAAGGTTAAGGGCCCTCTATCCTCAATTTTGCTGAAATCGAGGTTAAGACCCCCTTTATCCTCAATTTCGCATACTCAGGCACTAGGCCTGTGTACGCCCTGTAACACCCTGGCTGGCCTCACATGTGCCCCACCGAGGGGTGCCCTCAATCACCAGCAGCACCCCAACGGTGGAGGATGTGCCCCTACACGCACCCCCCGGCCCCCTACAAGGTTCCCTCGTGAGATCCTCCCACCATTGGGCATCTCATCGACACCACCAATAACCGATTCACTAGCTTCACTATTCAGCCAAAGGCATTTCACTTAGTCACCTTCATTCCCAGCCAAGGGTGCTTCACTTCACAAGTGAAGCAAGGCTGGGCTATACAGACAAACCTGCTCAGTATCTAGATGACAAACACATATATATATAGACCTTTGTCTTGTGCACTCTCTAAGAGGAAATCCAAGCAAGCTTCTTTTCAAATAGCCTACTTGCAGAGTATCAGGTATTTGACAGTCACACTTTAATTAAAGTGTCTCTCAGGAGAAGATCTCAGTCTTCAAGATGACAACCCTCAAGAAACAGTTTCATGAGTTCCAACAACACATCCTTGAGCAACAACAACAGCATCTCAACATGCTGGCACAATTCCAACAGTATATTAGCCAATATGACCTGCCACCTATGAAGGTTACAGAAAGTGATGAAAGATCAGACATCAAACCTGGGATCTACCCCAATGAGGAATCTTTGGACAAACAACCTGCTACCCTGCTGGCCAATAAGGACACCAGAGTGATTGAACAAGAGGAAGTTGGCCATGGCACACCCATCAAACCTGAAGTAATGGGCAACACTCCAATGAGCAAGCTGGCAGTTGCTGAGGCACTGTCCCAGGGGGAGGAATCCACCAAGAACCTTTGGGCTGATGACAATAGCAAGGACCTCCCTTCACCAAGCTTTGCCCTGAAAAGAGATAAGTGGGAAGTTGCCACACCTCAAAGGATGGTCAAGCTTGGTGATAACATCAAGGTCTTCAATGGCAAGGAGACAGAAAATGTCAACCAATGGCTTAGGATTGTTAGATCTGACCTAAGAATGTTGGGCAGCCATTGTAAAGCATGGGTATTCCTGGAAAGTCAAAAGCTAGGAGGAATGGCCCACACTTGGTACAATATGGAGGATATCCCCTGGGAGGCCTTTGAGGAGCACCTCAAGACACAGTTTGGGGGAAAGGATGTCAACTTAGTACTCCTCAACAAGTACTTTAATGCAAATTTTGACAATATGACAAGCTACCTCAAATTATTTCACAAGATAGCAACAGGTCGCCCTAATACTTGTGTCGACTATTGGAAGAAGTGAACCAGCAAAGGGGCTACTGCTACCAGCTCAGGGTCCAGGGGTAAAGGAAACCACTGATCAGCTAAGGCAAGGCAAGTAGCTATCTCAACTGTACCTTCCCTATATTGGAGGGGCTTGTAGAGCTAAGTCTGAGGATGTTTCAGCTTAGATACACTCCATATGTAGAGTATATCAGAGGGTTGCAATAGGGATCAAGGAGCAACTGCCAACATAGGTAACTTTGCTCTTGCAGGAGGAGAAAGAAGAAGAGCAGACCATGCTATGTGAGGATGTAGGAACTAGTTTGAATAACTTTCTGCAGCTGTATCTACATGTGAACCAGTGTATATATGTGTTTTCCTATGATGGCAATGCCTTCTCGAGGTTGGCAATGTCATTTCTATTGTTACAGGGCGTACACAGGCCTAGTGCCTGGGTATGCGAAATCGAGGATAAAAGGGGTCTTAACTTTGATTTCAGTGAAATCGAGGATAGAGGGCCCTTAACCTTGATGTCAGACTTTACCACAAGCAGGTGCATAGACTCAAGTCAAGTTGGACCACAAGGAAGGGCACAGGTGTGGGGATGGCACAAGCTCAATGGAGCTGGGGTAAGAGGCCACATGAGGAGGTTATGAGATATAGGAGATAGGGGTTTTCACAAGGAGAGCTTGGGCCTCGCCATCTGCAGGCTCAGGAGGCATGAGTAGGCCTGGAGCTTGTGTACTGAGGATAGGGGTACTTAGGAGGCAAGGAGGAGGGCTCACTAGGTAGACAAGCTCACCCTGGAGGTGAGTGCCTTGAGCCAGGGGCTCAAGGAGCATGGCCTGCCCAGGAGGTAGGCCTATATAGGTTGTGGTTTTCACATCACCAGATGAGTGGATCCTCATCCACTCTAGTCTTTACCATCTTTATCAGTCATATCAGTCTTTTCAGTCTCACAGTCATTGTATAGGTTGCAATACAGGCAGTTGTGAGCAGTATTGTGTGCAAGCTCCAGGAGTTGTGTTACAGAGCGCACACAGGTCTAGTGCCTGGGCACGCGAAATAGAGGATAAGGGCCCCTTAAACTCGATTTCGAGTTCTACCACATGCAGGCATGTGGACCTCCAGGGGAGCACATCAAGGCGAGGGGGCACAGGCAAAGGAAGGGCATTAGCTCGATGAGGCTGGTGTAGGAGGCCCCCAGCAGGAGGTAGGACATATAGGAACTAAGGGTTTTCATGAGGAGAAGCTGGGGCCTCGCCAGTTGCAGGCCCAGAGCTCAAGGGCCGAAGATAGGGGCACGAGGAGGGCTCATCAAGTAGCAGAGCCTGCCCTGGAGGTAGGTACCTCGAGCCAGGAGCTCGAGGAGCATGGCCTACCCCAGAGGTAGGCCTATATATGTAAAGGTCTTGTCCATCATCAGACGAGTGGATCCTCATCCACTCTAGTCTTTACCATCTTTATCTATTAGTATCAGTCTTTCAAGTGTTGTCACAATCACAATACAGGTAGTTGTGATTACTTTGTACAGTGTGCGAGCTCCAGGAGTTGAAGGAGCATCAAGAACATCAGGTCAGCACCATCACTGACCCTGCGACACCTACATCACAGGCAGAACCTCAACCATGGCCCTGGAACCTACACCAGTGCCAATACATATCAGTATGGGTGTACATATCAGTATGGGTGTATCAGTACGGGTGTCTTACACCCTCACAGACACACTCAGTTACCAATTAGCACACCCTTGGTGCTGGGTGTGTACATTGTATTAGTCTAAGTGAATGTGCTGTGTGACCTCTGGATGGGGTGCCAACAGGGCTAGCCAATATCGAGTTTAAGCAGCCCTTAAACTCGATTTTGCCTAAATTGAGGTTAAGGCCCCATTTATCCTTGATTTCGAGCATGTGTATTTGGACACTTGATCCTCAAGCTCAGTATACTCGATATCTGGCCCTCAGCCCTGACACTCAGTAGTGTACGCTGATGTAGCGCATGCCAATAGGAACAATTGGGGGTTGGCCTCGCAAGACTCTTGCTTCTTTAAACCAAGAATAATGCTCAACAATCTGGCTGTGGCAAAGGCAGTACCTGCAAAGCTGATGGGATGATGTTACAGGTGCAACTCCCTGGACCACTTCAAGAGGGAGTGCCCAAAACCCCCTACCAAGTATGAGCTGGAAAAGAAAAGGCTGCAGAAGGCTGCCTACTTGCAGAGAGGACAGTTAAATGTTATGTGAAGGATTGACTCCTCTGAGGAGTTACCAATCTTTGTCAGTAAAGTAGGAAGTAGGAGTTTATGTGCCTTGGTTGACACCAGTGCATCAAATAATTTCATTTCCCACATTACTCGCCAGGAGTTTGAAGGCCTGGTCAAGCTCTCAAGAGAACTGGTGCTGGTCCAGATTGTAAATGCACTAGGAGCTGGAGTTGATTTGGTAGATTGAGTTGAATTTGACTTTATGGTAGGCTGCACTACAGCCAGAATGGAGGCATTAGTTTTCAACACTCAGATAGCAAATGACTTTGAGCTTATTCTTGGGATGCCCTGGATCAGACACTATAACACCTCTCCCCACTGGCAAAATAGGACAGGCCCTCAACTCATCCTACAAGACAAAGAGGGGTATATAGAGGTGGGCCTAGAAATGTGTCCAAGCAAACCCTTCATGGGATATACCTGAGTACAAGCACCATGCCAAGGCAGTATAGAGGAGCATCAGGCAAAATTGCTCACCTCTACCCTAAGACAAGAAGGCCAGCCATCTCCACTGCTGGAGTTATGCATGGCACAGTTCCCAGAAATGTTTGCAGGTAAAGTCAAGGCCAGTAGGCAAACAAACTTCATGCACATGATCAGAGTAAAGGAGGGAACCCACCCAATTAAGATCCCCCCCCTGGCGCTATTTGCCTGCTACAATTGGGATGATTGGGGAGCTCATTAGAGAGGGTCTCCAGAATGGCATTATAGAAAAGAGTACTTCTGCTTGGTCATTGCCTGTGCACCTTGTGCCCAAACCCAATGGCAAGAAAAGGGTCACAATCGACTATAGGGCCCTCAATGCAGTCATGGCCAAGGATGCATACCTGGTCCCCAGGATTGATGGTCTGTGTCAGGGTTGAGGCCGATATCGAGGGTGTGGCGAGTTTCGGCTATGCAGATCCCAATACACATGTGCGAAATCGAGTTTAAGGGCTCCTTAAACTCAATATTGGTTAACCCTGTTGGCACCCCATCCAGAGGTCGCATGGCACATTCACTTGAGGTAATACAATGGCACTCCCAACTCCCAAGGGTGCACTAGTTGGCAATTGGAGCATTTTGAGTGAGTGTAAGACCCTCGCTACTGCTATGTGAGGCACTGGTGTAGGTTCCAGGGCCATGGTTGAGGTTCCACCTGTGATGTAGGTGTCACAGGGTCAGTGATGGTGCTGACCTGATGTTTCTGATGCTCCTTCAACTCCTGGAGCTTGCACACTGTACAAAGTAATCACAACTACCTGTATTGTGATTGCGATGATGCTTGAAAGACTGATACTAATAGATAAAGATGGTAAAGACTAGAGTGGATGAGGATCCACTTGTCTGATGATGAAAAGACCTTGACATATATAGGCCTACCTCTGGGGTAGGCCATGCTCCTCGAGCTCCTGGCTCAAGGCACCTGCCTCCAGGGCAGGCTCTGCTACTTAGTGAGCCCTCCTCATGCCCCTATCCTTGGTACTCGAGCTCCGGGCCTGCTCAGGCCTCCTGGACCTGCAACCGGCGAGGCCCCAGCTCTCCTTGTGAAAACCCCTTAATTCCTATATGTCCTACCTCCTACATGGGGCCTCCTACACCAGCCCTACTGAGCTAATGCCCCTTCCTTGCCCATGCCCTTCATCCTGGTGTGTATTGCCAGATGTCAGCATGCCTGCATGTGCTAGAACCCGAAATCGAGGTTAAGACCCTGTTTATCCTCGATTTCGCATACCCAGGCACTAGGCCTGTGTGCTCCCCGTAACAGTCTGATTGAAAACTTGAGGGGTGCAGAGTACTTTTTGACCATTGACTTTGTATTGGGCTTCTGGCAGATCAAGATGGAGGAGGAATCAAGGCAGTACACTGCCTTCTCAACTCCCAATGGTTTCTATCAGTTCAAGGTGATGCCAATGGGTCTTTGCAACATGGTGGCCACTTTCCAACAAGCAGCCAATGAGACTCTGGCACTGGTACTGGGAAAAAAGGCTATCGTATACATAGACAACATTGGCATCTTCTCACCCAGTTGGGAACAGCATTTACAAGACATTGTAGAAGTCCTCAAACTCTTGGACCAAAAGGGGTTCACTATCAACCTTGAGAAATGTCAGTTTGGCAGAAAAGAGATTACTCTGCTAGGACATGTTGTGGATGGCAAAGGGGTCTGACCAAATCCAGCGAAGGTAGAAAGCATCATGGCTTGGCCAGAACCCGAGATGGTCCAAGCAATTAAGGGCTTTCTTGGGATGGCAGGATACTATTGCTGGTTTGTTCCAGGTTTTGCCAAGGTGGCTAGTCTGCTCATGGCTCTCACGCAAGGAGACACATGGGCTAAGAGGCCAGTTGAACTAACAAAGAAAGCAAAAGAGGCCTTTCAAGAGCTCAAGGAGAGGGTTGCAGAAACCACCCTGATGTACCATCCAGACCCATACCAGTGATATTGGTTGGAAACTGATGCCTCCAACTTCACGGTAGGGGTGGTGCTCTCCCAGCAGCAGCTGGACTCCGATAAGCTACTAGACCATAGGAAGCCCCCACCTAAGAAGGAACTTCAGCCCATGGCATTCTTCTCCAAACAGTTGTCTGACACATAGTCAAGGAACTCCATACAGGAGAGGGAAATATTGGGCATCATCATGGCATTAAGGCACTTCACCCATTATGTTGATGGAGCAGCCGCAGGGCTCACAGTCATAACGGATCACAAGTTGTTGAAATATTTCAGCCAACAGAAGGAAATGACCTCTCACCTTCTCAAGTTTGTGGAGGTGGAACCTTTCAACCCAGAAATCATCTATTGGTGAGGCAAAGACAACATAGGAGCCAATGTGATTATAAAGGAAAGGCTAGAGCCCTCTCTGGAAAAGAGGAAGACCTACCGTGCTTCTCCCTCTATGTAACAACGCAGGGAGAAGAAGTCAGTGAGGAAGGAGAATTCCCCATTTCACCTATCCAGCCAGAGGAATGAGAAGCTGTGCAGTGGTGGGGTCAAGAACAGACCCAAGGAAAAGACCAGGTCAAGATGCTGGAAACCCAGGTACTCAGGGGGTTACATGGCTCAGCCAGGGAGAAAGTGGAATGGGCTATTGACACCATGGCCACTCTACATCACAAAATCAAGGAAGGTCTAGCAAGCCAAGAGGAAATAAGGAGGGCAGTTGGAGGCAATCACACCTCTGAGGCAAGGAATAGCTGGATATTGCATAAGGTCCATGGCCTAGCCCAAACTTGTTGGAATATACAGTCACTCGCGTTTTCGACTTCAGCATGATCTGTTAGATCATGGAAACCCAACACAGGCAACTAGGCACATGTCAATATTCCTCAAAAATAAATCCTCACTGTTAAGACCATGATGCATCAAGCAAAGTCCAATATCTGGACACCACACTTGGTTATAGGGAACATTTACCCAGTTTCAGCTATCAATCCACATTTGCAGGGACCCCAGCCTGATATCTCTAAGACACAATTAGTGTTGGATGAGTATGGGCCATATATGGTGGAGAGATAGGATCACACTGCTCTGTGATAAAGATAGGAAAGATTACATACATACATGATAAGTTCCCAACATTCACTGTCTCTACACAAGATCCCAAATGATGCTCCATACTCTTCAAGATCCTACACAGGTTTCATGCCTTCAATATAGCAATGACATTGCCAACCTCAAGAAGGCATTGCCATCATAGGAAAACACAAATATACATTGGTTCACATGTAGATACAGCTATAGAAAGTCATTCAAACTAGTTCCCACATCCTTGCATAGCAAGGTCTGCTCTTCCTCTTCTTCTTCCTCCTCCTGCTAGAGCAAGTTACCTATGTTGGCAGTTGCTCCTTGATCCCTATTGCAACCCTCTGATATACTCTACATATGGAGTGTATCTAAGCTGAAACATCCTCAGACTTAGCTCTACAAGCCCCTCCAATATAGGGAAGGTACAGTTGAGATAGCTACTTGCCTTGCCTTAGCTGATCAGTGGTTTCCTTTACCCCTGGACCCTGAACCAGTAGCGGTAGCCCCATTGCCGGTTCACTTCTTCCAATAAAACTGGCCAGTTCATGACCCAAGCAGGACATCTCCTTTACGAGACCAGTGGAGGCACACTGGTGCCGGTCATCACAACCCTCACGCATGCGGCCTCAATGGCGATTGCAATGCACGACAAGCTGAGCCATTGGGCAGCCGAGGGCATTGCAGAGGCACTAAGTGACAGAGACTATTTCCCTGCATGGAAGATTATAGCAGGTGCCGTAGTTGACACCTGCACAACATGTCAAGTACTGCAGGCACATGGCAAGACAATGCCTACACTGCACCCCTTGCCGCACCGAGTTGATGCCTTCAACCGTTGGGGAATGGACTTTGTCTCCATGCCAAAATCATCCCAGGGACATAGGTATCTCATTACCGCTGTCAATTATTGCACTGGCCAAGGATTGGCCAAAGTCGTGGAGGGGGAGACCACCCAGGTAGCCATCGAGTTCCTAGAACAAATTATATACCAATATGGCAAGCCAAATTGCATAATCACCAATAACGGCATGACATTCACATCACGAGCAATGGCAGATTATATAAAATCTCTCCAAATCTGACACATTTTCATGGCCGTCTAGCATCCCCAGACCAATGGCAGAGTGGAAAAATCCAATGGTCTATTGGTCAAAGGATTAAAGGCCTTGGCCCAACAGCATGTGCAGGACTGGGACAATCCTCACATACTAGGGTGTGCTCTTCTGGCCTACCGAAGCTCGAAGTCTTCAGCCACAGGAGAAAGCCCTTATTTTCTCATGTTCAGACATTCACCAAGGCTGCGCCACCAGCCTACAGAGAACACCAGGCCATCATGGCTCCTGGCAGCTTGCCATGCTGAGCTCATTGATCGAAGGACACAAGTTCAATGCTTTGGGCATGTAAGGGCAGTGGCAACGGTGAGGGCAGCCAGCACCATGGAACAAAGGGCAAGACAGTGAGACTTGTTGGACCCGGGGTTTGCCATGGGCGACATAGTCCTAATGTGCTCACATGGCGAGAAGAGGCCCAAGTTGCTGCTGTCTTGGGCAGGCCCGTATGTGATCACCCAGATTACACCGGAAGGAGCCGCCAAGTTCATGACCCCAGCGGGGTGCACACTAAAAGAAATGGTGAATCAGGTCAATCTCAAACGGGTGATCACCTCCTCAGATACGAGACCATGGTTCCCCAAACCACCAGCCCATCAGGAGGCCACAGGCCGACAGACTTTAAGACCTTCAAGCTCTTTGCAACAAGGCACAACCCCAATAGGAAGAGTAAGCAACCAATCAGAGGCCACAACGAGGAACCCACTACCAACAGAGGCTCACACCCAGAACCAACCTCCAGTTACAGGGAGAGCTACCTTGCACGGGATGAGCAGACAGTCCCTGCAGGATGAGATCAGAGTCCTCGAGCAGAGACTCCGACAGAACCGTCGCTAGAGTCTAGGCACCACCCATTGGACTGGCTCATGCAATGCTCCCAGAATCCAACAAGTATGGCAGAGGAGAAATTCCGGAGAGCGATATGGCAAGCACAACAAAAGAATGAAAAAGCCCTCGAGAGGGCCAAGAGGAACAGTAGGAAGTGGTGCAAAGAGAACCCAGAAGCATACAAGGAGAAGTATCAGAGGGATAATGCCTGGAAAAAGGAGCAGGCACAAATGCGTAAGATGATGGAAACACATCCAAAAGACCAGGAAGACAAGGTACGAGCCTCGAAGTTTATCAACCAGTACCTGTTGAATGCTGGCTCACAATCTGAAGAGGCGAGCTCATACAAGAAACAGCTGAACAACCAGGAATCTAGCCAAGAAACATACATCCCCTCGTCACCAGATTCAGATGACTTGGTGGCCTACAAGCAAAGAGCCCTCGAGTATCTGGCCCGACCCAAGCCCCCTCTGGCTCCGACGCAGCTGGCCCACCACCCAAAGACACAAATCGTTGCTGACCAGGAACAAGCCCAGCGGGACCGCAAGGAGAAGAATAGGGAGTACCAGAGGGAGTGGGCTAAAAAGAACAAGGTCAAGGTCAAAGAGTACTACTGGTGCTATATGGACAAGCAGGAGCCGGGGTGGGCTGCATGCAAAGAACAGTGCCAAAGGGAACAGGTGGGAGAGGAGGAGTGGAAACTCATACAGAAACGGAAATGAATAAAGCACCGTCTGAGCCTTGGGGAGGACAAATATTGGAGGAGACAAAAGGTCTACAATGCACAAAAGGCCCTGAAGGCCCTCAGCAAAGACCCCGAAGAATGGTGCCACAGATGTCAGGAGTATCAGGCCAGAAGGAAGGCTAAGAACCTGGAAAAGATGAAGGGGTTTTCAGCAAAGGCCAGTAAGAGAGCAAAGAAGCAATGGGAGGAGGGCTGGGTCCCGGAGTTTGCCAATGAATGCTACCTGACACACCAGTGTGTGTGCTGGGCTCAGCAGAAGGGCAAGGTACCCTGACCATTGGATGTACTTCACCTTTGGGAACTGCAGAGACTCTTTTTAATGAAGAAACAGCTTGCACAGCAACAACATGACCAAGACTGCAGGCTCAGATATGAGGAGGAGCAGGCAGCATGGACAGAACCCCCAATGCCACCACCATCACTGCCAACAAGTTCTGAGAACTCTCCAGAGAGGAGGGGCTGGTGAGATCCTCCCACCATTGGGTGTCTCATCAACACCACCGATAACCGATTTACAAGCTTCACTATTCAGCCAAAGGCATTTTTCACTTAGTCACCTTCATTCCCAGCCAAGGGTGCTTCACTTCACAAGTGAAGCAAGGCTGGGCTATACAGACAAACCTGCTCAGTATCTAGTTGACAAACACACATATATATAGAACTTTGTCTTGCACACTCTCAAAGAGGAATTCCAAGCAAGCTTTGTTTTGAATAGCCTACTCGCAGAGTAGCAGGTATTCGACAGTCACACTCAGAACCTTGTCACATGGTATTACTTAGTTCACCCAATAGCAGCCAAGTTGATACTCTTGACCTTCTCACAGTATCCTACCATTGACTAGTGTGCCCCACAGCCTCTCCATTCCTGCCCAAACCCACTGACTGTAGCCGCTGGCGGTTTCCAGATCCTACGGTCCAAACAGTCTGGCCCATAACCACCATCTTGATACCTGTAGGGTTTGATGACGTACCCCCAGGAACAACCCACTGTATTGGTGTGGAAAGTGCATTTGGACCGCTTGGCAAACAGGGTGGTTCTCCTGTAGTTGCTGTAGCACCTCCTGTACATGTCCCACATGCTCTTGCTCATTCCTTACTGAAGATGAGGAAGCGGTCAAGGTACACCACCATGTATACACCAACAATGTTGCAGTAGGATGTGGTTGACCAACAACTGTGTTATGGGGCGTACACAGGCCTAGTGCCTGGGTTCGCGAAATCGAGGATAAACAGGACCTTAACCTCGATTTCAGACTCTACCACATGCAGGCATGTAGACTCCAGGCGAGTTGAACCACAAGGAGGGGCACAGGCAAAGAGAGGGCACCAACTCAGTAAGGCTGGCATACGAGGCCCTACACAGGGATAGGAGATACAGGAAATGAGGAGCATTCATGAGTGGAGCTGGGGCCTCACCATCTGCAGGCCCAGGAGGCATGAGCGGGGCCCAGAGCTCGAGTACCAAAGATAGGGGTATGTAGGAGGCAAGGAGGAGGACTTGCTAGGTAGACAAGCTTGCCCTAGAGGCGAGGTGCCTCCTCAAGCCAGGAGCATGAGGAGTAGGACTCACCCATGAGGTGAGGCCTATATATGTTGTGGTCTTCTTCATCATCAGACAAATGGATCCTCATCCACTCTAGTCTTTACCTTCTTTAGTATTTAGTATCAGTCTCCAAGTGTCATAGTGATCGCAATACAGGTAGTTGTGACTACCCAGCATTGTGTGCAAGCTCCAGTAGTAAAAGGAGCCTTAGCAAACATCAGGTCAGCACCATCACTGACCCTGCAACACCTACATTGCAGGCAGAACCTCCACCACAGCCCTGGAACCTAAACCAGTGCCTTCATATATCATTATGAGTGTCTTACACTTGCTCAACACACACCAATTGCCAACTAGTGCACCCTTGGCAGTTAGGAGTATAATTGTATTACCTCCATTGAATGTGCCATGCGACCTCTGAATGGGGTGCCAGCAGGGTTAGCCGATATTGAGGTTAAGGAGGCCTTAAACACGATTTCGCACACATGTATTTTGGATCTGGATAGCCGGACCTCAACGGACTTGCTCGATATCAGCCTCAACCCTGACAGGACCCCCAAGGGCTCACCCCCAAACTCTCAGACCCACTTGCTCCATCTGGTTGCATATTGGAGTCACAAGATGATCCTGGTGGAATGGAACTACAAGATCCACAATAAGGAACTCCTGGCCATTGTGGGGGCCTGTGCACAATGGAGGCACTATCTCCACAGGATCATCACCCCATTCTGGATCTACACTGACCACCAGGCCCTCCAGTATTTCAGCACCAAGAGGCAGCTCAACCATTGACAAGCCTGTTGGCAAGCAGATCTAGTGGAGTACAACTTCCAGCTCCATTATTGCCCAGGGCATGAGGTGGTACACCCCAATGTACTCACTCAACAGCACAACCTGTTACCCAACCATCCAGGTCTACCTGATTGAGCTAACAAGAGCACATTACTCCCCCCCAACCTGTTTGCACACAGAGTGGGGACTGACAAACTCCACTTACCCCCAGACTGGTTTCCATTACTGAGGGAAACAACACCCCTGCCTGTCAGTGTGGCCAGAAAGGAGGGGCTCCTGCACACTTCCTCTGGGGCCCTTTTCATCCCCCCGGTCCTGCACTTGCAAGCCCTTGCACTGGTGCACAACCATCCCCCAGCCAGACACCCAGGTCCACAATCCACCCTGGAGAAGGCACACCACCATTTCTGGTTGCCAACCCTTGTCAAGGATTCTGCCAACTATGTCTGAACCTGTGCCACCTGCCACTGAGCTAAGTTCCCATGGTACAAGCCATATGGGTACCTCCTACCATCCACCCCCCCAATTCATCCCTGGGCCAATATCACAATGGACCATGTCACCAACCTCCTGCTGTCACAAGTCAAGGGAAGCACCTACAACACCATACTGGACATGGTGGACCACCTCACCAAATACACAGTCTTCATCCCTATGAAGAAGAAGGATGATGCAGCCATGTTGGCCCAACAACTCCACCATTTTGTCTTTGCATATTTTGGCCTCCCTGACACCATCTTGTCAGACTGGGGAACCACCTTTGTCTCCTCCATGTGGGGAGAACTCCTCTGCCTGCTCTGGGTACATGGCTCCTTCTCCTCTGCTTATCACCTGCAAACCAACAGGCAAATGGAAAGAACCAACCAGTCCCTCAAATTATTCTTGTGCTTGTACATGGCATACAACCACTCTGACTGGGCCACCCTCCTTCTGCTGGCTCAACTGGCCCTCAATGACTGGCCCTCCACTACCACCCAGACTGCCCTTAACCATGAAACCTTGTCATTTGTGCCCAGGGGTTCACCCACACCTTGCCCCACCAACCATTGCCTCCCCCCCTGCCCACCTCCTGGCCTAATTTCAAGAGGGCATCCAATGGGCTAATGAGGCAATTGTGGCTATGTTCAACCATTGGAGGACTGACGTCTCCTTCCACCCAGGGGACCTGGTGTTACTCTGCACCAAACACCTCTGACCTGACCACACTAGTTGCAAACTTTCCAACCCACTGGCCAGCCCCTTCTGGGTGCAGGCATCCATTGGGGAGTGAGCCTATTGACACCTACTGCCTGCCACCTGGAGGGTACACCTGGTATTCCACATGGAAATGCTGGAGCCATACCCAGCCGACACCCACCCCTTGGAGGAAGCACCCCAGGTGCGTGCCTTAGTGGATGACTATGTGGACTTTGAGCTTGAGTGTATCCTTGACTCCCACCAATGCCATGGCAGGTTGTACTACCACATGGATTGGGTGGGATACCCCCCCAGCTGGGTACCAGCCAACAACATCAACCAGGCCCAGGACCTGGTCCAGGAGTTCCATGAGACTCACCCGGACAAACCACAGCCCCAGCAGTGGCCCTCCTGGGGGTAAACCACCTGCATGCCCACTACCCCATGGCAAGGGCATAACCCCATGGTCCCTGCCTCCACTTTCCCCTCCCTTGCACACAGGTACCAGACCCCACAGCAAGGGCATTAATCCCATGGCCCCCACCTCCATTTTTCCTCACTCACACACAGACACAGGCAGATGGTGGAAGGAACATGGGTTGTATTTTGGTCCCCCGGCTCATTCATCCAAGGGGAGGGCATCCAGCCACAGGCAGAACACCTGCAGCTGGTCAACAAGGTTCACAGAGTAGTGACTTGCTTGTTCTGCCCATGCTGCATGGTGCAGGATTTGGGTGGTGTCAAGGTAGGCATGGGCCAAGTCCAGCAAAGCAGACGAGGCAGTCTCCATGCACTCCTCGAGTGCCCCACACACTACCCAGGCGCGCTCTAGGCTTTCCACCACCCCCCCGCACCGATCACCGGTTCTAAGACAAGCAAAACTCTGGCAGTGTCAGTGCTCATCCCACCACACCACAGCCATGCCCATGTCACACAGGTGGGACTTGTTTTGGCATTGGCAGCAGCGGGGTTTATTGGGTACCCATTCACAGGGTACCCCCTGGCCACCATTGGCCACCTCACACCCATAACAATGGGTCCAGGAAGACCTCCACAACTTGTCCACCTCTGTTCCCAACCAACAAAAAGAAGTAAGACTGTCAGTAGGAATCTCCCATTGGAAATCCACAGCAGAACCCACTTACCATCTTCTACTTGTTCCACAGTCAACTCCAGCATCCTGCCACCAGTGAGCCAGGGGCAGAAGTCCACTGCCAGGACCATGACCCCTCCACCCAAGTCCACATATACCATGGGGGGCCCACCATCTGCAGGCTCCCCCATCCCATCCTCCTCCTCCCTTTTAGAGGGCCCACCAACTGCAGGTCCCTCCTCACTTGTTGCTGTGGGGGGCAGGGGCCTAGTCTGCCCATGTCACCCCCCAATCTCCCATCTCTCCTCTGCTTGCTCCTCCTCCTTGTCCAAGGAGATCACAATGGGCTCCTCTGCCCCCAACATCTGCTTCCCCAGCTGCCCCACTAGCAGATCTGCCCTCCCTGTGACCCTCCATTTCCAGGGTGCCACATTGGGCACCACCTCTCCTCCCAGCTCACCCCAGGGGATGGTAATGACCATTGGAGTCCCCACGGGGTGGAGCAAAGGAACAGCCCAGGGGTTTGCCCACCCTGCAACTGGGGGGGAAAAGCAAAAAAAAAAAAAGGGAAAACCAATGGTGAGGAGTCAGCTACCTTCTGCAACTCCCAGACCCATGAGTGTACTTACTGTCAGGGTCGAGGCCGATATCGAGTGCATGGCGAGTCCTGGCTATACAGATCCAAATATGCATGTGTGAAATCGAGGTTAAGAGGCCCTTATCCTCAATTTTGGCAAAATCAAGTTTAAGGCCTCCTTAAACTTGATATTGGTTAACCCTGTTGGCACCCCATCCAGAGGTTGCACAGCACATTCATGTGAGGTAATACAATGGCACTCCCAACTCCCAAGGGTGCACTAGTTGGCAATTGGAGCATTTTGAGTGAGTGTAAGACCCTTGCTACTGCTATGTGAGGCACTGGTGTAGGTTCCAGGGCCATGGTTGAGGTTCCACCTGTGATGTAGGTGTCGCAGGGTCAGTGATGGTGCTGACCTGATGTTTCTGATGCTCCTTCAACTCCTGGAGCTTGCACACTGTACAAAGTAATCACAACTACCTGTATTGTGATTGTGATGATGCTTGAAAGACTGATACTAATAGATAAAGATGGTAAAGACTAGAGTGGATGAGGATCCACTTGTCTGATGATGAAAAGACCTTGACCTATATAGGCCTACCTCTGGTGTAGGCCATGCTCCTTGAGCTCCTGGCTTGAGGCACTTGCCTCCAGGGCATGCTCCGCTGCTTGGTGAGCCCTCCTCCTTGCCTCCTTTGTACCCCTATCCTTGGTACTTGAGCTCCGGGCCTGCTCAGGCCTCCTGGTCCTGCAGATGGCGAGGCCCCAGCTCTCCTTGTGAAAACACTTACTTCCTATATGTCCTTCCCTCAATGTGGAGCCTCCTACACCAGCCCTATTGAGCTAATGCCCCTTCTTTGCCTGTGCCCTTCATCCTGGTGTGAATCGCCGGATGTCTACATGCCTGCATGTGGTAGAGCCCGAAATCGAGTTTAAGGGGCCCTTATCCTCGATTTCGCGTGCTCAGGCACTAGGCCTGTGTGCGCTCTGTAACACTTACCTGTCACCCAGAATCCTGCACCAGCAGCCAGCGTGGCCACTTGCTCATTCACCTGCTGTGGCCCAAAGGGCATCCAGGGGGCCCACACAGGAACCATCACCAGTGCCCCCCCACTACCTGCAGAGTTGCCTGCCATGCTGTCATTGTTGACTCACCAGTGGGAAGGGAAAGAGGAAACCAAAAGAAAATGCAATGTCAGCAGGAGCTCCCCCAGTCAGATGTTCCACCCATGGAGCCACTTACCATCCTCCATCAAAATTTCCTCAATATAGGCAGACCCCACTGTGGGGGGCCCACAAGTAGCAATGTCAGAGGTGGTAGACATTTTCAGATGAGGAAGAGGAAGGAAGGGAGGAAGAATTGCCAGAGTGGGCATCCTTATATCCCCTGGACCCCCCAGGGTCGCAAGCCCTGTGGATGGAGCCCTCCACCTGATTAGCAGACTGACACATGCTGGGTGCAGGTAGTGACCCTTTGTGCAGACAAGGCATTGTCCATGACCCCTGGCAGCCAGTGTGGAGTGGCACCCACTGCACATCTCTGCTCCCCAAATGAAATAGGGTCCTTGCTGTGGCCAGTGGCCTTCATGCTACCCACCATGAGAGCATTTGTCTCCCAATTCAGGCCAAGCCCCACATGCAGCCCATGATGGTTGCTGATGCCCAGGGGCTGGCCACCTGTCTGCCCAACCATCCCCACACTCCCCACAGCAAGGACCCCCCATTCCTGCCATGGTAACATCCCATTGGTAACCCATGGCAACCACCTATGCCTGATGGCAGACTGCTGGGCTCTGCCAGGGGGTAGTGTTAGACCCACTGTGAATGGGCCCAAGCCCCCACCCAGGCAAGCACCCAGACCACCGATGGACTCCCTGCCCGCACATTGTTGGAATATACAGTCACTCGCATTTTTGACTTCCGCACAATCTGTTAGATTGTGGAAGTCCAACACAGGCAACTAGGACACATCAATATTCCTCAAAATTAATTCCTCACTGTTAGA
Organism: Ustilago esculenta; assembly: GCA_020827535.1. Taxonomy (NCBI): domain Eukaryota; kingdom Fungi; phylum Basidiomycota; class Ustilaginomycetes; order Ustilaginales; family Ustilaginaceae; genus Ustilago; species Ustilago esculenta. Next base: position 272,514 of record JAAKGJ010000016.1, on the reverse strand, counting down.
CCATGTCACATCAAGAAAAGTCCAATCCAGGGGACCCCACTCTTGGCTATCTTGGCTATAGGGAACTTTTACCTAATTTCAGCTATTACTCCACAATTGCAGGGGCCCTGGACTGATAACTCTGAGACACAATTTGTGTCAGATGAGTGTGGACCATATATAGTGGAGAGTTGGGTCACACTCCTCTGTGATAAGGGTTGGAAAGATAACATATACACAAGATAAGTTCCTAACATTCACTGTCTCTATTCAAGATCCCAAATGATGTTCCATACTCTTCAGGATCCTACACAGGTTTCATGCCTTTGATATAGCAACAACAATGCCAACTTCAAGAAGGCATTGCCATCATTGGAAAACATATATATACATTGGCTCACATGTAGATACAGTTGCAGAAAGTCATTCAAACTAGTTCCCACATCCTCACATAGCAAGGTCTGCTCTTCTTCTTCTTCTTCCTTCTCCTCCTGTGAGAGCAAGTTGCCTACATTGGTAGTTGCTCCTCAATCCCTACTGCAACCCTCTGATATCCTCTACATACAGAGTGTATCTAAGCTGAAATATCCTCAGACTTAGCTCTACAAGCCTCTCCAATATAGGGAAGGTACAGTTGAGATAGCTACTTGTCTTGCCTTAGCTGATCAGTGGTTTCCCTTTACCCTGGACCCCTGAACCAGTAGCAGTAGCCCCATTGCTGGTTCACTTCTTCCATTACACATGACCCTCCGGGGAAGCACCCATGATTGCCCCAGCATGCACCCTTATACTCACCCTTGTCACCCTGTGAGGTTCCCAGGGAACCTCATCACATGTATTACTTAGTTTGCTCATTAGCAACCTAGTTGATACTATTGACCCCCTCCCACAGTATTCTACTGTTGACCAGCATGCCCACAGCCTCTCTGTTCCTTCCAACACCAACTGACCATAGCCACTCGCGGTTTCCAGACCCTACGGTCCTAACAGTTCCACCAAGGGATTGACCAAGAGCACGCTGGTATCTTCTTCCACTAAGAGTGTGTTGGCATGGCGGGTGGATGTCTGTGGGGCTTTTGGGCAGTCCCAAACTGGGTGGTTGCCTCCACACCCATAACACTGGTTGTTGGCACATCAATGTTGGCAGAGGCACTCTGCAGTGTCCCAGGTGGGGGTCACGCAAGGGAACAGGAGGGTGCTCCAGATGGTGCTCTGATCTGCACTCCTCCATCTTGATGGGTGGCTGGGGAGGCAACATGGGGCACCAGATGGTTGGGGGTTGTCTCACAGGTAGGGTGGTATCAGTTTCCCAGATGAGGTTTCATCTGCTGTTCCACTCAAATGGCCTTCATTGATGAACTCCTTAATGCAACTCATGCCATTGGCCCACCAACCATTTGTGGAGATGGTTGCTCAGACTACAATCAAAGAGTGCAACCCTCTGATCCTCATCCATGGTGTGGGCCTTGGAGGCCAGCAACAGGAACTCTGTGGTATGATCAGCCACCGGACCCTGCTACTTCAGGCAGAGCAACTAGATATGTGCAGTGTAGCCTGGGTCTGGGTCCCCCATAGACCTGCCCTAAGGTCTTCACAAAAGGCATCCCAGTTGCTCATCTATGGGATGGGCTCCTGTGATTGTTGGAGGTTGTGAATCTGTGTGGGTGGGATCCCCATCATATTGCCCCATGGCAAAAAAAGAACCTTATGACCCCTCAGTTGGCAACTTGGACACATTTGCAGTGAAGTTTGGGCTCACATTGGTTGAGGAAGTTCTCTAGTTCATTGCAGGAACTTGTTACAGGGCATACACAGGCCTAGTGCCTGAGTAACGCGGAATCGAGGATAAGGGGGGCTCGAACCTCGGTTTCAGCGAAATTGAGTTTAGAGGGCCCTTAAACTCAATGTAAGACTTTACTGCATGCAGGCACATACACTCAAGGAGAGCTTGACCGCAAGGGAGGGCACAGGGCATGGGATTGGCACAAGCTCACTGGAGTTGGTGTAAGAGGCCACACGGAGAGGCCAGGAGAGATAGGAGATAGGAGCTTTCACGAGGAGAGCTTGGGCCCTTGTGTTACAGGGCGCACACAGGCCTAGTGCCTGAGTACGCGAATTCGAGGATAAGGGCCCCTTAAACTCGATTTCGAACTCTACCATGTGCAGGCGCATGGACCTCCAGCAGATTGCATCAGGATGAGGGGCACAGGCGAGGACAGGGCATTAGCTCAATAGGGCTGGTGTAGGAGGCTCCACACAGAAGGCAGGACATATAGGAAATAAGGGGTTTTCATGAGGAGAGCTGGGGCCTCACCATCTGCAGGCCCAGAGTGCGAGTACTGAGGATAGGGGTATGCAGGAGGCAAGGAGGAGGGCTCGCCAGGTAGCAGAGCCTGCCCTGGAGGCAGGTGCCTTGAGCCAGGAGCTCGAGGAGCATGGCCTACCCCAGAGGTAGGCCTATATAGGTCAAGGTCTTTTCATCATCAGACAAGTGGATCCTCATCCACTCTAGTCTTTACCATCTTTATCTCTTAGTATCAGTCTTTCAAGTGTTGTCACAATCACAATACAGGTAGTTGTGATTACTTTGTACAGTGAGCAAGCTCCAGGAGTTGAAGGAGCATCAGAAACATCAGGTCAGCACCATCACTGACCCTGTGACACCTACATTGCAGGTGGAACCTCAACCATGGCCCTGGATCCTACACCAGTGCCTTACACAGCAGTAGCGAGGGTCTTACACTTGCTCAACACACTCCAATTGCCAACTAGTGCACCCTTGGGAGTTGAGAGTGCCATCGTATTACCCTAAGTGAATGTGCCATATGACCTCTGGATGGGGTGCCAGCAGGATTAACCAATATCGAGTTTAAGGAGGCCTTAAACTCGATTTCGCACATGCGTATTGGGATCTGCATAGCCGAAACTCGCCACACACTCGATTTCGGCCTCAACCCTGACACCTTGCCGCCTGCAGGATCAGGAGGCACAAGCGAGCCCAGAGCTCAAGGACCAAAGATATGGGTGCTAGGAGGCTGAGAAGCTCATGGAGTAGGAGAGCTTGCTCTGGAGGCAAGGTACCTTCGAGCCAGGAGCTCGAGGAGCAGGGCTTGCCCAGGAGGCAAAGCCTATATAGGTTGTGGCTTTCATCATCAGACAAGTGGATCCTCCATCCACTCTAGTCTGGCCCTGCTGATTCCTATCAGTCCTAAGCTTGGCCTTCCACCACTCTCGCGCTGTTCCTTCCATGTGGCTCATGGTGTAATTGATCATGGTCTTGTGGTCCATTACTCCATTGTGTCGCAGCCAGGTCATGGCTTCAATGAGGAACATCTTGACATTGCGAGCATCAAGCTTAGGGAAGGGATACTTGAGGTCATTCTTCACAGAAGAGGTCCCTTCTTCTGGCTCAGTAGTAGCTGCCGGCTTACACTGGACCCTGGACCCCGTGGGCATGGAGTACAGGTCCTTGTCGCTGTAGCCCTGATTACCTCATGCTTGGGGCTCCTCATTTGTAGGCCTAGGTAGTGGTGACGGCGTGTTAGGATCCCATAGCAGGGCAGCATTGTACAACTCCTTGAACCTGCTATGCATGAGGAGTAGATCCGTTTGCTTGCTCACCAATTGGATGAGCTTGTCAAGCTTCTCCACCAAGTTGCTCTCTGACATTTCAAATGTGGGGTACAGCTTGGACGATCCACTCTAATGTCAGGGTTGGGACTGATATCACATGTGTGACAAGTTTCGGCTATGCAGATCCAATTACGCGTGTGCAAAATCGAGGTTAAGAGGCCCTTATCCTCGATTTCGCGTGCTCAGGCACTAGACCTGTGTGCGCTCTGTAACACCCTTAAACTCGATTTTGAGTACGCATACTTGGACACTCGATCCTCAAGCTCAATATACTTGCTAACTGGCCCACAGCTCTGACAGAACTGTCCCACTCCGGGGTGATGATGTGCAACTTCCCCTCTTTGGGGGGTTCAGCCAGTGTGCTTTCCTGCGTGAAGGGGGCTGGCTCCACCACCAGGGGCAGAGGTGCCACGGGTTGGATTCTCTCTCTTGGAGGAGATGGTGCAGGAGGTCCATCATCTCCTGGAGGGCTTGGGCCTCCTGGCAGAGCAGTTGGACCACTTCTCCCAAAGCAGGGTCTTGCAGGGGAACCATGGTTGGGGGGGGAGTCTTCATTGGATCCAACCTTGTTGGTCAGGAGGAAAGGAGTTTGTGGGGGCATGCTGATGGCATCAACCTGCAGGGGTAGGTCACACGTAAAGTTAGGACTGTAAGGTCTGGGAACTGCAAGCAGCTATGGTCAGTTAGTAGAGAGGTGCAGGAACAGAGAGGCTGTGGGCACACTAGTCAGTGGTAGGGCTGTGGGAGTCTATAGTATCAACTTGGCTGCTATTGAGCAAACCAAGTAATACATGCAACAAGGTTTGGTTGGAACCTTGCGGGGATGGGGACAGGGTGAAATCTAGGACTGCATGGGTTGGTGTGGGGGTCACGTGTTAGTTACCACAAGAGGTTGGCCACCAGGGGTCTAACAGGGTCTCTGTGGAAGTTGTAAGCATTGTTTCTCATAGTAAGCTCAAGCTTGGCAGTCTTTCTTAGTTCAGTTCCCTTGACATGTGCAATAGCTTGCAACCCCCCCCCCCCCCCACACACCAGTTAGTTCTGCAGCCAGTCAACTTGCTTGTAACATCAACTGAGACCAAGGTGGTTCTATGGTGAAGCCCTTCATTTGAGGCCTCAACGGTATAGCCGCTGTCCAGCAGGCGCGCGAGCCCTGACTCTGAGCTACACTTGGCGTGCTCCCGGTTTCAGAGTGTGGGTTACCTAGTTTCGTAGGTACATTCATCATCGTCGTCGAATCGCAGCCAATCCACCATGCCAAAGCTTGGGTGTGTGAGTACAACCGATACTAGGCATCACTCGCTTGCATCGAGGCGACGCAGAAAAAACCAGCAATTCATGTTTTTTTTTTGGGCGGTATCGTCACGAGCAACAAAGAGACAAGCAAAGCGTCGGATTTTTCAAACAGTGAAAAATTGGAGTAAACTAGGTCGGCACTCAAATTTTTTGGAAGAATCCAGAATGCAACCAAAAAACCCTCAAAAACGGAACAAAAACTGCAAAAAATTCCTGGATTCATAGCGTGCAATCGTGAATTGTGTCGTCTGCCAAGCCACGACGGTCGGGTGGCTCCGCGTGTGGGTGCTCAGACAGTTGTTAAAGCACAATTTCGATTCCGAATCCCATCGCAAAAAAAAAAAAGGAAGTCGACGTCCGCGAAGCCTTCCATGAGTGGGCTCTCTCCGAGTAGCTCGCAACGAGCCAACCCCGGTAAAGAGGTCAGAGTAGTAAAAGGACATGTCGAACCGCACTGCAGACTCGCCAGATTGACAGTACGCACAGGTGTTGGCCAAACTCGGTGGCTGTGTTGCCAGAAACAATCGGCCACCCCGTCTCAAATTTGTCGAGTCGAACATAGATTGGCTGTCACGCCTCCGCGCGACTACCGCGCGAGAGAACCTCTCGCACGAGAGATCTTTTGGAAGGTGTGAACCGGCAATGGAGTTACCACTACCAGCTCAGGGATCCAGGAGAAGGGGAAACCACTGATCAGCTAAGGCAAGGTGAGTACCTATCTCAACTATGCCTTCCCTATATCAGAGGGGCTTTTAGAGCTAAGTCTGAGGATATTTCAGCTTAGATACACTCCATATGCAGAGGATATCAGAGGTTGCAGTAGGGATCAAGAAGCAATTACCAACATAGGCAACTTGCTGTGTAGGATCCTGAAGAGTATGGAGCATCATTTGGGATCTTGAGTAGAGACAGTGAATTGTATGGAAGCTTCTCTTGTAAGCATGTGTTGCATATATACATTATCTTTCCCTATCACAGAGGAGTGTGTTCCTATCTTTCCAATATATATGGCCCACACTCATCCAACACAAATTGTGTCTCAGAGATATTGGTTCAGGGTCCCCACAATCATGGAGTAGTAGCTGAAACCAGGTAGAGTGTTGCCTGTAGCCAGATGTGGGGTCCCAAGATTGGACTTTTCTTGACATGACATGGTCTAACAATGTGGAAGTAATTTTGAGGAATATTTGACACATCCTAGTTGCCTGTGTTGGGCCTTCATGATCTAACAGATCATTCCAAAGTTGAAACGCGAGTGACTGTATATTCCAACATCGACGACGCCATCGACGAATTCAAATTGGGCATAGTGGTGGTCACGGGGGTGTTGATGAAGGTGTTTGGAGAGCGGGTGGAGAGGGAAGGAAAGGAAGGGGAAAAGGAGGGTAGGGACGTGATGGCGAAAGCATGGGAGAGACGATCAGGGTCATCTACTAGCGGCCAGAGGTGACTGCATTGAGCCCTGGTAACATACCATGGCAGAATGGTGGTGTCGTTCTAAAGGAAGTCATGGTAAGGAGTGAAGAGCAAGGTGATTGTTGTGGGTAATGTAAGGCATGGAAAGAAGAACAGAAGCTACCAATGTTACATGCATACAGTTAGCATACACATAATTTATGAGGAAAAGACTTGCATTGCGAGAAAAGGGGGAACTGAGTGCTCGACCTATATACTGCACAAATGTGGCTATATGTGGTCAAGATACAAATACTGGTGCCTCACTGGCACCACGGTTCGCTGGCGTTTCGGATGAGATCTTGTTGGAATACATGCTCACTCGCTTTTTTGACTTTGGCACAATCTGTTAGATTGTGGAACTCCAACACAGGCAACCAAGATGCGTCAATATTCCTCAAAATTACTTCCACACTGTTAGACCATGTCATGTCAAGAAAAGTCCAATCTTGGGACCCCACATCTGGCTACAGGCAACACTCTACTTGGTTTCAGCTACTACTCCATGATTGTGGGGACCCTGAACCAATATCTCTGAGACACAATTTGTGTTGGATGAGTGTGGGCCATATATATTGGAAAGATAGGAACACACTCCTCTGTGATAGGGAAAGATAATGTATATATGCAACACATGCTTACAAGATAAGCTTCCATACAATTCACTGTCTCTACTCAAGATCCCAAATGATGCTCCATACTCTTTAGGATCCTACACAGGCATCATGCCTTCAATATAGCAATGACATTGCCAACTTCAAGAAGGCATTGCCATCACAGGAAAACACATATATACACATCAATTTGCATGTAGATACAGTTGCAGAAAGTCATTCAAACTAGTTCCCACATCCTCACATAGCAAGGTCTGCTCTTTGTCAGGGTTGGGGACCAAAATCGAGTGTGGCGACTAGCTCAGCTATGCAGGTCGGCCTACACGTGTGCAAAATCGAGGTTAAGAGGCCCTTATCCTCGATATCGGTTAACCCTGTTGGCACCCCATCCAGAGGTTGCTCGGCACATTCATGGGAGCAATGCAATGGCACCTCCAACTCCCAAGGGTGCACTACTTGCCAGTTGGAGTGTGTTGAGTGGGCATAAGACCTTCACTACTGTTGTGTAAGGCACTGGTGTTGGTTCCAGGGCCGCGGTTGAGGTTCCGCCTGTGATGTCGGTGTCACAGGGTCAGTGATGGTGCTGACCTGATGTTCTTGGTGCTCCTTCAACTCCTGGAGCTTGCACACTGTACAGAGTAATCACAACTACTTGTATTGTGATCGCGACAATGCATGAAAGACTGATACTAAGAGATAAAGATGGTAAAGACTAGAGTGGATGAGGATCCACTTGTCTGATGATGAACAAGACCTGGACCTATATAGGCCTACCTCTGGGGTAGGCCATGCTCCTCGCACTCCTGGCTTGAGGTACCTACCTCCAGGGTAGGCTCTACTACTTGTTGACCCCTCCTCGTGCCCCTATTTTTGGCACACGAGCTCCAGGCCTGCTCAGGCCTCCTGGACCTGCAACCGGCGAGGCCCCAGCACTCCTTGTGAACACTCCTTAATCCCTATATGTCCTATCCTCTACACGAGGCCTCCTACACCAGCTCTTACCGAGCTAATGCCCCTTCCTTGCTTGTGCCCCTTGTCCAGGATGTGCTATACCGAGGGTTCGCACACCTGCATGCAGTAGAGCTCGAAATCGAGTTTAAGGAGCCCTTATCCTCGATTTCGCGTGCTCAGGCACTGGACCAGTGTGCCCTCTGTAACACTCTTCTCTTCTTCTTCTTCTTCTATCCTCCTCCTGCATGAGCAAGTTGCCTATGTTGGTAATTGCTTCTTGATCCCTACTGCAACCTCTGATATCCTCTGCATATGGAGTGTATCTAAGCTGAAATATCCTCAGACTTAGCTCTACAAGCCCCTCTGATATAGGGAAGGCATAGTTGAGATAGCTACTCACCTTGCCTTAGCTGATCAGTGGTTTCCCCTTCTCCTGGATCCCTGAGCTGGTAGTGGTAACTCCATTGCCGGTTCACTCTTTCCAATAGTCGACCCCTCAGCAAACCCATCGCGTCGAGGATGGTCCTCAGCCCGAGGCCATGCCCTCATGGGTTTGCGCCATGCTCGACCAACAGGCCACTATAAGCCACCTGCTGGAAACACTCATGTCCCAGCAGGTTCGGGGCCCCACCCTCGCTGAAGCTCGAGCCTCCTCACCACAAGCCGAGCACATTCCCCACCACTGTGCCTTCTCCCCTCCCCATCCTATGGCGATGGTTGCAGTCCGAGATCGTAATGTTAAGCCAGAGGAAATTGCGATTTTCAACCCCTCAAATGGGCGATGACGTCGAAATCTTTTGCAGGAGGATCCAAGACATGGCCAAAGTTAAGAGCCCTGCCGCTATCTGCGAGGTGCTCCCCCAATGCCTGCGGTCAACAGCCACTGATTGGTATACCAATCTTGATGACATGGAGTGTGCCTGCCTCCAAACCAGCACCAGGGCCTGGATCCAATTGCTACAGGACTGTTTTGGTCTCAGTGTCACCGAGGCTCATACCAAGCTTGGCAGGCTTCGCTATGACCTTCCCTCTGACTACCACTCCTACCATGAGCAGAAAGTCCATCTGGCCCGGATCGCTGGCCTCACCTCCCCAGAGGTGATCATCCAGTATATATTTGCTGGCCTCCCTTTTGAGATGTGCAGTGCCCTCACCACCTGCTTGGAGGGCCCCAATGGCACTGACCTCAACTTGTTCCACCGTTGTTGCCTAGCTCAATGTTCCATGCTGCTGTCCTGACAGGGGGACCAACGTCAGGACGCCAGGCCCACCCCTCGCCACACCTTGTCCCCGCAAGCTCGAAACCCAGCACTGGTACAGCCACACACAGTGCTTCCTCTGCGAGCACTGGCCAATCGCTCCTCCTCACACCCACCTCCTTGGCCCTGTTGTCATTGCAGCAGCTCCCACTGGGACAGTGAGTGCCCAAAAGCGGCTAAGCCCGCTGCTCGTTTTACACCTATGGTGGCTTCCCACCATGTCGCTGGCCCGCTTCATCATGACACCCAGGAATACGAGGAGATGGAATACCGTCATCTCGAGTCCATCAACGCTTTGTCCAAGGTGGCTGACTCCGACGACATGCCAGACTACCCAGTGTTGGAATATAAAGTCACTCGCGTTTTCGACTTTGACACAATCTGTTAGATCATGGAGGTCCAACACAGGCAACTAGGACATGTCAAATATTCCTCAAATTATTTCCACACTGTTAGGCCACATCACATCAAGAAAAGTCCAATTCTGGGACCCCACATCCAGCTACAGGCAACAGTTACGCGGTTTCGGCTATCATTCCACAATTGCAGGGACCTGTCAGGGTTGAGGCCGATATCGAGCGAGCAGCGAGGCCCGGCTATCCAGATCCAAAATATGTGTGTGCAAAATTTGAGGTTAAGGGGGCCTTATCCTTGATTTGGGTGAAATTGAGTTTAAGGCCTCCTTAAACTCAATATTGGTTAACCCTGTTGGCACCCCATCCAGAGGTCATGTGGCACACTCAAGTGAGGTAATACAATGTTACTCCCAACTCCCAAGGGTGCACTAGTTGGCAATTGGAGTGTGTTGAGTGAGTGTAAGACCCTCACTATGGCTATGTAAGGCACTGGTGTAGGTTCCAGGGCTGCGGTTGAGGTTCCACCTGCGATGTAGGTGTCACAGGGTCAGTGATGGTGCTGACCCTGATGTTACTAAGGCTCCTTCAACTCTTGGAGTTTGCACATGATACTAAGTAATCACAACTACCTGTATTGTGATCATTACAACACTTGAAAGACTGATACTGAAAGTTAAAGATGGTAAAGACTAGAGTGGAAGAGGATCCACTCGTCTGGTGATGAGGAAGACCACGACATATATAGGTATCACCTCCTGGGTGATCCTTGCTCCTCGATCACCTGGCTTGAGGAGGTGCTCCTCCTCCAGGGTGCACTCCCCTGCACAGCATGCCATCACCCTTGCCTCCTAAGTACCCCTATCCTCAGTACTTGAGCTCCAGGCCCACTCATGCCTCCTGGACCTGCATATGGTGAGGCCCAAGCTCACCTTGTGAAAGACCCCTTATTCCTATGTGTCCTACCCCCTTCGTGGAGCCTCCTACACCAGCCCTACTGAGCTAATGCCCCCTCTTTGCCTGTGCGCCTCGACCTGATGCAATTCACTGGAAGTCCACATGCCTGCACATGGTAGAGTTTGAAATCGAGGTTAAGATCCTGTTTATCCTCGATTTCGCATACTCAGGCACTAGGCCTGTGTGCGCCCCGTAACACTACCCCCCCCCCCCCCCCCCCCTTCAAGGCTGAGCTCCATTGAAGCAAATGAAGTCCTGCGCCTTGCTCATAAGACCTGCTTTTTGGATGCCACTGGTGGTGTTTTCCTCCCACATCCTCCAATATCCCCCACTGGCATTCACCATACCATGGCTCACCATTCTTGACCCTCCTCTCGTCGTGCTGGTCACAAGGACCAGCATGTGCCCTCTTCTCCTTGCCCAGCTTCTCCTCTTTGCGTGGAGGCTCCTCCAGTCTCTACCCCTGGTCCATCGGAGCCCCTCCAGGCTCTATTCCTGGTGGAGGATGCCTCCCCACTGCCTGGCTCCCCTGAGGAGCTCCTGGTGTCTCCCTGGACCCTGCCTGTGGCCCCGGGGTCCCACTTACCTCTGTTGGAGGTCTCCCTGGGTGCCCTTGCCCCCATGCCTGCTGCTCCTGTAGCAGAAGAGCCTCCTTGACAGAGGCTGGTGGTCAAGTTGGGCTGCTCTCAGCCAGCTATCCAAGCTCTGCCTTCCAGCTCTGGCCCAGCTGGTGAGGTTTCTCTACCTTCAGGCCTGGTTGCTCCCCTGAGCGACCACCATTGGTTGGATCCAGCTGATCCCTTGGCGGACTCCTTTGTGGCCAGCCCCACCATGCCTATGGAGGCCCCCATTGTCCCTGAAGCTCATGCCTTCAGGGAATCCTTGGCAGAGGCCATGGCCCACTGGGGCGGAGGAACTTAGGCACCTGTTGCCTCCTCCTCCCTCTGCTGATGTCATGGTGGATGCAGTCCTATGCGCCCCGCACTCCTATTTTCGACCCTGCCATGCAGCATCTAATGCGTGAGTTGCTGCCTGGTTCCGCTCCTCGGTTGCCTGGTCCTCCCCCCTCCCATGTGACCACCAACCTTCCCTGAGCTGGGCTCATGGTGTGCAGAGCTTTGTGCACCTATCATTATGCTCTTGGTTGCATGGGGTGTTTACCCTTGGTGGTGGATCATGGACCATGGGTCCCCTACTGTGCACCACCTTCATGCATTGGTGATGCTTCAGTTGATGGAGGGCTGCATGCGCTGACCCAGCTGGTCTTGCGAGTGGTGCACTCACCTGGACATCGCGTAAGTACCCTGGGCGCTCCTTTCCTGTAACGTTCCCATGCTGACTCCACCTTACCCCCTTTTTCTGTGCCCAGATGTTTTCCTTCTGCCTTTGCCAATCCGTTTGGTGAGCACAACTGTGTGCGCAGCAAAGTGTGCGCATTGCCACTTGTCTGGGCATGTTGGGTGCATCAGGACAGTGTGGGCCTTGCCTGGTCGCCATTACACTGGTGACACTGAACCTTAGAGGTTCCAAGTGGGGGAACATGGTGTTGAACACGCCCATCTGGTTCACACACCCATGGTTGTGGTCTGGGCGAGGTGCACTGTGAGGATCACATCTTTGATCCTTGCAGTCATGAGGACTGGGACTTTGGCGCTTTGTTGAGTATGGGAGGTGGGGTGTGGCATTCCTCTGCCCTGTCATGGCTGCTTTGGTGCAGTACATGACCCAGAGGCTGTGGCTGTACTCTGAGTGCCAGTCGCACAAGTTCCATCACTGTGTCTGGGCGTCTGCCTGACCCTCTTTCCAACATCATTGTTCCCCCCTGCTCTGGCTCCTTCTTTCCTCCATACCCCCCCCCCCCCCTCTCCCTGAGCTCAACCTCAAGTTATTTGTGCCACAGTCCACAGAGTATGCCGCAGACTACTAATGTTCCTCTTGTTCTCATGCTTCCTTAACTGCATTCCACAATATGTTCCCTCAATTCGCTTCTGTCGTGAGTTTGAACCCAGTATCCTTGTCCAATTCCTCTGGTCTACGAGGTATGCTCTCAAATCGAGTTTTAAGCCGCGCTTATCCTCGAATTTTGCATCGTTTAAGACTTTACTAATTTCAGCTCTGTATACACCCAGCCCTCCTGCTTAGTTGGTTGTGTTAAACACCTCCCTGTTACGGGGGGCGCACATACGCCTAGTGCCTGAGTATGCAAAATCGAGGATAAGCGCCGCTTAAACTCGAATTTCAAGCTCTACCACATGCAGGCACATGAACCTCCAGTGGAGCACATCAGGACAAGCGGCACAGGTGAAGGAAGGGGCTTTAGCTTGGTAGGAGCTGGTGTAGGAGGCCCGCATGTAGGAGGTAGGACATATAGGAATTAAGGGGGGGTTTTTTTTTTTTTTCATGAGGAGAGCTGGGGTCTTGCCAGTTGGCAGGTCCAGGAGGGCCTGAGCAGGCCCGGAGCTTGTGTGCCAAAGATAGGGCGCACGAGGAGCGGCTCAACAAGTTGTAGAGCCTACGCTGCAAGTAGGTACCTCGAGCCAGGAGCGCGAGGAGCATGGCGTACCCCAGAGGTACGCCTATATAGGTCCACGTCTTGTTCATCATCACACAGAGTGGATCGCTCATCCACTCTAGTGTTTACCATGTTTTTATCTGTTAGTATCAGTGCTTCAAGCATTGTCATGATCACAATACAGGTAGTTGTGATTACTCTGTACAGTGTGTGAGCTGCAGGAGTTGAAGGAGCAACAGAAACATCAGGGTGAGCACCATCACTGACCCTGTGACACCTACATTGCAGGCAGAACCCTCAACTGCGGGTGCTGGAACCTACACCAGTGGCTTACACACCAGTAGCAAGCGTGTTACACTTGCTCAACATGCTCCAATTGCCAACTTAGTGCACGCTTTGGAGCTGCAAGTGCCATTGTATTACCTCAAGTGAATGTGCCATGCGACCTCTGGACAGGGTGCCAACAGGGGTTAGCCAATATCGAGTTTAAGGAGGGCGTTAAACTCGATTTCACACACACCCCGCATATCTGGATGTGCATAGCCAAACCCTCGCCACACACACTTGATATCGGTCGCAACCCTGACACTCCCCCCTGCTGATTCGTCATACTCCTGTATGAGGCTGGTGCACTTGAGGTGATCATGAGGTTCGCAGGAGGCAGCCTCCTCTGGGTACCCCGTTTCCATACAACCTTGTATTCGAGGTTTGCCCGCTTGAGCGTGCCTATCCATGATGGGGGCTCTACCTCAAAATTCAAGATTCAATCCCTCATGGATTTGAGGCTGTATCTGGGTGTTTCCATATGCGCGTTGTAGTGCACCTTGCTTCTGACTTTTGTCCAACATTGGATATATGCAACACATTGTGCACGCTTGAGCTTGGGTGCGGGAGTTGTAGCCATTATGCTTGTTGACCTTACGCTCTCAATTCCCACAGGATACAGGCGTGCAAACCTTGTATTGAGGGTTGGCGCGCTCGGGGTCTTCTTGTCTTCCAGTTGGCAAACAGTTAATGTACACCAAGTCTCCCTACGTTGAGCTCCATGTGTGTGTGTGTGTGCGCGCTTGCGGGGTTGTATTGCTCTACTGCACGAGCTTGAGCTTGGTGTGATGTGGTCGTGTAGGTAATGAGTGAGCTCCAGCTGTTGTTGTGCAAACTGGTGCGTTGCTGGGGTGTAGCACCCCTACTGTGTGGGGTAGGTTGAGGGTGCATTCTAGGATTCCACCCATACCAGGCAAAGAAAGGGGGGGATACTCCTATGCTGGTATGCACCCGCATTGTTGTACACAAACTGTGTGATTGGTAGCAGGCGTTTCCCAATTGTGCTGCTCATAGTTGGAATACATTCACACGTAACTGCTCCACCACTTGGTTCACCGTCTCTGTGTGTGGCGATCAGTTTTGTGGATGGAATAAGCCATTACTGAGCAAGTGGTTGATGAGCAGAGCGCGTGTGTGAACTTCGTCCAGGTTGGTGAGGATGAACTGCCAGCCTCTGTCAGAGACCAATGTGGTGTGGGGGCTCCAAATTGGTTCATCACATGTGTGCTGAACAGCTCCCGCAGTGTGTTGTGACGTGGCTGGTCTTGTATGTGTGGGCTAGGACTGCTAGGTTTGTGAGATGGTCAACCATGACAAGTATGGAGTCATACGCCATTGGATCGTGGTAGGCGCTCAATGAAGTCTGATGGATATTGAGCCCCAGGGCGACTCACGAGTGGACAGTGGCTGCAGTAAGCCATAGGGGTTGTGGCACAGAGTGTTGTATTGAGTGCATACAGCAGAGCTTGCTACATAGTCTGCTACCCAGGTGCTCATTCCTGGCCACCAATAGTGGCATCGTACCAGCTCTAGCGTGGCATCCGCTACCTCCATGGCGCACAGTAGCTCCATCATGGCATTGTGACATGACCATATATTGCACGTGCTCAACAGAGTGGGAGGCTTCCGTCACCTGAGCAGCTCTTTGTGTGTTGGCATGGTGCTGTGTGGCTGGTAGTGTGATCCAGGGGATGACTAGCCTTCGTTTGTGGTACCTTTGTGGTACCACACCCCATCGTAGTCTTCGAAAAGGGGTTGGTCTTTATGCATTGTCATGAGCTCGTGGTGCAGGGGCTGGAAGGTGCAAGCTAGCTGTTTGAGTTGACGATTTGGAATATCTGGCATGGGGGTTTTGGCATTGGTGGGCATGTGTGTGAAATTCGAGTATAAGCGCCACCTTATGCTCGATTTTGGGTTCTGATGTGAAAAAACCCCTAGCTGGCAATTAGTTGGCCAAAACATTGTGTTCCACCTCCTTGTCTATGCGCTTGCATATATCCTGTTGGCGAGTAAGGCCATCAGGATTGGTGGGCTTGTCTCCAGCCGAATATTGGAGTATGAAGTCGAAATGTGGCTAGCCTTACAGCGCATCTCACTTGGGTGCGTGTGATCCCAACTTTGCGACTTGAAGTACTTGAGCGTCTCGTGATGTGTGAGGATTACCAACTGCAATTGGGAACGGGGGCTGCAAGCATGTGGCACCACTCACATAGACAGGCGACTATGGTGAGCAGCTCGTTATCGTGTAACTTGTAGTTGCCACTCTGCCAATGTCATCTTCCTTGAGTAGTAGGCAATGCGCCGGGGGGGGGGGGGGGGGGGTGGGCCATTGATGCTCGTGCTCTTGCTTGAGCACTCGTGCGATTGCCAAAAAAACAAATTTCCCCACTTGCATCAGTCTCCAATTGTGTGTGGGGGGTTGTCGTATTGGAAGTGTTTGTAAGACCCCTGCAGTGGGTGAAGGCTTCAATCAGCTTGTAGAAAGCCCCCCCCCCCCCTGGGCGTCGTCATTGAGCTGCAGTTTCTTGAATCTCTCCACTGGCTTGACCAGTGATGTCAGGGGGTGGGCCTGGCAATCGTAGCAAAAAAAAGTTTGTGATGGAACCTTTGATACAAGTTTGCAAACCCCCCCCCCCCCGCACGAAATGGTGTATGTCATGAATGCTTGCCCGGTGTGCGCCATTCGTTGATCACCGCAATACCTTCTCGCCAATCCATCTTGATGCCAGTCGCGCTTGATGGATGTACCCCCCCCGCAGCAACAACACAGTATCGGTGTGGAAAGTGCACTTGGACAGCTTTGCGAATAGCCCCGGTTCTCCTGTAACCGTCTCACCACCTCCTGTACATGTGCCAACTTGCTCCTTGTTACAGAGTGCACACTGGTCCAGTGGCTGAGCATGCGAAAATCGAGGATAAGCGCCGCTTAAACTCGAATTTCAAGCTCTACCACACACAGATGCACAAACCCTCAGTGTAGCACATCCTGACAAAAAGGGGGGGGCACAGGTGAAGGAAGGGGCAATAGCTTGGTAGGAGCAGGTGTAGGAGGCCGCATGTAGGAGGTAGGACATATATGAATTAAGGGGGGGTTTTTTTTTTTTTTTTTTTCATGAGGAGAGCTGGGGTCTTGCCAGTTGGCAGGTGCAGGAGGGCCTGAGCAGGCGCAGAGCTTGTGTGCCAAAGATAGGGGCGCACGAGGAGGGGCTCAACAAGTAGTAGAGCCTACGCTGCAAGTAGGGTACGTCGAGCGAGCAGCTTGAGTAGCATGGCGTATCCCAGAGGTAAGGGCCTATATATGTCAAAGGTGTTGTTCATCATCACATGAGTGGATCGCTCATCCACTTCTAGTGTTTACCCAAACCCCCCTTTTTTTTTTTTTTTTTTATCTGTTAGTATGAGTGGGTTCGAGCATTGTTGTGATCACAAATACGGGGTTAGTTGTGATTTACTCTGTGCAGTGTGTGCAAGCTCCAGGTAGTTGAAGGTGTATTGAGAACATCAGGGTTAGCACTATCACTGAGTGTGTGATACCTATATTGCAGGCAGAACCTCAACCATAGCCCCTGGAACCTACACCAAGTGGGGTTACACAACAGCAGTGAGCGCGTTACACTTGGTCAACACACACACTCCAACTAACAACTTTAGTGCACGCTTGCCCGGGGGGGGGGGGGGGGGGGGAGAGGTTGGAGGTGGCGCATTGCATTTGCTCGCATTGAACGTGCTGAGCGACCTCTGGTTGGGGGGGGTGCCAACAGGGTTAACCGATATTCGTGTTTAAGCAAGGGGGGGGGTTTAAACTCGGAATTTTCACCCCCAAAATTTTTTGAGGATAAGGCGTGTGTTAAGCCCTTGAGTTTTGCACATGTGTAGCCAGATGTGTATAGTTGAACCAGTCATCATACTCGATATTGGTGTGCAATCCTGATATTGTGGTTCAGAGATTTGGGTCCGGGGGGGGGGGTTGGTGCAACTGGGGAGTGGTTGCCGAAAATTTGGGTAAATGCTGTGCTATAGATGGATGTGTGTGGGTGTGTGTTCCAAAAATTCGACCTTTTTCTTGATGTGTCAGGGCCTAACAATGTCGAAATAAATTTAATTTAATTTAATTTATTTATTTTTTTGAGTGAATATTTGACACATCCTAGTTGCGTGTGGTTGCACCTCCACCTATGTAACAGAACATTCCAAAGTCCCAGGGGAAAAAAAACAAAAAAAAAAAAAAAAAAAAAAACCCCCCCCCCTCCCCCCCCGGGTGAGTGACTGTGTTATTTCCACCCTACATATTTGTGCGGGGGGTGTATATATATTAGGGGGGGTCTGGCTGGCGGTGCACTTTTTGTCTCATAATTGCAAGTGAGTGGGGGGGGGGGGGGGGGGGGGTTATAAAATTTTATGTATATGCTAAACTGTTTGGAATAATATTTTGTAACATTTTGGAAGTGTATTTCTTGTTCTCAGCATCATATCCCCTGGGTGTGGATGGTTTGAAGAAGATAAATTGATCATGAGACAAGAAAGTTTTGTTGCGGGGGGTTGATAGTGTTGAATGTGGATGGGTGATTGAGTTGGAGGTGGGTGAAATGGGTTGAGGGAGGTTGGAGATAGGTGGGAGTGGTGGATTAAAATTGGTGGAATTGGAATTGGAATTGGAATTGGAATTGGAATTGGAATTGGAATTGGAATTGGAATTGAATACTGGTTGAGGGGCGCGGTGGGGTTTCGGGTGGATTTCACACGTTTCAGCGTTCGTCACGTTGGCTTCTTGCCACCATCATCTTCACGCTTTTCATCCTCGAGTTGGTCTGGTGCTCAACACGCAAGAAGAAAAAATTTTTCTGGTCCAAAATCTCACTCTCACGATTGATTCCCCCCAACCCAATCCAACCCAACCCAACCCAACCCAACCCCCCCCCGGGACCCACTTCTAGTCTGCGAGTTGGTGTGGTCATTGTGGCATATATACGCAAGCGTGGGGATTTATTGACGAGCGAGTGTTCAGAATTGCGCGGTGGGTTGGGTTTGGGTGTTGTTATATACGTGTTGTTTTCGGTTGCGGTTTGGAGTTTGGTTATTGGTGGATGGTATAGTGTTGGTTGTGGAGATGGTGTTGGGATCGGACAATATGCGTTCTAAACCGGTTGTTGCGTCACATGATTTTGACGATGACGAGTGGCAGGCTATGCCGGTTGAAACTTCACACTCTTCTACATCATCCATACAAATCAACGATTACTCGAATCGGTTCGACGTTGGCTACCAAGATGAACAAGATGACGATTCAGATCCACACGATGCGCGTGGATTTGATTCGGTTCGAACCTCGAATTCGTACATGCGAAAACAGTGCAACAAAACTCATCACAAACGTTCGAAACCCAAGTCTCAGTATCTGGTGCGTAATGGTGCAAATGGTTCTAAACCGAATAGTTCACGCTCGCATAATGCGGCAACGAATGCGACTGGAAAGCATCTTGATATCTACGATGCTAGAGGTTATGATTGGAGATCCAAGCCTATTACCAAGAACAAATTTAAACAGGGTGATGTTAATCATGATGATAATCAACATGCAAATCACGATGATGACGCAGAGAAAGGCTATACCCAACTTCGTCTAGATGAAGATCAAGACGCAGAACAACTTGATATAGCCACGCAATACCTGTTCCAAGACACGAATCATCACAACCAAAATGTGGAAAACACTACGGCTACACCACTCAACCAGATGAATACTACAAAGCAGTTGCTCTCCGAAGCGCACAAGATTGCGTATGTCGGGTTGTGCAGTTTGCTTGCGTCGGAGATGGTGCGTCAACTTGGGAGGGTTCCGGGAAGTAATCTCGATGCGGCAAGGGCGAGTATGGAGGGGTGGAAACTTAAGGTTATGGCTCGTCTCTATCAGCATATGGAGATAGAGTGTTCGGAACAGCGTATGATTGAGTCGTTGGCTGAACATGGTGTACTTGCAACAGATCTTGCGCCTTCGCTCATTACTACACAGACTATCGACAATCCGGATTTTGACGCGCAGGCTCTCACCCAAATGCAAGAGCACCACCAGCAACAATCAGAACAACAACCACAAGTTGAAGACGATCACGCCGATATACGCGCGAATCTAAACAAACCCACAACCGAATATGTTGAAACTGTTGCGGAGAAACAGAACACACTCAAACCAAACCAGCACAACACACACGCTTGGATGGATGATGAAGGATTCGACATTGGCATGCAACTCCAACACTCGCACCACCCCACCGATTCAGCATCACGCGACCAAAGTGTCGAGGTTGGTTCACACGCGGTTGGTGCATCGAATGTTTGTGCATGTAGCTGCGACGACGAATCAAAGTGCACGCGTGCATGTCATGTGGATCAAGTGGTTGGAGAATCGAATTGTTCACCATGCATTTCGACGGTTTCGACTCGCACGCTGATTGTGGATGCCAACACTGCTTCGCGAATGTCGAATGGTGTAGATTGGATGCATGCAAACTTGAACCAAGCGCATGCACAAGTTGGTGTTGGATGTGTGTCAACCACACTGGCACTAACCAAACAACCGCAACGAGTAGAGGTGCCACCGGGTGGTTTGGAAGCAGTCACTACGAGCATCAGCAGTACGGATGCCACCATAACTCTCGATCTACGTTGGACGATACTCTGCGATCTCTTCCTGGTTCTCACTGCGGATAGTGTCTACGACGCACGTTCGCGTGTGCTTCTCGAACGCGTCGCGTCGTATCTCGGCCTCAGCTGGATGGACGTGACCCAATTCGAAACACGTGTAACCCAAGCACTCGAGATCGAAGAAGGTGTCGAGACACTGAGTGACGAGTCGACGGTGAAGCAACGCATGCTCATGGCACGAAACAAACGGTTGGTGATGATGGGTTTGGCGACGGTTGGAGGCGGTCTTGTGATTGGTCTTTCGGCTGGTTTGTTGGCTCCTGTGATTGGTGCTGGTATGGGTGCCGCGCTTGGTGCGGTTGGCATTGGTGGAACCTCGAGTTTTTTGGGCGGCGTTGGTGGCGCCGCACTTATCACTTCCACTGGCACCGTAGGTGGCATGGGTTTGGCTGGTCGTGGAATGAGTCGTCGAACGCGCAGCGTAAAGACGTTCGAGTTCAAACCCATACACAACAACAAGCGTGTGAATGCGATCGTCACGGTGCCCGGCTTTATGAGCGGTGCTCATGACGATGTGCGCTTGCCGTTTAGCGTGATTGACAGCGTCATGGGTGACGTGTTTAGTGTTCTATGGGAACCGGACATGATGCAGGAAATGGGGAATGCTCTTGGTTTGTTGTGGAACGAAACCATCGTACAAGGTGTACAGCAGGCTCTTGCGTTGACGGTGGCGGGCGCGAGTGCGATGTTGAGTGCACTGGCATGGCCGTTGTGGCTTACCAAGTTGGGATATTTGATCGACAATCCGTGGTCGAATGCGTTGGATCGAGCTCAAGCCGCCGGGTTGATTCTGGCGGATACGTTGGCAAAACGTCAACTGGGAGTACGTCCCATCACTCTGGTAGGATACAGTCTAGGAGCCAGGGTTATCTTTTACGCTCTGGTGGAACTTAGTCGAATCAAGGCGTATGGGATTGTACAAAACGTATACATCATGGGTGCACCCATCACTGCGAAAGACGACACTTGGAAAGAAGCACGAAGCGTGGTATCCGGTCGTTTCGTGAGTGCATTCTCCCGAACCGACTGGATCCTGGGCTATCTGCATCGAGCTGCGTCGGGTGGCATTCGTAGCATTGCGGGGTTGCATCCTGTGGAAAGAGTGCAAGACATTGAAAATGTGGATGTCACACACGTTGTACCTGGCCACTTGGGATACCGTCCATTGATGCCGCTCGTTTTGGGAGAACTAGGCTTCCGAACCACCGCCGACTACTTTGACGAACCGGAAGACGTAAGCGCAATCCCAGAACGACAAGTGGTTCCAGAACAAGACGCCAACCAACTCGAACTCAAAACCGTCTGCACCAAAACCGGAGGCTTTGGCAAGATCTTCGCACGAAACCCAACCACCAACCAAACGCGTCGCAGTGTCACACCGATGCGTTGGTCATCAACAACAACAACCGCCACATCCACATCCACATCCACATCCAAATATGCTGAGTACGACGAGTACGAAGACGACGATGATGACCACGATGTTCCGCCCAGAATCCAACACCATGACAAACACGTCGAGTGTCCACCAGGCGGTGCGGAAACGCCCGAGGCGGATCGACGCATGTCGACGAGTGCACACTTTGATACCGAGACGCTTCTGCGCGAGTTGCGCGAGTCCGGGATCGAGGTGAAGGAACTAAAGAGTTGCTTACCTCCGCTCCCGCTTGCGACGGATTCCAAACACGGTTTGGAACGTGTCTCGTCGCCGACGATGGAAGTGACACCGCCGCAAGCGTCGAACGGAGGTGTTTCGCTCACGTTTGGTTCGTATGATGATGATGATGAGGAGGAGGAGATTCAGGCGGGTGGCGATGTAGGGGAGAGCGAATCTTGGGTGAATGCTGCTCGCGCGAGCGAGATGGTGGTGGGGAGGTATGCACTGTGTTCGTCCGCGGCTCAAGGTCTAGCGGATGGATCCAGGAATGGCGATACGAGACGCATGGAGCTGGGTGGAAGCACTGCGGCACTGCAAGACCAAGTGTGGACGATGGGAGAGGAGGGGTGGGGGTTAAGCCGACCCGATACGTCGTACGATGTTTGGATGGGGACCAAGAATCGGATGCAGATGCGCTCGATGGCCACCATGTCCACGATGCCAACGAGCATGAACACGCGTACGAGGTTTGGAAACGGCGATGCACGATCGTCCGGACAGGAACGATCGGTGGACGCACTCACCCCGCCGAGCTTGGCAGTAGGAAGAGGGATCGACATTTGCACCACGCCGCACCGGTCGTGCTCGGGAGAGCGGACGCCAAGAGGTACGGGCGACAACAAGCTGGTCAGCGACCCCGACGCCTGGGCTGAAAACCCATGGTAAAAACAACAAAACAAAAAAAAACAAAACAACAAGATGCACCTGAAGCGATTCGTGGCGTTGGAGAGCAACCGAAGATTGAAGCAGACACACATTTGTAGAGCAAGTGGGACGCATGGTGACGTTGTGCGAGATGCAAAAAAAACCCCAAACCAACCCACACAACACAGTGCTACACAACACAGTGCTACACAACACAGTGCTGTACAACCGCTTGCATTGCAGCTTGAAACACCGAGAGCGTGTTTGATCGATACCAGAAGCCAGCGTGGAGTGGTGTTAGGGTTAATTTGGAATCGAATTGGAATCGAAATGGAATCGATTTGGATTCGAAATCAATTCAAATCGCAGCCCCACTAGTTGGCGCATGCATGCGTGCGATCGATGCACAACCAAGCAGTGGATGCCAATTCTGTCCACGTGCAAGCTGACGCACACACTGACGCACACACTGACGCAGACGCACTCCAAATGAACCGCAGCACTTCGCCCCTTTGCCACGCAGACCGCGCGCGCGCTCATCCCCATCCCCATCCCCATCCCCATTCGCCTTCTTGCTTCTCGTCTTCTTCCTCCTTTCCCTCCATCACTCACTCTCTCACTCTCTCTCACTCACTCTCTCACTCTCTCACTCTCTCGCTCGCTCGCTCGCTCGCTCTTCATCATGTCGTTCACCAAGGCTGCTTCCGACGAAAAGGCCATCGCCACCATCCGTAAGTGTTTGCCGCTGCTGCGTCGGTTTGCGTTGGGTTTCCCATGGTTGGCCCCAAACTCACTCGTTTCTCGCCCATCGTGTCGCGTGGTTCGCAAACGTTGCAGGTTGCTTGGCCGCCGATGTTGTCGCCAAGTCCAACTCGGGTCATCCTGGTGCTCCCATGGGAATGGCCCCCATGGCCCACATCCTCTTCTCTCGGTATGTTTTCTATACCCCCCCCCCCTCCCAAAATTCACTCGGTTGGGTTTTCTTTTGCTCACTCTGCTGCTTTCCTGTGCTTTCTCATAATCCCGTTCGGTCTCGGTCCAGATTCATGAATGTTAACCCCGCTCACTCAAAGTGGATCAACCGCGACCGATTTGTTCTCTCGAACGGTATGTATTTTGTATCGCTCTAAATTGTAACCCGCCCAAACGCACAGTCGGAACTCACCTCGGTTTTGCATACTGTTTATGTATGATTGCGCTTCGTGTGTTGGATAGGTCATGCTTGTGCACTTATCTACATCCTCAACCATCTGCTTGGTTACAAGGATATGTCGATGGAGCAGCTCAAGTCGTTCCGTCAGATGGACTCCAACACTCCCGGTCACCCAGAGACTGGACACACCGAGGGCATCGAGGTTACCACCGGTCCGCTCGGTCAGGGTTTCGCCAACTCGGTCGGTCTCGCTATCGCCCAGGCTAATCTCGCGGCCACGTTTAACAAGGACGGTTTTGCGCTGTTTACCAACCACACGTACATGTTTACCGGCGATGGTTGTTTGCAGGAGGGCATTTCGTCCGAGGCCGCATCGCTTGCGGGTCATCTCAAGTTGGGAAACCTCATTGCTCTGTATGACGACAACCATGTGTCCATCGATGGTGATACCGCATGCTCGTTTACCGAGGATGTCGAGCACAGATTCGTTTCGTACGGTTGGCATGTTCAGCATGTGATTGATGGCGATAAGGACCTCGAGGGTCTGTACAACGCCATTGTCCAGGCTAGAAACGTTGTGGATCAACCTTCCATCATTCGCGTCAAGACCACGATTGGATTCGGTTCCAAGCTGCAGGGTCTGGCTGCTACTCATGGTGCGCCGCTCAAGCCGGATGATATCGAGTGTGTCAAGGCCAAGTTTGGTCTGGATCCCAACCAGAGTTTTGTGGTGTCGGACGATGTGTATGCTGCATACAGCCAGATTGCTCATCGCGGCGCCGAGGCGGAGCGCGAGTGGACTGAGTTGTTCAAGGCATATGCGCACAAGTATCCGGAGCAACATGCAGAGATTGCACGTCGAATTGCACAAAAGCTTCCTCAAGGTTGGGAATCAGCGCTCCCCGTCTACCAACCCACCGACGCTGCGGTTGCATCACGAAAGCTGTCGGAAACCGTGCTCACCAAAATCGCCAACGTCGTCCCCGAACTCCTCGGTGGCTCCGCCGACCTCACCGGCTCCAACCTCACGCGCTGGGCCAACGCCGTCGACTTCCAACACCCCTCCACCCACCTCGGCGACTACTCTGGAAAATACATCCGCTACGGCGTCCGCGAACACGCCATGGGCGCCATCATGAACGGTCTTGCCGCGTACGGCATGCACATCCCCACCGCCGGCACGTTTCTCAACTTTGTGTCGTACGCGATTGGTGCGGTGCGTCTTTCGGCGCTTTCGCATCATCGTGTGATTTGGTTGGCAACGCATGATTCCATCGGCTTGGGCGAAGATGGTCCCACGCATCAACCGATTGAAACCGCGATTGCGCTCAGGGCGATTCCGAATCTGATGTTTTGGCGTCCCGCGGATGGAAACGAGGTTTCGGCCGCGTATCTCGTCGCTCTCGAATCCAACTCTACGCCTTCGGTTCTCGCTCTTTCACGTCAGAACCTTGCACAACTCCAAGGTAGTTGCATCCAGAACGCCACCAAGGGTGGCTACGTCGTGGTCGAAAACGCGTCGGCCGATATCACGCTGGTTGCTTCGGGTTCCGAAGTCGCACTTTGCATCGAGGCTGTGCCAAAGTTGGCTGAGGCGGCGATCAAGGTGAGGGTGGTTTCCATTCCGTGTTTCGAGGTGTTTGATGCTCAGTCGATCGAGTATCGGTTGTCGGTTTTGGCTTCTGGAAAGCCGATTCTTTCGGTCGAGGCGTATTCGACGCTGGGTTGGTCCAAGTATTCGCATGCTCAGCATGGCATCAATTCGTTTGGTGCTTCTGCTCCTGCGGCCGAGTTGTTTAAGAAGTTCAAGATGACGCCCGACGATGTGGCGAACAAGGCGAAACATGTGGTCGACGTGTTTAGCGGCCACACTTTGGTTAGTCCCATCGAACTCGAGGCCAAACTTATGCAGTATTGAACATTCCATTCCATTCCTCCCCTTCCCCTTCCCCTTCCCCTTCCCCTTCCCCTTCCCCACCCTGCGCGCTTTCTAAACCATGATTGGTTTTGCATCCAAGTCATTATGGCGAATGGTGGTGTCGTGTTTGTGTTTGTGGGTTTGAATTTCCGATGTGTCGCGCTTGCGCAATGTGTGTGTGGCAAACGTTTTTGATGATTGTGGTGGGCAAAACAAAAACAAAAACAAAAAATAATAATATCGGAATGTGTACAAGTCGCCAACTGATGGTGAGAGAGGAGAGTAAGAATGGCATGAATGGGAAATGATTGGGGTGTGTATATGTATGTATGTAAATGTGTATTAGTTGCGAGTAGCTTTGCGTCTAGTTTGGTTTGCCTTGTCGCTCCTCAACACCTTGGCCTTCTTGAGTGCGCGTTGACGCATCCTCCTACCGGCGCCACGCTTGTTGCCGATATGGTTGGTAACAATCTTGTGTGTGCGCTCGACGGTCTGGATGAGTTTCTTTCGGGTTTGTTCCCTCAGTTTCTCCATCTTCCGCTCCTTGGTTTTGTCGCGTTTCTTGAGTGCGGAGCACAGTTGGGTTCGGAGGAGGGGGAGGTACGAGGATTGGAACGAGGCGAGGTGGCAAGGGGGGACTAGGGTTGAGAATTTGATTTTGTTGGTGGAGGTGCCGTTGGTGAGTCGAAACAGGATACTATTGTTATTGTTATTGTTATTGTTATTGTTGTTGGTGGTGGTGGAGAGGGGGGGGGGTGCGGTTTTGGAGGTTATGTAGACAGAGTGTTTCGTGGTGCTTTGTTCGAACAGTTTGCGTAGTTCGGAGACGAACTGTAGGAATGAATGCAGCAAACAATCAGAGGTTTGGTTGTCGGGAATTCGGGGGGGGGGGATGCGGGTAGGGGGTACGTACTTGGTCGTTGGGAATGAGCATGTTTTGGTTTGGCGGTGCGCGATGCGTGGATGCGTGGTGGTGAAGAGCGGATGGTGGTGAAGAGCGGGTTTGGGTTGGATTGGCGGATTGATGGTTCACATATCCACCATCGGGGGTGGGTGGGTGCATACATCGGGGGAAGATCCCGCCGATCGATACCCAACTCAGCCTTTTTGTTATTTCTTGTCGTGTGCATCCACCAACTTCACCATCCTCATCACCACCACCATCCTCATCACCACCACCACCACACACACACCTCAGCGCTAACCCATCCGCATATCGCCACCATACCTTCCCACCGCAGCTCAATCCGCGTTTTCTCCACCCCCCTCCACCACCTCCACCACCTCCCCCGTTTTACATCTTGTCGAATCCGGTCGATCGGATCCAGCATGTCGAAGAACAATGCTGCTGCTCTCGCGGTGAAACATCCCGCGCTTGCACGTCCACTGTATGCGTTTGATCTGCCGGCGGGGTTGCATGACTCGTTGCGGCTTCGATCGCGCGTTGGGGATGGAGACGCTTCGCAAATGCTACTCGTTCCAGGTGTGGTTCAGCATCCCGATCCGAAATCCAAGCATGGAGCCGAGGTGACGCATGGCGGGCAGGTTCCAGCTTGTACCATATGTCCTGGATGTGGCGCATTTTCTAACGTCTCTGCACAGAGGCGTCATTTTCGTTCCGATTGGCATCGGTATAATGTTCAGCTGAATGTTCACCGCGTAAAGTGTCTCGTGGACCAACACACGTTCGAGAGGTTTTGTGAAGAGGTCGAGAGCGAAACCGAAACCGAAACCGAAACCGAAACCGAAGGCGAAGGCGAAGGCGAGGCGGAGGCGGGCGAGGCGATGGATGTGGTTGGCAAGATTCTTTCTCGGACATTGTCACAATCAAGAGAGTCGCGGTTGGTGGATGGGATGGATGCGGTTGGTGGAGAGTCAGTTGCTGCGGGTGATGGGTTGGATTCGATGCAGATGAAAGCGCAATTGTTATGGTTCGTATCAAAGGATTCCGCAAACGAGGTGGACAAACTACGACAGACGCAGCTGGGCTTTCATCGAAATGCATTTCCCGATCCGGGCACGAATTGGGCTCCGCCATTACCCGCCTCCGCCTCGATTCGCGACTGGTATGCAGCATGTATCGCCTCCATGCAAGTGGGTCGGATTACTCGTCAGGCGTCAAACATGTCGCTGTGGAAGGCCAAGAGGATCAAATCCAAGGAGGTGCAAGAAGCGGCCAAGTCGATGCTGATGAGTGTTCTTGACGGCGAGGGCTTTATCCCCGACGTTTCGACCTCTATCCAAACCGAATGCGCAGACACCAGTAGCGACGAAAACCAAAACCAAAACCAAACCGCCAACTCTGGCTCCGACAACGAGGCCGACGAATCTCGCGACGAAAGTGTATCCACCATCATGGTGGAACGCACTCGCCAAGTGAATGTAGATCCACCGTTGCGAATGTGGACGATCCTCCTCCTTGGTGGTGGCCACTTTGCCGCGTCTGTGATTGCTCTCAACCCGCACGTAACCACGTACACAACCAAACCGGGCGATGGAACCAATGTGGCACGAGAACATCGTTCGTTGATCCTACTAGCACACAAAACATTCCACCGCTACACCACGCGACGCAAACAAGGCGGCAGCCAAGCCGCCCAAGACGCAACTGGTCGGTATGCCAAATCGGCGGGTGCGCAATTGCGTCGCTACAACCAAGCTGCGCTTGGCGAGGATGTGCGGACGCTTTTGGATTCGCGCGGGTGGAGGCTGCTCATTTCGCGCAGTGACAAGGTTTGGGTGAGGGCGGGGGCGAGAGCGGCGAGGGGGTTGCTTTGGTCGTGGGAGGCGGGCAGTGCCAAGAGGGTGAGTCCGGTTGAGATGGCGAGGGACGAGGGTAGGGTTGGCACGTTGCCGTTTCCGACTAGACGTGCTACGATTGGTGAGACGGTGCGATGTTTTCTCGAACTCGCCAAGGTCAAGGTGCAACATAAGACGGAGGAACAACTTGGCGCATCGGAGGAGGAAGCGCTTGAACAGATGTACCAAAAGACACGGAAGCAAAACGAAGCGAAACGACGAGAAGAGAAAGCGCGCGAAAAAGCCACCACATGCCAACCGTCTCTCCGCTCATCCGAGCGTGGGCGGGTGGTGAAACTAAGCGACAAAGAACAAGCGGAACGAACGCAGTGGAAGCGACTGGTGGAGATGGTGCGCAAGAACCGAACCGAAGCGCTGCTCACATTCCTGAGCAAAAACGAAACCGATCTACTCGATGCAAACATCGATGTGCGCTTACCTGCTTGGATGTTGGAAGAGCAAGTGAACCAAGCGGGTGCAACTGCGTCGGCGTCGAGATTGATCGCATCGACGCTTCTGCAAGTTGCGGCGGAGGCGGGGAGTGAATCGGTGACGCGCTATCTTTTGGAAGAAAGAAATGCGAACCCGACGCTGTGCACCGAACGACTTGGCCAACTACGCACGCGATTCTCGCACTGTGCTCCCACGTGCGAAAGTGGTTCGACGGAGGTGGTGCATCGTACGGCGTACGATCTGTGTAGTAGTAAGGAGGTACGCAATGTGTTTCGACGCATGATGGCGGTGTATCCGGATCGATGGGAATGGGGCGGTATGGGTAGTGGCGGTGGACGGGTTCCGAGTGGGTTGACTGAAGAGATGGAGGAGAACCAGACGAGTAAGCAAAAGGATCGACGAGCAGCGATGCGCGAAAAAGCTCGCGAACGAGCCAACAAGTGTTTGGACAAGTGCACATTGCAACCGTCGTCAACACCACCGCGAATGGAAACGCAAACTGAACAGACGACGAGTTGGCATCATACTACGAATCGACTCGGGGCGAAGAATGTTGTTCGGCGAAGCATGTTGAAACCGAGGGATGAGGAGCAGGCGTTGACGCACGAAATGCGCGCACGCATCGAGAGGGAGAAACGGGCTCGAGCAGCCGAAGAGCGTATGAAGGCGGTTCTAAACAGATAGTCATGGTGATAGTTACTACAACACTACACTCTCATGGTACAATATGCATCGAATAGCCTCCGCCCTGCTGCTTGGTAAACCTGAAGTTGTCGGTACTCCAACCAAACTTGGCGAGGATCGAATCACCAATCGCCTTGAACTTTTGCATCATGTGCTGCTTTTCCCTCTCCGCCTCGAGCGCAAGCTTGAGCTCCAACTCGTCCACCTTGCTCGCCACGCAGCGTGTTGTGTGTGCATCCAACCCGCCGCGACTCAACACGGTTTTGTAGTCGTCGAGCGCGGAGGAGAGAGACGACCAGGTGGCGATGTGTTCGTTGGCCTGTGCACGTCGATACATCGCCTTGGTATACGCGGGTTGGTCGAGCAGCGATTCGATCGACGCTTTGAGTGCGAGGTGCGGTTGGAGCAGCTGGAGGTATGTCGCAGACAGGTTGGCGTTGATGACGGAACGCATTGTTCGCACCTCTTCTTCTTCCTCGTCGTCGTCGTCGTCGTCGTCTTCTGTATCAATTGGTGAAACTGGAGAGACTGGTGTAGGTGGCGAAGAAGGGGGAATGGTTTTTCTTGGAGGCAATTTGGCCAGAAGATCGAGGTAGCTCTCTACCGCCTCATCGTACTGTTTGTGCACAAACTTTTGGTTCGCTTGGGTCTTGAGCACATAGATTTGTTCGGACAGCTTGGTTGGTTGGAGGGGTGGCATTGTTGGAAGCTGATTCGGAGCGGATGTTTATTGTAGTTGTTGTGAATGGCAGACAAGTATGGATGGGGTGAGAATGGGGGGGTGTGTGGATGGTGGAAAGAAAGCAAGGCGAGAGAAAGGCGAACCGAGTTGTTTGTGTGGGTGTGGCAGTGGCATCCATGCACTCAGCAGCTTGAAACCGCACTAAAATCCAGCCGCACCAACCATGCGCGCCTTGTCTCTCTACTACCACATCACCTGGCTTGACTATTCCACTTACACATATCCATCAGTGGAGCATGCTGCACAGACGCTCAATGGGCGAGCACGTGTTTCAAGCGGTGGAGTTGGCTCCATTGTCCAACCAAGTAGCCGGCCATGTGCGCGCGGTTCAGAGTGTGAACCGAGGCGAATTGAT
Organism: Ustilago esculenta; assembly: GCA_020827535.1. NCBI lineage: Eukaryota > Fungi > Basidiomycota > Ustilaginomycetes > Ustilaginales > Ustilaginaceae > Ustilago > Ustilago esculenta. The sequence goes on along the minus strand of JAAKGJ010000016.1, from coordinate 242,073 downwards.
CGTGAAGCAGTGTCTTGCACGCGAGGTGGAATTCTACCGACACGTGATGCATGCAGTTGATGGGCGAGACGCTTGTTGGCCAGAAGCGCAGGTGGAGCTTTTGCGCAGGTTGTATGCGTTTATGCCGCGGTTTCATGGGAGTTGGGACGAGTATTTGTTGCGTCAAGGCGTGCGAGCAAGTGATGGTGTGCGAGGTGGCGCGGATGGCGCGGATGGCGAGGATGGCGCGGATGGCGCGAGCATAGTTTTGGAGAATGTGACGTATGGATATGTAAAGCCGAATGTGTGCGATATCAAGTTGGGCGCACAGTTGTGGGATGAGGATGCGAGTGAGCACAAGAGGAGGAGGATGGAGGAGGTGGCGGCGAGTACCACGAGTGCGAGTCATGGGATTCGACTTACGGGCTGGCAGACGTATGATGTTGACACGGCGCAGTATCATAGTGTATCAAAGACGTTTGGCAAGACGATTCAGTCGCAACATTTGGATCTAGGAATGCGCATGCTGTTGGCCACTCCTCAGCACGACGATGCTCAACGTGCCGACGCAGTCGTACCCGGGACCAGCATCTGCCAACACGGCACTCCGCCGCGTCTGCCCAGTTTGCCCGTCCAACTCGTCGCCGCCATGCTGCAACGACACTTGGTGAGCGACCTCGAGGAGATGTATGCGGTGTTTTCAGAGGTCGAGGTGCGCATGCGAGGTGCATCGCTGTTGTTGGTGTATGAAGGCGATCCGGTTCGACTTGGCCAGACACTCGAGGTGGAGGGGGAGGAGGGGGGGAGGAGGCCGAGGGTGTGTGTGATTGATTTTGGGCATGCGACGTTGGTGCCTGGTGAGGGACCTGATCGCGGGGTTTTGCTGGGGATCAGCACGGTGTTGGAGCTGGCCAGGAGACAGCTGCGGCAGCTAGAGCTGCAGCTAGAGCAGCAGGTAGAGTGCGAGCTAGAGGGGAAGCAGCGGTGCTAGCGCACACGATGGGCATGGTACTGTATGAATCGGTTAATCGGTTGTACGACCCCCTAAACCGAATAAATCAATTCAAAACAATTAATTAATTCCAACCATTCCGCTTGTCCTACGTTGCACACCACCACCACCACCACCACCACCACCACCATCACCACCATCACCATCACCATGCCCGCACATCCCCAGCCATGTCCACCCCCGATCCTGCACTCCAAACACCACCTGACACCCCGCATTCAAATGCAGTCCACTCCAAACCGCGCATCCCCCCCTCGGACCACGCCATGGTTCGGTACTACATAGGTCCGCTTCCAGTGCCGGCTTCCGTCGCCAAGCAAATCGCAAGTGCCATTGACGAAGATCGGACGTATGTTGTCGCCAGTCGTGAGTTGGCTGCCGGGTCGAAACAGAAACAGAAACAGAACAAAGACGAGGCGGAAGCGGGGAGAGTTTTTGATTCTTCTTCTTCATCAACTGTTAGAACCCCAATACAGTCGACACGAGCGCCGCCGAGAATCGTGACGAGAGATGCATCTTCCACCTCGGTGGTGTCCCACTCCTCGTTTGTCAGTGCGAAATCCATCGCCGCCTCCACAACGAGCGACTCGGAAACACGCCAAACCGTTCGCGCCATTAACCCCATCTCCGATCGACCGCCTACCACACCCACCACGACTACTACGACTACTACGACTACTACGATGGAACGAGGCGGTTCCAGTGTCTCGAACAAACGGTTTGCACTGCGGAATCGAAGCAGCAACCAATCGTTTCCAATTGCCAATGCATCGATGGGTACGGTTCGGTCTCCCATGTCGATCCTCAAACCCGCGATGGTGGTGGGCGACGGTGGAAGGAGGGTGGGGAGTGTACGCAGTGCAGATGATTTAAGAGCGTCGGTGGCGACCCATCCAACGAGGGGGGTTGCACCGCTTCTTGATTTGTGGTTGGACGAGACTGCGGAAGCACCACACGAATTGGAGCGGTCGGGGGACGCCAAACATGCACGCGTGGGCATCCAACTTCCGGGGACGGTGGCGCAACTGCGGCAGATATCGCGCCAGAGTCGCATGAGTCGCGCATCTACGACGGGGACGTTGAACACTGTTGGCAGTGTGGTAACCGAGGCGAGTTTTGGAGCGACTGCGGCGAAGCCATCGGTTTTGGCGCGAAAGTTTATGGCGCGGGGGGGGGGTCGAAGCGAGTCGAGGCAGAGTCATCGGGCGAGAGCGATGGAGGGTAGCATTGGCGCGGTGGCGTCGGGGTCGGGGAGGGTTGGCACGAGTGCGGGCGGTACCAAATGGGTGGGCGGCAGTTTCCAAGTTGGTAAGCGGGTTTGGGACATGCTCGAAGCACGTCGTGCCGAGTTGAACCCCACACAAGCTTGCTCGTGTGCAGATGCAGCCAAGTCTTGCACCACGCCAGTATCTGCGCACAATGTGGCACTGGATGTGGCACTGGATGTGGCACTGGATGTGGCACTGGATGTGGCACTGGATGTGCCAAATGCACACGATGAAAACCACGTCGACCAACATGCTGCCAACGTGGAAGCGCTCAAGCCGAGTCCGGAGCGGGTGATTGCACTCTTGGCACAGGAGGCGCAGCAGATTTCGGACGACAAGGCGGCACATGCCAACACCAACGTCGAGCGTGAATGTGCGTCTGAGCACACCAAAGGCGAGACGGTGGTGAGAAGGATTCTTGCTAGTGATGCTTCGCAGGCTTCGCAGGCTTCGATCCAGACGGTGCGTCCGGATGAGTGTGCGTTGTTGGCGATCGAAGCACGTCAGGGTTGGAGCGAGATCGTGTGCAAGATGTCGTCGCTAACCGGCGAACTCGCCAGCGGTCTCAAGACGCGCACGCTCGAGCTCAACAGCACACCATCAATGCGTCGCGAATCCGCACGCAACCAAGCACACACCGCGCGGATGCGACGGTTCGGCGGCGACGTTGTGGACTCGCATGTGAGCATCCGAACCAGGTGGTCGAGTCGCATCGAGACCGAGTCGTGTTCTGCAGCGTCGACGCCGACGAACGAGGTGATGCCGCGCGGGTGGAGTCTGCCACAACACAGTTCGGCTAGCATGTCGAGGAGCGATGCATTGTCGCATCCGAATCCCCCCGCTTGGGTGGAGACGAACAACCGCCAACTTGTGCATCAGCTTGTTCGTCGCAACACCGATCTCGGCGAGACACCGCATCATGTTTGCGATGCGGTGGTGGTTCCGCAGACTGCTTCGCCGGTTGGCATCACACCGACGCCCGAGGTTGCATCGTCGAATGCGCGGTGTTTGTTGGAGCACGAGCCGGTTGCTGTGGATGCGACTCGTACTGCGGAGAAGCGCGGCGATGGCGCGGTGGCGGGGTTGCTCAAGGCGGTGGGGATATCGGGTGGAGAGCGCAAGAAGACGGTCAAGTTTGATACCACCTCGCCCGGCGATGCGCAACCCCGACCACCCCGACCACCCCGACCACCCGCGCAAGTGGTAGCGTGTGCGCAACCAAACACTCTTGCAGCGGCGTCCGCCCCGCCCACCACGAGTGGTGCAAGCGAAACTCATTCGAGCGATACCGGGGTGATGATGCGCAAGAGCGTGCTGAAAAAGGACCGGATGCTGGTCAAGATCGCATGGACGCCTCATGAGGATGTTCCAGGCGACTTTGACGAACTCGTGTGGCGAAAGTACACGATGCGGTCCGAACCATGGCACGAATACATGGTGGTGTTCCGAATGGGCAAGCTCGAACTGTGGACCGACGCTTCGCTCACCAACAAACTGTGCGGGCGGGGCGACCATCTCAAACTGCGACTCGCGATCCCGCTTTCGAGGGGCTCGACGTTTGTGTCGTTGTTTTCGGCGATCGATCGGATGTTTTGCGTGACGTTCCAGCCGTGGAGGGGGAAGGGGTTTCACTTGAGGAGGCAGGGGACGGATGTGGTGCTGTTTGATTGCAGGGCGAGGTCGGTGGCGGCGGATTGGATGTGGGAGCTTTTCAGGCAGTTGGGGGGGTCGATTCCGGAGTGGTTGGAGGTGCATGTGCCATCGTTTGGTGTCAAGGTCAAGTTTCCGATTCTGGAACGCATGCCGGTGGAGTCCAAGTTGGAGCAGAAGAAGCGGGATGGATGTGCGCCCGGTTCGACGGGGCAAACACACGACGGAGGCGAAGCGTACAAACTGGTGAATCGACACCACATCGTCTCGAAGACGTGGACGCTGTTTTCGCGCATCGAACAGTGGCGAGAGCTGATGCAGATGTCGCAATCGCGAGGGATTCGGTTGGAACTTGCGTGGCGTCGAGGCACCGAGTTGGACTGGGTTGTGAACCAGACGACGGTGGAGGGGGAGCCACGCCATTGGGCGGTTGTGTGTGGTGCGTTGTTGAGCGACTATCGACATGCGCCGGTTCTGGAGTTGAGAGCGGCTGCACACTATCCGACGTCGGTGTTGGTGGCGCCGGGCGAGTATATGCGCGAGCCGGGGGCGGTGGAGGGGTTTGTATGGCGTGTCAAGCCGGTCTCTGGAGCACTCACACGCATCTACCTCACCACGTATGACGCACACATCTACATCTGTCGAGCCAGCCGTGCATTCCCGCCAGACCCACACCTGGCGGTACAGATGCAACAAGCCATGCACATGCGTGTCGCGCGCACCACCGCCACGCAAGCAACGCCGCCCAAGACGTCGAATGGTGCCAACACGAATGGTGCCAACACGAGTGGCGTGTCGCGTGCGTTGGCCAGGTTTGTGGGTGCAAACAAGGCTGCACGTCGCGACGAAGATGTGGCGACTCTGCGTCAGAATGTGTTGGAGGCGATCAGTTATGCGGCGCAGACGGAGGACGAGTTTGAGGCACAGATGGATGCATATCGAAGGTTGGAGCGACGTCGACAGTTTGAGCAGATCCGGGGGTCGGATGGGTTTATCGATCTCAAGGCGATCCATACGGTCAGGACGATTGGCAAGGGTGTGGTTTGTCGTCCAGGCGAGGAGGTTGCGAGGAATCGTTCTCAACAAACGAGGGAAGAATGTGTCGAGGAGGAAGAGGAGGAGGAGGAGGAGGAGGAGGAGGAGGAGGAGGATGTTGTGGGTGATGTTGGGGGGCAGGAGGGGTTGGAGGATGCACAAGATCCGAACCAAGTGCGTCGGGCAAGGCAGATCGAGATCACGCTCACCAACGGCAAGTCGGTGCGACTCGAAGCGTTCAGCGTGTCGATCGCGCGCGAATGGGTGCAACGCATCTCGGAGCTGGTCAAGTACTGGCGCTACCGCGAACGTGCAGACGCGGCGGAACTCATGTATGCGTCTTGCACCGACATGAGCGAGCTACGCTGCCACCTGGAACGCCATCGCACGCGCAGCACGAGGGCGGAGGGAGTGGACGAGGAGAAGCTGTCGCCCATGTTGGGCAACATCTGGAACTGGTGTCAAATCGACGGCTGCCGCAACGTGATTCGATCGGGACGGCTGTTCCACAAGAAGAGCAGCTACGGTGCATTCAAGGCGAGGGAGTATGTGTTGATCGCGGGACGGCTGTTGTGCTTCAAACTGGTCAAGTCGGTGCGCACCACGCGTGCAAGACAGAACAATGGCATCTTTCATCGTCGTGAGGACACGGTGATCCACCTGCGCGATGCGTACGTATACAGCGGCAAACTGTGCGAGGACATGCTCAAGAACGGTGGCTCGGCGGCGGCGCAGGGCGTGTGGGGCATGGACGGAGGAGGGTGGAACAGTGGGAAGCGCCACCGTGTGCCGCGAGTGTATGCGGACGGGTTGTTTTCGGTGGACGACGACGAGGACTGTACGTTTGTGATACGGTACAGGCGCGAGAGGGTGAATGGACGCAGGGATGCAAAGGGGGAGGGGGCGGTGGCGGGGTTGGGGGACAAGACGCACACGTACATTGGGATGAGGGCGCGATGCAAGACGGAACGCGATGTGTGGGTGCGTTGCATTGCGTACCAGATCGAACAGCTTGTGCGCGAGGATGGCGAGCGCGAACACGTGCTCAAGAACACTGGCAAGGTGGAGTAAGAAGCATGGTTTAGACAGACGAGTGTTGGAAATACTAGATGGTTTCAAGTTTGAAGTGCAGACGCAAGGTTGTGAGAGATGGTGGTGGGATTTGGTCAAGCGGCGGCCGACTTGGGCTTCTTGGCACCATACTTTGACCTGGACGTCATCCTGCCCGCCACGCCGGCGAAATCCTGAGCACCCCTGACGAGATGATACCGAATACCGGGACAATCCTGCACCCTGCCGCCCCTCACCAACACGACGGAATGCTCCTGCAAATTGTGCCCCTCGCCGGGGATGTACGCGGCGACGGAGCGGCCATTGGACAGCTTCACCCTCGCCACCTTGCGGATGGCCGAGTTGGGCTTCTTGGGCTTGGTGGTAAAGATCTTGGAGCACACACCCTTTACGAACGGCTTGGACTCGAGCGCGGGCACCTTGTTGACTGCGGGGCGGTGCGGTTTCCTTGCGCCACGCAGGTTTTGCTGCAGCGTCACCGCGGCTGGCAGACTGGTGGAAAACAGGCGCGATTGGGGGAGGGCGGCGACACCACCATTCGAAAGCCGAGACGGACCGGCGACCATGTGGCGCAAAATGGAGGTGGGGTTGATGCACGACATGTAGAGATGGAGATGGAGATGGAGATAAAGAGAGAGAGAGAGAGAGAGAGATGGTGGTGGTGGGGAGGAGAGGAGGAGGAGGCGGCGATGGCTGTCAGAAAGCGCCACCCAAACCCAAATCGGAGCACCGAATGCATCGAGTCACGTGCCGTGTGTGGCTGCGGATCTAACAGTGTGATTGCGCCAATCGCGCGATGCGTGTTGGCGTGCCACTTGGCCACTTGGCCACTTTGCCACTTGGGCACTTGGCCACTTTGCCACAGTTATGCACCAGCCACGCTCCAGCCCACACGTCTCTTCCTAACCACCAACACCCCATCCGTGCTGCTTGGAAAGCTTACCACACCATGGGCGATACTTTCGTGTCGCAGCCCGAGTTCTTCGAGGTGGATCTGGGCGAGTCTCTGCTCTCCCGCACCGACACGCTCTCGTCGTTTCGCGAACTCGGCCCGCCAGACCTCGTGCATGTCATCAAATCCACGGGCACCAATTCGCGCTCTCGCGACATTGGTTCGTACCACTACGTCTCTGGCGTCGACGCTTCGTCGTCTGCGGCGCTCGCGGCGTATATCAACAGTCTCACGTACGAGTTGGATCACAATCCCGGGTTTTTCTCGAGCCGCCCGGCGTACAGGTTGAAGAGTGGCGCGTATTGCTGTTTCAATGCGTTTTCGCGCGTGGATGTGCGCGTCGAGGTGAGGATCCCGGGTAGTGTGGATGCGTATGTGGTGGATTTGAGGGGGGAGAGGCATGACACCACTCCACACATTTGGCAGGAGGTGTATTTGTCCGCGTTGTTGAGGGCGATATTGTATGCCGACGATGCGAATTATCGGTTGGCTGGCTATCGCAAGTTGGATCCCATCTCGAGTCCAGATGCCGAGCATCGTTTCCTTCAGGCTGCCGAGAATCTCTTCTTCAACGCGTGGCAGTTGGGTTCGCATCCCGAGATCCAAGTCGCCACCGTGGTGTCCAACCATCTCACCGCTGCCATCCTCAAGTACTTTGGCGATGCATCCCGCTACGAACAAGCCGTCAACCTGTTTGAAAAACTGTGGGCACGCGAACCCGAAGTCGCCGCGCTCGTAGCCCAATCCTACATCGGCATGAACCACGAAATCAAGGCGGTCCAGGTGTTGCACACTGCGATCAAGCAGACGCCACAGTCGTATGCACTGCTCCATGTGCAGCTCGACTATCTGCGTTCGAAGCGCAAGTACGAATGGGCACTCAAGGTGGCAAAGCAGGCGGTCAACTGTGCACCGTCCGAGTTTGTGACGTGGGCCAAGTTGACCGAGTGTTACATTGATCTGCACGAGTGGCAGTCGGCGTTGTACACGTTGAATTCGTGTCCCATGTTTACGTACAACGAGCGCGATCTGCACCGCATGCCGACGCCCGCGAGGAGCCATCTTCCGGTCAAGACGTTTATCACCGAGAGTGGTTTGGTGGACGAAGAGAGTGCGCGCGACAACGATGCGGATGTTGCGCTGTTGCGGTTGCCCGCGCCTGCGTTGAGGGGCACGTTTGCCAAGGCGTATGCGTTGCTCGGAACACTCGTCAGCGCCATCGGCTGGGACGAGCTGCTGAGGTACCGATCCAACGTGTTTGTCATGGAGGAAGAGTACCGCGCGCAAAAGGCAGCAGCCACACGCCCCGAGGCTTTGGCCGACGATAACCACGATACCGACGATAACCACGGCGACGCTTCCGTGCGCGGTGTTGCGCCGGACGACTCGGCGCAGCAGAGCGAGGACGACAGGCACAGCAACGAGTTGGAATGCACTACCGCAGCAGCGACGGCGGCGGCGCCAAAGTCGCAGCTGGGCATCAACTCGATGGCAAACGCGTCGTCGCAGTCGATCCCGACGATCAAGATCTCGACGGAATCAGACCACGAACGCGAAAAGCAACAGCTGGACGAGTACATGAACACGATCAACCAGCCAACCGACCAGCCGCATGAAGTTGATGGCGATGGCGATGCAAACGTAGACGCTACTCAAGCGTCGATGCAGGTAGAGCCTCCACCGCTGGAGAAACCGGCGCAGGCGTCGGCAGGACACGAGAGGAGCGAGTCGAGCTCGACGGCTGTTCCTGGCGATGCGTCGACGGGTGTGCACCACAGTGCGCGCAACGGTGCGCGCAACGGTGCGAGCTCGGCCAAAGCCAAAGCAGGAGCGATTGTAAACGGCGAACACGATGCATCGATCGCGATGGCCGAGGCACGTCAGAAGGAGGAAAAGGCGGGGTTCTCGTTCCGCGACAAGCGGCTGTGCGAACGCTGGCTGGACAACCTGTTCATGGTGCTGTACGAGGACCTGCGCGTGTACACGATCTGGCGAGCCGAGATGGCGCACGTGCGCACGCAGAAGCTGGCGTATCGCAAGACGGGCACCGAGTGGGAGATCCTGGGCGAGCTGGCGCTGCGGCTGCTGCACAAGGACGAGGCACGCGATGCATTCCAGCGGTGTGTGGACGTCAAGTTTTCGGCCAAGGCGTATCTGCGTCTGCTCGAGATCTACACCGAGGCGGGCGACGTGCAGAGGAGTCTGTGGACGGCGATCCGGCTCACGGCGTACCACCATCGATGGTACATGGAGGGCTCGTTCCCGGGTGCGGTGGCGACCAACCTGTTTGCGCTCATCAAGCGCGAGGGGCTTGCCAAGGTGAGCTACACGCTCGTGTCCATGAGTCCGCCGCCGGCCATCTTGAGGCTGATGCAAAACTACTTTGCGTATGCCACGGCGTTCAAGGTTGCGGGGCACGACTTTTAGAAGTACGCGTTTCGGCCGAATCGTATTCACAAGTTGGGGTTGGTTGGTTTGCGTGCACGGGTGTGAGATCGACAGTGCAGAGGGTGAGGGTGAGGATGAGGGTGAGGATGAGGGTGAGGGTGAGGGTGAGTAAGAGGATGATGAGTAAGAGTGGCGGGGATGCTGATCTGATGTTCAGGGTGCGCTCGACTAAATCGAACCAAAAGCAAAAAGAAATCTCTTGGCATTCACGATTTGGTGTCATGGTATCATGTTGGTGTCATGTTGGTGTCATGTTGGTGTCATGTTGGTGTCATGTTGTGGTTGTCATTCACTGCGAATCGTGAATGCACATCCGTGTGGCGTGCTGTTGTGCTGTGCCCTGATACTGACGTCGTCGCAGCTCCGTCGATCGCTCTGTGCGGTGCCGTGCGGTGCCGTGCTGTTCCGTGCTGTTCCGTGCTGTGCCTGGCCATACCATGCACTTGCACATGGTATGTGTCGGTGGACGTCTTGCTGCTCGCTTGGCCTTCTCCAAAACACATACGCCATCCACATATCCACATATAACACTCATACTCCGTCCCTCCCCCCCCTCGGCTTGCCTTGCGTTTTTCACCTACGATTTCTCGTTCCCCCCCCCCCCTCCCTCCCTCGCATACACCATGAAGTCGACCACACCCCTCGCCGCGGTGCTGCTCTCCGCCGCCACCTCCGTCGTCGCCATTTCCCGGCGGTTTGGCCAACCCGACTACTCGCTCTTCCGACGCTCCGTCACCACCGACGCCTCCACCATCTCCGGCGTCACGTACGACTACATCATCGTCGGCGGCGGTCTTGCCGGCCTCGTGGTTGCAAACCGTCTCTCGGCCAACCCCAACATCTCGGTGGTCGTCATCGAAGCAGGTGAATCCGGCTACCGAGATGATGCCAAGTTTAGCGTGCCAGCGGCGAATCTGTACAATTCGAGTGTGGGCACAAAGTATGATTGGCAGTGGAAGACTGTTCCGCAGCATGCGCTTGTGGGGAGGAGCGCAGCGTGGCCGAGGGGCAAGGTTTTGGGTGGGAGTAGTGCCATCAATGGGTTGTATTATGTGAGGCATTCAGAGCTCGAGCAGCAGGCTTGGGCCGGGTTGATTGGCGATACCGCAGAGTGGGGGTGGACGAGTATGTTGGACGCAATGAAGAAGAGTGAGAGTTTTACTCCGCCGCATCAGCAGACGTTGGCGATGTTCAATGTTCCCTACGATCAAGCTTCGCATGGCACCAATGGGCCGTTGCATGTGTCGTATCCGAGCAAGATGTATCCTCATGTCGGGGCGTTTTTGCAGTCCACCAACAACGTCGGCATCTCGCAATCGCTCAATCCAGATGCTGGCCACAGTTGGGGCGCTTTCCTTGCCACTTCCAACATCAACCCCGTCAACTCCACAAGGTCGTTTTCGCGAACCGCCTATCTCGATCCAGTCAGCTACCGCACAAACCTGGCGGTGTTGACTGGACATCAAGTGACCAACATCGTGTTCAATTCCACCTCGGGCGTCGAGGGGGTGGTGGCATCGGGCGTGCAGTTCGCCCCATCCTCCGGTGCCAATCCTCAGAGCGTGTATGCTGCCAAGGAGGTGATTCTGTGTGGTGGTGCAGTCAACGATCCACAGATCCTCCAACTCTCTGGTATCGCCGATACACACCTGCTCCAAAACCTCGGCATTCAAACCGTCGTCGACCTGCCCGGCGTCGGATACCACCTCCAAGACCATCTTTCAACCGGAGTAGTCTTCACCCCCTCCAACCCATCCACCATGCCCCCCACCACCATCACCGGCAACCACACTACCGATTCGTACGTAAACAGTGCCATCGCCTACGTCTCTGGCTCCACCATGTTTGGTCAACCCGAATGGTCGCGTATCATCTCCCAATTCGCCTCCCAAAGAGACGCAAGCGTCGCTGCGTACAATGCGCCTGCCGCGGTGAAGCTAGGTTACAACGCTACGTATTCCACCCAGGTGGACACGTTGTTCCCGAGTCAACTCGGTCCCATCGAATTGTTGTTTGCCCTCTCGTTTGGCGGTATTCAGGTTCAAGCTGCGTTGCAACATCCGCTTTCGAGAGGAAGCATTTTGATCAACTCGACCGATGCTTTCGAATCTCCCCTCATCGACCCCGCGTATCTGTCCAATCCGGCTGATATGGCGATGCTTCGACAAGCGTTTAAACTCGCACGCAACGTGGGCACCACTCCACCGTTGGCGAATTATACTTCGGCAGAGGTGGCACCGGGAGCCGCGGTGGTGAGTGATGCCGATTGGGAGGCGTGGATTCGCAAGACGGTGGGCACCGAGTTCCATCCGAGTTCGACGTGTTCCATGCTGCCGCGCGAGCAGGGTGGCGTGGTGGATGCCAGGTTGAGGGTTTATGGCACCAAGAATGTTCGGGTGGTGGATGCGAGTGTTCCGCCCATTTCGTTTTCCGCCCATTTGATGAGTGTCGTTTATGGTCTCGCCGAGATCGGTAGTGGGTTGGTTCTGGACGATTATGTGGTTTCCATGAATCCACCACCCACGAATACCACGAGTGCCACGAATGGTACGGGTAGCAGTTCCTCGACGACGACGACGACGACGACGACGACGACGACGGCAAACGCAGGAAATACGGCTTCTAGTTCGGCTGTTTCCTTCTCCCTTCCCTACTTGGCTTTCACAACCTCTCTTATGATCGCTTTCTGCCTCGCATACCTTGTCTAATCTCCCTCTCCCTCTCCCCGCGGATAGCTCAATACAACTTCCCACCGCTCAAAAGGAAACCATCACTCACACTCTGGACAATTTCACCTTGCTTTTTTCTTCACTTTCTTTGCAACACATGCCATCCAAGCCAACGCGCATCTACCATTGTGACAAAACCACGATTGCACATGTGGGGGGGCGGCACTGCTACAGAACGGTTTCGTTACTCTCATACCGCCTATACGTGTAACCCAAAAACGCCAGATCCTTGCTCCCCACGCCCACATCCGCGCCCTGCGGCGTCTCGGGCACATCCTGATAGTCCTCTGTCGGGAAGTAGCTCGTATCCGTGATGCTCTTCAACTGCGGGATGAACGGCGCATCAATCTGACGGATCGTGCTCCAGTCCACGCCGGAAAAGAACGCATGGTCCTTGATCTCGCTCGCGCTGTTCCTCCCCAACCTCGTCTCGGGGGCGGTGATGAGTCGACGGATCATGTCTTCCGCCTCCGGGGACAGGTGGATGTCGTCTGGGAACTGGAGCGTTTCCCTCCACGCCAGGATCTTGCGGTACGTGTCGTGCGCGTTCTCCGAACAGAACGGTGGATATCCACACAGACACTCAAACATGATCGCACCCAGACTCCACCAATCGCACTCGTTCCCATACCCTTGCTGCAGGAAGATCTCGGGCGCAATGTAGTCGGGCGTTCCCACCGTGGAGTACGCGAGCTTTCGTCGGTTGGCCTTCCACGTGGCGATGGTGTCTTTGGAGCTGAGCGTGAGGTTGATCGAGTTGACCGCGACCGAGTTGCGGCCCGTCTGCGCGGGGTTCTGTCCGGCGGTGCCTTCGAACAGGCGCTGGTAGTACGCCGAATCGTGCTGCTTGTGGAATCCGGTGGAGAGGCCAAAGTCGGACATCTTGATGTGGCCTTTGGCGTCGATGAGAATGTTGTCCGGCTTAATGTCACGGTGGATGAATCCGAGCTTGTGGATGCCCTCGAGCGCCAGCACACACTCGGCCATGTAGAAGCGCGTGACGTCTTCCGAAAACGTGTCGTACTTGATGAGCATCGTCATGAGGTCGCCTCCGGGCAAAAACTCCATGAGCAGATACAGATACGCCGTATCCTGGAACGAGTAGTACAGCTGCACCACCCACGGCGAGTTGCTCTCTGCAAGCACATCCCGCTCGGCACGAACGTGTGCGAGCTGATCCTTCTTGAACATCTCGCTCTTGCGCAGCGTCTTCATCGCATAGATCTTGCCCGTATCCGTCTTCTGCACCAGTCGAACCTCGCCAAACGCACCCTTTCCAATCACCTTGACCGTGCGGAAGTCGTCCAGCCCGAGCCTGGTTCGTCGCAGTCGCAAAAAGTTGGACTCGCGCCGACCGAGTTGGGCGAGCTGACGCGCCTTGCGCTCGTCCGAGAGATGCACGCCATCGGGCGGGTTGGTGAGCCGGTCTTCGAGCTCGGCAGCACGCTTGATACGCTCGACAGCCTGCTCCACGTACACCTTGTAAAAGTTTTCGAGCTTGAGCTTGGCGCCCGTGGCAGCCTCGATGGTGGACTTTTGCATGCCATTCGTGGAGCGCTCAAAGTAGACGTAATCCACCGGCTTTTCGTTGACAGGACTCGGCGAGGTGGAGCCGCCGGCTTGATTGTACTGCTGCTGCTGCTGCTGCTGCTGCTGTTGATAGTATTGTTGTTGTTGTTGTTGTTGCTGAGAGTAGGTCTGAGCCTGTCCGTAGAGTTGTGGGCTTCTTGGAGCAGCATTGAGGGGGCGAGGCGAGGGGGAGGGGGAGGGGGAGGGGGAGGGGGAGGGGGACCTGTTGATGGGGGATGCATTGGATGCACGCTGTGGATAGTTGGAGTTGGGAGCGTGAAGACCGTGCTGTTGGGAAGCAGCGATCTGCTGCTGCTGGAGCTGGGAGGCGTGGGACATGGCGGGATGTTGAAGTTGTGATGGGGGAGCTTGAGCCTGGGCGGCAATGGCAGCCTGGTGGATCTGTGCCTGCAGATGGGCGGGCGTCTGGTACTGGTGCGTGGCAGAAGCTTGCTGTGCGTAGGCTGTCGGAGCACAAAGTGGCAATTGGGGATAAAAAAATAAATGAAACAAGGGAGGTAAGCAGGTGCTTGGGACCGCAGTTGTCACGCAAAGAGCGAGAGGGGGAGAGGCAGACGGAATCGGGGGAGAATGGGAATAGGAATAGGAATGGGAATGGGGTTGGGGTTGGGGTTGGGGTTGAGAATGGGAATAGACGACTAACCTTGACTCTGGGCAAAGCCGCCTTGGCCAGCAGCACTGAAGCCGTAGCCCACTGGGCCGTGGTTGGTGGCAAGGTTCATGTTATAGCCCACGGGGGCAGCGTACTGGGCACCGTAAGCCATCTGGTTTGTGGGCTGTTGTACTTGGGGAAGCGAACGAGGCTGCGGGAGAGGCGACTGGCCCGAGTGGGGGGCGCCGTTACGGTAAGTCATGGTGTGGGAGGCGCTTGGCAAGCTTGGGAAGGTTGAAACGCGTGGGTGCGAATAGGGGCAACGGCAACGACGACGGCGACGGTGACAGAGACAGCGACGGCGACGGCGACGGGGTGGAGAGCGATGGGCAAGATTAATGAAATGGACGGGATGAACGAGATGAACGAGATGAACGAGAGGGGGCCGAACGCCGGTGGGAAATGAAACAGAGACAATGGCGAAGCAGATGCGAAAAGCGTGTCGAGCAGGTGTGGCGCGAGAGGCAAGATGGTGAGCGCGAACGAGCTTGTTGCGATGGATGGGTGTGGTTGCGCGCGCGAGGGCGAGGGCGAGAGCGAGAGCGGCTGCTGAGAGAGCAGAAGGACGAGGAGAAAGAGAATGGGGAGGAGGAGGAGGAGGAGGAAAGAGCAAGGAGCAAGGAGGCTGGGCTGAGCTGAGCTGAGCAGAGCGGAGCTGGGTCAACAGTCAGTGTTGGTGGTCAAGTGGCCTGCGTTTGTTGTATGCAGCCCACACTCGCACTTGTCAACCGCACACGCAGTGTGTGCTGTCCAAGCGCCCCTGCGTTGGTTGCCAGTTGCCAGTTGCCAGTTGCAAGCCAGCGCGCTCGGCGTAGCCATTCACAATCACCAAAAAAAAAAAAAAGAAAAAAAGAAAAAAGAAAAAAGAAAAAAAAGAGCGCACAGACCCAAACCAGCCTGGGAAAAACATGAATCCATCCCCACGCAAGCACGGCTGGATCGGCAGCCATCCCGATTGGATCGGAACGGCCGATTTGCAAGGGTCATGTGCCCTTTGTCCTTATTTGACAGGCTCGGCTGCACAAAGCCACAAGGCGTTGGTGTCGACCAGCTGCATGCGTGTGAACCGGTTCATCCTGCGGCCAACAGCTCAGCCACCTTGCTGGCATCCGCCGCGACAATGTCGAGCTCGAGCTCGAGCTCGAGTTGGTCCCGCAAATGCTTTGCAGATGAAGTCGCCATCCATTCCTTTGTTCCAACCGCTGCAAGCAGCAAGCATCAGCATCAGCAGCAGCAGCAGCAGCATCAGCATACACAATCGACCCATGACAGAGACCGTCTTGTTGCTCTCGACAAACAATGAGTGTGGTTCGCTCACCCCGGTTGGTGCCAAGCGCGATCCGAATCCCATTCCCACTTGGGCGTGTCCACGGTTGGGGCTGCGATGAGCAGAGCGTGTCGTGTCGCTCGCTCTCTTCAACCGTCGTATCTGTTCGCGTTCGCATGCCAACGTCTGTCGGTCCCGCTCCCGATGCGTTTGGGTTTCACGCTGTTGGCTTGGATGCTTGCTCGATCGCTTGCTCGATCGCAACGCGTTGTTTCCAGCCGGATCCACCCCAATGGCTGGCTTCCGATGTGGCTGAGCCGTGTGGTCATGTGGGCGCTTGTGATGTGCCAAATGAAGACAACTGGTTGCCCTTTCTCAGTTTGCCTTTGCCTATCCCCTCCCCTTTCTGCCTTTCTGCCTTTCTGCCTTTCTGCCTTTCTGTCTGCGTCTTGTGGGCGACTCTTCCGATGCCACCACGTAACAGTGCTCGCTTGCCCGTGTGGCCTGCAAGAGCGCTCTCGTCCCTTCCATCGCCCACACACCCTTTAAACGGGCGTCTGCACCTACGCCGTCGCTGCTGGCTCATGCCGTCCGCTCCGTTCCCTCTCTGCTGATCCCTCGCCCCCATCACTCCATCTACTTCCAACACTTGCCACTCTCACGAATCGCACCCAGCCACCTCCCAAGTCGCAGTCGCAAACCGTAGTCGCCGTCCAGCTCACCCTTCTCTCCGCTTGCCGCCACCGCCACCCCCATGTCGTCGCTCTCGTCTCGCTTCTCATCCCTCTCCTCCGCCAATCCAAAGGCTTACCATCCACCAAGGCCCACTTACAACTCGCCCAAGCTGGTTCAGGATTCGACGCATGCGCCCACCGCCTCGCCTAGCCAGCTCCCTGCGCACATGTCGCATCCGTTTGCCACCCCCAGCTTTGTCGCGCCAAGACGTCCTCCAGTCGAGCCTCGCGCATACCGAGACCAACCATGCACACTTGCCCATGCTCAGCCCCAGCCGCTTCCCCCTCACATGTCCGAATTCGGCGCGTTTCACATCGATTCCGTCGACGCTCCTCTAGCTGCTTCGCACACCGCTCCTGCACACCACTCCGCATCACATCAACCGTCGCATTTCGAGCCTCTGCCGCTCGTGCGCAGTCGCAGTCGCACTCTAGGATCACAAAGCGTCACTTCACCCGACTTGGCACCGCTCGACCACTTTTTGCCATCGCCTAATCCTATCAAGAGTCAGTTTGACGATTCCGACGACGAGGAACAGCTTCAGATCGCTTCGAAATCCTTGTCCGGAATGCCGCATCGAGCACGTCTCGCAGCACTCGGCACCGCCAGTCGTCTCTTTAAAGGTACACGCCATAGTAGAACCCCTTCTACTAGCATCACACCCACTTCCAACTCTCAACAGCAGCCTGTGTCTCTTCGGGCTGATAAGCAGCGCGAGTCCAACATTTTTCGTCCGTCTACAAGTGATGGCATGAGTCCACTTCCTCGCAAAGCTGTCTTTGGTCATAGGCCGTCGCCTTCAGAGCTCAGCCTTTCGTCTAGGTCCGAAAGGACGAATAGCTTGCCAGCTGTGGATAGAGATCTTATTCTCGGTCTCAAAGGCGGCGCTCTAAACCGTCGTTCCAAACCCTCAGAAAAGAAACTCCTCCCGCAGCCCAACGCGCTTCCTAAGCCCTCGACTCAGCATCATCAATGGTCGGATGCTCCAACTTCGTCCGCGGATCCTCCTCCATACTGTGCGGACGACGTGCACTTTACTCGAGGTGAAAGCTTGCGAAAGTCGCACTCGTTGTCGACGCTTCCGTTCGATCCAGCTCGCCGACCTAGCATGCCGTTGCTGGTCGCGCAGAATAGTGCGCAAAGCGCTTCGGGACACGTTGCGCACGCGTCTCACGCCGAGCCAGGTGCTTGGGAGGCGGTGCTGGCTGAATCCCCTAGGTCTAGCGATCGCAGTAGCGTTTCCAGTTGTGGTCGCGTGGTAAGGACCGAACTCATTCCAGACTTGCCACCCAAACGTCTCGCCAAGACTCACCGATTACCACCACAGAAACCTCCACCCCGATCTCATCTTCCCCCCCCACCCTTACCACAGACGAATTCCAGCCCCGAACACAAGTGCTCCATCTCGATCTCGGAAAATTCGTCGCTCGACGTCGACACAGCTTCGTGTGACTCGACACGCATTTCGACCGCCACCAAGTCGGCGCGTGAGATGGAGCCAGTCACCATGACTTTGGCGTTGGGCGTGGCGCAGAATGGTGCCGATGCTCTGGGTTTGCTCAGCACGTCGGGTTTTTCCAGAGAGGAGTCGGGGCAGCAGCAGCAGGATTCTGCTGTGTCGATGGTCAAGTCGCAGGCGCAGGTGATGCTCGATGTGGGCGGGACCAAGCTCGTCACGCTCGTTTCTACTCTTCAGGGTTCGGCGGGTGACCATCCTCGTATTCTTGACGGTTTGCTGGATCAGGAGAACGTTGCGGAGAACGAGTGGGAGGCAGCGTTGTGCAAAGAATCCCAGTTGATGCGACGCAAGCGAGTCGATGTTTCACATCGTCCAACACGCGATGTGTCGAGCATTGGTCATAGTCGGCAAGACTCGCAACCTCGAATCATGGGCACTGTTGAGGAGGATAGCGCGGCGGAGCAGCTTACCGCCGAGCTGGCTGCGGCGTTGAGTCGTGCTCTTGGGACGAGTGTTTCGCAATCAATCGCTTCGCTAGGAACGTCGGCATCGGGGTCGGGGTCGGGGTCGGTGTCGCAGATGGATTCGGACACTTCGACCAGGAGGACGAGTGATATGTCGGACACTTCGGATTGGACCAAGTGTGTGCGCGAGGTTGACACGTCGGGGGGCGAGCGTGGTGGAATTGTGATTCGAAGCGATGTGGGTGGTGCGGAGGCGTCGCTGGTTCACGAGTTGGTGCTTCCCGCAGCTAGTTGCAATGATGGTGGATTGGCTTCGTCGCGTCTTTGTTCGCCTTGGCATTCGCCGTGCAGTCCGCTTTCGAACCCTACTCCGAAGCCGAACCATGCGGCTGTTGCGTCGATCTTCCTCGACCGGAATGGCGATCTGTTTCGTGACATCCTCGACATCTTACGAACCCACAAACTGCCATACCGCCTTCAAGCAGCGAGTGTCAATTCGACTTGGCAACCGCATACCACATGCGCCGATGATGCCGAATGCATGTTGGCACTTCGACTGAAGCTGCGGTGTAGACTTCATGACGTGAGGGATGAGGCGGAATGGTTGGGGTACTACTCGATCGTGCGACTGTGCGAATCCGAGACTTGTGTTCTCTAAACATTCACACATTGGGTGTGTCAATGTCACGTAAGTTTACAATTACAAAGCTTTTGTTTTTTAACACGAGTTGGCTGAAATGTACAAACCAAAAACCAACCGCAAGCTGGCTTACTCGTCGTCGTCTTGATCGTCGTCTTGATCGTCAAACTTGGCGCTTCTCACGGCCATGGTGCAGCTCTCGTACAGTTCCAAGTTGAGAGCAGCCAAGAAACAGGGCACACTTTGTCTGATGCCGTTTGGATCCAACCAGTACTCTTTGAGACCCGAAAGGTTGACTAGACCGGGGAACTTGACCGCTTCGCCCATGAGTTTCATGTTGCCCACGTTGGCGCCTTCGCTTTCGAACACGAGGCTGGTGGAGTTGGTGGAGCGGTTGAAGGTGGAAGTGAGTTTCACTTTTCCGTTTTCGAGGAACTTGACTTTGAAGCCGAAGAGGCTTTGGATCGCTTCTCGGAATTCGTTGGCTTTGGCGGAGAACACTTGCTTGAGACGAAGCATCGCTTTGTCTTTGGAGGCGATCGACGTTTGGAGCGCTTGGATGTCGTTTCGAAGATTGTCCACCACGGTTTGTGGGATGAGGGCAGAGTCGTGGCAGGGGGGGTTTGACGGTGAGCATGAGGATGAGATGAGCGTGGAGAGTTGTTCGACTCGTGATAGGAGTGATGCGTTTTCGGCTTTCAGTGCGTCCATGGTCTTTCGACGTAGATCAAGGTGTTGGGAGACGGGGTTCTGGGAGAGCACCAAACATCGTTGTCGTTGCTGATCAAACTCTCCCCTTCCCACCCTCAACCAAAGCATGGCATTTTCGTCGCCCATCACCTCCAACTCGCGTGCCAACTCACTCGTGGTCGCCTTCAACTCGACGAGCTTAGTCTCCAAGCTGGTGCGTTCGGCTTGGAGCAATGACAGCTTATCCACAACGTCCGGTTCGTCTACATGGTCGTGCGTCTTGGTCTCGCGTTCGGCAAGCGCGTTCGACGCCGTCTCGAGCTGTTCGACTAGCTTGTGGTTCTGCAAGGTTGTCTTTTGCAGTTCGGATTCCAATAGGGTGATGCGTTGCGAGTGGGCGGCTGAGTAGTTTGTCGAGTCGTGATTCTTCTCTTGGTGTTGGTACGATTCGAGCATCGTCTTGAGTCTCGAAACCTCATCCTGCATTCTGGTCTGCGCCTTTTGCGCGCGAGCAAGATTCGTTTGCAAATCCGCCACTTGGAGGAGCGATTGGCGTTGGTTCGCATCCACATCTTTCGCCTGTTCCTCCAACGTTGCATTTCGACACCCAAGTTTGTCCACCGTGCCCGAGAGCGCGCGACACCGAGCCTCGAGCCCTAGCACGGTGCCACGAAGCGTGGAGAGGTACTTTGGCAGCGTGTTTCGGTCCACAATCTCGGGAGGGGAAACTGTGGGGATGGGGGCGTTTACGTTGGCAGCAGCACTCAACGCCGTTTCGACGTCGACGCTGAGACCGGTGCGGAGCACTTGGTCCCAACTGGATTCGCGCTGCTCAAGCTGTGCGATTTGGGATTCGGCATGCGCAAGCTGGTCGCGCATCGCATCCAGACTGCCAAGTTTGGTTTCGAGCGAGCGCTTCTGTTCCTTGAGCAGCTCGACATTCGTGGTGTGGTGCGTCAACCTTGCGTTTTCGGCGACGAGGTGTGCGTTTTCCGCCTCGAGCTTTCGCAGGTGGCACGTCTGTCGAGCTAGTTCGTCGCCAATCTTTCGGGCTTGTTCGACGCCTCCCAGTCGCGCATCGTCGAGTTGTTGCAGTCTCATCCGTTGCTCGTCCTCCAACGCATTCTGAAGATCCTCCAGTTCTGCCTTGTTCGCACCCACTTGGTCTTGGAGGATGTTGGCCCGATGCACCGCTGCCGACGCTTCGGCTTTGGTCTTGGCCAACTCCGATTCGAGCGTGGTAAGCTTGGTACGAAGTTGGCACAGTTCGGCGGATGAGGAGGAGGCGAGTTCGTCGTTTCGATGCGTAAGTTCAGAGTTGCGGTGGCGCAGATGCACGATCTCGTTCTCGAGTGTCTGTCGCTTCGACGTCCATTCTGCTTCGTTGGTGCGGGTGGATTCTTGGTGCTTGTCCCACTCGTCGAGCAGTTCGATGCGTTGGCGGTTGAATCGATCGAGTTCCTTGCATTTCGCCTCGTAGTCGTGTTCGAGCTTCTTGTACTTTCGCGATTCGGCGAGCAGCTGTTGGTCGTAGTGGGTTCGAAGCACGCCGATTTCGTAGGCGGGCGATTCGGGACGCGGAGTGCTGGCGGGATGCAGCTCGGCTTGGAGCAGAAGCGGAGAAGTGCCATCCATGCTGAGTTTGCGTAGATGCGGACGTTTGATGGCACTGCTGCTCAACGAGATGCTGTCGTCGCCGATTCCCGCCGCCGAGACGCTCCTCTTGTGCGGGGCTGCGCCCATCGAGGTGTCGACGAGCATCGAGGTGTCGACGAGCATCGAGGCACTCGACACATGGTCGCCGAGCATGTTGGACGGAGTGGTTTCGTCGAGTGGATGCGCAGAGAGCGTGCTGATACGGTTCGCGAGACCAGAATACGTACGCGTCGTCGGCGCAGCGCTAGCGGGAGCTTGGCGGAGCAGAGACGCCGCACCAGAACAGGAACCCATCGAGCCTGCGGTGGAAGTGCGGCCAGCGGAAGAGGAGGAGCGGTAGGCGCCCATTGGCCCACCTGCTGCTCTGGAACCCGCAGCGCCGGTGGATGGACCAGCATTGGCGCCCATGCGCGAGGAAGGACGCGGGATGGCAGCTTCACCACCACCAGCTGCGCCGCCAGGTCGCGGGATGCCTGAGCGCATTGGAATGCCCGAGCCTGCGGACGAGACTCGGCGGGCGTCCATGGTTGGGGCGATGCGTGTGTGTGGACGAGCGTCGAGTGACAGCGCAGAGAGGATGCTGGTAGAGAAGGGATGGTGTGAGTAGAGTGTGACAGGTGTTGCTGCACACAAGAGTCACGTGTTTGGGTGCACAATCGGGCACATCGGGCACATCGGGCACATCGGGCACATCGTGGATTCGATCTCGATCGGGAGGACACCCACCCCCCCCCCCCCCCCCCCCCGATGGGATTGGATTCCCGATCGACTCAGCCGTTTTGGTTGTCACGCTTCGCATTTCATCCACGACTCAGCCTGTCTCTCCCACCATCTCGACCGCCTCCTCGCTGCAATCGCCTTCGCCATGGCGCTTCTCAGCGCGCCCTCTCTGCGTCCTGCGTCGCTGTCGTCTTTCCTGCAGGCTGCTGCCCAGAGCGCATCTTCTCTCCGGCTTTCCTCCGCCATTGCTTCAACAACGCCGTCATGCAGCAGGCGCTATGCGGCTCAGGGCTTTAAGTTTCCCGCAAACTATTCGCCCAAACCGCACGAAGAAGGCCTTTCGTTTGTCGAGTTGCGTAGAAGCTTGAAGAGCGAAAAGATCGTCTTGCTTTCTGGTCTGCCCGCCTCCGCCACGCCAGCCGACATCCGCGCTTTGGCGCGCGAATCCAAAACGGCCAACGACATCGGTCGCATCGAATACATCTACACCAAGTTGTTGAATCCCAGTGGAAGGGCTCTCCTCTCGTTCTCCAGCAGCATCCATGCTCGAAACTTTGAAGAAGCTGCACACGGCAGGATTCTAGGCGGACGTAAGCTCGATGCCAGTCTGTATTCGACCAAACGACGCTTGTTTTTCCTCAAGAGACTCTATGCCAACTGGCCAGAAATGTATCAGCTCCCCTTCGACCTCATCGAGTACGAAGCCGGGAAGCTCGTGCTGCTTGGCAACATTCCGCACGAAACGTTCGAAGCAAGGTTGGAGGAGAGGCTCGCCGGTAGGTATGACCTCAGACCACAGGATCGTTGGAGGGGCAAGCGCACCAGTTTTGCCGGCTTTACACTCAACCCGAAAGGCTATGGTGGCAGTCACGACGTTGTGTTGGGCGGCGTGGTCAAGCTACCCAAGATGCATCCGGATGCAACCACCACCAGCTTTATCGTCAGGTGCCAGACCCAGCCCGAGGCGTTGCGGCTCGTGAGGAGATGGCATAATACGTACTTCGCTCCCGCAACGTTCGACATCCAGGAAACGGGTGGACGGTACCGTGTTTCCGCCTCGGTCCTCTACTGAACGCTATCCACCATCGGGTCACACCACATCCGCCCTTGTTCCACCCATTCCAGCTGCTTGCATCAGTATGCTCAGTCATAAAAGGTGAGTCGTTCCCTTCGGCTATCTCAGCGAGCCGAGCTGCTCTATTTGATCTTCCTTGGTCGCATTCCATCGCGACGAAGCTACTGCAGTGGCGTTTCGGGTAGCAGTGTCCGTGATGACCAAAAGCGCACACCACACGCATGCACCACAAAGAGTTGGCTCGCACTTTGCTTTTCCGCGCTCCAGCTCTGCTTTCTTTTTCCCCCCGCTGCATCGTATCGGACCGATGGGCTGGACAGGAGCATGCGGACGAAGAAGACCCTGATTGCGGATTGCGTCCGTTCCCGTGCCTCGGATGTGTGCATCGATTCCCTTGAACAGCAGCAGTGGCAGCAGAGATCCGGCAGACAGCTAGACCAAGCCCCCCCCCCCCCCCCCCTCTCGTTTCCCCCGATTCCCCTGTCTAGATCAAGATCCAAAAAAAAGGGGGGAGGGGGAAGCATGGGAGACGGTCATCTACAGCGAGGCGAGATCCCGTCGTCGATTCGGCCGCTTCGCCGCACGGCAGCCCCGGTCGGTGGCGTGGACCGCAACCCAGTGAGAACGGGTGCGTTTCTTCCGGACGCTGCGGGGTTGGCCTGTGATCCGGATCTCCTTCGTCGAGAGCCAGGGGAAGGGTTGACTGCTCGCCGAGTCAGAGCCGTGTGCGTGTTTGGTACCCAAAATCGTCTTTCCGGGTGTTTTGAAGCATTGGATTCAGCTCCGGCCTTTTCTGAGGAAGAGACTGGGTGTGGATTGATGACGATGAAACGATTGGAAAGCGTGCTTTTGTGCACTGAACCCGACTCGCGACTCGACGCATCTTCTGTGTAGCGATTGAAGACGACCCGACACAGTGACAGTGTAGTGACGATGTATGACGACCGAACCACCGAACCCGCGAACCCGATCGACCGACGGATGATGCGGGAGAAGGATTGAATCGTGGTATGCGAGCGATGATGTCCGGCAAGGTGTCTGCTGCCGTCGACTGTTCTGGCTCGGACCCTCCTACCGAATGCAAGGTCACTTGGAGAGCCTGGGGTCGATGGTAGCGGCACGCTTTTTGCTTGGATTGGCTGTCCAACCCCCCCCCCGACTGGCGTGCACCATCTCTGTGCAGACTCCACGATGCGCATTCCACATGCAACCTGAAGACAAACGAGAAACAGACACGATGGCGAACACGTGCAATGCTGCCACTTGAGCGCTCGCGTGATCAAGTGCTACCTTCCACATGAAAACGACGAGCGACCAGGAGTGATGGACTGCATGAGCACGCCATTCTGGCTCGGAATATCCCCCTTCGACGATGAAACGCGTTGCGGTGCGTGTGTTTGGGTGCGAACGTCGCTGTTATAAGCACGCGCGAGCGTTGGCAACGTTTTCGAACCTCTCTGGATACGAACCGCGTCTGCAGCGACAATGGAATGCGTCCCTACCGTCGAAAGCGAGAGTGCTCGGCTTTAAAGCCAGTCTCTTTGCTCTTGGTGCGGTTGGGGCGTCGTCGCCCCCATGATGTGCCCTCAAGCGGCATTGTTTCTTGGATGTCAGCATCGAACGACTGGTCTGGCTTGACAGCTACGATGCTACGGATGCATTCTTCAGTGAACCCTACTCGACCGACGGCTGCTTTTCTTTTTTTTCCTTTTTCTTTTTTTTGCGACTATGATAAGAATCTTCGACTGCCAGTAAACCGAATCCTGCTCTGGCGACCCAACGTTGGGGCGGTATCCCAAGTCTGGGACCCCGCCTTCATGGATGGCTGCCGTCTTATCCTACCAAACCACTTTGGTGCGGATAAGGGAACAGGCGGTTAGAAAGACCTGTTGCTCCTACTTGGTCGTCTTTGGCTCCTATCTACCTCTGCTGCCATCCCCCCTGCTGCTGCTGTTCCATGGTTGATTACTACTCGCTCTCCGCTTCGTCGTTGGCGCTTACTTTTTCAGCCCAAACAACAACAACAAAAAACAAAAAACAAACAAAAACAAACAAAAAATTGGCACTCGCTCTGCGAGACAAAGCCACGCATCCTGTTTTGGACACAGACATGGACTGCAAACCGCCGGGCGCATCCTGTCTGTTGGTTACTGTTCGGAACAAGGTAGATACCAGTCGCACAATGTCGGTTTTCGGACGAGGAGAAAAGCGAACTGGAGAGTGGAAAGCAACATGTCGAGATGGTGCTTCCAATCGTGCTAGGGAAGGTCTTTCGAGACAGACCCTTTGCGCACACACTTGTAGAACAGACATCTGAGACGTATCATTGCTTCATTCGATTCGTTGCGGTCGACAAAGCCGAGCGATGGATGATGGCCAAGGATTGGATTCGGTTGGTCGAGATTTGACGAGGTTTGGCTGACGTTGTTTTTTGTTTTGTTTTTTGTTTTGGCATCTGTATCACTACACATTCGTTCGATTAAGCATTTGCATTGGAGGAGATAGTTGGGTGTTGGGTGTTGAGATTGCGATTGGTTGCATGTGACGAACGGTGGATGATACGAATCACAATGGGGAAGGTTATGGAACAAATTCGTCATCACGATAGTTCGCCATTGGATCCTCACTTGCTCCACTGGCACCTATGCGATTAACCAACCTATACGCCTCCAACTGTTCTTCGGTGACCTCGACCGCACCATCCGCGCTGGAGATGCGATTCATGTTTGCATTCACCATGTGTGCGTCTTTGAGCCAATCGGGTAATGCATCAAACTTGGCGCGTTTTTGGGCTTCCAATTTCGCCGCGAGGAGGGGGTCGCGTTTTGCTTTCTCCTCCAGGATCGCCGCGTCGAGTTTGGATTGGTTCAGGTGGGGGGAGGGGGGCAGTTTGGGTTTGGGTTTGGGTTTGGTTCGTCGATGGGAGTGTTGTCGTCTTGGACGATGGGGTGAGGAATCGGAATCCGAATCGGAATCGGAATCGGAATTGGAGTTGGAATCGGTATCGGTAGAGCGTGATGGGGAAGTGGATGTTGATTGGGAGGAATCGTGGATAGATGGTGAGCGAGAAACTCTCCTCTTTCGTTTGGGTTTGTCGCTTGCCAACCTGGTATGGTGTTTGTTCCGAATCTCGACAGTGGGAGTTGTGAAGGCAGCTTTACTGGCTTGGATGCCAGCGTCACCAGTACAGTAACTATTCCATACTGTGGATCGACAACATGCATATCCCCAAACCGCACGCACTAAATCGTACCATGAACCCCAAACGTGGGTATGGTTATTTTCCACAATGTCTTCCTCCCATCGAGTTTTGGCGACCACGTTTTCGAAACCCTTGACCACTTTTCCGGCTTGGTTGTATTCGACGTATTGCTCTGTTTGTCCAGTGAGGAGTTGTTTGGGGAGCGAGTCAAAGTGTTCCGCTCCGCCGTATTTGTGCAATATACTGCGCTTGGTGTGTTCGCGCAGCTTTTGTTTGCGTTGTTGGAACTCGCGATATTGTCGTTCATTGGCGGTGGGATTGGCCTGCAGGTTCAGATCGTTGCCTCGTGCTTCGGCTTGCCAGGAAAACAGTTGCAAGTTGGCAAGCGCGCCAGATTCGGAGCCCTGAGCTCGGGCAAAGTTGTCGCCCGCATACTCGGCATCTTGAGGACGAATGTTGGGATTGGGCGCCTCCCTCATGGTGCGCGTCTTGGGATCGTAGTATGCCGAATTGACGTCGAGATTGTACAGATACTTGGCACGGTCCTCGCGGATACGCAGATTGCGGATGGTCATGCGCTTGTCCGTGTCGACCTTCTGACCCACAGCATCCGCCTTGTCCGCATACTTTTCGTCGTCGCTGTCGTCCGAATCGGACGAGCTAAAGTCGACGCCGTGTTGGTCGTGGTTCGAGCTGGATGACTTGGCTTGTTTTTGCGCAAGACGTTTGGCATGTTTGAGATCCGACGACGTCTGGTTGTCGATCTGTTCCTCTTTCAACCGACGACGTTCTTGTTCGATCGCTTCAAACTCTTCCACCAGCTTGCTGTGCTCCGAAGGATCGTAGCCATTCCAACGATCTCGCTTGGCCGCATAATCCAAGCCTTGGATGTGTTGGACCGTGTGATCTGCGGCGAGCGTCTTTCCGAGCTTCTTGGCTCCCTTCTTGCGTGGTCGTTCGAGACAGTCGTTGGTCTTGTGCGACACGGAGCCGCAGTTTTCGCACGCACCCTTCCGGAACTTTTTGGCCACGGGGGCGGCGGGTGACGAAGAAGACTCGCCGCGGTGGTACCAGTGGTGGATGCCCGGCTTTACGGCGTTGGGATCGACAGGCTTCTTTTGATGCTTCAGAGAGCGCGAGCCAGTGTCCATGTACCATGGCGCTTGGGCCATGTACGAGGGGACGTGGGGGTTGATGATGTTGCCATCCTCGTCCACTTCGGCGGGGGCACGACCGGCTTTGCGGTCCTCCTCGAGGTCCTTCTGGCGACGAAACTCGGCACGCGAGAGTTTGGCGGGTGGAGCGGTGCCACCAGGAGCGGCGTTGGATGAGGATGCCGATGCGGACATGATGGTTGTATGGTGGATGGTGGATGGTGGATGGTGGATGGTGGATGGTGGATGGTGGATGGTGGATGGTGGATGGTGGATGGTGGATGGTGGTGGAAGGGAGACGACGCCCAAACCTCACCGCCACCAAGTGTTGGTGGCCAAGTGTTGGTGGCCAAGCGGGTTGGCCACTCTGCGTTTGTTAACCACACACAACCTAACATCCGGGGTCGAAAAATCGCGCACCAAGTCCCGAGTTCCGGAGAATGCGCGGCAATTGCCACCAACTGCGCAGCAAACCACCACTTGCCTCCTCTTGCTCGACGTCCACATGCTCGACGTCCACATGCTCATCTTCTGCGTATTGGCGCTGCCCAGCTCGATCTAGTACGACCCGCCTTGACCTGGATCAAGTGAGCCTCGATCCACACCAATGCGCCGCCGCTAAGCATCCCAACAATGCCGCCCGCGCCCTCAGACCGCGCGTCCTCGTCGCAGTCTTGTGCGGAAAACGCAGGCTACCGCATCGCTGGATCTGCCAGCCGTGCGGTGACGTCTTCCGGCGCTTCGGCTGCACCTTTGTCCGCGATGCAGCACGGTATGGATGCGAGACGCCCGATCAAGCTGGATCGAGACAGGCATACTGCGCATCGCTTGGCTTCCAATCCAACTCGTACAGCTGCTCAGCCACAAGCGCGCATTGCAGAGCGACAGTCACGTCAATTGTCTCATCGAACCAATCCAGTCCAGTCGTCGCGCGCTTCTGTTGCAGCAGCGCAGGCGTTGGGCAGCGATGACGACGACGAGGAAGGCGCGATTGAGGATAGTGGCTCTTCGGGTCTTGCACAATCTTCTCCGTCAGTGTCGACGTTTCGTCCTCCGCCGCCAAAGACGCCGCCGACTGCTTCGACCGTGGTTGAGTCGAGGAGTAATGCGCGTGGTTCGTCGGTTGGGAGTCATCGTATACATCGCGATCGTCATGCGCACTCGCACAGAGATCAGTATCGCTCGTATCAACCACGATCTCCATCACCATCCAGAGTACAGCCAACGTCTTCACAAGCTCTACCGTCTCATATGCAAAGTCCTTCCCCCCCCACAGCTCGTCGCAACAGCACAGATGTTGACAACAGTGCATTTCCTCCTGCCGAGCAGCGCAACCATCGTCAACAACTGTCGAGTCGTGGCGATCATTCCATGCACCGTGCTGCGGGGAATGGTGAGGAGTCTCGGATCCATAAAAGAACCAAAGATGATCGGTATGTCGACGCGAGTGCGACGGAGTGGGATCGGGGGAAGCAGGTTGTTGTCGATGCTGCTCGAGGTCGCGATTTGGATTGGAGGGTTGATCGGCGTTGGGATGGTGAGAGGCGGGGTGAGAGCGCATGGGATCGGGATCGAGTTTCTGTTCGACGATCGGATCGAGTCGATCGTGACAGACCCTGGGATCATGTACGGAACAATCCTCACCGCACAGAGCAGCGCGATAGACTGCTCGAAACAAACGCTCGTGCAAGAGAACTTTCGCCGGTCAATGCTGGAAGAGAACATCGCTTCGTTGGTTGGTCGCCTACACCACCGCATCCAAACGCCGAAAATCATGCTTTGGAGGTCAAGCACAATGTTGACGAGGATGCGTTTGCATCCAGGCCGCCGTCGAGGATGGGGAGGTCTGAACCGGCGCCGTTGCTCTCGCGTCAACATTCGACCGCTTCGGTGGTGAATCGTAGTGCGGATTTGCAGAGTACACGAACGCGATCTCCTGGTGTTCAACGTTCTCCGCCAGCTGGTTTGCTTAAGCGCAAACCCAATTTCAATGCCGTGGTTCCACCCACAATCCCACCTATCGAGAAGGATGTTACCGCAGTCACACACAATCACAGTGTTGCTCCTGGTGCACCCATCCCTCCGAGCATCAATACGTTGGAATCGCCGGTTCTACCCTCCCATCTCGGTTCCGACTCTGCTTTGGGTGCACCACTGCCAGGCAGTCATCCAGCATCCACACTCCCCACCGTCTCCGCCACCGCTTCTGCCAATGCTGTCTCTCTCGGTATCACTGCGGCGGATGCCAATTTCACCACCACCTGCGATGCACTCGACGATCTTTCGTGTGCCTCGGTACGACTTTCATGTCTCCCTCGCAAATCCCAACACGGTCCCGCCATCTCCGGTCGCCAACGTCGCCAATCGCGTCCCCCACCCGTCCCACTCAACAAGCGCAAGTTCGTCGGCTGCTCCTCCCTCGACGACTACGAGATCTCGATCAAGCTCGGACAAGGTACATTTGGCGAAGTGCTCAAAGGACGACACATTCTCACGGGCACGCAGGTGGCGTTGAAAAAGGTGACGATCCACGATGCCAAAGATGGGTTGCCCATCACGGCGTTGCGCGAGATCAAGTTGTTGAAGAAGCTCAAGCATCCGAGTATTGTTCCGGTGATTGATATGGCGTATCGACCGTCGGGTGAGAGGGGGAAGTTGGGGGATGTGTATATGGTGGAGCCGTATATGGATCATGATTTGAATGGTATGTTGGAGAATCCGTCGATTCGGTTGGAGCATAGTCAGATCAAGTTGTATATGAAGCAGTTGCTGGAGGGTACGTTGTATCTGCACAAGAATCGCATTCTTCATCGGGATATGAAGGCGGCGAATTTGTTGATCAACAATAAGGGGCAGTTGCAGATTGCCGATTTTGGGTTGGCGAGGCCGTATCGTGATCCGGGTCAGACGTGGACGGGCAAGGGATGGACGGGTGGTACGCATAGGTATACCAACATGGTGGTGACAAGATGGTATCGTCCACCGGAGTTGTTGGCGGGAGAGAAAAAGTATGGTCCTCCCATCGACATGTGGGGGATTGGATGTATCCTTGCCGAAATGGTGATGGGAAAACCGTTGTTCAAGGGGACGTCCGAAATCAACCAGCTCGAGCTCATCGCCAAGCTGTGTGGTTCGCCGAACGAGACCAGCTTCCCAGGCTGGTCATCTCTCCCCGGAGTGAAGGATGCGGATCCCACAGGAAGACCTGATCCGCATCCGGAGATTCCTGGCCAACACGAGTTTGGAAACTACCCACGAAGGGTTAAGGACCAGTTTAGGAACCTCTACGATGCCGGTCCTGGGTGTGCAGATCTGATCGATAAACTGCTCGTTTTGGATCCGAAGAAGAGACTCACTGCACAGCAGGCGTTGGAGCATGAATGGTTTTGGACCAAGCCGTATCCCGCCGATCCTGCGAGTTTGCCCAAGTACGAGCATAGTAAGGAGATTGATCGCGCGAAGAGGGAGTGGAAACCGGCGCCTGCGGTTGTGTCTGCATCTGCGTCTGCGTCTGCGGGTGTGGGGACCGGGGTGGCTTCGATGGCGTCGGGGCCGGACATGGGGGGAGGGGTGGGGATTATGAATGCTGGGGTTCGACCTCCAATGCAGTACTTGCCTCCTCAGCAACAGCAGGTGAGACCGTATGGGAGAGGGCCGTATCCGCCACCGTCGAATATGCAGAATGGTAGGCCTCCTGGTTTGGGTATGAGGATGGGTATGGGTGGGCAACCGAATTCGGCAGACGGATGGGATGGTCCTCCAGCGGGAGGACGCATGGGTTTCCCTCAGCATCAGCGTCCTCCCACGGGCCCCGCCGGCGCAAGACCATACCCTCACAACAACAATCCCGGCGGTAGCGGTCGACATCCCTTCCCCATCCCCCCACCCCAACCTGCGCCTCAAAGTCGCTTCCCACACCCAAACCAACGTCCACCCCCCCAACACCACCCCTTCCACAACCCAAACTACAGACCGCAGCAGCCCAACCTCCCCTCCCGTCCCAACCTCTCACGCAATAGCTCGCAAAACCCCTACTCCATGTAACCCCCCCCCCCGCCTTCCCCCCTTCCAACTCAACTGCAATCCACACTCCCATTCACAACACGGAAAGGAAAGATTTCACATTCGAACGGACACGATCGAAACCAAGACGCGGATTCCAACACATGGAGACGGTTGTGCGCCGAGAAACCTAAAAGGGAAAGTGAAGATTGGTGGATTGAATTGCTTCTGTGGTGGTTGAGACTCATCGTTCTTTGGTTGGTTGTATGGGGGTTGAGATGGGGGTGGGGTTTCCAACCATGGGCGGAGATGGTGGTGCGGTGGTAATGGGTCGGTCGATGCCGTTTCGTCTTGGTGCTTCTGTGGCGATGATGAAGGGAGGTTCGATGATTTGGGTTGGAAGCAGAGAAAGTCGCGATCTTCTTTTGCTTGCTCGAGCTGGATCGGTTTCGACGGTGTAAGGATGCGGTTTGGACAAAGGGTATTGGGGTGAGGAAGATGTTGATGATTCTGCTGGATGACGCAGTTTTTTGTGAGAAGCGAATTGGGGTAGCAATCTTGGGAGTCTTGTTTTGGCAGTCTTGCCCATCGTCATTGGATTGTCTCTCTCCGAATCGCTAACCCCAGGTCGAAGCTCATCCTCAGTATCATACGCCAAATCGTGTCTTTGTTTCTGCTCCCATCGTGACCGGAACCGTCTTCGACCAGCTGAACTCCCCAACCCGCGCGCATCCTCTTCAAATCGTGACATTGCAATCCCCGACTCGATCGACTGATCCGAATGATACAACCTCAACGTCGACGTTGCACCGAAGGCGGTGCTCTGGCAGTAGAAGCCCTGGATTGGAAGTGCGTGAGAAGAAATGAGCGAGTCGAGCACCAGTTGTCTTCCTTTGGGTTTCGATCCTGCGGATGAGTCGCAGGTGACAAACGAGGAGTTGGATTCGACTCCAATCGGACTCTCTAGGACGGGACCGTCTGTGGGAGAATGTGGCGGGACAGGTTGGGATGTTTGAAGACGCCATGCCAAGTTTTTGGTGCCACAATCGGTTGGTTCTGTTTTTGACGACTTGTCCGTTGTTGAGAAAGAGGGTGACTTCCATTTGGATGTACACACTCCAGCCACTCCATCACACCCGTGAGCTTTGTCTCTCGCTTGGTCAGCCATAGTGTTAGACGTTGACACGCCACCACACTCTCCAGATACGTTCGCAAAAGGACCAGCTCCGTGTTTGGGAGACGGAGAGTCTTTCTTCGACGTACCATGTCGAATGCTTGGACTGTCGGAGCCAACGTCATCCGGAAGCGTGTTGGGAAACATCTTGGTGCTCGCTGCTACTTGAGGAACCAGTCTACCCGCAGAAACTTCAGCATGTCCTCTGTCACTGCTGGGGGCACTGACATTCTCGGATGCATCCCACTCGATCTTGTGCGTTTCGGCGGAGGGCGACGTTGGTGCGATTGTGGAGCCGATGGGAGGATATTGCAAGCCTTTTGGAGAGGCAGGGTGGTGTCTTTCAGCTACGAGTTTGTCGGCGGTGTGAATGGAGGCGGTGACGTTGACGATCGACTCGTCAACGGCAGCGGGTATGGACGAAGTGGTGGTGGTGGTGGTCGAGGTGGATTTGTGTGGCGAATGTGACGAGTATGTCTCGCTGGTTACCTTCCCAGCCAAGCTGAGCAGGTTCTTGGAAGAGTCCTTTCCCTTGAGCCTCGAAGAGAACTTCCATGCTTCGCGTGATGTTTCGCCTCGACAAGCCGCATCTCCCTGCGCCTTCTTCCTCTTCATCCTGAGTTTTCTGCGCGAAGAGCCGACTCGGCCGTCATCGCCATCATACGGACAGGGGGCACCTGATGAATACAGATTCGTGAGCATGGTTGCAAGCTTGACCTGAGACGCAGGGAAAAGGAGGAAGGGAGCGAACAGGTTGAGCGAGTCGAGCAGGTAGAGCAACGTGAACATGCACGAAAACACCATGTTGATGCGTGCCGCTTTCAAGCTGGCACCGCGAGCGTCGTATGGATAGTCGATGCTATAGACGATGGTCAAGTAGATCTGCGATGGCAAAGCACGGAGAACGGATTTTTTTATCAGCAACACACGCCCAGTGATGCCGACAATGGAAGAGAACCAAGCGAAACTTACAGAGGTGCAGCCAAACGCACAGCATTGAAGCATCACAGTCGCATGGTCGATGACGCAGTTGAACAGAAAGCGGCAGATCGCAACATAGCCCTCGTTGGTATCGAGATCGTCGTGCAAAGTGTTGGCATCCCATGGAGTAGGTTGTGAATCCACCCTTGTCCTTGGACCGAACTCGAGTGCTGAATGGGCTGGTGACACCATGGGCGATGTGGCACTTTCAAGGCAATCTTGGGCTTGAAGTGTGGCTTCAGAGTCTTTTGGTACCGCTGGAAAGCACCTCTTGACTGGCTCTGTGTGGTTTGAAGAGCTGTTGGCATGATTTTCTACCGCATCTGCCGTAGTCACCGAAGGCTTTTGAGGGAACATGGCGTGAGGATTGTCATGCGCCTCGTTCACAGAGTAGGCGGCTAATTCTGGGGTCGAGCTATGCGAACATTGATCTTCTTCTCCAATGGGTGATAGAGGAAAAGCACCATTCGGTGCGGTAGTGGGAGGAGGTGCTCTATCTGTCGTCGTCGAAGGCGCATTCATCCTTGGCTGCTGAGCGAGGAACGTGGGGAGAAGCGGATCCGAAGGTTGAGAAGGCGAAGGGGACAAGGTGAAGGGAACCGCAGTGGACGGCCACGTCGTCACTGATCTGGTCTTTGCCGGAGCAGCTGCGACGGGAGGCGGAACACGACGAATCTGGACGAGCTCGAGCGCAACCTTTCTGGAAAGGGCCACAAGGATGATGAGATACTCGATGCAAAGCATGATGCCGCCAACAGCAACTAGCCCGTGTGCGCGCTGGAGCCAAAAGCGATGGATGAAAGACTCTTGGAAAGCGACTTTGGCGAGTTCTAGCACCACCGTGGTTGCAGGCTGTCGTGTTTCTTGTGCTCTTGCACCCAGGGGGCCATCTGTGGAAGGAAGGAAGAACATTTCGTTGTAGATCATGTGGCGATAACTGTTTATTTTGCTGGCAGATATTGCGAACTTGCTGATGGACACCAAGCCGAAGATCATTGTGACAACATACGAGACTATGATATGCCCGTTCCACACCCACGGCGATGTATCGGGAACAAGAATGGCGATGTAGCCCAAGGCGGCGAAATAGGCGGTCGAAAAGATGGCGGCATACATGAAGGCTTCCAAGATGCCCGGATCCAGAAGCGGCGGAGGCTGCGATGCGTCTCGGGTAGCAAAGCTTTCAGTGACCTTGAGAAACAGCACCACCACGTAGGAACTCGTGAGGACCAGATGGCAATTCACGCATGAAGCGGTGATGAACCAACCCGTACGTACCTCGACGTCTTGCGTGTCTGCCGGGGCTGCGGTACTGGTTTCGCTTGCTGTGAATCGTCTGCAAATCGTTGCGAATCGCGCTCGGAACCCATCACGCTGTTCAGCCGGAACATGTTCATCCTGAGCATGCACCAAAGACAAACTCTGACCTGCTGCATTCGACTGTGATGGGTTGGGTCTGGTTGTGGGGCAAGTTTGTGAAGCTGGTTTTCGTTTTGGTTTAGTACGGTAGTGGCGTCGTTCGAGCTTGAACAGCCACAGAGGGACATGACCCTTTCGTGAGCGGTAGAATCGCATCGCAATAGCAACGCAGAAGAAGATGGCCAAGTTGAAGGTGGTGGTAGACCACGACAGCTGCCAGTAACCTTTGGAGAACACCTTGAGAGCGATGGCGTCGACAAACATCACCACCTCCTGCGCGGTGGCGTTGCTGCCCAAAGGAAAGCGAGATGGATCGTATGCGGATTGGAACATACTGCCGAAGATATCAGGCATGATTGTAGGAGGTGTTGAGCCGGGAGGGAGGGCGATGGGGTTGGGAAACAGGACAGTCCCGGGGCCAAGAGCCAGACGGGACTCGTGGTCGTGCGATCCAAACGGCGAAGTGAAAGAGAAGGAGACTGACTGGAAAGACAAACGTAGCGGCCGTACAAGCGGTGTGCAGCTCGCGTAAAGTGCGCTTCTTATATGGGAAGAGCATACCGCTTCGCTTGGAGCAGGCCAACATATCATTGCAGCTTGCCGTACCCGAATTTATGTGCGCATTCGAAGCCGAATGCAGCATGTGGGCCACGGTGCTATTGTGAGTCGATTCAAAGCTGTTCTAGTCGAGATGCCTGACCAGAACCAAGCCGAGGGCTGGATAGGAAAGAGAAGTTGCTGTGCAAAAATTGGGGTTACCACCTATTGCGTCCATGGTCTCAGAGATGTCGGTGGCATAGCTGTGAAAAGAACATGGAGACCGGGATGCATGGGAGGCAAAAGGCTTTTCGGGGCGATTTTCGACAAAGAGTGACTTGGTCATAGTCGAGAGAGCCATGCTGTGGGAGCCATGCTGTGGGAGCCATGCTGTGGGAGCTACTGGTGTTCGCACGCTGATTGCCTGGAGTGGGCTCAGCGCTAGGGTGGTATGCGTGTGGCTTTTAGCAGGGCGGCGAAGCGGCTAGGCTAGTGAATGAGTCTGCGGCTCTTGGTTCTTGGAAGGGTCAAAGCTGGCTTGTTAGCAGAACATGTTGGTGGGCAGCAGCATGGGCTGCAGTAACTGCCGCTTTGTACATAACGAGGGATCTGAGCGTAAGACACAACGTCGCGACTAGAACGTTTGTGTCGCATTGAAGCTTGGGGAGGAGGCATGTTGACGTGAGCCGTTAGCGAATCTGGACGTGGTGTGAGCGTGGCAACACTTTTTTGGGTTGTCATGTTGGCGAAAGGGTCGTTTCCACATGAGGCTTGCTGTGAACGCCATGCGTTTGCGTGCTCATCTTGATAGGCGTGCGATTGTGTGAGCATAGCTAGCGGCGGTATCGCGAGGACCAAGCTTTGGTCGCAGCATGAAACGGGACTAAGGGACATTTGGCAAAACTCCGTGGCTTGGTGAGCATTGGTGAGCATTGGTGAGCATTGGTGAGCATTGCCAAGGTGGCCGAAGCGCAAGAGGCTCGAGCCACTTTCAGGAGAAGACCATTGTTCTTGCGCATCGACTAGATGATCAACAAACCCACATTCGCAGCGGCTTTGTTCGCAGCGGCTTTGCTCGCAGCGGCTCTTGGGTGAAAGCCAACAGCAACAGCTGAAACAACAAGGCTCGGCTCTCGACGGGACCATTGATGCAGTTGACAAACCAACGCACGAGACTACCGACCATATGATCTGGTTTGGGTTTGCTGCGTTCTCATGCCACAATGGCATGTCGCAGTGTTTGGGGAGATGGAATGCAGATGGTGTCGAAACACGTTTGTGGAGTGCTAGTCCGAGCACTCTCATAGCGTAGTATGCGTTGCGAGTTTGAAAAGCTTGGCTCTCACCTCTCGCGAACAGGGGTTGCGGATGTGGTTCAGACCAACACACTGTGCTTCCTGGATGGCTCGAACCGGCCGAGTTGCATGGACGAATTGTAACGCGGCGGAGGTTGTCAGCTGTATCGCCGAATGCGATCACAATGGGTTGCAACTCAATCGGACTGCGCATCAACCGATGAGCCTGAACGAGACTTGATAACCACGGGGAGCGGCATTCATGGTGGTGAGACGCGAGACACTTGATTGGAATCGGACGAGCGCGGAACCGAGGTGATGGCATGCACATTCCAGCGACGAACGAGGCTGGATTGGAGTTTAAAGAATGCATATACAGCAAATGAAGCGATGAAAACGGAATCACTCGAGGAGCTGCTGAAGCTTGCCGCTCTTCTGGGCGTCCAAAAGGTGGCTGCAACCACCGAGATGCTTGTGGTTGATAAAGATGTTGGGCACAGTGCTCTGGCTAGTCTTATCCAGAAGATACGCCTACGTCACCAAACACCAAGACGGAAAACAAAAACAAAAAAAGCCAGTGCACAATGTCAGCACATGCTTCTCACGTACCAACGCAATAAAAAGCAGGCGCATACCTGGATGTCGCTTCCGTCGGATCCCATTTGATCCAACTCGAGGATGCCAATCTTGGACTTGTCGAGACCAAGTTTTTCGAGCACGCTCTTGGCCTGCGAACAGTAAGGACAGTAGCTCTTGGAGAAGACCGCGACGAGATGCTCGGAGATGAGCTTTTCAGCAGCTTGTTTGGCCGCCATTCTGGGTTGATGGTCGAGCTGACTCGAGTCGACTTTGGACGAGAGTAGTGCGCGTATGTTGGCAGCGAGGGAACCACACAGCCTGGTGGGAGGATGTGAGTTTGACGGTTGGAGTGGTGGTTGTAGAGAGAGAGGCAGGCAGAGGCATGGAGAGAAGAAATGACCAACTGTTTGTGCGAAGAATGTGGAGGACGCCAACCCACGTGTATCGGCCGAACAGAGGCGGCTACTTTGTGCAAATAATCGCCGCTGCAGCTCAGCGCCTCCACAGCTAATGCACACCGTCCAACCACACTAGTGCAATAGTGGTGGTGTAATGACTAATCATGACCAGAGCTAAGCGTGCTGCTATGTGCATTAGCCAACGCGGTTCCCCAGCGTGTGCATTAGCTGGGTGTATCGCTACTCAAAACACACCCGCCCCCAACCACACAAACAGCTTCCAATCGTCGAATGCAACCCATGTATGCATATTGCACACCACAACCAAACAACAAACGCAAAACCCCCAACCCAAGTCGTACACAATGATACACAAAACAAGAGCGAAAACAAAAACAAAAAAAGAAAACAAAAAAAGAAAACAGCTATTGAGGGTTGCGTATGTGCGAATCTATCTCGATGCTCGTCGAGTGTGGTCTAGCACACTGTGCAACCGCTGTTGAACCACCAACTCTGCCGGAGCTGCTCGATCCAGTGCACCACGAGACAGAGCCTCAACCTTCTGCTGCGGATGGGCAACAGCTTGGCCTTCTCGTGCTCGTCGATGGGCATCACAAGCGCCATCCAGTAGCCCAGTCTCTCCACCTCGTCGGCGCTCGGCATCGGGCCGTACGTGTGGTTGAGACGCGAGAGCAGCCAAGGTGCAGAGCCAGAGCGAAGCGTTTCGATAAACGAAGTGCAGATCTCCGTCAGCTCCTCGATCGAGGGTTCAGCGGGCACCGGCTTGAAAGGAAGCAGACCGTTCTCGTCATCCGCCTCTCCACCATCCCCAGCGCGGTGAGCATCGTTTTGGTGGTGCGACGCATTCTGCGACGAACCGGTGCGATAGATGGACACAGCATCGGTTTCAGCACGTGGCATCTCGCGCCGAGTTGCAACACCGCCGGGAGGCAGTTGATCTTGCTCGCCACTTGGTTGGGTGCGTACGGGGGCCGACGACGATGGGGCCATGCCACACGCACGAGCACGTTGCGCCGCCTCGGCCGCCTTCTTCCTTTCGATTTCAGTGCGACGCAGAAGCACAGCACGTTCGAGTTCGGCTTCTTCCTCGAGCGAGATGTCGTCAACACGCTCGACGCGGCCTACGGTGTAGCCATCGAGCGAGGCTTTCTCGAGCAGACGGAAGCGGTACGAGCCCACTGTCTCGAGCATACTGCGTCCATCGGCGAGCATTTGTACCGATTTGATCTCGAGCATTGTACCATATTCTTCCACACCGCCATTCGTCCGCGAAGGCAGCACCATGCCGAATCGTGGGTTGCCGCTTTCCAGACAGCGACGAACCATGAGACGGTAGCGCGGCTCAAAGATGTGCAGAATGGTAGGCATGCCGGGGAAAGCGAGCGTGCAGACAAAGATGGGCGTCGAAAGTCGCGCTTCACGCTCGTCTTGCTCCATGGCAGCCTTGCGCTGCTCGTAGAGACGCTTGAAACCGTAGTGGTGAGGTGCCGACTCCGGATCGTCGTCGATAATGTAACCGGCATGACGCGACGCACCAGTTGGTTCGGCGCCACCGTTGGCTGAGCGGTTGACAATCGAGATGGCTGCGTATGTGCGCGCTGGCATGGTTTTAGCTTGTTGAGTCGAATCAGAATGCATGGTGTCCTCGTCCGAGAAAGTGGCGGTGTCGGATGTCAAAATGTTGACAAGCGCCGAGTTAGGTGGGTGATGTTGGAAGAAGGAGAAGTTGGGCATATCGGCACGGCACAGAGGACATCGATCGCCGTGGTCGAGACTGCGGGCAAAGCAAGACTTGCAGAAGGTGTGACCGCAGGGTGTGGTGAGCGGATCGTACAGCAGCAGATAGCACAGCTGGCACTCGAGCACCTCCACCAGCTCGGAATGCAGCGTGGCTACGGTCTGGACGAGTGGCTCGCGGTTGGTTCCGAGTTTGGACGAAAGGGCGAGACTGTGCTTAGCCTCGGTGAGGTGGCAGTGCGCGTTGGGATGACTGGCGTCCACGTCAGTGTCGCCATCGGTTGGAGTGCTGGATGCGCCATGCAGCTGTGTGGCTCGGCGACGGCGAACAGCATCTACGAGCACTTTGGCACTGCGCTCGTTGCTAAACGTGCTGAGGTTCGAGTCCTCGGTACTCCAACCAGAGTGGGCATGGCGTGCGACAGCCTGTTCGACCGAGTCTGCAGCATCCCTGGTTGCAACTTTGGGGTGAGTGTGTGCTGGATTGGGGTTGTCGGCTTTGGTGAAAGAGGCGACACTCGAGTTACTCGAGTTAGTGTCATCACTGCGTGGTTCGCGACGACGCTTCAAGCGTGGCTTGCCGCGTCTGCGAACGGCAGTGCTCAAAAGGGGCAGACGAGAAAAGGCACCACCAACGTGATCGGGCCACAGTGTATCGTCGTCGTGCTCTGTATGGTGGTGGTGGGTGGGTGGGTTTGGCGTGCGAGCATGGCAAGTGTGGTGCGCTGTGTGCGTGGTGGGATGGTCATCACTGTGCTCTGCAAAGCGGGCATGTTGGCAAGGATGCGAATCGTCTTGCGAGTGTGAGGCAGCGCGGACGCCGCCGACAGTTGGGGTTTGGAGTTGGGAATCGTTGCGACCAAGCATGGCGATTGCAGCCTGAGACGGAGCGAGGCTGCGAGCGACAGGTGTGCTCTGAGCTGATGTACGAGTGCGTGCGCCACCGCGCACTCGAGGCACGGCCAAGGAGGCTGAGAATGCGGACTGGTGAGTGGAGCTGGGTGTGCGGCCACGGGTGTACCTCGAGCTGGAGCTGGAGCTGGAGCTGGAGCTGGAGCTGCTGCGAGGTGAAGTGGGGCTGGAGCTTGCGAGGGCGCGTGGTTGTGGAGGTGGGGGAGGCAGAGGAGAAGAAGCGTATCGCATGAGGATAGCAACAGCTTTGGTGAGAGTGACGTCTGGGCGAAGCATGTTGGTGGTAGCCAGAGAAGGCAGCAAGGTGGCGGGAGCCGAAGTGTTGGGCTGGACACCTTGTGGCGGAACGGCGAAGAGATGTGCTTTGGACCGGGACTGAGGAGGGATGAGAGTGAGTCGAAGAGGGTGATGAGCGACACCCATGA
The DNA here is from genome assembly GCA_020827535.1 of Ustilago esculenta. Taxonomy (NCBI): domain Eukaryota; kingdom Fungi; phylum Basidiomycota; class Ustilaginomycetes; order Ustilaginales; family Ustilaginaceae; genus Ustilago; species Ustilago esculenta. Next base: position 201,145 of record JAAKGJ010000016.1, on the reverse strand, counting down.
TAAAGCCGTCAAGCGGGGGCGCACCGGGGCCGAGGTCTTGGGCTTCAAGTGGGAGCGTCTCTGGGTAGGTTGGGATGAGGGCGTAGCGGGGCTGGTGACCGGCCCAGACACCAATGCCGCGACCGATGGCAGAGCGAGGGCAGGCGTGGGCGGGACAGGGGACGGTCATGGGACTGAGTGGGAGACGGGGTGGAAGGTGGGTGAAGCAGGGGAGGGGTGGGAGGTGGTGCTCGGAGGGGATGGTGTGGGGCAAAACTCGTTGTTTGATGCACTGGAGACACGAAGAATGACCGCATGGCAAGGTGACAGGGTGTTGAACGGGGCTGGAGCAGGCGTGGCAGGTAGCTAGGGTGAGGAGAACTGCAGCAAGCTCACGGGCACGTCGGCGTTGGGGAGCGGTGGGGAGGCGAAGGTGCTGTTGAGCAGTAGCCGAAGCAGATGGCATGGGTGGGGTGCTGGAGCCGGGGCGATCGGAAGCCACGGATGGTGCTGGCGCAGGAGGATGGAAATGGTGGTGGGATGTGGGGGGAGCTGGTGGAGGTGAGGTACGCAAAGCGGCGTGGTGTTGCGCATTGGTGGTAGCGGCGAGGTGATGGTGGGAGGAGTGGGGCTGGGGGGTGGGGCGAGTGGTAGTTTGTAGACGGGAAGAGGAAGAAGCGGACGAGAGTGATGATGATGGTGTAGATGAGGACATGGGATGGTGGTGAAGGAGTTGTGTTGATGCTGGGCTCAGGTTGGGGTGGTCATGCTCGTGGTGAGGAGGCGAGTGGGGAGCGTGAGGAAGAATGGCGGGAGAGGGTGGGGGAGGAACGCGTGCAACGGTGTTGGTGCTGTGGAGCGCACACAAGTGAAGTGGTGTGCGAGTGATGTGCGAGAGACGAGTTGAAGCCACGGCGTGTGGGTGGCGGCAAGGGTGGATTGGAGGATGGTGTGGAGGTGGTAGATAGAAGAGATGAGGAAGGGATGGGGAAGTTGATGTGGCTGGGCAGAGTGGTGGTGTAGAAGCAGGGACGAGGCGGCGATGAGGAGTGGTAATGGGTGCGAACGGTAGTGCAAGACCAGGTGCGGGTGCGGGTGCGGAGCTGCGGCTAGAGAGCGAGAGAGAGAGAGAGCGAGAGAGAGAGAGAGCGAGAGGTGCTGTGCAGTGTGTGCTGAATGTGGTGAGCCAAAGTGGGAAAGAGGAAAGAGGAAAGAGGAAAGAGGAAAGAGGAAAGAGGAGTGGGAAGCAGAAGCAGAAGCACAAGCACAAGCACAAGCACACAACGCAGCGTTGGATTTAGTTGAGTTTTGGTTGCGAGGCGTGGCTTTCGTAACCCAATCCAACCCAATCCAACCCAATGCGACTCGCGTTGGTTGCTTAGCATAATAATCCATCACGTGTGGTTTGCTGCTGCCTCGACACACAGACAGAGTCACAGAGTGCGGATATTCTCCCACCGCCGATTCGCACGTCAGCGCAGTCGGCATCGAACACGAATTCGAATTGGCTCCAAATCCACACACGTCCACTCGCTCTCCACTCGCTCTCCACTCGTCTCCTCCTCTCCACTCGCTCTCCACTCTACGCCAATGCAAACATGAGCTCAGCATGCATACTGCCCACACATCCGCATTTGGTATTCCAACGCCGGTCTGTTGGTTGTCGCGATCAAACATCTGTATTCTTTTTCTCGCCATTCGCGATTCGACTCGATCGACATGCTCCATCAACAATCACGAATGCTTCCTCACACAACTCCAGTTCTACATTGCTCTCCTCCGCTCCCATCCACCGCTTAACATGCATGAGCTCGCACGCATGCTCGCACGCATGCTCGACGCCGCCAACCTCCACCTCCGACGACCCATCAACCATGTTCTACCCCCTAGCCTTCTTCTCTACCTTGTACCGCCACTGCCTCCGCTGCGCCTTGTTCTCGCCGTGCTCGTGTTTGCAGCGCTCGTTTGGCTCCGAGTCTGGTTGATTCTACCTGCGCGCAACACTCGTCCCCCAGCCCCTGCCCCTGCTCCAAACCCAGCCCCCAGAGACCCATGCACCGTGGCTGTGTTTTTGGGATCCGGTGGACACACCACCGAACTGCTTCAACTCGTTAACGCGCTTCCTCCAAAGCGCTACACGCATCGCATCTATCTTGTCTCATCCGCAGACCCATTCAGCCTTCAAAAGGCCCAACATCTCGAACGCACACTCCGCGACTCCACCACCGCATCGTCACCCATTACGCGCGACCACGCCGTCGTAACACTCATTCAAATCCCACGCGCAAGAAGCGTCCACCAAAGCTTTCTCACCACGCCTCTCTCTTTCGCCAAAAGCATCGCTTTTTGCATCCACCATGTGGCACTAGCACCGCTGTGCCGACCACGCTCACCATCTCGTGGCGCGAGCACACACCGCATCCTCGCCGATGTGGTTCTGATGAACGGTCCCGGAACATGTGTTCCCATCGTCGTATCCGTCTATCTTCTCAGAGTAAGTACGCTATCCTCCATGAGTCCCAATCGGTTTGGTTGCCAATCCATTCATTCACGCCGTGGTTTGGTTCGCATTCGTTACAGATCTTCGGTCTAGCTTCGCCCAAGCTCGTTTACATCGAATCGTTTGCAAGGGTCAACAGCTTGTCACTCACCGCAAAGTTCATCCGTCCGTTTGTCGACCGCTTTGTGCTCCAATGGCCTCGCGATGTATCCAACCTTCCTGCCAATATACGCGCCAAAGCGCTTCCCAACACCGTCTACGCCGGCTGGCTCGTCTAGCCTCGTCGTCTTGTACATCATTTCAACACGGTATCCAATCCAGCATACATGCGACACCGCACCATCGCGTGTTGGTTACAACCACGTACCACGCTTCGCAGCTCCCCATCCACGTTTGTTCTGCGAGTTGGTCGAGTTGATTCCGCTGGCTTTCCAGTTGGTTTGTCGTGGCCGTGGCGATTCGTGATTTCTTGCTTCTTCCTGCGCATGTCCGTTTCGGTTGTCGTTTGCTTGCGCTTTGCTTGTGTCGTTTGGTTTGCGTGCTTGCCAGTGCGTGTTTGCTCGTGTCAGCTTCGTGTCGGCGTTGCTTTTGCGTGTGTGTTTTCGAGGCGCACATCCAGCCTCATCATCGCCACCACCATCATCTCTCCTCTGCCTGTCCCTTGCGTCACCATCGCGTGGTCCATCGCATGCTCGTGCGGCTTCCCGCTCTCCATCCCTCGACGCACGTGCACGTCTCTCGTTGCGTCGTGCTTGGTCTGCATACCGAGCTCCTGCTCGTGCACCATCGCCACCACCACGACGCCACGTGTCCGCAGTTCTCCTGTCACGCGGTGCATCGTCCGACCAGTTGGACCGCGCACGCGATGATGCAGCCGCGTTGTGCTTTGCACCATCGTCTCCATCGGTTCTCGCTCGCTTTGGCTCGCCTGCCGACGCGCGTTGGCCACCATTCGCGCTCCGCTTGGTGGCGACGTTGGGTTTCGAAGCTTGGTACGACTCAGCTTTTGGGCTGCGCTTTGCGTTCTCGTGCGAAGCATTCGCTCTCTTGCGTTTCCCGCGCGAGTCTCCTTGTCTGTGCTGCGTGCACCGCTGTTCGCCATTCGTCGTCGCGCTACGCTGATTCGCTTGCTGATTCGCTTGCTGATTCGCTTGCTGCTTCGCATCGGCTGACTTGGTGGCGCTGCCATCTGGTGCATTCGACGGCTCCGATTTACGCTGAGCGGCTCCTTTGATGCTAAACCCTTGCTCACTCTCGACCACCTCACTCCATGTTGAAGTATCCACGTTTTGAACACCGCCGTGCTTGGATGGAGCTGCACCGTGCGCTTGAGCGTGTGCGGCCTCACTGCGCTGTGACCATGGCTCGCTTTTGGCGGCGGCGGTGGTGATTGGGGGCTTGGCAGTCTCGCGCGCGTGTTTGTTCTTGTTCTTGTTCTTGTTCTTGTTCTTGCTCTTGTTCTTGTCCTTCTTGTTTCCTGATTGGGCTGCACCCGTCGCCCAAGCTTTCTGGTTTGGGTTCGAGTTGGCGCCACCGCGCGATTCGTTCCATGTGGTGGGCTTTTGCCAGCTGCTTTCGCCCGTGTTTTCGTTGTAGTAGTACACATCGCCTTGGCCCGAACGCGATTTGATGCGCATCCATCCAGGAGCCAGCTCATCAGCGTCGTCGCTCCGTCTGTCGGAGCCATTGTTGTCGACGACGGTGGAAGAACAACCAGCTGCACTGGGGGGACTGGGGGGACTGGGGGGACTGGGGGGGTTGTGCGATTCGGCTGTTGTCGGCTTCGGCCTGGCCTCGTGCGGAGTGTTTGCTTCAGGCGGGGTCACGGGCTGTTCGACTCGAGTGTCTGTGGCATTGACATTCTGTGAGGGGGGTGCGACGTGCGCCGACGCCTCAGGTTGTACGGAAGGCGAGGCAGGCTGGTGGATGTTTTGGGCTGGAGTGGCTTCATCGTCGAGCATGAGGCTCACCTCGTCGTGGGCTACGACGGGAAGGTGGAGATCATCCTCGCCATAGTCGATGAGCTCGTCGTCGTCGAGCATGGTGGATGTGCTGCGCTGCGTGGTGCTGGGGTTGTGGATTGCGGGTGTGCAAGGCATGCATATGGTGGACGAGGTGTAGTACAGTGCAGTACGACGACGAAATGAATTTGGGGTTTTTCTTTTTTTCTTTTTTTCTTTTTTCTTTTTTTCTTTTTTCTTTTTTCTTTTTTCTTTTTTCTTTTTTCTTTTTTCTTTTTTCTTTTTCTTTTTCTTTTTCTTTTTTCTTTTTCTTTTTCTTTTTCTTTTTCTTTTTTGCACCTCGGAACTCGGACAAGCCAGTGTGTCGCAGTGTCAGACAGCTGACAAAGCTCGTGCGCTGTGCATTGCGCTTCCTTCCACCTCAACCAACACCTACCTCTCTTTGCATCCCTGTCGCCTTTCTGCTACCATACCACCCCGAAACCAGCCCAGCAGCGCTCAGCGTGTCCCTCCAGTCGCCGGTTTCGCTTCTCAATTGCTAGCGTTCCTCCAGAATGGCGAGTGGGTATCATCAGCAGCAGGTTGCTCCAGGCGGTTGTAGCCATGCTATTTTCCTCAACCTGCACTACCACAGTGTGGCGCCGTCTAAAGCACAGCGCAGCTTCCAGCATCGAGGCCGACTTCGCATTCAGCTCGTTACTGCCCGCGATGATGTGCTCTCCATCTACGACGTCTACCAGCGTCCATCCTCGAGCACATCCCAATCATCAGCCTCTCTTACAGACGCACAAACCGTCGACTCCCGCAGCAAGCTTGTGCTTGTCCACAAACATGATCTCTTTGGCGCAGTTACCGGTCTGCAGCGCGTAGCCACCTTGAACACCGATACCGATGGTCGCGACCGTTTGCTCGTCTCTTTCAAAGACGCCAAGATCGCTTTGCTAGAATGGAACGATGCAATCGACGATCTCGAGACCGTTTCGATTCATACTTATGAACGTGCGCCGCAGCTTCTGAATGGAACGCCGCATCTGTTTCAGTCTAACCTTGGTGTCGATCCGTTGTCGCGATGTGCGGCGTTGCTTCTGCCCCACGACGCCTTGGCCATCTTGCCCTTCTATCGCGATGCAGCCGAGTTTGAGTTTGACCACCATCTCAACCTCGAGCTGCCCAACCACGATGCGGCTGCGGTGGAGCCAGTGGCACACATGCACAGTCTGCCGTATTCGCCCTCGTTTGTGCTCACCATGCGCGACGTCGACCCCAACATCCGCAACTTGAACCACTTTTGCTTCCTGCCTGGATTTCAGAAGCCAACAGTTGCGCTCCTCTTTTCCAAGTCTCCCACATGGACCGGTTTGTTGGCTGAGCGCAAGGATTCGTTCTCCGTGTATCTCTTCACGCTCGATCTCGCAGCGTCTCTCGATGGTGCCATGCTTGCGTCGGCGGCGGATGCTTTTGATGATCGCATGAGTCGCTCAGCACATCCGGTGGTCACCACTAGTTCTCCGTTGCCACATGATTGTCTTTACATGGTTCCGTGTCCGCAGGCGCTCGGAGGCGTGCTCGTCGTGTGTATGTCTTCTCTTTTGCATGTCGACCAGAGCGGGAGGGTCGTCGTTACAGCGCTCAACCGTTGGTTCAAGTGCATTTCCGCAATCGAACCAGAGTCGGTGCTCGATTTGCCACACATGTCGGATTTGCAGGGCTCTCAGCTCGTCTTTACCTCCGACACCGAAGGGGTGCTTTCGCTTGTCAACGGAGACATGTACCGTTTCCGTTGCCACATGGATGGAAGAAGCGTCGAAGGCGTTCGTCTGGAACGCATGCAGCAGTCTTTCCCGGAGTCTGAGAGTCTTGTTTTTGCGACTGGGTCGCCGCCGTCGTGTCTCGCCATTGCACCGCGTGTCGCCACATCGGGCGCGGGCGCGGGCGCGGGTGAGACGTTTCTCTTCACCGCGTCCATGGCTGGTGATTCGGTGTTGTATCATCTAGTGTCTGTCAAGATGCCTTTTAACGACGATCACGATGCCGAGGCAAGCGATTCCCAACACCAATCTGCGTCCGCTGCTCATGATATGGACTTGGATCTTGACGATGATCTATATGGCCCTTCAGACACCATCAACGGTGCGAGCACCAAAGCAAAAGGTTCCACCAAACAAAACACTGTGCTTACTGTTTGCAAACACGACCAAATCCTCTCCCACGGTGGATTGCGCAGCATAGCCAGACGCAAACTCACCCACGACGAGCCCGGTTCTAACAAACGATACGCGCTCGTCGGTGCATGTGGTGCCGGAAATCAAGCAGGTCTTGTCTACCTCGATCCAAGATTCGTGCCTCAACACCGCACCAAACTCACGTCGGCTCAACACAATGTCGAAGCCTCCGACGCTTCGACATGCAGCTTTTCAAAAGTGTTTGTCGTCGGTAGAGACACGAATGGAGCGGTTCGAATGATTGGGACCAACTCTCACTATGATACATCCATTGCATTTACATGTCCTACAGAGGTCAGTCGCGCCAATACCGCGAAGCGAACAGCAAGTTGGACGGACAAAGTCGTGCTTCCCGGCGGTGCGACCATCTGCGCCGGTGCACTGTTGGGCGGGGACGTGGCAGCGCGCATCACTTCCAACAGTCTGCAAGTATTGTCGTCCGATTCACTCGAGATTGTGAGCGAAACAACCATCGCCAACCCGGATACCGGCGATATCCGTCATGCCAGTCTCGATGCTCACCAGTATGCGGTCGTGCACACCAGTCATGGCGATACTCTTGTCTATCGATACGATTTATCGCTGCGACAGTTCGAACCGCTCGATGTGTCGACGACGCTCGCTGGGGGTTGCCCGATCGTGTCGGCGAATGTGTTCAGGGATGTTTACGGTCATATCGAGTGCGCTCTTCGAACAAGCGTGGGTTCAAAAGCGGAGGACAAAGCAGCGACGAGTGGAAGCGGTGCGATCGCCACTCGCACTCTAGCATCGTTGCCGAACGACGAAGAGGAAGTCGACTACGGCGAAGACGATGAGCATCACGCATTGGCCGAACAGACCCATGCGAATGGTGAAGCTAAACACGCGAATGGGTCTCGAACGGTGTATGTGGAAGCTTCGCCTGCATACCTCTTCGCTCTAGGTGCCGACGGGGTTAGTCGCATTTGGACGCTTCCGGAGTTGCAACTCGTGTGGAAGAATGCGAGTCTTGCAGCACAGCCGCAAAGGTTGAGGTACGAAACGCGCGGACATGGGGAACTTGCACCGGAGCAAGTGGCGGTTATGTCGTCTGCGATTGCCTGCCATGTTGGTGATATGCTCAGCATCGTGTCGCTCACGACAGACAACTTCCTCGTCGTCTACCGCAGCAACGCCTGGGCGTCTGTGCAAGAAGTCGAAAAGGCCAAGAGTCGGTTCTCGACCTCGGATGCTCAAGTGGAGCAGATGCGACATTCGGCGTTGGGGTTGACGTTTAACAAGGTGTTGGTGCAGCTGTTGTCTGCACCATCGGGCGGTGCTCGTTCGTTTGATTCTTCGGCGAGCAGTGTAGCTGGATACAGATCGGGCACGGTACAGTTGGAGCCGGTTGCGATTCCAGTGCGTGCATCGTCTGGTGTGGATGGACGGGTTTCGAATGCGCTAGTTGTGCTTGGAGCCGGACGGGAGTCGCAAGCAAGCGTGCTGTGCTGGACCGAACAAGGTGGGTACCGACTTCTCGACTGGCCCGAAGGAGACCTTGCATGTCTCGCATGTGTTCCCTCCACGCACAGCTCGGACACGAACAGCTCAGACACGAACAGCTCGGATGGTTGTTGCCACGCCGAGTATGCGTACTGCGATCGGGAAGGCCAGCTTTGGATCGCGCGCGTTCCATGCGGTTTGTACTCGTCAACCACCTGGATGTCGTCGGTCATCCGCACAGGTCGCGAGTATACAAAGGTGGTTGCGCACGATCCATCACACACCGTGATCGCTGCATCGATCCAACCGTGTCGATTCGTGCTCTTCGACGAAGACGGCGAACCTATCCGAACGGGGAACGAGGAGGAGCAAGCGAATGACGAAGCGTACCCCACCGCATCGCATCGTGGCGCGCTCGAGCTGTTTATCAACGAGGATCGAACCACTGCTGCGGACGGATACGAGTTCGAGGCGAATGAAACCGTCACCGCGCTCGAGGTGGTCACGCTCGACGCACCCAGCATGGCATCAGGTCGGAAGCAGTTCATCGCCGCTGGTACGACCACGTTCCACGGCGAAGACCGCACCGCGAAGGGCTCAGTGTATCTGTTCGAAGTGATCGAGGTGGTGAGTTCGAGGTACCAGCTTGGACAGGATTTGCGGTTGAAGCTGGTTTGTCGGGATGATTCGCGCGCGCCGGTGACGGCGATTGCAGAGTTGAACGGCTTCCTGGTTAGCACTTGCGGACAGAAGTTGTATGTGAGGGCGTTGGAGAAGGAGGAATGGTTGATTTCAGTGGCGTTTCTCGACTGTCCGTTTTACATTACCTCGGTGAGGGTGGTGAAGAACTTTGTGCTTCTCAGCGATGCGCAAAAGTCGCTATGGTTCCTGGCGTTCCAGGAGGAACCGTATCGATTTGTGGATCTGGGTAGGGACATCAACGACCATCATGCGACGTTGGGAGAGTATCTGGTGTACAACGATAAACTCTCGCTTGTTTCCACCAGCGGCGACGCTCTCGGCGGGATATCAGGCTTTGGTGTTCATTCGGGCGTCATCAGGCTTTACGAATACGCACCACACGTTGCGACGTCGTTGGGTGGCCATAGGTTGCTTCTTCGAACCGAATATCAAACGCCTTCTGAAGCGGTGGGATCGACCGTCTGTCGAGGAAGATGGCTTTCCGATTCGGAACTCAGAGGTAGGGAAGAGGGTCGAAACAAACTCATGCTTGCTAAATCCAACGGCGCCATCGAATCGCTCGCTGCGCTCGATGACAAGATCGCCAAACGTCTGCATCTCCTGCAGGGACAACTCGTGCGATCCATCATGCACACCGCCGCCTTGAACCCGCGAGCGTTTCGAGCGGTTCGGAACGACTTTGTGTCGCGTGCACTCAACAAGGGCGTGTTGGACGCAAGACTGTTGCACTCGTTCTTGTACTTGAGCAGACCAAAGATGTTGGAAGCAGCAAGAACCTTGTCGGGCATGTTTGATGGGTTGGATCAGATCAAGAGCGAGACGAAACGAAAACGAACCCGCGACCAGCTGGATGGAAGGTCGACGAAGGACAAGAAGCAAGAGCAAGACGAGGGCGAAAGCAAAGATAAGATTGCGAGGGATGAGGGTGAGCAGGAGGGTGAGCAGGAGGGTGAGCAGGAGGGCGATCAGGGGCAGGAGGTGGACGAGGATTTTGCAACGCAGGAGCATCTTCGTTTGCAGTCCGAGCACAAACGGGTGCAACTCATTCTGAAGGATCTGCTGCGTCTTCGGCTTGGGTTTGAACAGGTTTGATGCTTGTGTATTGGTGGTGCATAGCAATACAATGGCGGTTTATTTCCAGCATACTTTGCACGATGGTATGGCGCCAAGGGTGAAGAGTTGAGTGCATCGAGGTTGCAACCGCGTCTACTCGCACCAACGACAGGATCAAGGTCGACAATCCAACCAGAACACAGCACAGACGATGCACAAGCATGTGGTGGGGGAAGATTGTTTTTAGGAAGATGGCATTTTGGGTGTGTGTGTGTGATGCATCCTGAACAAAGTGAATTGAGCAAGGATTTTTTTTACCTCGACCCACGCCGTCTCGCATACATGGATGAGGATTATGGTCGAGGGGAATTGAGGGGAGAAATGTACATGTTTGCTATAAGACTCGGACCAAGGAGACAAGAAGAGGTTGGGGCAGCTGCTGCTTTAGGCACGGGCAGCCTGGAGCTGAGCAACGGCGGGGTTGATCTTCTTGCCGTCCTTGTTGTAGCGAACACGGGGAGGGGGAAGACGGTTTCGTCGACCCTCGCGCGAACGAACGCGGACAATGTGAGCGTGAATAGCGCACGACACACAGTACACCACCTTGATGTACAGCTTGGGAAGAGCGTACTCTGCAAACGCATCAAAACAAAACACGCCAGTACATGGTCAGTACATCATTCAATGCAACGTAGCAGAAAAAGAAAAAGAAAAAAGAGGATTGGAAGGGGGAGGATGCTTACCTTGGTAGACGGAAGCCTCGGACAAGTCACGGATGGCAGCGGCCTCAACAATGTTGCGGACGGTGAATCGCTTGATGGCCTTGTCCTTGGGGACAGCGCGAGCGCAGTTGGAGCATCGCACGAAGCTAACGTGGCCTCGGCCGGACTTGTTGCGGCTGTTCGAGTGGAAGGTAAGGCAAAAGAAGGGGCGGATGCGTGTGAGCAGACTTGTTGGCAGCGGGTTGGTTCTGAAGCAACTCGGACACATCTGTGTGCGCAACCATGGACCAAAGCCAAGCCAGTCAAGTGGAACAGAAGGTCGAAGTGTAGCAAATTGAGCGATGAATGTGTTGTTCTGTGTGGTCGGTGGGGGGTTCTAACGCTGTGCTTGGGTCCTGTCGTGTGAGCGCAGTCGATGATGCACTGTCGACCAAAGCGATGCTGAAGTCGCGGTTTTCGCTGCGAGTCGACAGATCATGTGGGAGAGGCTGATTGTGCGGTAAAAGTAAAGGCTAAATGGATATGCACCGAGGCACAGAGGCTACCATGCATCTGCTAACCCACTGTGGTTGGATGATGAAAATCTGGCGGTCTTTGATGGAGCAATGCACAAGTGCTACCATCAGGCGGTCTCGCGGATGCAATAGGGATGTCGAGAATCAAGGGCGTGCACAGGTTCAGCTGGGTCGAAGCTCGGCGGAAGAATTTGTTTGCGTTCAAGCGTCGGACGAATTGGCATGTAGCGCAGTGTATTCAGAGCGCACAGCGAGACTAGTAATCACGAATTGCTGTGGCAGGTCGAGGAGGTGCATGTCAAGAGGTCGGAAATGAGGTGGAAGGACGACGCATTTTTGAGTCGAGATGGAACTGGTTGGTGATGGCTGGTGTATGCAAGACTGTTAGCTATTAGCCATGCCACTTGGGTTGGTGAGAGGTTATCTGGAGCGAGTGCGTTCTGAAGTATGCGGATGGTTGTCAAGGCGATGAAATGGGGGAATGGCGAACGACTTGTTTGGGTTTGGTGGTGTGGGATTCGAGGATGGCATTGGCAGAGGAGTTGATGATGCTGATGACTTACCCGCCGGATCTTCTCTTCTTGGTCATTTTGGATGGTCTTGATGGTGAGAAGCAAGAAGGTGGTGAGCAGCGTGGTGTGCAATGTTGAGACTCTCGAGTGGATGCTGGACAGCTCGCGCAGCTCAGCGCAGCTCAGCGCAGCTCAGCGCAGCTCAGCCATGCACCGAGCCTTTGTTTGCGCACTGCATGTCAGTTAGCGCAGCGCAGACACAGTTTGTTCGCCACACAGCTGTGACCTCGGCCGATGTCACGTGCAGCACGTGATTTGGAAATCAAAAATCAAAAATCAAAAATCAAAAATCAAAAATATACACCGAGTGTGAACAAAGTAGGTCTGACATGGTGGCCAATTCATCGACCCCGCATCGGGACCAACGTGTTTGCAATCATGAGATTGGATGCATCGAGCACGTGATGGTGGCGCGCACCCAAGCACGGTCTCGCGTCGAAAGTTGGAGGTGCGTGTGTGTATGTGTATGCAGCCATTATGCAGTCACACTGTGCGACCAGTCGTTGTGCGACCAGTCGTCCAACCACCATCTCGTGCTGCCGCTCACAACCTCTTCTCCAACACCATCCACATACCCCTTAGACACGAGACACCTTCCCCCGACACTGCTGTTCAACACCGTCCCATCCTCACACTTACACCCTAGCTTTCCTTCACCCCTCCCGACAAAGCATTCGATCCCTCTCTCCGTTTTTCTCCGGCTTCATCTGCGCAACAACACCATCCAAGATTCCAAGGCTGGCACAGTGCACTGGCGCAGTACCCACCCCACATTCACCCCGTTCGACTTCATTTCATTCCCGTATAGATCTGCGCAACAACACCTCGACAGCTTTGCGCTGCTGTGCTCGCCACAACCGTGTGTGCATTCTGCACTGTCCAACAAACCATCATCTACTCCGCCTTTGCTCCATACCAGCCTGCCAAGCCGTACTCCAGCTTCTTCAAGCTCAGTTCAACTTGATAACGCGACCGCCCCGTTTGTGCTCGCATCTTTCTTGTTTCAACCAACTCCACCTGCAAGTGTATGCTGTCACCGGCAAAGAGGACGCCTTCGAGGCGAGTGTTGCGTCGTCGAGCGTTGAACGACGAAAACATGTCTCCTTTCCACCCTTCGTCCGAAGTTTCCATGTCGCTCCAGCCGTCAGAGCCACCGTCCTCGCCCCTTGTCTCCAACAGCTTCCTCTACAATCTACCCGACCCCACACTCAATCTGCCAGCCTCGCCAAGAGCTAGCATGCCCAACATGTTTCCCACCCCTTCCAAACGCGCCACAATCGCCTCCCTCAACAAGCCTTTATCCCAGCAGCAGTCCATCCAGCTTGAATCACACAAGCCCAATCATTGGCGTGCTTATCGGCAACCCATTTCGCTTTCCCCTCGCAGTGGTTCCAAACGCTCGAGCCCAGGAAACACGAGTCGCCAGCAGGCCAACTTGAGTGCGCCGGGAGGTCTGCCCACCCCACCTAGCTCGTCCGAGTTCGTTACCACCACTCCTGGTGCTTCCAAGCATGGTTTGGTGCCTCGACCCAGAGAGCCTGTGTCGCCATCGCCAACACGGACTCGCAACTCTGTTCTTTCTCCAGGTCGCACATCTCCCTCCCGAACTTCACGTTCGGCGTCAACTCCTGTTCGCAATCAGTGCAGCTCTGAACCGCGTCTTGTTCATACTGGCAACCATCAACACAGCGATGATGGTGACATTCTGCTCTCTGTGCGATCCAAAACTCCCATGCGTGGGCAACGATTGCGACAAGTCCAAGAGGAGAGCGAGGAGGAACAAGACGAACACGAGGAGGAGGACGAGGAGGAGGAGGAGGAGGACGAGATTCAATTGATCAGCTTCAAGCGGGGCGGTGCAGATGCGACGTTTATCAAGGAGATCAGGCAGAATGGTTGGGATCAGCCGTTGCCACAGAGTCCCATCAAGTTTACGTATCTCGAGCCGGTTGCGGCTCGTCCATTGCGTAAGGCGTCGGTGGGTGCACGAGGGCGTTCTCAATCGCGTTCAAACACGCCGCAGTTGGGTGGTTGGCCAGCGTCGAGTCAGGCTTCCATGTGGAGAGAGTGTAATCGTGGTGGTTCGGTGCGTGCTTCGTCAGCAGCTGCGGTGGATCAAACGCTGGATGTTTCGGACGAGTCCATCAAGAGTTGTGCGTCGAGTTTCACCAACTTGACAAACGTGTCTCGAGCATACGATGGAAGCAAACGAGGTTCTTGCAGCGGTGTCTCCATGCCAAGGTGTTGCGCTCCTCCACCGTCTGTTGTTGCGGATGTGACGCGCGATAGACCTTGGCTTCCCGACTCGCCCGGTGACGATCCATTGTTGCTCACCGGTCCAGACACATACATGATGTATCACGATCAAACACCGTCTGCAACATCCAGGTCCACCGTGCGTGGTTCGAAAAACACGGCTGCTCAACACGAGGCGAGTCTCTGTTTGCACACCCATTCCACTCCTCTTCCAACCAAGACCAGGACTGCAACGCGTGCTGCTCTTTCACAGCACAGGATTGCGCAACAACTGTGCGACAGTGTGGATGAGAATGGGGTGGACGACAGTGGTTTGGATAACATGGAGCAAGCATATGGAACTCAAGACGTGGAAGAAGCTAGCATCGACGCTTCGCTCCAAGTGAGTGGAAGCATCGAGTCGGAAGAGGTGCAAAAATGTGTCGACGCTGATGCGGTTCCACAAGAGCAGGCAGAAGATTCATTGGGTAGCTCTGAGCTCGACGATGGTAGCGAGCAGATGGACGAGTGCGAGCAACTCGACTTGGTTCAAGCGGCTGATGAGTCGGTAGCAATGGGCGATTCAAGCGACTGTGTGAATGCCGATGCATGCGGGCACGACGAGAACATCGCAACCGCTTCTTGGTCTGCTGCTGACGAGTCGCGGGTTCAAGACCAAAGCGAGTGGAGCCAAGATGTTTGGGACGTGTGTGTCAAACATGGATTGGCTAGCGTTGATATGGATGTGAATACGATGGTGGATGGAGCGAGCGCAACTGGGGATGAAGTCACTGGTTTTGCACGTATGGATGGCGATATGCTGCCTGGTGGTGTTGTTTTGATGGAGTGCTTCTGCGGCGAGGATGGTTCGGGTGCGAGGTTGGGGACGAGTTCGAGCATGCGACAAGAGACGGTAGAAATGCCTGCGGTTGAGGCAAGCATGTGGGTTGGTGATGGGAATGTGGGAGGAGGTGTGGGTGGTGTTGACCATGGTATTTCGCCGGATGTTTCGTCGCTTTCTTGGGTCAACACTCGAGAGCACCACAGAGAGGCACTCGGGAAGGATGGCACAGATGGTGCTGATATCGTGTCTAGCGTCGCAATGCGACGTTTCGAATCTGTCTTGTCAGAACTCTCGTCACTTTGCTCGATCAACCCGAAAAAGCAGGATGGCGAGGTTGGGCAAGATGAGCGTCAAACCAGCGGTGATGCATCGCGGGTTGTTGGGATGCAGCGTTCGGATTGGGTCTCGTCAGACGTGTCGTCGCTCTCTTTGATCAACTCGCCAGAGTTGGATGAGGAGCATGGCAAAGGATTGAACGAAAGGTACCAGACTGGTGGGGATGCAGCGCTCGAGCGTAGTGGCACTTTGGTGCGCAGGGTTTGGTTGAGCACCGACTCGGAACATGACAGCCAAGGTGAACATGGACCGTCGGACGCGGAAGACCACGACGAGGACGGGGAGGTTGAAGACGCGGAACAGAGCGCTGTGCGTGCGGATGCATCGCAGAGTAAGATGGCGCGCGATGTTGTTGATGAGGAAGCTGACGATGTAGAGAGTGGAGGAAGCGGAAGCGAAAGCGAAGAGGAGGAGCTTGACTCTGCAATGAGTGAAGATGGCGCTGCGAGTGGCGAGGACCGGGAGGGAGCAGAGGATGAAGATGAGCACAAAGAGGAAGAGGAAGAGGAAGAGGAAGAGGAAGAGGAAGAGGAAGAGGACGAAGAAGCAGAGGAGGAACAGAGCAAGAGTGAAGAAGACGACCAAGAGGCGTCGTCGACGAGCTCGCTGCTGAATCAAGACGAACAGAGCGCTTCGCTCATGGAAGCTGTGGTCATGATTTCGTCGTCTGCGTCTCCGGCCAACACTTCAACTTGTTGGATTGGAACGACGGATGTTGAAGCTGGTTCGAACCAACGCACGGGATGTGAGACCGAGTTTGATTCGGAGTGTGTCTCGGAGGAGGAGGATGGATATGTGGTGGAAGTGGTGCGCGATTGTGGCGATGGATGCATGCGTGGAAGCGAACACAGTATGATGGATGACGAGCGTCGAATCCACACACTGCACCTTCGACAAGCGGCTGGACAAGCGGCTGGTGGTGCGTGTTCGAACGCGGACGCAACTGCCACTCATGGATACAACGATACGCTTGGCGATGCATCCCACTCGCGCAGTCGCGTGCTGAAGCTCGGACAAGCGACGTCGACGCCTATCGTCGAGATCTCTTCGCTGGACGCGCGCGCGGCGGCGCGAGCCACGGCGATTCTGAAGCTGTTCCACAAGTATGTGGACGAAGGGTGGATTTCGGGAGCTGAAATGGGTGAAGCGACCGAGGGGAGGATGAGGAGGGTGGTGGATGCGATGAGCAGGGCTGACAGGCAGGGAAGGGGGGTGGAGAACGGGGAAGCAGGGGCAGATCTGACGAGATTGTTGATGGATGCAGAGCTGTGGTTGGCGAGAGATGGTACGGTGGATTCAGAAAGCGTTGGGGTGACGACACCGCCAGCAACACGGATTGTGGCAGACGGTTTGAGAGCTACGGCGGGTGTGGGTGTTGGTGATGCACACACAGCTTCAGCATGCGTGGTTGGTGGTTGTCGCACTACAGACCATGTAAGCGCGTACCCAACCAAGCACAAGCAATGCGGCTCGACGAGTTGGAGCTTGGCGGCGGCGTCGACTGGCTACAACACCACGTCGTGTGGTGCTCTGGCACCTGGTTGGATGCACACGCTAAACCCGCATGTGTGGCACACCAAAGACTGGGTTCGTCTGGACAAGTACTACACGTCTGGCGTCAAGAAGATGTCAACCCAACTGCTGGCTCGCTCTGGTTGGGATAACGCACGCAAACCAAACAGCTACATCGAGGCGCTTCAACGCGTGCATGTTGGTGAGCTCGCCGAGCAGTTCGTGGACGAGATGCACATTCCGCACGAAAAACGGCATGCCGAATGGTCGGTGGCCAAGGTGGAGCATCGATTGCAGGCATTGCAACGCAAGTATGTGCGAAAAGTAGAGGCAAAGTATCCCGAGGTTGCGCATGGAGCGCATAGCATGGCGACGGCGACCGAGCATTTGGACTCGAGTGTGGATGCCAACACCACCAACACCACCGCTGCGACGCACAACGCGGCGATACGCATGCGCAACAAGCGACGGGTTTCGTTTGGCACGCCTTACCGTAACCGCACACATAGTACGCCCGTGGTGGGGTTGCTCAACAACCCAACTAGTACCGCTGCGAGACAACGTGCTGCGCAGGAGGAGACCATGTATCCGCCACTTGCTGCTGCTGCTGCTGCTGTGGCGAGGGTTGAGCAAGCGCAGCCGGTGATAAACAAGCGCTCTACACTCATCTCCAGACTCAGCCGCAGCTTGGGTGGGCTCGTCTCATCTCCTCGAGCCGTTCAACACACCCCATCGCACAACCCAAAGAGAAACGCTACCGAGGCTCAGCTCAACCCTCGCACGCTCCCCCCTTCGAACCGTCGACGATGCTCGCCACCGCTTGCCGAGCCTCGCTTGGATTCGTCACATGCACACCCAGTCGACACCACCATCAACCCATCGCTCATCACAAATGCTACCTCCATCCACCCACACCGCTCTTCCGCCCCTCATGCAACCAAGTCGACCACGCCGCTCCGCACACAGTCGCATCTTGCCCTCCCAACCATCTCGACGCTTGTTCAACACAGCACTCGAACCTCTGGTGCGGCGAGTGGGTTTGGTTCATCGCTGCAGTTGACGGGTGGATCGTCGGGCGTTTCGCATACGCCCTTGTCGCTGCTTTCGCCGCGAACGCATAGAACCGCGGCGAACAAGGTGGACGAGTTGAGGAGGAGTAGGGCCCAGAGGAATTGGACTAGTCCACGTCGTCACACATTTCAACCAGATGTGATGCACAGACGCACGATTCGAGATGGTTCTGGTTCTGGTTCTGGTTCTGGTTGTTCGAATCGCAGTGCAACACATGGCAGTGCAACACATGGCAGTGCAACACATGGCAGTGCAACAGACGCCAGGGGTGGCGAGCCAAGTAGATCTCGACGACACACACCGTCGATTGGTGCGGTTGGCGACGCCGCAGTTGCGCGACCAAGAGCTCAACAACCAAGCATGTCTTGCCATCGTAGCCGCTAACCCTCGCATGCGCTAACCCTCGCCCACAAACACGTCTTGGTCCATCAATTCATATCATACTGTGCTTTGCGGTTACCATTGCATGTGTGATTCAAATCAAGCCGTGTGCGCAGTCTCGTCTTGTTTGCGCTCGAGCTTCGTCGCGACGTATACAAAGTAGTGAAACATATCTCCCAACCTCCTCGTTTCCACACTCCATCCGTTTACGTCGTCCAAATACTTCTTCCTGAAATGCGGTTGACCAAACGTGATGTAGATCATCTTGCCGCCCGGTTTGAGCAACACATCCACTCCCTCCAGCATGGCTTTGACGTCGGTGACCACTTTCTGGCTTGGATTCCAAACCGAACTGCCCTTCCCCTCCGCCATGAGTGCATCCATGGTTCCTTTGTCCAGAGCAATGTCGAACGACGATGCGCCTTGGAGCATGCACAGCGTTGTACGCTTCGTGAGTTGGGTTACGTCCATGACGTGCCATTCTTGGTCGGGAAACCGGGTTTTCATTCGGCAGATGAGGTTGGACGAGTAGTCGATGTTGACAATGTCTGTGTATCCGGCTGTGTGCATGTCTGCAGACAGGCTGCTGTTCCCGCATCCGAGCATGAGGATCCTTGCGTTGCGATTTGGGATCAACTCATCCAACAAGTCTCTGTGCATCAAAGTAGCTCCACCGTCAGTATGCAGCACCAAAGTCGGCGGTTTCAGAACGCACACTTACTTTAAATCATCATACTACATTCACCAAACAAACCAAACAAACCAAACAAACCAACAGCATCATCACCAACAGTTGAGCTCCATCCAGTGTGCGATGCATCACAAACCGAGACACGTACCTTCTTGAACCAGTCGAACTCGTGCTCGGTTTCATCGGCATATCGTTGCTCCCAGTACTCCCTTTCGGAGAACTGCTCGTTCCTTTCCGCCGTCAGTGACATGTATGTTGTTGATGCGAGTGCGAGAGAAGCGTGCGAGAGAAGCGTGCGAGGCAAGATGTGGTGAGTGAGAGCACAACAACAACAACAACGACAACAACAACAACAACAACAACAACAACGGTGGTGCAGTTCCGTGTTCCGAGCTGCTCTCACTCGCATTCATGATTCGCACTTGCAACACCATCCTCCTCCTTCACAAACGAGCAAGTCACAGTGCACGGCTCACAAGCGTCGTATTTGTTTTGATTGGTCAAAACGAAGCGCATCGTGCGCATCCCAACACGCTGCCCGCGAGACACACTTGCGCCGAAGCGCGCTTAGGCGTTCATGTACGAGCTCGCCTCGATGGTTTCGGGCAGCTCTGGCACTGCCACCTCGAACCTGCTCTGAATCTGCTTGAGCACCTCCGCATCCTCGTCCGAGCTCACAAACATGATGGCGAGACCCTTGGTACCGAACCTGCCCGCCCTACCCACACGGTGCAAGTAGCTGTCTGCATCGGTGGGCGTGTCGTAGCTGATCGAAACATTCACACGCTCCACGTCGATCCCTCTTCCAAAGATGTCGGTGGCGACCAGGATACGCTTCTCAAAGTTCTTGAACTGCTGGTAACGCTTGATTCGCTCCTCCTGCCCAAGACCACCGTGGATGCAGATCGACGGGAAGTTGCACTCGCGCAGCAGCTTGTCCAGCTCGTTGGCACGCGAGATCGACTTGACAAAGATGATCACCTGGTTGAACTCGAGCGAGTCCAGCAGGTCGTTCAGCTTGCGGTTCTTGGCGGATTCCTCCAGCCGCACGTAGTGTTGCTGAAGACCGTGCAGGGTGAGCTTGGTCTCGTCGTCCACATAGATCTCCAGGGGCTGCAAACCCAAACCAACAAATCAAATCATATCAAATCAAAACACACACATACGTGAGTACAATGACAAACAACACGTGAGTGCAGTCCACTCGAGCTTGCGCATCTAGATTGTGCGTAGCCACTTACGTTCTGCATAAACTTTTTGCACGTGGGTCGCACCTCCTTGGCGAGCGTAGCGGAGAACATCATCACCTGCTTGTGGTGAGGCGTAGCTCGGAAGATGTCCTGCACATCCCTTCGCATGTCCACCTGCTCCAGGATCTTGTCGCATTCGTCAATCACAAAGTGCTTCACACCCGACACCTTGAGGCTCTTGTCGCGCACGAGCGCGTTCATACGCCCAGGAGTGCCCACGAGGATGTGCGCGCACTTGGTCTTGTCCTTGAGCATCGCCTGGTTCTCCGCGACGGGAGTACCGCCGTAGATGACACCAGTGCGGACGTCGGGCATGTACTTGGTGAAGCGAGCGTACTCGTTGCGGATCTGGTACGCAAGCTCTCGAGTGTGGCAGAGAACAAGCACCGAGACCTCGCCGTCGACGGGCTCGATCTGCTGAAGCGTCGCAAGCACGAAGACGGCAGTCTTGCCCATACCGGACTTGGCCTGGCAGACGACGTCCATGCCGAGGATCGACTGGGGGATACATTCTTGCTGGACTGTTGGTTCGAAAAACAAAACAAACAAACAAACAAACAAAAAAAAAAAACAAAAAAAAAAAAGTGGCGGCGAGCAGGCAAGCATAAGATGTAGAGATTGTGGCGATAGATACCCAGGGACACACGTCAGCGCACAACATGGCACAATGACGCGCGAGGCGGTGACGAATGCTGCGATGGACTCACCTTCAGAGGGGTGTTCGAAACCAAGGTCCGAGATGGCTCGGAGCAGCTCGGGCTTGAGCAGGAAGTCACGGAAACCTGTAGAGTGGATACCGACGTAGGAACCCTGTTGAGCACCAAGAATCGTGTTGCGGCAGGAAACACAAAAGAGTGGATGGGAGCGAAGCGGGACACAGTTTGTCGAGGTCGCGCGCGAAACAAGATATGCGCGCGGATGGTGTTGAACGGTAGAACATGCGAGTGAGTCGGAGACACAGAGCGAGATGTTTGTGGATTGGAATGGCCGGAAGAAGTACCCCGAGGTTTGTGGGATGAGGAGATGGGTGGGTGGTATGGTTGTTGGTAATGAGTATTGGCGAGGTGGACGACAAGGTGGAGGGGGTAGAAAAGAGGAATAAAAGAGAAAGTTTAGAAAGGTCTTGCTTCGTGTGTAGATGTGAGAGACGCTTGCATCCATCCGATAGACTCTGACGAGGGGTTCGAGAGCTGAAACACAGGGCTGTATGCTACGATTCGTACGCATGCGTCACAAAGCGTCGACATGAGCACCGGATGACGAGTAGTAAGGTCGCGCGTGAATATATGATTCGGATGCGTTTGTGGCGATTGGCGGCAAGTTTTCACAACCACATCCAGACAAGATTGGTTGGACCGTGTGGCCGCCTGCTGTGCTTGAGCCAAGCCAAACAGGCAGCGCCGAGTGGCTTGGCTAGAGCATACGTCTGGAGCCGCCGAGTACATTGCTAGAGTTTGCTTGACGGCGGCGCGACAGCAGCTTTAGATTGAAAGGTGGGCGCGGTAGAGCGATGCTGGTATGCGATGCAGCATTCGTGGCGGTTGATAGATTGGAGCAAGCTCGAGATGGAGGGATGTCCCGATGCACGAAGAACATCGGCGTGTGTAGGCTAATGCACGACGAGCAGGACCATGTACGACACGGCGTGTTCGAGTTTCAGACGCTCCGCCCAAAGTACGTGTGCGCTGAGCCATTCGGTTTGAGCCGCATTCAAGATCGAAGCTTGGCAGCGACAGAATCGGGGGAGTGGTGGATGTACTGTTTTGGTAGGGGTTCTGGCGATGAGATCGCAAGGGTGGTGCTTTATTGGAGCGAACCCAAACACATTGCCGACGGGTGCTGCGCTGGCTTCGCACTGCAATCGGCTGCACAGGCGGGCTGGTGCGTGATGCAGCTGGGTGTGCGATGTACGCGTGGACACCACTACTTGTGGGTGTGAGTCCAGTGGCGTGGTTGGGGCAGAAGCGTGTCGATCGGACGACGCTCTCGTTGCTCGGGACGAGGTATGTTGCGGGTGGGTGGTTGTGTATACTTAGAATGGAACGGTACGGGTTGGATCGAGTCTATCGGTTCGGATGCAAAGAAGAGATGCTTGCCTTTTTGTCTTTGTCGGCGTCCGCAGTGGCAGCGCCGTTGGCGGTAGCAGCGGCACCGTTAGTGGTAGAGGTGGGGGCGACGGCGACCTCCTCCTCGTAATCGATGAGACTGTCATGGGACAAGCGCATGAGAGATGGGCGGCGAGATGGGTGATGTTAGCGAGCGATGCCGGTGGAGATGGATGGATGGGTGTTGGTGGAAGAGACTCACTCTTCGTTGTCGATGGCAGACATGTTTGGGGCTATGATGTTGTTGTTGTTGGTGGTGGTGGTGTTTTACAGGTGCTAGGTATATATACGAGACGGAGAACAAGGGGCTGTGAGAACGAGGACAGGGGCGAGACGAGTTGGAGAGGCAAAGGTGGTGATGGTGGTGATGGTGGTGATGGTGGACGGCGTTGAAGAAGCAACTGGGTGGTTGAGTGCTGAGTTGGAGTTGGCGCCCAACGTGCAGACACTGCTGCAATGCGCAAAAGTGTGCCAAATGTGGATTTCGAGTGCTCGTTTGCGCGCCGAGTGATCGGGATGGACACTGCGCAGGTGCGTTGGACTACTCGGTGTTTTGTCGTGCGATATACACCCGTTGCATGCACACACGATGAGGCTCGGCACTGAAAAGAGACTGCAGACACTAAAACCCCAAAATAGCGCACAGAATACGCGCACCAAAAAAGGCTCAGAAAACAACACGCCAATCGAGATGCACATACCCCGATCTCCCGATTGGCGGCTTCTTGAGCGGAAGACATGAGATGAGCAACACACGACGTAACGAGATCGGGCGACACAAGCGCGAGTCAGCGCAGACGGCGAGGCGCTCAACCGAGGCAGATAGCCGGACTGTTAGCCGGACTGATAGCCGCGCAACCATGGTTGATTTGTGTCGAGCCGCAGCATCGACGCTGTGCGTGGCGGGTGCATGGCGGGTGCGTGGCGGGTGCGTGGCGGGTGCGGTGCGTGCGCTTCACCTGTACGCAACGCTTAAAAGAGTGCGCTCGACTCAGCCGCATCCCATTTGCAAGACACGACAACGCCTCGTCAGAACACGCACCATCATTCCCACCCAGTACGCACCACAATCACCAAGATGCTCCACGAACGATTCCTTCACGAAAAGACGGTGGCCATCGTTGGCTGCCCCTTCTCGGGCGGACAGAGGCGCCAGGGTGTCGACATTGGACCCATCTCGCTCGTCTCGGCAGGCATCTGCGAGCAGCTCGAAGCGCTCGGCTGGAAGGTGGAGTTTGACGGCCACCACTCGTTCGACCACATCAACCAGGGCATCGCCGACGACACGGACATTGGCAACATGAAGCTTCCGCGCACCGTGTCTGCGGTGACGCAGCAGGTGGCCCAGGTGGTCGAGTCGCACGCCAGCCAGGGCAAGCTGCCACTCACGCTCGGCGGCGATCACAGCCTGGCGCTCGGCACCGTGTCTGGATCGCTGCGAACCCACGCGGACGCAGCGCTCATCTGGATCGATGCACACGCCGACATCAACACACCCGACACCACCGAGTCTGGAAACCTGCACGGCTGCCCCGTGTCGTTCCTGCTCGGACTCGAGGGCACAGACGTGGCGCCGTTCAGCTCGTGGGTACCCAGCAAGCCACTGCTGCGTCCAGACAGCCTGGTGTACATCGGTCTGCGTGACATCGACGCCGGCGAGCGCAAGATGCTCAGGGAGAACAACATCAAGGCGTTTAGCATGCACCACGTCGACAAGTATGGCATCGGCAAGGTGGTGGACATGGCGCTCGACCATGTGAACGGCGCGCCGGGAAAGCGCGAGCGACCCATCCACCTGTCGTTTGATGTGGATGCTCTCGACCCCAGCGTTGCTCCCAGCACGGGCACACCTGTGCGAGGCGGACTCACGTTCCGCGAGGGCCACTACATCTGCGAGGCGCTCTACGAGACTGGCTGCCTGGTCGCACTCGACTTGATGGAGGTGAACCCGTCGCTGCTCGAGCACCGCGAGGCACAGCAGACCATTGCCGTGGGCTGCTCGCTCATCCGTGCCGCCATGGGCGAGACGCTGCTCTAGGCTCGTACGCACGGTTGTGTATCACCATCTCTGTTTTGTGTCCAAGCTGTAATCTAGACGAGTGTGCCTGCTGGCCATCGCAATCACTCTTACTCTTACTCTTACTCTTACTCTTACTCTTACTCTTGCGCCATTCGCAGTGTTGGTGTTGGTGAACCAGGTTGGTGAACCAGGTTGGTGATTGTGCAAACACGAAATGGTGGCGTGTGTGTCGAATTGAATGCGAATGCGAATGCGAATGCGAATGCGAATGCGAATGCGAATGCGCAGTCGTCAGTCGTCAGTCGTCAGTCGTGCTCGTGGCTCAGGGTCCGAGCTGCAGCAAAGCGACTCAGCCACGCTCAGCACTCGCTCAGCACAAGCTCAGCCTTGGCTCTTGTCTTGTCTTGTCTGGATGCTCATCACGCTCTTGCTTCTGCTCCTCCACCACGCTCCCATTCCACTACGCCTGCACGACTCGGCTCGGCTCTGCCTCTCTGCCTCTCTGCCTCTCTGCCTCTCTGCCTGCCACCTCATCCGCCATTCACTACACAAAGCTGCCCCACCAATCCTCCCTTGCATTCGAGCCAGCTGCCTCCCACCTATACCGTATCCCCCAACCCACCGCCGCGTTCATAAACATCACCCCTCCAAACCACCCGCAATCCTGCTTCCACCACATCCTCATCCCTTGCTGCATACACACCACTCACCACACGGTGCATGTGCCAGCTTCTCACGTAGCCTCCGCCAGTCTAGTCTCGACCAGAACACTCCCAACCCCCCTTCCACCCGGGTGCAGTCCAGATGGACCCGGCAGCTTCCTCTGCACGCCTCCACAGCACCGTCCACGTCGCCATCGATTCTCCTCCTCCTCCTCCTCTTCCTCCTCCGTCGGCCAAGCTGTCGAGTCGAGGCAGACGCGGCCGAAAGCCAAGCTCTAGTGAGTCCACCACCCTCCCTTTCTCTCTGATATCACATGCCTGCTGGCCAGCCTTGGCTAACCATCCACCGCTCTGTTTCGCTTTCGTTGCATCACAGCCCGCCACACGAATACTTCCCCCCCACCCGCAGACGAGCCTCCCAGAAAGATGCGCACTCGTCGCACCCCTGCAAAAGACGCCTCCACCCCGCCAAAGCACAGTGCCGCCCACAGCTCCACTCCAGAGCAACACACGTCACATGCATCTTCCAGCAGCGCCTCATGCTCTTCCGCTGCGCCAGCTTGCCATCTCGACCAAGAGCCATCGACCAAGCCACAAACCGACCCAGACCAAGCAGCTTCTACCTCCAAACACGCCACTTGCAAACGCAAGTCGGAGGCAGCAGCAAACTCACCAAACTCGGACACCCATGTCCAAGCACCGCCCGCACCGAGTCCACGCGTCGATCTGGCCAGCGAGCTTTTCAACCATGATGACGACGACGACGACGACGACGACGACGACGACAAACGCCAAACCCTTGCACCTGCTGCTTCTGGTGAAGCTGAAACCAGCATTACCATCGAACAGGACGAAGTCGAGCTCGTGGTTCCTTCGCGCAAGCGCAGACGAGCTGGTTCGAACGATTCCCAACTCGATTCGCACCCCAGCTCAGCGTCCTTCACAACCGCCGTCGAGTCCGAGTCGTCACGTGCGAATGCTTCCAGCACCGCCTCGTTACAACTCCGCATCCGTCAGCTCGAACTCCAACTCGCACAAACCAACGCCAAGATCGAACACAGCTCCGCTCTCATCGGTTCGCAGCACCATCTGTTTCAAGAGCTTCATGCACAGTGCATCTGTCACATTTGCTTGGAGCCTTGCTTCCGACCGTGTGTCTTGGCGCCTTGTGGACATGTGTTTTGTATACACTGTCTTCGCTCTTGGTTTACCAAGCCTCTTGCGAGTGAGGCGGCTGCGCCTCACGGTTGGTCGCAGCCGGAGGTGGAGAGGTACAATCGATCGCGTACGCTCAGACGTAAGAAGATTTGTCCATCGTGTCGGACCGAGCTTGCATGTCCTCCGGTCGAAGTGTTTCTCGTAAGAGACATGTTGGAAAAAGTGGATGAGGCACTCAAGCTTGCCAAACAAACGCATGTCGATTTGCACGTCGCACAATGCAGCAGTGCCATGTTGGGTCAAGACGACAAGGCGCGTTTGAAGGCGGATGATTTACCCAAGGGAGCCAAGCTCTGGGACGATATTTTCGACCAAGACGGTCCACGTCGCATCATCTTTGACGAGATGGACGGCGTACCTCGATGTGGTAGTTGCGGCTCCGAGATCTTTGACGCGGTGTGTAGCAATCCGTCGTGTGCGATCGAGTACGATTCGCAATCCGACTACGAAGACCTGCGTCGAGGTGGATGGGATGACATGCACGATTTCGATTCAGATCACGATACCGAGCGCGACGACGACGACGACGATGACGACGACGACGATGGAGGCTTCGACGCCCCCCGTCGACATGGTCCCAACGGAGCACTTGCCCAACGTCTCGCCGAGTTCGAAGCTCGACATGGTGCATCCGAGCCACTCCACCGTGCCAACGCATTCGGCGCACGCGACGCGCAGCACAGACTTGTGTACATCGACTCTTCCCCCACCCAACAGGTCGAAAGCGCACAAGGCTTTGGTGCACGTCGTCTTGGCGACGATGACGAGATCCACGACGAGGATGAGGATGAGGATGAGGAGGAGGATGACGAGGAGGATGACGAGGATGAGGAGGATGACGAGATGGACGACTTTATCGTGCGCGATGAGTTTGACGATCAAGATGATCTTGATCGTCCAGATTACTTTGACGGGAGTGAAGAGGGGGATAGTGATGGCGAAGGGTGGGTGCGTTATCGCGATGATGAGGAGGACGATTTCCTTCCCGGTCCGCGCAGGGGTGGTCGTGGTTCTGCCATCGAGATCTCGGACGAGGAGGAGGAAGAAGGGGATGCAGACAGGGAATCGAGTGTGGAATACAGAGGTCGACGGGATGGTCACCGGGGTCGGTTTAGGGTTACTGACGAAGACGACGACGAGCTGCACAACCAAGACGATAGTCAAGATGACCACGTAGCCAACCACCCCAGTGCGGATGAAGAGGAAGAAAAAGAGCCTGCAGCACCGATGGGAAGCAGCACGGACAGCAACGTTCGTCGTCGACGTGCAGTCATCATCGACAGCGGAGACGAAGATGCGGACGACGACGTTGACTAACCTCGACGCTGTTTTGTGTGGTTGTCTTTTGTCTTTCGCCACGCACTCATGCTGATATGGGAGACTCGTCTAATCGTACACACGTGACACACACGAGTTGATTGTTGAGGGGTATGCTACACTAGTGTGGAAAGGCGTAATCCACGTTGGTGGAGCGATATGCTGAATTGAGCGATCCACGCAATGACGCCAACCCGCGATTGTAGTGTGTTCTTGTCTGGGATTGGTCTGACTCTGAACCATGACCACGTTTTCGAAGATTGTGAGATGTCTGCGTTGTGTGTTGAACTCGATCCACAAACAGGAAAGCAGAAGCATAAAGCACGCCGGCCGCACCTAAGCCCATAGAAATGCCGACAAACGTAGCCGCGCCTAGAAAGATATACACTGGGTAAAGTTCGACCACCACCACGCTCCCCAAACGATACGGAGTCTGGATAAACACAAACACGATCCCCGAGACGAGATACGTCAACGGAGCCAGTGCGAAAAGGATGAGTGTAAGAATGTGACTAAGCACCGCACGAAGAGTGCGATACACCGCAGATAAGATGGTCACCACCAGACGATAAAGCAGGCGTAGTGGGATGAGTGCGAATCGAGCCAGGGTTATTGTGAAAGAGGTTGCGGTTGAGATGAGGGTGGATATGGTCGACGAGATGTTGTGAGGTTCATGGTTGGATTTGCAAAGGTGCGCGGGTTGGGAGGTTGGTTGAAGGTGGGGGTTTGTGAGTGCGGGAGGGGTGGATGTGGGGTTTGATGCGGATGGGGTGTGTGGGTTTGGGAGCAAGGGTTTGGCTACTTGGAGATAGTGGTGGTGTTTGAAGTTGAACACGTCCAACTCGTGGTCCGCCGGCGCATGTGCATCGTGGTGATGAATTGCGGTATGATGTGCATGGTGATGTGGATTGTTCGGCTCGCTGAGATCCGCAGTCACATCTGTAGAGCGAGTAGAGCTACGATAGCCAAAGAAGCGTGTGGCCAGGTACGGGAACACCAGAGCGAGGACGAGGGTGACAGCGGCGAGACGAACGAGCTTCGCCGCCGAGGCGGATACGGTTGGTTGCGGGTGGATGGTGCGAGGACGCTGTGGATGCGGAGCCGACGGTGTGTGTGTAGCGGAGGATGAAGAGTGTGTGGATGGTGTTCTGTGCCTCATCGCGTTGTGGTGCTTGGGTGTGTGCGCTGACGAGGGCGGGGTGGAAAGTGGTGGAAGTGGTGGAAGTGGTGGAAGTGGTGGAAGTGGTGGAAGTGGTGGAGAGGGAGCGCACGAGCATGGTTCATGTGGAGTTGGAATCCACTTTGAGCGTGAAAACGCGCGCAGTCATGGGGTTCACATCGCGGTGTGCTGCCTTGCATATTTGTGCACCTCGCCAACGCGTGTGGCGCTGGATTTCCTCGGGTCTCGGGTCTCGGGGTTCGGGGTTCGGGTCTCGGGTCTGGGGTCTGGAGTGCGTCGTGTTTTTTGTTATCTTCTCGGCTGTTCGCCTGTTCGCTGTTGCTCTCCTCCTACATGCATACATATATCGCGCGCATCGAATGGCGCACTTCCGATCCCTAACGCCACTCATCAATGCTCGCCGCTTCGGTTGCGCACCAAAGCCGTCCGACTTGATAAACTCCATTATGGCGCGTCCATACCCTCATCCGAACTACGCCCAGGGTTCTGCGCGATTCGATGGCTACAGCGCATACCACCAGGATGCGTACGCCAACGACTGCGGCCCCGCTCCGGCACGCGGCATGACTTGGGAAGAAGTGTATGGCAGAAAGCCGCGGCGAGACGATGATGCGCATGCACGGAGAGACGGCGCATATGATGGACTCTTTCATCCCGAAGGTGCGTATAGCGGGCATGGTCATGCAGATGGATGCGCAGGTGCGCAACCATCAAATGATGGCTGGCGCGCAGCTCGCACAGCGGGGGGTAGCGTTCAAGGTGCACCTGCTGCGCCGAAAAAGATGCGCGATGCTGCTGCTGCTGCGGCTGCGGCTTCGCAGAGGTTTGAGCGTCCACAGTCTGAAACGGCGGGATACGGTCAAGCATATAATAGCCACGCCTACCCGCGGTCAGGACCGGCATACTTTGAACAGCAACGCGACTACCACTCGGCGGCGTCGCGATGCCAGCCATACGTTAGGACACCATCTGTGCCGGGCACACCAACGCATGCTTCTGCGCCTCGACCAGTTAGCTCAATGGCGCACTATCCGCAAGCGATACGTGCTGCTCCGAGGCAAGAGTACCTGGAACAGGCGCAGAAAGAGTCGAGGCAGCTGAGCGAGCAGGAGGCGAAGCATCGAAAGCTTCTGGTGGTGCTCGACCTGAACGGCACGCTTGTGTTCAGGGCCAAGAATAGCAAGGGCAGGGGGTTGGACTCGGCGAGGGCTGTGCCCAGGCCGTTTTTGGATTGTTTCTTGCAGTACTGTCTCGGTGTCTGCACACCTGGCAACTCTCACGACACGGAGAAAAGCCAAGCCAAAGTGGTGGAGGCGGAGCAGCGCCCACATGGATCTCAGTTTTGGTGCACGAGCTCAGATGCAGACGAGGGAAAGTGGATGGAACCAAGATCGGGGGGAAGGGCGGAGGTGGTGGTGTGGTCGTCTGCGCAGCCAGCGAATGTGGATAGCATGGTGAGGGCGTCGTTTGACGAGTCGGTTCGATCGAAAGTGTTGCGCGTGTGGGCGCGGGATACGCTCATACCGCACCGCTTGTTCCAGATGAAGGCGGAGAGCACAAAGGATCTCGAGATCGTGTGGGCGGAACTCAACGCGTTTGCGCACGACCTCGCATCGCCTGGCCGCATCCTGGCAGAGACACGCGACTGGATGGATCAGCTGCGACCGGATGATGCACCGCTCAGCACGATGCCCACGGCGCCAGCGCCGAAAAAGTACAAAGGAACGAAGAACAAGGAGAGGCAGAGGCAGCACAAGAACCAGCGCAAGCCGATGTCGGCAGCGCTCGAGGCGGCAAAGGCGGCGGAGGAGCTGGGGCCGTGGGGGGTGGAGAACACGGTGCTGGTGGACGACAGTGCGGCCAAGGCACGACTACAGCGGTGGAATCATGTGTGGATCCCAGAATTCGGCAAGGTGGATGCGGCGAGGATGAGGAAGTTTGTGAATGAGCAGCTTGGGGCTGCGAGCGCAGAGGGTGCTCAAGGCGTGGAAGTGTTGGGAGAGTTGGAGTACGACTGGGACGTCTGGATTGAGAATGAGCCCAGCGCCACTGTTTGTGATGTGGAACAGGATATGGAACAGGATATGGAACAGGATGGAAAAGAGCAACACTCAGAGGAGAAGGAGGAGATGACGAAGAAAAAGAAACGGATTCCAGAGAGCGGTCTGGACGATGTGCTGCTGCAAACGATCGGAGTGCTCGAAACGCTGCGCGTCCAATCCAACGTCAGCGCGTTTATCCGCAGCGGTGGCATCGAAGGGTACGGCAGGCCAAAGACGGCACTCGACGAGCAGCAGAGACTGGGCAAGGTGGATGAGGGAAAGACACCAGAGTTCTGGGCGGACAAGGGGAGAGAGACGTGCGAACAGCTGGGGATCCAAGTGAGAGCATGGGTGGGCGGAGCAGCGGCTTGTGCCAGCGCCGCACTGGTTTAGATTCAGACATGCAGTAGCCACGCACAGACGGCGACTTTTGGAGTGCAATCGTGAATGGCAAAAGTGATGAGTGGACATGGTGAGCAGAGCGCTGAACTCGGCTGAACTCGGCTGAACTCGGCTGAACTCGGCTCCACCTGCAGAGTGAGTACATGGTGGAGTGAGTGAGTACATGGTGCACAGGGTGTGATAGCACAGGGTGTGATAGCACAGGGTATGGTAGTGCAGGGTGTGGTAGTGCAGGGTGTGGTGCTCGATTTTAGTGCATTTCAGCTGCACACGCACCAGTCACGAGTGTACAGCACAGCACAGCACAGCACAGCGCCACACACACACACACACACACACACACTCTCTCTCTCTCTCTCTCTCTCTCTCTCTCTCTCTCTCTCTCTCTCTCTCTCTCTCTGCTTGCGCCCATTCATGATTCCCCTTTCTGCCTCCACCATCATCACCATCGCCGCACTCCCAGCATGGACGTCATGTCTGCCGATCCTCCCACCTCCTCCACAGACGTATCTGTCGGCGTGCCTGGCTCGAACCCACCCAATCTCGACGGCATCCTTCTACTCGAGGCACCCTTCGCCCGCGTCCCGTTCGACGAGCTTCGACGACAGCAAAAGACTCAGCAGCGTCTGGTCGAACGCGAGCTGCTTTTCGCCTCCACTGCTTTTAGCGATGCCGCCAAGTCGCTCTCCGCCGCTTCCTCCTCGCCCAGTGCAGACGTGCACAAATGCCTCGATGCCGTGCTGGGCCGCTTGAAAGGCTTGAAGCGCAAACTCACCTCGATTTCCGATGCTGCAAACACAAGCTTGTGCATGGCACACAGCCGCACCCACCATCTGCAGTTGGTTCACAACATGTCCGATTCCGACTCGCCCGAGTTCCGCGAGTGGTCCAAAACACGTCTCGATCGCATGATTGTCGACTACATGCTCCGACGAGGCTACCCATCCGCCGCACACGAGTTGGCCCACACGAGGCGGATCACCCATCTCGTGGATCTGCAGCTGTTTGAGCACATGGCCAGCATCGAAGATTCGCTCTGTCCGCCAGCCTGGGCCAAGCCGCCTCGCGCTGGCGCTCGCGTGCCCAGCTGTAGCTTGGCGTTGGCTTGGTGTTCCGAGAACAAGGCTACGCTGCGCAAGATCAGGACGCCGCTCGAGTTCAATTTGCGACTTCAGGAGTTTGTCGAGCTCACAAGGACACGCACCACTCAAAGCATCAAGGACGCCATTGCGTATGCGAGAAGACACTTGCTACCGCTCGTCACCACCTCTGCCGCATCCAGTTCGAGTGCAGCCGCGTCCAAACCCAATGCGACCAACACGAACAACACCACCACCACGAGCACCACCGTGGCCCCAACCGGGGCCACAGCAGCCGACAAAGAAGCCGAGTACGACCGACTCGCCAACCAAGCCATCCGCCGAGAAGTGTCGCGCGCCATGGGTCTGCTAGCGTGCGGGCCCGATTCGTGGCCGTATGCGGATCTGTACAGTCTCAACCGCTGGAGCATGCTGCGAGACTCGTTCCGCGCGTGCGCCTTGCAGATCCACAGTCTACCCCCGCAACCCATCCTCCACATCGCCCTCTCTGCCGGTCTCTCGTCTCTCAAACTGCCCCAATGCTACTCTGCCACGGGTGCACACGCGCGTGGCGATCCCATCCAGCACCAAACCGAGTGCGGCACAACAGCAGCCCGTGGTCCCAATGTGGACTGTCCCATCTGCGACACCGAAGGACTCGGACGTCTGGCCAACGAAGTGCCGTGGAGTCATCATCAGAATTCCACGCTCGTGTGCAGTCATTCGGGCACCATCATGGATGAGAACGATCCGCCGCTCGCGTTGGGCAACGGCAGGGTATATGCCCAGAGCACGGTGCTCGAGCTCGTCAAAGCGGCTCAGGCTGATCACCATCACGTCGGCATCGTGTGTCCGAGGACGCAAGAGGTGTGTAGGGTCGATGACGTGCGCAAAGTATATATCTCGTGAAAACTATCTCATTCTAGAGTGCCAATGTCTAGTCAAATCTAGGTTTGGCGTTGCATTCCAAGTGTGCGTGGTTACACTAGTTTGAATCTGTCGCCTCTGCGCATCGTGCATGTGTTGAGGTTGGCGTTATCCGTGGCGGTTGTGGCCGGAGATAGTTGGAGCGCGATGATGAGCGTGCCGTTCTTAGCGGTGCGATTCATGATCCAACGACCGAACTTGTGTTCCTTGCCCACCGCAGCGATGATGATCGGAGGAGAATTCTCTTTTGACGTGTGCAGCTTTTTCAGCTTGTCCCCCTCCATCTCTTCCGCGTTGGGCGTGGTGGATTGCGACTTGAGACCCGACGCACGTTTCCATTCGGAAGGGTTCACCGCCTTTGAGCGAATATGACCCGAAGGCGTGGTGATGCACGATGAAATGGGGGGTGAGATGATCTGGAGCGAGTTTACAACGCCATCCACCGCAAGGTTGAACAGGTGCTGGAACGATTTCACCTGTCCGCCACCCATCGAAACACTCCAAACCTTGATGCTCCCATCCCAGCTTCCAGAGACGAAAACATCGCTGTAAGCAAGTGCGGCTAGGGAGGTGATCCATCGTGGAGTGTGGATGTTTCCCTCGGTGTGTGAACATGTGGTGTGGAAACCGTGGGCGACGGGCATGGAGAAGACGGGCTTCTTCTTGCCCAAATTCCACAACGATATCGTGCCCGAATCTCCGCCCGACACAAAGTGATGCGAGTCGATCATGGCGACCACTTCCACACTTCCTTCCATCGCCTCGGTCGGGTTTGACATTTTCCCCTCGGACGGATCGAGCGCGGCGGCGAGATCACCACCTTCGAGCACCGACCTGAGCTTGGACCTGATTCCGGCGCGAAACACGAGCTGCGACTCGTCGCGAATCTTCCAATACCGACACGTCCTATCCCTGCCACCAGCAGACACGGCGGTTTCGGCGGACAGACACGACAGGGAGAGCACGGATTCTTGATGTCCAAACAGCGTTTCAATGTACGACAGCTGTGCCACGTCGTACAGTTTGAGCGTGCGATCGAGAGATGCGGTGTAGAGCTCGTGCGACCCAGTTCGAAAGCATACGGCAGAGATCGAGTCCTTATGTCCACCAAGTGTCTTTACAAACTTGTCCGCGGATGACGACGAGACGGACCAGATGCAAACGCGTTTGTCTTTGCCACCCGATGCGAGGTATTTTCCGTCCGACGAAAGCGACAGCGTCCACACCTCGTCGGTGTGTCCCTGGTCTTCACCCACCGAGATGTAGGACGGCGTATGGGACGAGTGTTTGGATTTGGCTTTGGCCGAGAGACGTGCACGACGTCGAGCAGCACCACTGCTTTTACTCTTACCCGCCGCACTGGGTGCAACAGCGTCGCCATTCTCGTCGAGGTGTTTGGCGCGTCGAGGCAGGATGCGCATCATCTTTCCATCGCGCAATCTCCACCGAATCACACTACCGTCTTTGCTAGCGGTGAAGAGCCACTTTGCATCACTCGATGCGACCGCACTGGTGACGCTCAACCTGTGTCCGCGAACGGCGAGCATCGAATTGGAGTAATCCACACCCGCATCGTCAGTGTCGCAGTCGGACACGGACACGGACACGGGCGGAGCGATGCGATGGGCAATAAAGAGGTGGAGTCTGCCGCTCTGTTCGGCGACGTCCTTTTGGAGTCGTGCGGCAATGTTGTCTCTATCCGCCTGAGCTGCGTCTGCGAGGCCAAAGGAGGCGGTCTGGTCGGATTCGAAAAAGTCGTCCTCTGCATCTGCATGAGCTCCGGATGGACGGGGAGCACTCGAAGACGAAGAGAGACCTTGGAGGTACATCTTTGCGAGCCTGACTCGGGCTTCGGCGGGTGTCTCTGCAGCATCAGCTTCGTCGTCGGTATTCGGACCCTCATCATAGCGGTGGGTGAGGTCCATGTCGTCGATGCCTCCGCCGGGAACATCATCATCGTCGTCATCATTGTCAGAAGCAGACGCCGCATTTCTGCCCTTGCGCATGCGCGACGAAGAGTTCAGCTTGGACCGCGAAGGACCGGCTCTGCTGGATGCACGTGCTGGCGCCGAGGACGAGGACGAGGACGAGGCTGTGCGCTTGCGCTTCTTCTGGAAGAACGCGTCCGGCATGACTGGCGCGCTACTCTCTTTTTGTCGCCGGCTATTCCACTTTGTCCAGAGGTTTAGTGCTGTCGTCGACGAGATCAAGCAGGCGAGCAGGCAAGCACAAGGTGAGAGAAAGAGAGAAAGAGAGAGAGAGAGAGAGAGAGAGAAAGAGAGAAACGAGTGTTTGATTGTGATTGTGGCAGTTGGACGGCAACGCACAAACTTCTGGCGAGTAAAAATTCGCGTCGATTTTGTTTGTGGCATTTCTCGCATCTCGCATCTCGCATCTCGCATCTCGCATCTCGCATCTCGCATCTCGGATCCCGCATCTCACTCTCCTCTCCCCCGATCGAGCGAGTCGCGATTCACATTGGCTACCCAAAGATCTAACACGATCGATCCGAAGCGTGAGTGTCAACCTACGCAGACGCACCACGTATACGCATGCCGCTGCTGGCGTGGGGATGGATGGCGACAACAGCAATGCGAAGGCCGCGCACAGAAGCAGCCGCTTGAACCACCCACGACCAAGCTGAGCGACCAAGCTGAGCGACCAACCGGCGGTGCTCCCGCTGCGTTGGCAACTGGGATTCATGATTGTGGTTTGGTGCTAGCCGACATGTCAGGAGGTGCGCCTGGCCAATCAGTGTGAATGTGCATGAGGCCCTCCCACCTCCCTCGCTCGTCGAGCGACGGGCCAGTCCAAGCCCAACGTTGCACAAACTCCGACTCGAAACAAGGGGGTGCGCACACTTCCTTGCGGCTAAGGCTTGTCGTCGCGATCGCTGTCCCCATGCAGCCGACTCAGCTTCCCACACGCATGCAAGACAGACGCAGTGGTGGAACAAAAACGCTTTAAACTGCTGTCAATCTGCAGCACACCACCCCATCTGCCACAACACCACTCATGCCTGCTTGCGAATCTTACTCCTCAACCGCAGCCCCTCGTACTCGTCCGCTCCTCACCGTCGTGTGAACCACACTAGTCCCATGACGATGATGTCCACCTGCATACATACATTCATCCTCTACCATCCGTCTGTTTTTGCTTGCAACAATCGTGAATGTGGTTCGAGCTCCTTGCGCCATACATCCACTGACGATGCGTGCGGGTTTATGCGCGAAAGGTAAGCATGGTCTCGTGTACCTATCGGTACCCGGTTTCCGTCCAGAGGCGAGCGATGTGTTTCTTTGTCGCTTGCATCCTTGTCAAACATGCGGTGAATGCCCTCTCCTAGCAACTGTACACCACAGCCACCAGCGAATTCTATACCACCATCATGCAAACACAATTCCACCCACTCCATACTTGCGTCTCACTAAATCCACTGTCCAGCTTTACTGCGCAGTACTGTACAGTACAGTGCATGCAAGTGCCATACCTGAACGATTTGCGCCATCCCTATGCGATGCACCCTTGACCTGTTCCTAGGTGTCCACTCATAACGATCCAAACAACAGAGCGTTGAAGCGTTGCGAATGACTCGGCTAGTTGCACCTGACAGACCTAGTCTTTCGCAGTCACGATTGGATTCTGCATACTCGGCAACAGCATTCGTGTCGTGTCAAAAGATCCGCCATGCTTCAGAAGAACAACGAGGGGAAAGCAGATATGAGTACATATAAAGATGCGATTGCGAGACGAGTGGTTGAGCAGATTCTCTTTCGCACATCTTGTCCGCGTCTTTCCCTTGTGTTTCGTTTGCCCTCGACGCTTTTCACCCGCCGATCCATTGTTCGTTGTTTGCAAGACCCCACTGTCTCTTTACAAAGCTTCTCCAGCCTTTTCCCCCACGCCACAGCCCACGCCACAGCCCACGCCACAGCCCATGCCAAACAAAGGGTGAGTACAGCACCTCGTTTCCACACAGAGCATATACACCAGCACGCGGACCAACAGCAACAGTACCATTCCATCGCCCGTCCGAGAGGAGAGGATACATCGGCGATCACAAGAGCTGCGCAGGCAGAAACCAAGATCCCCCGTTGTGGTGGTCGGTCCCGTCGAAAATAGCAATGGTCGCATCTGCACAGGCGGTAGAATGCTAGAGAGGCCACGGTTTGGGGGGCGAATTCATCCCACGCCTCGAGCTTGGCCGAGTTGGAGAAAGCCCCAATCAAGCCCCCTTATCCTTGCTGGTACCGCACAGCAGCATTCCTTGACCACCAGAGGGACGGGAAGAGGTGTGCTTCTTTGGCTCAAACTAGGATTGGCGTGGCATGCGCGGCAACAAGTTTCAGCGTTGGTCTGCCGCGTGCACATGGCATTCAAACACCGACACCGACACCGATGCCCACAACCACCATGCCCTCGCTCTGTGCCAATGCGGGGGCTGAACTCGGTCCAGCCAATTCGAATGTTGAATGGTTCGGAATGCAGCTTCCGGAGTTGCATGCTCCCAACCGCTCGTGCTCCACCACACCGGCACAGAGCTGGCTCGGCACCACCAAATTCTTGACCAAGCTGCAGCTTGTGCGTAAAGTGGTGTGGCGCTCCGTCTCGTTTGGCGCATTCGCTACACCACTATGACTGTCTCCAATTCACTTTGGGCGGTGCTGTGCTGCACTATGTAGATACAGTGCCGTACTCTATTGCACTGTACACCGCTCACACCGGTTGGTGCGATTCGACGCACAAATTTTGTTGCCCACGCCACCCGAGTGACAGCCGCTTGGTTGCTCAGTTTCGCACTCGCTTGCATCCCCATCCATACCTTGCACAGTACAGTGTGAGTACTGTACACCCTGGCCAGCACCAGTCGCTGCCATGGCGTGCCTTTCTCCTTCCACACTCGACACCCTTCGTCTCGCGCATCAGGGTGGCTGTGGCTGCTGTTCGCGTTCCCATGCCCGTTCCATGCTTTCCGCTCTCTGCCTCCAGCGCTCGTTGGACTGAGTCATGTTGAGACCCTTTCTAGCACTCTTGACTGCTATACCCTCTGCAGTGTCCACATAGCTCCGGTTTCACTCCAATCCCTTTTAGTCACCCCCCTTTTCAAGTCAACTAGTCCGCCATCCAGATCCGTTGCTGCCCCCTGTCTCTTGGCTTCTTGATCGTCTCACATCGTCACCATCTCGCGCTCCAGCTGCATACGCCATCCTTCTGCTCGCGTTCTGGCCCGCATTTTGGCGCTCGTCACCGCGTGTTCCTGCCTTGCACGTCGCCCAAGCGACCAGAGCACACACACATACAAACCGACGTACCGATCCCGCTCAGACCTCCTGGCTTTGGAGCCGCCTTTTGTTAGCACGGTGCTCTTTCGCGCAAAGGCCTCGTCTCGCTTCGTTTCGATCAGCTACCCCCTCCAACTTCGTTCTTTGCTCTGCAAGTCCTAGCGTTCAATCCACGCCACGCTCTCGGACCTGCCTCTCGAGCCTGCTTCCGTGCATCCTTCTCGATGGTTACCTGCGTGACGTCTTTCTAGCTTCCTCTTGGTCGCTTGCCATCTCCCTTCGCCACTCTTCGCTGCCTTACTCCGTGCGCCTGTTGCTCTCTCTTTCTCTCTCTCGCATCCTCATCCGTTGCTCCGTGCTTTCGCGTGTTCTCCGATGCTCGACCCATCTGCTCGACAATGCTGCCGTTCACTGCACAGCCAGATGACCATTCCCACGTCGTCTCTCTCATCCAGCCGCACACATCTACTAGCACTTGCACTCGTGCACGGCTCCCTTTCGCTTCCGTGCATTCACGCTCTGTGTCTTCCAGTCTCGCTAAGGCGCCTCAGCCACGCTCGGTTATCCTCATCCCCTCGCGCATAGCCAACATCCGTCGAAGACGTGCACGAACTCTCGACCTATCTAATCAGCCTCCTATCTTGCCACGGTCCTCTTCTTTCTCCAACCCAAAATCGATGTCCTCCTCAGCATCCTCTTGTTCGGTTTCCTACCATCAATCCGCGTGTTCGCTTCCTGCTTCCCAAAGCATACCTACCACCGTTTGGCAGCCAGCACTAGACGCCACTCCCAAACTTCGTCCATCTTGTCTCCCGTCATCAACCTCTTCCATCAACACCAACCCAACAATAGCCATGTCGACCAAGTCGCCCGTCAAGCGCAACTCCATGTTCGGCAGCCTCAGCGTCGCCGATCGTGCCAAGAAATTCCAGCACCAGGCTGCGTCCACGCCGCCAATCATAAGGCCTGCGCGCAGTGCTCTCCGCCAAAAGCAAGACTCTCAAGTCTCTCAGCCTACCTTGGCGCCTACCCCTTCCCCTTCTCCTTGCTCCTCTCCTCTCCTGACACCTTCACCGGTATCTTGCTCGTCTCTGCAAGCGCAAGCCTCCCACAAAAACGCCCAAGAATCCGTCGCAGTCATCAAGAAGGCTCGCAGGATAAGCATTTCCACGCCGCTTCATCGACGTGTACGCAGCGACGTCAGCATCTTGGACCCCTATCTTGGCAGCGACGCTGCTACTGCTGCTGCTTCAAATCCTCCCGCCATCCACACCGCGTCCTTTGCCGAGATCGACAGGCTTACTGCTAAGCTCGAGGCCAACCGTCGAC
The DNA here is from genome assembly GCA_020827535.1 of Ustilago esculenta. Taxonomy (NCBI): domain Eukaryota; kingdom Fungi; phylum Basidiomycota; class Ustilaginomycetes; order Ustilaginales; family Ustilaginaceae; genus Ustilago; species Ustilago esculenta. Next base: position 161,575 of record JAAKGJ010000016.1, on the reverse strand, counting down.
GAAGCAAGACACTCGCCAACCTACACCATGGTCGCACCAATTCGGCAATCTTGCCGTGCACCACAGAGGAGAACATGCAGCTTCGTTTGCGTTCTTCCATTGACACCATCCGCGGTCTCAATTCGGCCGCTCCCCGCTCTTCCGTCGTCGATGCGACGTCTGCTCTCAGCCAACATCACTTCAGCTTCCACGTCTCGCCATGCCTCTCGGAGCATGGCTCCGACGACTGGCACCGCTTCGTCAGCTCCAACTATGGCGCTCATTCAGAGGTCGACTTTCATGTCTCCACACGTGTCTACCACTCCAAGCTCTGCAAAGCCGACAGTCCTACCCTCAACGACGAGGCCACTTGGCTCGAGGAGGAGCTTGCCAGGTGTAGCACCGATGAGGATGAGGACGAGGACGAGTACAGATCGTACGGGACGGTGCGTCGGTCGGCCAAGGAGGAGTACCTCACCCCTGATGGTAGCCCTCTCCTTTCTCCCGTCAACGTCACGGCGCCACCGGCTGTAGAGATCCTGGGTCTCGGTATTAAGGATGCCTCTCTCGTCTTGCCTGGAGAGGACAGGCGTGGTCACAAGTCGGCCGACTCGCTTCTTGAGCAAGTCGCCTTGCATGAGACTTGCGTTGAAACCCTCCACTCCCTCTCGCATGATGAGCGCCAGCATGCCTCCACCTTTGCTTCTGCCGCCACCAGCCGTCAGATTGGTCTCGGTCTGCCGCGCATGCCTAACCATAGAAGCAGTCTCTCGGTCCCCACCCAGTACCCAGCGGCGCGTGAGGTTGCTCTTAACGGCAATTTCAGCTCTACGCAGTCGGAAAGTTCGACGCTGTTTGGCGACGACACGTATGATGCATCGGTGAGTCCTATGGCCGACATGGGCCATGGTGATCCTAGCAACGATGGCAACACGGATACGACGGATGAACGACGTGCGTCGGCTGCTAGTTACTTGTCGAACGAATCGACTGCTTCGGCGGACATCTCGAACACATCGCACGGCTCGAGTCTGCTGTTCAATGCTCACCTCGCCACGCCAGCAATGGCGCGTGGAGGGTCGGCGGACACTGCAAACAGCACTTGCCCTTCGTCGGCTGCTAGCAGCTTTTGTCACGAAAACGCATCCGTCAAGCCGCCACGCAGCCCGCTGCGCATGAGCGCTATGCCCTTGCCACCGTTGCCCAAAGAGGCCAGCATCAAATCTCGTTGTTCGAAAGAATCGACGCGCTTGCTTCGCCAAGCTAGCCGTCGTAAGGAGGGCACGCAACAACCACAACCTCCTACACGGCTCGACAACCTCGATGCGACGGTCGGTGCTGCACCCAAGGAGATGCAGCTCAAGGAAGAGTTTCCCGAGCGTCTGCTGGGAGATTGGATGGCTGATCAGCATGCCGGTGTTGTGGACAAGCAGCAGCACGGAGACGAACACAGCGTCAGTGTGGAGCCCGTCCCGCTTCACATGCGCATTCACAAGAAGGACGGTACCACCTGCTTGCCCGGGCTCGGCGAGATTGTGCCTGCTAGCCCTGACGTGGCGACCAACATGGCCTTGTCGCCACACGATGTGCCTGCATACCCGTCTGCACCCAAGCGTCTCGGCACGGAGCCTTTGCAATCCACGTGTGTTCTAAAAGGCGAAGACTCGGCCTCGGTTGCGGGTGACTCCGGCATGGGCAGGTCGACGAAGCTCAAGAGCAAGCTATCAGGCCGTTTGGGCCTCTCGAGCAAGGAAGGCGCTTGTGATGCTGGTGCGAACAAGATGGGGCGCAAGATTTCTGAATCTTCGCTGCCCAACATGCTGGAACGAATGCGCAAGTCTCCGGGCAAGCCCGAGTCTGGACGTGCGCGTGGGGGGAAAGCGGCATTTCAGGCGGCGCTACAAGCGGCGGCTGAACTGCCTGCTGCGTGGAAGGACCGCATCGTGGTTCAGCGACCTTCGCTGGATACGCGAAGGCCGAGTATGGCTTCGTCCATCTCGACATCCACCCAGACGTCATCGCCGTCGTCGTCGATTGGAGCTCAACGCGCAACGTTGTTGGCGGTGCAGATGTCGAGGGACGAATCGCGCACTCGCTCGAGCATGAGTTTCCGCAAGATGCTCAGCTCGATCACTGGAGTCGAGCACGCCACGGTTATTGCCGAGTCGACGGATAGTGTTCAGGTGACGCTCCAAGAGTTGGCGGCGAGCACATTTGAGAGTCCCAAATCTGCTCATCGCTCGTCGATTCGACGCGCAACTGCTTGCCAACGATACGAGTCGTTTATGGAATTCTCGGACGAAGAACACGAAGAATCTATCTCGACCATAAGCAGCACTGGAAGTTCGATTCCCAGCCAAAACTTCGACTCGACCTCTACCACCCCGACCCCGACCCCGACCCTCACACCCACACCCACCATAACAGGCAGGAAGGGCACGGGACGAAAAGACCTCACCAAAATGTTTGGCGCTTCCCATACCGATCTTTCCCAACCCAAACTCGCCGAAGAACCCGCACCTGCAACCGCACTCGAAAGCGGGTGGACCGCCAGCTTTGGAAGGTCCAACTCCAAGAAGCGCGCCGGCCGATGATGATCCTTGACCTACCTCTCTCTCTCTCTCTCTTTCTCTCTCTTTCATTCTTTTAATACTTTGTTTCGGTTCTGTTGTCGAACTCTGTCCATTTTGCATACCGTTTGTACTGTATTTGTAGCCGAGAATCATGGACCACTTTTGTGAATGTGTTTTGTTTGCTCGACGTCTGATGGTGTGGATGTGTTGGTGGTGGGAAAAAAAGAAAGAGTAAATTGCAATGGGTATACTGTATAGTTGGGTAGTGCGGATATCAGTTGCGGGACGAGACATGGTTTATGCGGGGGCGCGCATTTCAACCACAGAAGCACACAGACTTATGAACGAAGCTATATACGTCCAACCGGCTGGTTGTGTTTGTGTGGGAGCTTGTGAGAGGAGGGTGGAGAGGGCGGTGTTTGTGTGGCAGGGGTGGAGGAAGTAAGTGGGTAGACCAGTTCTTGGATGGTCAGCTACTGAGATGTGTGTATGGAAATGGTTGTGTTCTTGAGTTGAGAGGGCGGCGGGGTTGTGAAAGAGGGGGGTGTTTGTGAGGGTTTGGAGGGGTATGGGTTCGCCTGAGGGAGTGGTAGCATGGAAAGAGAGGATTGGGAGGAGCCAGGATTTTGAATACGAGATGGTTTGGGTCACCGTGACTGTGAAGCTCTGCAACGGATCTGGACATTCTTGCGCTTCATCGAGGGTAGTGTCTCCGACCAAATCGATATCATCGTCGATATCATCGTCGATATCATCGTGTTGGGTGTGCGTGAGAGCAGGAGAGAAGAGGAGCGGGAAGCAGCGGGACAAACAAGCAGAGGCTTGAAATGCGGGACCCGGGCAGACGGGAGGCAACCATTCCCAGCCGCGAGAGTATGTCAGCCAGGACAATGGAGCATGCTGCGAGTGAAGGGCAGCATTTCGGTGGGAGATGTAGTGTTGGCAGTAGGATGCAAACTGTTCAAACGAGATGCGCGTGTGGAGCGCGTGTTCTGCGGGTGAACTCGCCATGGTGCTGGGTGGCGATGGTCGAGACAGAGTGATAAGAGTTGGCGCTGTTGGATTGATGGTGCGCAACGCGTAAGAAAAAAGCGAATACGTGTTAGAGTTTGGGGTGTGTGCATGGATGCATCGGGAGATGGATGCGCGATCGACGGCGCACATCGGGGGAGCGAGCGTGCGTGCGTGTGGGCGGTTGTGTTCGCACGGGCCCATCCCAACTCACACACGCGACGTCGCTCTCCACTTTGTACTTCGCATCTCACCAAGCCGCCATCATCTCCCTCCCCCTCCCTCTTCGCACCGCCGTATCCCAACAGCCTGAAGCACCAAGTTGGCATAAACTCAGTGTGTCCACTCAGGATATACACCCTCCCTTGCGCATCGCCTCCCTCCGCTCACCATGTCGACCAACTCGCTCCCCGCCAAATCATCCAACGCACTCCTCTCGGTCAACTTCAACCAGGACCACTCGTGCGTCGCTGTAGGAACCCGCGATGGATACTCGATCACCAACTGCGAACCGTTCGGTCGCGTCTACACAAACGCCTCCGGTCCCACCTCTCTCGTCGAAATGCTCTTCTGCACCTCGCTCGTCGCGCTCGTCGCAACGTCGGATTCGGATCCCAAATCCAACGCTTCGCCCAGACGCTTGCAGATCGTCAACACGAAGCGTCAGTCGGTCATCTGCGAATTGCTCTTCCCCACCGCCATCCTTGGAGTCAAGCTCAACCGCAGACGTCTCGTCGTGGTGCTCGAACAGGAGATCTACATTTACGACATTAGCAACATGAAGCTTCTCCACACCATAGAGACGAGTCCGAACCCAATGGCGATCTGTGCACTCAGTCCCAGCAGCGACAATTGCTACCTTGCCTATCCCTCGCCCGTGCCCAGTCCGACCAGTCCGTTTGCCAACACAGCAGGTGCGAGCGCAAGCGCCAGCGGCTCCGCCACCAACAATGCAGGTACCGCGGGCGACGTGCTCATCTTTGACCTGCTCTCCTTGTCGGTTACCAACGTGATCCAGGCGCACAAGACTCCGATTTCGGCATTGGCGCTCAATTCGTCCGGAACGCTGCTCGCCACCGCGAGTGACAAGGGCACCGTGATTCGCGTGTTTTCCGTGCCCGCCGCGCACAAGTTGCACCAGTTCAGGAGAGGTTCGTATGCGGCTCGCATCTATAGTCTCAACTTCAACGCGGTTAGCACGCTGCTCGCCGTGTCGTCCGACACAGAAACCGTACACATCTTCAAGCTCTCGTCCGGCAACAAGTCGGGTTCGGGTGCGAATGGTGCAATTTCGCCGTCGATGAGCTCGTTGGACGGCGCGTCGGATACATCGTCGCCACCCGGCTCCACCACCAACGGTGTCGGCGGCCGAGTGGGTGGGTATGAGGCGTTTATGGGCAAACGGAAACCACAGGCTTCCTCGTCTGCCGGCGGGATTGGTGGATCGTTGAGGAGACGAAGTATGGCTTTGGGTCGTGGCATTACCGGCTCCGTCGGTGGGTACCTGCCAAACAGTCTTACAGAAATCTGGGAGCCGAGTAGAGATTTCGCCTTCCTCAAACTTCCCAACCACGGCGTGTCGAGCGTAGTCGCGTTGAGTGCCACAACGCCACATGTCATGGTCGTCACTAGCGAAGGTTATTTCTACTCGTACAACATCGACCTCGAACATGGAGGCGAGTGCGTGTTGATGAAGCGTAAGTCCCACCTTTAACCCGCTACCCACACGTTCAGAGAGAGAGAGAGAGAGAGAGAGAGAGAGAGAGAGAGAGAGAGAGAGAGAGAGAGAAAGAGAGAAAGAGATGCAAATTGAGGTGGGGGTTGTGGTTGCTGACATTTTGAATCCCTCTTTTTGGTGTGTGTAGAGTACTCGTTGCTCGATGGAGATGCAGACACTTCCACCGCAGGTGGTGGTGGCGATTGATGTGTGCGACTTGTGCGCGTGTTTCAATTCAAACGGTTTCCTTTACTCTGCGTGCTGGTTGGTTAGCACCGTTCGAGGGAGGAAATCGTCCGCTCCAGATGGACGAGTTGCTGATCGAGAGCTGTAAACGTCTCACTCAACGTTGTTGTCTATTTTCAACCGTTCAAAACCCACGCTTAGTGAGTACATGCATGCATGATTCGACGCGGCATCTTTGAGGGTTGGACTTACATAGTGGTTCCAATTTGTGACGAGGAGGGTGACTCTTTCGAGGAGGTTTTGCGATGTGTGTGCTTCGTCTTGCATGCATTGCGCAAGTTTTGTGAGTTTTGGTTGGTTTGACGTGGTGAGTTCTATCGTGGATTGCAATGCATGTGTAAGTACTTGTTAGCGGTGAATTTCAACCGCAAAAGGAGATGGAAGATGGGGATGGGGGAGACGTACGGGACAGGGATTTATTCTCGTCGGCATTGACAAAGCGTTGCAGCCGTTGCACGTGTTGCAACTGATCCAACGCCTCATGCAGGTCTGAATGTTGAGAAAGGAGGTAAGCAATTTGCTGTGCTGCATCCCACACGGGTGTTGCACTCGATGTGGGAGGGGAGAGGGGGGAAAGGAGGTGTTCGTAGTCGGACCATTCATCGATGAGTTTTGTCACCGGCTTGCCTGCTGTTCGTTTGATTGTTTCCAGTTGCGATATTGATTCTGCTAGACGTGGCAGTATAGCTCTGGTAGAGGTGGAAGCGGTGGGGGTGGGACCGTGGACGAGGTAGTGGAGTGTTTGGATGCGAAGGTGCGCCGCTGTGACGGGTGAAATACCCGTGGTTACGGGAGTGCTTGAGGACGGGGTTGAGGTGGAAGTGGATGGATGGAGATCTGGCATCATTGCTGGTGTATTCAGGATACGGTGTTGGGGTATGGCGGGGAGAGCGCGAACGATGCGGATGTAGTGTATGGTGGTGAGGAGGATGGTGTCGAGTGGAACAGAGCAATAACTGACACGCGTGTTACACAAACACAAACACCAACACCTGCATATACACTCACACTGTATTTGGTTTGCTCATCCATAGCTGCATCAGAACGGTACACTGCTGCCAATGTTGTCCGCGCCAGCAAGACGTACAACGAGTTTGGTCACCTCGACATCCTGCAATCCCACACCTACGCTTTTGAACACGCTCATCCGACCGCCCTTCCAACCCTGTGCCGTTTCTTCCAGATTCTTCATCCACTCTCCCTCGTCCTGTGCTTCCACCCCCGCATCCGCAAGCAGCGTACCCAGCTCGACACAGTTTTCCTCCACTTGGCTGGGCGGTAGCGCTTGTAAGAGACATCCGGCTTCTTGTCCACATGCCGCCTTGCTGTCTACGAGCAATGTGGCGTCCGACGCCGCTTGACGCACAAGTTCCGGTGCCAACTCACACATGTGTGGCTTGTACGATCCCACCGCACACACATGTCTCCGCTCTGGCCCATTCGCAACGTAATCAGCTGCGAAAAGGGGCGTGGTAGACGGTGTGCATGTGAAAATCAGGTCCGCTTTCTCCACCGCACTTCGCACCTTCTCGGGATGCGGTTGAGCATTGACAAACAACATGCTCGGTGGAGTTGCACCAAGACCGCCGAGCTGTTTCTCGAATCCGCGTTGCTTGGTCTCGAGTTCCGTTTCGGTGAGAGTTCGATGTAGACCGGTGACGACGGTTACGTGGTGTATCGACGTAAAGTATCGCAAATGCAACCAGACATGCAACACTGCTTGCGCACCATCCCCAAAAACAACCACATTCCTCACCGCTTGCTTCACCCCATCGGCCCCAAGCGACACGATCGAACTGAGAAGCGACCCGGCGGCAGTGCGCAGCGCCGTCAAACACGTTGAATTGACCACATGCGAAACCATGCCCGTCTGGTCATCAAACAGCACATTCACCCCGGGAATGCCTGACCCAACACCCGCCTTGGGCACCGCGACGATCTTGACCACCGAATCCGACGTGGTTGTTCGCGCCGGCATGAACAGCTGTGTGTATCTCGGCGTTGAGAGTGAGAGCCGTGTTGGACATTGGGCTGTTTCGCTGTCGGGTGACGACGATGGGCGGGGGATGAGACAGCGAAATGCGAGCGCTTGCGATCGCAGCAGCGATGCAAGTGTCATGTGGGGCAGGATGTGGGTTTGCACATCCACGTCGGAAATGACTCGGATCATGATGGGTTCTCCTGCGATAGACGTCGACAACGATTGGCTGGTGTTCAAATACAGATTGGTGGTGGTAGTAGTGGTGGTGGTGAACCGAATGGCGTACCGAATGGCGTACCGAATGGCGTTATATCCCAAGTGCTCAGCGCCGCCCAGCTAGCAACCGCGATCAACGGGGGCATCGAATTCCGACCTAGACGCCGAACCATTCACGATTCATGGTTCCCCACCCGCACGCACACTACGCTCGTCTCGACGCACACACAGACATGATGACCAGCATTTGCCATTGCAATCGACTTCTACAAAACACCCTCGGTCAGCCGCTGATACATATCATACAGCCTGGTAAACGCACTGCCGGCACTCGAGAGGATGAGTCGATCCACAAACTCATCGCACTGACTCTGGCTCAACGCGAGCTGGAACCGATCCCTCAGGTTCCCACTCGTCAGATCGCCCAGTGCAAAGCACGGCAGCCGACTGTCCTTCGCCATGAGCTCCACCAGCATAATGATCCGCTCCGCATGCTTCCTCACATCTCGGAATCCCTGCCTCATGAGCTGCTTGAACTCTTCAAACTTGGCGCTCTCCAGCCCACCCAAGATGTCAATGTACTCCTGCGGCATCTTGAACGGCGCCGCCTCGAACCCTACTCCACCTGGCGAGATGCCGAGCATGAATCCGAAATCAATGTGGATCAAGCGTCCGTGGTTGTCCACCAAAATGTTTCCGTTGTGTCGATCCTTGATCTGCAGCAGATAGCTGATGATCGAATAGCCTGCGAGCGACTCCATGAACTGGTCCCGAGCCGCGTTGAAGGACGACGACGTCGACGGACCGTAGGCGGCAAGAAAGTGGTCGTAGAGCGTGTAACCTGCCGCTTTGTCCTCTTCCGACATGCGCGAATACGCCTCCTTCTTGATCGAGTGCACCGACACGGCGTCTGTGATGGTCTCCATCAACCCGCTGTTCTCCGAGGTGACGAGGATGCGGAAGTATCGAACCCAGCATCGGCTTCCTGTCTCTTGCCAAATTCGGCCAAACTCGTTGATCAGCTGCACCGCAAGCTGTTCCTGCCTCAGATCGGCACCGGTCTTGACGATCACCGAAAACACGTCCCAGTTGGCAAGGTGGCCGTACGGAGAAGACGCACGGATGCGTTGCTTCTTGGCTGCCCACGACTCGCTAAACATGGCAGCCGACGGATCGTCCTTGTTGACCGCACGCAGCACCGCCTCCTCCTCGTCACCTCCCATCTGCCCCGCCTTGCGCGCGCGTGCCCGCGAAGCCGTGACGTGGCGTCCACCCGTCTTCATGCGTCGCATGCGTTCCTCCTCCAACGCCATCATCTCTTCCATAATCCGCTTTCGAATCGCTTCCGTCTCTGCATGCACCAGCCTCGAGCTCTGACCTGGGCCGCCTGTGCCGCCCACCAGCATGCCCGCTATTGGCCGCGAAGCGTCGATGCTGGTACCCACATGTGTGGTCACACCAGCAGATGCTTGGCCCACTTCAGACTTGTTCCCCGCACCACCGCCTGCACCATGGGCGGTGGGCGCCGAGGTAGATGAGCCATACCAGTTGGTGGGCACAATCCACGAACTCCATCCGCCCTGCGCATTTGAGCCGAGATTGGGTCCGTAGTTGATGATGGCCTGTGCTTTGGAGGCGTTGGTGGACTTGTTCAGCTGTGAGAGCATGACGGCTGCAGTGCGCATGCGCTGGGCGTATTCGTCGAGCGAAAACTCCTTCATGGGACGGTGGCCTGCAGCAATCTGGGCGGATTCGCCATTGGCTCCCTTAGCAGAAGATGCACCGGCAGAGCCAATGCCAGCGGGCGCCGATGTCCACGCAGCAGTATCGTGCATGCGATTGCGAGACGCGAGGTCCTCTTCTTCGTCTTCGGAGGAAGCATCGCGCTCGCCGCCAAAGCCAGCGAGGTCGGAGCCATACATTTGCTCGGTGAGATCGATTTCCTCCCCGCTCTCTTCCGGGATCCTTTCTTCATTCACCCACGCGTGCGATGGCTGGCGCTCGGCAACAGCAGCCGCGGTAATGCCATTTTGATGCTCCACCGTCGGAGTGAGCGGCTGCGAGTTGGGTTTGGGCGTGCTGGCTCTGGTGGCGTTGTGGGCGTCTTCTTCCGAGAGGATGGCGCGCGCGGCATCATGGGCGCGTGCATGATCAGCAGCGTCTGCGTCAGGTGTATCCGTGCGAGTGTCGGCGTCGTGATCGGATGCACCACGTGCATGGTCGTTGGCAGATTGAGCAAAGGACGAACGACCAGACGAGGCGGCGACCTTGCGTCTGCGCACATCCTCTTCTGTGACGAGGCGACGCAGCGTTTCCCTGTTCTGTCTTCGATCGGGATCAAAGTCGAGATCGTTGGTGAGCACTTCGACATGCAACAGGAAGGGGACACGGTCGGCAGAGTTGAGCACGACGGCCTCGCTCGGGTTGATGCGAACCACACGGTGATGTCGACTGGGCTGCGCCTTGGCCGAGATGGAGGCGGGGGAGGATGCGGCGGCGGTGTGCTTTTCGTCGGCGGTGCACCAGACGGGGAAGCAGACGTCGGCAGGAAGCTTGTGGTTGAGTGCGGTGAGCTCTGCGCGCAAGGCGGACAGACGAGCTGGCTTGGGAAGTAGCAGCAGACGTGCCGAGATGTCTTGCAACGATAGCAGGAATTGGGTCTGCACCTTGCAGTAGTTGGACCGAAGAAGACTGCGGCGGGCTTCGGGGTTGTAAAGCGCCAAGATGGCTTCGGTCTTGGCGGCTGGCTGATTCAATGTAGCGGACGAGGCAAACGCAGATGAGAAGCTTGCACGTGTAGACACGAGATTGGGCACGGAACGGGAGGAAGCGGCCTGGTGAACGAAGGACGTCAGCTGGCGATGCTTTTGAGGCGACCAGGGAGGGGGTGAGGCGGCGGAGGGCGGCTTGTTGTTGGCTGAAGCGGAATACGGGATCGAGTGGGAGTGGGCATCTTGCGCCTGGCCAAACACTTCACCGACGGCGGCGGCGGCCTTGCCTTTAAAGTCGTTGAAGCCAGCGTTGAAGCCAGCAGCAAAGGTGGCAAAAGGATTGTCAAGCTTTTTGGCAGACTCGGCTGCAGGTAGCGAACCACCGGAGGTGACCTCTTTGTTGGTTGCAGAAGGAGGCGCGCCAGGGTTTGGAGGAGGCGAGAGCGCGCGTGTTGGAGGTGGAAGAGGAGCGGTGTCTGCGCGGGACATGGAAACCGAGGAAGCGATCTTGACCAACGAGCCTGCAAGTGAGCTAAGGCCGGACTCTGATGGATGGGATTCGGGCGCAGGAGTAGCGGCTGCTGAATGGGTTTGGGACGGCTTTTCGTTGGACGAATCAGTGTCGGAGCTGTCGACTGTGTCTTCATCCGGGCGGTCATGACTGGGGCGGTAGAGCTGCGCATGGTGTTGGACATCATCGTCATCATCGTTGTGTGCTGCACCATTGGCTTCGCGAGCAGCGAGCGCATCTTGCATGGCGTCGGGAGGGTGTCGTGCCTGTTGGATGGCAATGTTGCCGGTGATGGAAGCAAGGTGGGGCATGGCTGGGACACTGGCCATGACGGAACCAATACCGACGATGTTGGCGAGCGGGGTATGTGGCGAAACCTTGTGGCGTCCAAAGGTAGTAGTGGCAACGAGGAGGGTGTGGAGACTGTTGTGAAGCAAGTTGGAGTTGGACGGACCGGCGGCATTGTGGGCGGCAGCTGGGCCAAGGGCGTAGACGGAGTTGGTGGAGGAGAGCGGATCCTCGAAGAGAATGCGCTGGCATTGGTTGAAGACACGATGGCATATGTGAAAGGAGGGGGTGTGCGGGTTGGAGGAGAGGTCGGAGAGAGCGGCCTGGAAGTACCAGAGGGTGAGAAGGGCGACGTGGACCGACTCGTTGCACCGCCTGAGGATGAAGCACTCCAGCGCGCGAGATTCGGAGGGCTTTGTGATGAGGAGGTGGCAGAGCTGCGGCCAGTAGAATTCGACGTGGTGGGAAGGAAACGCAGACTCGAGCTGGCTGACGAGATAGTAGGTGATGCCGATGTTGTCCGAGTAGGTGCGGAGGTAGGAGAGGGCGAGGTGGGGCGAAAAGTAGTCTGAATGGAACAGACGGAGCAAGAGGCTGGCCATGACGATGCTCTGCTCTGCGTACCAGAGACACAGCTCTAGGTAGATTCACCGAGGAGACGTGCTGCGTTGGCGGTAGAGTGTAGGCCGGGGCGGCGTGGGGCAAGTAGATGGCGGAAGGAGAAACAGGAGAAACGAGTGGGTGAGGTCGACTACTCTCTGCTCGGAACAGTGTGCGATTGCATGGAGCTTGGACGCTGCTGCTATGGAAGGAAGGCGGTTGGGGTGCGGAGCGGGGTGCGGAGCGGGGTGCGGAGCGGGGTGGAGCAAGGTACGAAGCGACGAGTGAGTGAGTGAGTGAGTGAGTGAGTCGAGGCTGGATGAGAACTGCGCACGGTGTCTGGTCTTGCGGTCGAGGGTGGCTACGAAAGCCTGGAGTACGTGAGTGCGGATGCGGGCACAGCGTGCGACGTGGAGCAAGGACACAAACGAGATTCACGGTTGCATGTGTTCTGGCCAAGATGGATGAGCAGCGTGCAGGGGGTCGACGGATGGGCGAGAGAGATGAAGGTGTGGAAAGCCGAGTTTGTCGAGCTAGGCGGCTCGGCTCGGCTCGAACGGGTTCGTGGTCGCATTGGAACACCACAACTGACAGTCAAGTCATACAGCAACAGTACAGCAACAGTACAGCAACAGTACAGCAACAGTACAGCAACAGTACAGCAACAGTACAGCAACAGTACAGTACAGTACAGCACAGCACAGCACAGCACAGCACAGCACAGTGCAGTACATATGTACGCTCGTGGCTGTTGTACCACACGCACACGCACACACACACACACACACACGCACGCGCCAACACACCAGCGCACCATGAGCTGGAGGATTCCACTCGGTGGCTTTCTTGTGTGGGTGCAGGTGCTTGCAACACTCACAACTGTGAATCGCCCAGCACATCCAACACCCAACACATCCAACACCCAACATGCAGCGGCATCGCCTTTCCGAGACGCCTGCGCACTGGCTCGGCGTGTTAGATCTACAGTACCGTACAGTAGAGACACCCAACGTGTGATTACGTGACGCTGACTCAGCACCCGGAGCAGAGGCACGTGACGCAAGCACAAGGTGGTGATACGCATGCAGGCGTGTGTTCGAAATCTAACAGACTGCGCGACTTGCGTGTCTGCGATGCGGTTTGGCGTGGTGTCCAAGCTGTCACATCCACGTTGGTTCCCTCTCTACCTCACCTATCATACCCCTCCTCCCTCCCAGCTCCACGTTTTGGCTACCTGCATCCGCCTTGCTTGCCCCAGACCCAGAGCCTCATACCATCCGTTCATCCGGCGCACTCCCACGCTTCATGCGCTTCCGGCTCAGAGTTGGTATCCCCTTCGAATGGCGCACACAGTTTGTCCACGAATCGTCTCCACCTCTCCCTCCCATCCATCATCTCGCCTCCATATGCGCCATACAATCCGCCTGATTGCTTCCTGACACGTCCGCTGGCGATCCTCTCTGCCTGACGCCTCCAAGTGTCGTGTCCGCTCCAGCTTCTCGTTCCCCCTCATCACCCTTCTGCGCTGATTCGCGCTCGTACCCAGCCATGGCGTCGTCAGAAACGCCTTCGCGCCGAACCATGCCCGACGTCGAGCAGCTCGCAAACAAGCTCTCGGACAAGTCTACAGGTATGCTCTTCTCACACTACCATCCCACATGCCAAGCTTTGCGTCTTGTGTTCTAATCAATTCCTTCCCATATCCTTGCTCCGCTCCATCTCGCATTTCTCGAATCGCATCTCTCGAATCGCATCTGCAGACCTCAAAGCAAAGCTCGCTACTGCTTTCGAGCTCAAAGAGCTGCTCGACCTCTTCCAGAACCTTGACTATGCCTTGTTCTTGAAACACGTCGTTCCCGCGTTTGTTGCGCTCCTCGAGTCCACACCATGTAGCTTCGCTGCCGAAGCTCCAGAGCAACGCCTCCGTCACGTTGCGCTCGAGACCACACATCGCCTCCCTCAGCACGAAGTCCTCAAGCCTTACGCCGACAGCCTCATGACTGCCATGCTCAACGTCCTCCGCGACGACAACGAGGACAATGCCGTCCTCGCGCTCAAGGTCATCATCGACCTTCATCGCTCTTTCAAGGCTGTGCTCCAAGACCAGGTGCAGCCTTTCCTCGAACTCGTCAAGAAGCTCTACTCCAATATGAACAACACCGTCCAGCACGCTTTCCAGTCCGAAGCTTCCCAGCTTCAACGCCCCACCGCATTCACCGCCTCTGCCTCTCCAGCTCCAGCTGCTGCTACAACTGCTTCCACATTCGACTCCGCCAATGCCCACCAGTCGTCTGCTACAACAGCCTCAGCAGCTTCCACATCAACGTCTCAAGACCCAACCACCACTCCCTCTGCAACCCCATCTGCCACCAACACTGCAGACCCCACCAGCGTCCCAGGCGCATCCTCCACCACTTCCATCGCCACCAACTCCGCCCCACCAGCAGCGTCGACCCCAACCGCTTCCAGCACTACCGCAGCGTCCACCCCAGCCACTACCAAGACGTTACCCAGGTCCATGTCCAGCTTCAAGGTCTTGACAGAATGCCCCATCGTCATAGTGCTCATCTTTCAGAGCTACCGCACCGTCGTCCCTCAAGCCATCAATGTCTTTGTGCCTCTCATCATCGAGAACTGTCTCTCGCTCCAGGCAAAACCTCAGTGCGAGGCACACCAAGCTGCAAACCAAAACGCTGAAATCTTTGTTGGCGTTGCCCCCGGCATCAAAAACAGGTCGCTCTACACCGACATGATTGTCGCACAGGTCAAGACCATGTCCTTCCTCGCCTACGTCTTGCGCGGTTCTGCTCCCGTGATGCGTCCCTTTGCCCACGTGCTTCCCGAAATCAGCGTCCGTCTCCTCAAGGACTGTCCACCAGAGGCTTCAGCAACACGCAAGGAGCTCCTCGTAGCTACACGTCATGTTTTGTCCACAGAATATCGTGCTCATTTCGTCGGTCAGATCGACACGCTTCTCGACGAACGCGTCCTCATCGGCACCGGCGTTACGTCCCACGAGACACAGCGCCCCCTTGCCATCAGCATGCTCGCCGATCTCGTTCACCATGTACGCCAAGAGCTTTCGCCCGCTCAGCTCGTCCGTGTCGTCCACATCCACTCGCACATCCTTCACGACCCCACGCTCGCACCAAGCATCCAGACCATGTGTGTCAAGCTCCTCCTCAACCTCGTCGAGACCATCCTCACCAAGCATCCCGAGGGGGCCACACAGACGCTTGCATCCATCTTGGACGTCTTTGTCGAAAAGCTCTCCAGCTTACATCGCCTTCGTTCCGACATGGAGCGTATCCGCCAGCTCAAGCATCAATCCGACCAGCCCACCACTGACACCGCTGTTGATGCCGTGGCAATCGAGCGAGGCAAGCCCATCCAAGCAGCTGCCACCATGCTCGACACCGCAGGCGATCCCCTCAAGGATGCACGCTTCCTCTTCCGAAACATCCTCTTTGGTTTCAAGACGCTCATCCCCGTGCTTCGTCATCGCAATGCTGCCCACCCGGATGGCGCCGTGGCCGGCAAGCTCCTTCTAGATGGTGTCAAGTGCTGGTCTCTCCACGAAGATCGCGACGGCAGAGAGGAAAAAGAAGTGCTCGATCTTTTCACCACTGTCTTCATCGACCTTGAACCCCAAGTGTTCCATGAGGTGTTCACCACCCATATGCCTTTCCTCTTCCAAGAGATGCTCAATTCGCCCACTCTGCTCGGTATCCCGCAGAATTTGCTCAGCAACGATGCCGTTTCCAAGCGCTTTGTTGGCATCCTCCTTCGCTTCCTTGTCGACCGTCTCGAGGAGCTCGGTAAGTCGGACAAGAAGCACGCCTCCATCAGCCTCCGTCTTTTCAAGATGGCCTTCATGGCCGTCACCATCTTCCCCGAAGAAAACGAAGTGGTGCTCCAGCCCCACCTCAGCCATCTCATCATGGAGTCCATGAAGCTCGCCAGCAAAGCTGACGAGCCCACCAACTACTTTTTGCTCTTGCGTGCTCTCTTCCGCAGCATTGGTGGCGGTCGCTTCGAGCTACTTTACAAGGATGTTCTCCCACTGCTTCCTGTGCTGCTCGAGAATCTCAATGCGCTTCTCAACGCAGCCGAGCCCAGCAGGCGCGAGGTCTTTGTCGATCTTTGCCTCACTGTGCCTGTACGACTCAGCGTCTTGTTGCCGTATCTCGGCTACCTGATGAAGCCGCTTGTGCTCGCACTCCAGTCGTCCACCGAGCTCGTGAGCCAGGGCCTTCGCACACTCGAACTCTGCATCGACAACTTGACCCAAGAATTCCTCGACCCCATCATGGCACCCTATGCACAGGACATCATGGCAGCATTGTGGCAGCATCTTCAACCACTCCCCCACAACCATCAGCATTCGCATACCACCATGCGCATCCTCGGTAAGATGGGCGGACGAAATCGCAAGCTTCTCCAGAATCCACCCAGGCTTTCTTACGTCTCGCACAAGGCTCCTACCTTCCCTGTCCACTTTGAGGGCAAGGCGCAATCGATCACCTTGACGCCCGTAACTGAGCTGGCGCTCGCCAACATCCGACGCACCGACCCTTACTATCGCAAGCACGCCTTTGAGTTGCTGCGACACACCGCTGCGCTCTTCCTCGACGGCTCGCTCATGGACGCCGATCGCGAGACTGTATTCGGTCGGCTCATCAAGGGTCTCTTTGATGCCACACGCTCCGATGATCTTCGTGATGAGGCAGTGCAGTACCTCTTTGGCATCTGCAAGCACGTCTTCCATGCAGAAATCAAGCGCGAGATGCCCTCATCCTCAGGCGGATCCAGTCGCCACCTCTGGCCCATGACCACCTCGCTTCTCGAGGGTCTTACCAACGCACTTGCCCTCAATGAGGCTGGCAACGATCCTGCCCCCCTGATCGAGCTGCAGCTACAGATCATCCGTGACTTCCTCACCGCTTGCGAGAAAGCTCCTGCCACACGACCCGACCTCGGTCACATTGTCATGCATTCATTCGCCAGCAAGTTCTGCTCCCAGTGCTACGAACAGCTCTGGCAGCGCAAGACGGGTGGCTGGCTTGGTGTCGACATGCTCGTGCGCCGCGCCGACCTCGGCCAGATCTGGGTTCGCGACCACCAGCTCGAGATTGTGCGAGCGCTCCTCTTCATGCTTAAAGACATGCCCAACGATCCTCCCGGCAATATCGATGAGGTCAGCGAGACCTTGCTTCAGGTCATTCGTCAGGCTTACACGGTCAAGGCTCCTGCCGCTGACGGCAAGCCTGAACCGCCAGTGCCCGAGCGTCCAAGCCACCTCACCTACCTCATCGGTATCCTCGTGCCCGAGCTCTCCAGCTCCAACGCCACTGTCCGCACCACCACGCAGACGGCGTTCAAGCTGCTTGCTGAGCTGCGCAAGTGCACCGTCACCGAGCTTTTGACACCGCAGAAGGACCGTCTCCTCCAGCCCATCTTCACTAAACCCCTTCGCGCGCTGCCCTTTGGCATGCAGATCGGTCACATTGACGCCATCACCTTTGCGCTCAACCTCACACCGCCGCTGCCCGAGTTCAACGAGGAGCTCTATCGCGTCCTGACCGAGGCCCTGGCACTTGCCGATGCCGACGACCAAGCGTTGATCGGTCGAACTTCGCAGTACAGGAACATGATCGCCGTGACCAAGCTTCGCGTCGTGGCAATTCGTCTGCTGTCGTCCGCGATGGCATGCGGCGACTTCCTCTCGGCCAAGCACACGCAGATGCGCATGAAGATCATCTCGGTCTACTTCAAGAGTCTCTACTCGCGCAGCGAAGAGGTAGTCCAGGTCGCCTACGAGTCGCTCAAGACGGTTTTGAGCCAGCAGAGCAAGCTGCCTAAAGACCTGCTCCAAAGTGGTTTGCGACCCATCCTCATGACGCTTGCCGACCGCAACCGCTTAACCGCCTCAGGCCTTGAAGGGTTGGCACGCTTGCTCCAGCTGCTTACCAACTACTTCAAGGTCGAGATTGGAACCAAGTTGCTTGATCACCTCACCAGCCTTGCCGAGCCTGCCGTTCTGCACCGCGCTGCTGCTGGTTCGCTTCGCGACAATGAGCAGATAAAGACCTTGGTTGCCATCGTCAATGTCTTCCGCCTCTTGCCCGAAGCTTCTTTCCAATTCCTTCCACGCCTCACTACAACGGTGGCCGAGATCGAGTCGCAGCTGCGACGTGCAGGCTCTACGCCTTTCACCAAGCCGCTCACGCTATTCTTGAATCGATTTGCCGAGAAGGCGGTCGCGTACTTCTTTGAAGGTGACAAGCTCAGCAACCCCAAGTTCCTGAGGGTAGTCAAGCTCTCGTTGGCTTCAGATGATGGCCCTCAGTTGCGAAGCCAGGTAACGAGCAATCGCGAAAAGCTGCTCTTTCCTCTCTTCGCAAACGAAGCCTCTGCAACTCAGGTTCAGGCTGGTGTCTCGATCGTCCAGCAACTGGTCGACCGTGATCCCAAGTGGCTCGTGACCAACAAGGACGTGTTCGAAAAGCTGATTGCATTGTGGAACAGCCCGGCCAGCAGCAAGCGCAGACGCGAAGAGGCCAATACCAGTGCCACCAAGGCTGTCACAGCCGCCGCCAACGCTAACGCAACGAGCACTCCTACTCCTGCTGTCACGCGAAGCAGCAGCGAAACAAAGCAGCTTATCGAGCTCTTCCTCTCGTACCTCAGCATCGAGTCCCACGTCGAGGCCTACATCGCTGTGCTCGACGCCTACACCTACAAAATTGCCTTTGACCTCACTTTTGCGACTCGCTTCATCTACGAGCATCTCTGCATCAAGGCATCCAACGCGTTCAAGAAGCAGATGTTTTCGCGTTTCCTCACGCTCTTCGAGGACAAGGACGCGAGCCAGACGCTCAAGACGCAGGCCCTTCGCGTGCTGATCAACCCAATGTTGCTGGCCTCGTACGGACCTCATCCCGCATCCTCGCCTGCGTCTTCGCCGAAATCTACTCCAGCAGCTACCACTTCGCAGACTGCGAACGGCACTACTGCTCAGACTGCTAGCGACCAGGACGGCGATGTCGAGATGAAAGATGCAGCCCCCGACGCTAAGAAATCGGAAACGGCTGCCACTTCCGATACTGCTGGTACGTCCACCGTCGGTGCTTCTGCCCCTGCTGCTGCCACCGCGTCTACGTCGACAGATGCGTCCAAGGAGGCCGAGAGCAAGGACACTGCTGCATCTTCTGAACAGGCCGCAATTGCCGATGATCTCGAGGTCGTCGATGCTGAACTCGTCACCCAGATCGTCAACCGCATGTGGAAGCCGTTCCAGAACCCGAAGGCAGCCAACGAGCTCTGCTCGGACGACGCACTTCGAATAGAGCTGCTTCACATGTCGACCATGATCCTCGAGCACTGCTCCGATCATCTCGCTCCCAACGGCCAGCTCAAGAAAGATACGATCAAGTTCGGATGGGCCAACCTCACAGCTGAGGATGTCACAGTCAAGAACGTGGCCTACATCTTCATCGCCCGCTTCCTCGAGGTATTTGAGAGCCCCATCAAGATCGTTGGGCAGGTCTACTTTGGCTTGCTCCGGGCTCACCAGTCCGAGGGTCGCAGCATGGTCAAGAAGGCGCTCGATATTCTCGTCCCTGCGCTCCCTAAGCGTGCTGGTGCCAGCGAGAATGGCCAGCCTCCGCAGTGGGCCAAGTGGACCAAGCGTCAGCTCGTTGACGAGGGCCACAACGTCAGTCAGCTCTTTGCGATTTTGAGCCTGCTTGTGCGTCATGCCGATCTTTTCTACAGCAGCCGCGAGATGTTCATCCCGCACATCGTCAGCAACCTCACCAAGCTCGGCCTCGTCGCAAACGTCAATGTCGAGTCCAGGATGCTTGCCGTCGACCTCGTCGAGTTGCTGCACAAGTGGGAAAAGCGTCGCGAAGAGCACGTCCGCTCGCAGCAGGCTTCGACAGAGGGTACTCCTGCGGATAGCACGGTGGAAGGCGAAGCCGCTGCTGGCGGTGCCAAGCGTGGTCTGGATACGCCCGAGGAAGCATCGGCCGTCAAGAAAGTGCGCATCGATGAGACCGGATTTTCTGCTTCGGCATCTGCATCCAAGAGCGATTCGCCCACGTCGGGCCCTGCTGTTGCCACGACGTCTTCTTCAGGAGCTTCTGCTGCTCGTGCTGCTGTTGATACTGCTCTGACGCCAGCCGACCACGAGTACCTCATGCCAATGAATCTGCGAGAGATGACCGTGGGCTTCCTGGTGCGCTTTGTATCACTCTCCATGGAACCCATCTCGAAAGCCGGTATCGTGTCCAAGGCAGCCAACTTGCTCTCAGAGATCCTCAAAGCGCCCTACTGGTCTGACGTACAGGTGCGACTCTCCATATTCCAGCGGCCTCTCATCCACACCGAGATCAACGAGCAGAACACGCCCGTCATTTGCAACGCGCTCCGCACACTCGAGATCGTGGTGGAGGACAAGACGGATGCCTACATAGCCCCTCACGTTCCGCAACTGCAAAAGCTGCTCGAGAAGAGCGCGTCTACGGATGAAGTCTCGCTCGTCGAAGCCCAAAAACCCGTCCTCGAGCGCATCTTTCGTGTCATCCCCGATCCTCCGCCCGAGGAGGATGCGGACGGCGAAGCGGAGATGGACACCGGCGACGACAAGAAGCCTGATGAGGAAGATGCGTCAGCTACCAAAGATGCCAAGGAGAGCGAGGCTACTGACGAATTGGCTGCTTTCCGCAAGTTTGCGGATACCCTCATTGCCGATGGCCTCAAGCAGAGCCAACATCTTTACAGCGTCTTTAGCATGCTCGATGCCTGGAGTCAGAGCAAGCCCGAGAAGATTGATGCGCACTTGCCCGCACTCAGCAAGGCGCTCAGCAAGCTCACGAAAGAGCACCTCGCCGCGACGGCACCCGTTCCAGCCAACGATCAGAATCTCAAGCTTCTCATGCTCGTGCTTGAGCTACTCAAGCGTCGAATCTCGAACCTCGGCGATCAGAGGCGCTGGCTACTCTCGGCCCTCGTGCAGCTGGTTGAGCGCTCTTCCTCCCTGGAGCTCTGCCGCTTCCTGCTGTCCACAATGTCAAAGTGGATCTTGGAGCAGCGAGAGGCCTTCCCGACTGTCAAGGAAAAGGCTGGTATCTTGCTTAAAATGATGTCGTTCGAGTCGCGCTACAACGATCAGCTGCTCCGCGATTATTTGGACCTCATCCACGCCATCTACACGACGCCCGCCTTCGCCCGCACCGAACTGACGGTGCGACTCGAAAATGCGTTCTTGCTCGGCTGCCGTCACAAGGATGCCGAGGTTCGACAAAAGTTCATCGACATCTTTGACCGAACGCTCGTGCGCGGTGCAGCTGGCCGTCTTCAGTATCTGCTTGGACATCAGAGCTGGGAGTATCTGGCCGAGCACTACTGGATCAGCCAGGTACTTGACCTCATGCTTGGATCGATCGACACGAACTGGCCGCTTCTGGCGCACAGCTCGGTGCAGCTCATCAAGGGAGGCAGCAGCTTCGTGCCAACGCTCAAGAGCCTCCAGGTGGGCGATATGATCTCGTCGATCCGTGCGCTCCTGTACACGGACCGCGATCTTGCGCACCAAATCTGGAGCTCTTTCTTCCCAGCTGCTTGGCGTTCGATGAGCCGCAAGGACCACGATGACATCACGCGTGCGCTTATCGGCGTGCTGACACGCGAGTACAACCTTCGACAGGTGAGCAAGCGTCCCAATGTGGTTCAGACGCTCCTAGAAGGCGCACTGGCCTGCAAGCCGCAGCTCGAGTTGCCACCTCATGTGGTCAAGTACCTCGGCCGCAACTTCAACGCCTGGCACACCTCAATCGAGCTGCTGCAAAACCTGCTCCGCTCGCTGCCTCGCCAGGACGACGCCATTCGGGAAGCTGGTCAGGATGCCCTCTCGGAGCTCTATGCGGAGCTGTCCGAGGAGGATATGTTCTACGGCTTGTGGAGGAGACGATGCGTCTACGCCGAGACCAACAGTGCCATCTCCTTTGAGCAGATCGGCATGTGGAACCAGGCGCAAGTCCAGTACGAGACCGCCCAGATCAAGGCCCGCTCGGGTGTGCTCAACTTTACCGAGGCTGAGTACCATCTTTGGGAGGACCAGTGGGTGTTCTGCGCTCAAAAGCTGCAGCAGTGGGATATCTTGACAGATCTCGCCAAGATGGAGGGCGACAACGACTTGCTGCTCGAGTGCGCCTGGCGTCTCTACGACTGGAACACGGAACGCGAGACGCTTGAGCAGGCGCTCGAGAGCTTGTCGGCTAGTGCCACACCGCGACGTCGTGTCTTTGAGGCCTACATGGCGCTGCTCAAGTCACAATCTGGTCAGGACAAGCCCACCGAGTTTGGTCGCATTTGCGACGAGGCGATTCAGCTCACGCTTAAAAAGTGGCATTCGCTGCCGACGGCTGTCACTGTGGCTCATGTGCCGCTGCTGCAGATCTTCCAGCAATTCGTGGAGCTGCAAGAGGCGAGCACCATCTTTGCCAGCCTTGCACACACCAACGCTACCAACCTTGACCAGCGTTCCGCCGAGCTCAAGGCTCAGATGCAGACTTGGCGCGAGCGTTTGCCAAACTTGTGGGACGACATCAATGCCTGGTCCGATCTGGTTGCTTGGCGCCAGCACGTCTTTGGCGCTATCAACAAGGCGTACTTGCCCTTGGTGCCCGTCATTCAGCAGCGCGATGGTCAGAACGCGTCTACCAACTCGTACGCCTACCGCGGCTACCACGAGACCGCGTGGATCATCAACCGCTTTGCCCACGTCGCGCGTAAGCACTATCTCAACGACGTCTGCATTTCGTCGCTCACCAAGATCTACACGCTACCCAATATCGAGATCCAGGAGGCGTTCCTCAAGCTGCGCGAGCAAGCCAAGTGTCATTTCCAGAACCCCAACGAGCTCACCCAGGGTCTGGATGTCATCAACAACACCAACTTGATGTTCTTCGCCGCACCGCAGAAGGCCGAGTTCTTTACGCTCAAGGGTATGTTCATGGCGCGTCTCGGCCTCAACGATGAAGCGAACCACGCGTTTGCCACTGCGATCCAGATGGATCTCAACCTCGCCAAGGCCTGGACCGAGTGGGGTCGATACAATGATCGCCTCTTCCGCGACCGTCCCAACGAATTGTCGGCGGCCGGAAATGCTGTAAGCTGCTACTTGCAGGCTGCTGGCCTGTACAAGAACGCCAAGGTGCGCAAGGTGCTCATTCGCGTGCTGTGGCTGCTGTCGTGCGACGACAGCAAGGGCACTGTGTGGCAGGCATTTGAAGGTTTCAAGGGCGATGCGCCCATCTGGTACTGGATCACGTTCATCCCACAGCTGCTGCAGAGTTTGAGTCACAAGGAGGCTCGCTTTGCGCGCAAGATGCTCATGTCGATTGCCAAGACCTTCCCGCAATCGCTGTACTTCTACCTGCGTACGACCAAGGAGGACTTTGTGGCGATGAAGCGTCAGTCCATCATGGCTGCGCAGAGGGCAGCCCATCAGCAGGCCCGACAGCAGCAAGCTGCCGCCGCTGCTGCTGCAAACGGAAAACCAGCAGCTGGAGCCGAAGCTAGCAAGGCTCCGGGTGCTGATGCACAGGCTGCCGGCAGCCCTTCCAAGGCTGACAGTGCTACACCGGGAGCTGCAGGCACTCCTGCCAGTAGCACCGCGGACACTGCCAACAAGGCTTCAACTGCTGCCCCGGCTGCACCCGGTGCACCGGCAGCTGGTGTACCTCCAACCGCGGCTGCTGGAGCCAACATGCCGCGTCAGCCATGGGAGTATGTGGACGAGATCCTCAACATCCTCAAGACGGCCTTTCCGCTACTCACGCTCACGATGGAAAACATCGCCGAGCAGATCCAGCAGCGATTCAAGCCAACCAACGAGGAGGATATCTACCGTCTTACCAATGCACTGCTTAACGATGCACTGCAACAGTACATCCAACGCGCCGTCTCGCCCAACGATTCGGGCGTGCTTCCCGCCTCGTCCCAGGCCAACGTCATCCGATTTGCCGAGAACCTTCCGTCTGGTCCGCTCAAGACGTCGTTCGAGGAAGACTTTGTCAAATCGAAACCCACGCTTCGTGATTATGTCTCCAAGCTGCAACGCTGGAGAGACCGGTACGAAAGCTCTCTGGACCGTCGTCCGTCCAAGCAGCATCTGGAGCACTGTTCGCACTACCTGGTCGAGTTCCAGCACCAGAAGTTTGACGAGGTCGAGGTGCCAGGACAGTATCTGAAGCTGGAGGACAACAATTCGGACTTTGTCAAGATCGCGCGCTTCATGCCCGTGTTCGAAATGGTGCGTTCGAGCGGAATGTGCACGAGGAGGTTGACGATCTTGAGCAACAAGGGCACAACGCATTCGTTTGCGGTGCAGCTGCCGAGTGGAAGGTATTGCAGGAGGGAGGAGAGGATTTTCCAGTTGCTCAGGTTCTTCAACCGAATCTTGGAGAGGAGGAAGGAGACGAGGAAGAGGGGATTGGCTTTCCACGTGCCACTGGCTTTGCCGTTGGCACCGCAGGTGAGGTTGATTGATCACGATTCAAGTTTCGTCAGTCTTCAGGATATTTACGAGAGGCATTGCGAGGAGATTGGGATTGGCAAGGATGACCCTGTCATCGCGTGGGTGGAGAAGATGCGCAGTACTTGGGACGGCGGTAGTCTCGGACCTAGCGCTGCTGCCAGCAGTAGTGGGGGTGGGGCTGGTGCTGCGGGTGCGGCGACTCGCGGCAATGTCGATTTCACCAATCTCCGGATGGATCTCATGGAGGAGATTTCGACAAAGTACGTTCCGGACACGGTGCTGTCGCGCTACCTTACGCGATCGATGCCGAGTGCTTCGGATCTGTACATGTTCAGGAAGCAGTTTACGCTGCAGACCGCAGCATCGTCGTTCGTGACCTACTGCCTGTTTGTCTCGAACCGTCTACCCAACCGAATCCACATCAGTCGCACGTCGGGTCAGGTGGCCATGTCGGACGTTGTACCCACGTTCAACCCCACAGCACCCCAGTTCAAGTCCACCGACCCAACGCCGTTCCGTCTGAGTCCGAACCTTCAGAACTTTATCGGTCCTGTCGGAATCGAAGGTGTCCTCACCTCGGCGCTCATGGCTCTCGGCCGTACCTTGACCGAGCCGGACAGAAATCTCGAAGAGTATCTGGGCATCTTTGTGCGGGATGAAATCAACTTTTGGCTTCAGGGCGCCCAACGTCAGGCGCAAGCGCAAGCCCAGGCACAAGGCTCAGCAGCTTCCGCACCGACGCTGGTCACCGAAGCACCCAAGGAAGTCGTGCTCACAAACGTGCTCGAAATCGTCAAGCGTGCCAAACTCATCAGCTGCAGACACGAGTTTGACAAACTCCAATCCTCGACCCCCTCAGCCCCCCACGCCCCGGTGACAACCCCCGTCAGCTCAGTCGTCCTCGACCTCATCAACTCGGCAAGCAACCCTTCCAAACTTGCCCTCCAGGACCCAACCTGGGGCCCTTGGCTCTAGAGATCCAGTCTCATCTCTCTTTCATACAGTTTCTGTGATTTACCCACCCTGTACCAATGTGGATTATGTTTTCGTGAATCAGATCGGTTTATAAGCTTGTTCCAAGAGGTTTCAAAATTGCGCAAGTGTCGATACCACCGCTGAATTTAATTTGGGCATGACCTCGGTGGAAGAGTACCAGAGAAGTTTGCGACGAGCCTACGCCTTGCGTGCGAGCTTGACTGTGAGCCTTCGACTGCTGCGACGAGGAGTGGCCTCTGCTGCTTCTGCTTCTGGATCAGACTTGGGTATTGGGTCGAAAACCTCTTCGTCAGTCGCAGGCTCCGCATATTGCTGTCGGCCCTGTCCACGCGTGCTTCTGCGTCGAGACGGTTCTGGCTCCTCCCCGATCTTCGCGCGGCGTGCAGAGCCCCTTTTTGGCTGCTTGGGACTGTCCGGTTCCGCATCAGCTACCCGGGACTGACGTCTTTGACGCTTCGCTGGCGTCGGCTTGGTTTGCTCAGCTGGCGGGGTTGGGCTGGCGCTAGGACTGTCGTCTTGGTCACGACCAGAGTTTGAGGCCAGCTGAGCAAGCGAGATGATCTTTCGTTTTGCAGGTGTCGAAGGTGCGGTGGAGGCTGCTGAGGCGGGAGCGGTGGAAGTGGGCTCACTCATTTCCACATCAATGTCGAGGTCCTCTACGTCGCCTGCATCCAGAGGCACTGCAGGTGACGCTTTCCGTTCCCGTGCACCTGCACCGTCTTTTTGTGCAAAAAACCGGCTCTTCTCCGGACGCTCACCAGCAGCCTGGTCATCTGCTGATTTATGGCGGGAACCAGAAGCAGAGACGGTGCTGGCTTCTGTATCCTTCGATGCCTCCGTCTTGTCTCTGTATTGCTCCTTGACGCGCTTTGCAATGCGAACGGCGTTGATGAGCTTCCTCCAATTCTTCATGGCCCTCTCCATCTTCTTGGTTTGGTGCTTCAACGCATCCTGCTGTTCTTGCTGCCAAAACGCTTCCTCCAACAGCTCTGCATTTTGGTGTGCGACCACTACACCGGTGATCTTGGGCATGCCTCGCTGATTGCGAAACTCGAAACCGGTGATCGCTTCGGCGTATGGGACGCCGATTTTCTTGGCCACCTTCGCCACACCAGAGAAGGGAAGGTGTACAGCTCCAGCGGGAAGCATGGACGGAACGAAAAGGTCGATGTTGCCAAAGCCATTGGTCGGTATCACGCCATCCGGCCCGATCGGTGGCGGAACATAAAGTGTGGTCTGGAACTCGGCATAGAGACCTTCCTGAGCTACTTCGCGCCCTTCGAGGCGGGCTTGCTCCTCTGCTCGCTTGTTGGCAAGCGTGTAGCCGCGTGATTTGACAAACTTGAGTGCCACTTGTCCATCTTTCACGACTCGACCTTCGTTGTACCATTGTCGCGATGATCGCAGCGTCTGTACGTCTGATTTGGAGAAGACTGGCGTGCCTTGGAAGGTTGCAATTTGGCGACGAGGAAAGACGATTTCGTCGCGCTTGAGGAACTTTTCGAGGAAATAAATAGGATGGTCTTTGAATGCGTTCATCGACGATGGCATCGGCTCGCGCGAGCTGTTATCTTGCAATTCTGCGTCTTCCATTGCATCCCGGTCTAGCTTTTGTGGACGGTGAATCGCGCGGACAACCTTGGTCCACCATTCCTCTTCTCCCTTCACGCGTGTAGGCGGACGCAGGCGGGAGACACGGGAGTTGAGCGTCTTTGTGTAGCGTGCAGTGACGTCTCGAGCGTAGCCATCCTCTTCGAAAGCTACGACATAGATCAGCTTGTTCTGACGGTCAAAGGCTGGCGGCTCCATGTGACGATTGCCGGACGGTCGCACGAGGGATCGAACTGGGTCGACGGTGATCCACTTTTGGTACGGCTTGGAAAAGACCTCGACCCACATGGTCGGTGGTGCCTGCAGGTCGACAGGATCTGCGGTATTGTCATCACCGGCGACCTCGGAATGTTTGAGTTGCTTCGGACGAAAGGACCGTAGCTTGACCTTGTGCTCCACCTTGAGGGGTGTCTTGAGGTTCTTCCATTTGTCTGGGCGGTAGTCATTATGCTCGCTCGCATCAGCTTTGCTTTCTGGGCCGTCAATGTCAATGTGTTCCACGTGCTTCGCCTTACCCTTAGCATTCGCTGATGGACTGGCGCCTGTCTTACTACTGGCCTTGGCGTTTTTCGAGCTGGCAGTAGAGCGATTTGATGAAGCATCCGACAGGGTGTCATCCACTGAGATTGGTTCGTTGCGATTGCCTCTGCTTCTCTCTTTTCCTGCACCGTTTGAAGAGTTTGCTGCCGCCCCTAGAACGGCCTTTTTTGCGAGATCATTTGTACCTTTTGCGGCACGCGTCCTCGCTATTGACCTACGCTTGTCATGAATGCCATCGCTTGGAATGTCCTCATCTGCAGACGACATGGAGTCGACGCTGATCGCCTGCTGTGAGCGCTTTGTGCGCATGGTGGATGATGCGCCCGATGCGCTATGTTCTCCATCCTCATCAGAAGTGAACTCGTGTACAGGCTTGGAAGGGAAGCGGCTGGTGCTTGAGCCCTTTGCTCGGGCGCGAAGCTGATTGGGCTTTTTGTCGGCCTGGCTACCTGGCTGAGAGGTGTTGGCCAACTTGCTAGCACCTACACTGCATGAAAGGGGCTGAGGGCTCACGACGAGTCGAGCAGGTATACCGATAGAGCGGCATAGGGCGCAAAAGAGCTGAGCGCTGGTCTCCCTTGATCCTGATCTTTGCTGGGCACGTTGCTTCAATCCTGCAGGCGAGGTGATCTGCTCGGTTGCTCTGAGAAGGCGGAGAAAGATAGGACGGATAGCGGAGCCTGGAGCAAAGATGGTGATCTCCATCGCCTTGGTTGGCGGCTTAAGGGAAGCCGAAGCTTCTGCGGACGAGCCATTCTGAAATGCGTTGTTGGCCTTGGGCTTGGCCTTGTTACCGCCATTGGCGTCAACGGCGCTGTTGGATTGACGCAGCGTGTTTTGCTTGTATCTTTTGTGCTCTCTTCGTTCGCGTCGGTGTCGTAGTTCGCGCTCGGCAGCTGTCTCTACAACCCAGCCGTCGATTCGGCGACCGGAGCCTGGGATGATACCGGTAGCAATGTCCTGATCTGGTTGACGGAGAGCGGAGCTGGCGACCATGGAAGGGTCAAGTCGGAAGCGGCGTGACCACCAGCGGAGCAATTCGGAGAGAAAGCTTTCAAACATGCGGACCCTCTCGCGCTGTTCTGTGACCTTTTTGGGATGGATGGAACGCAGCTTGGTAATGAGGTAGTCCGGTACGGAGTGGGCCAATGTATCGCGAAGATCAGCATCGTTACACCACTTGTTGCGAACGCGAGCATGTGCCAAGATGGACAGGACAAGCAGCTTGTGGGCGGTGATCCGGTTCTGTCGGTCTCGAGGGGTGAGGAGATTGGTGTACTTTTGGTTGGTTTTGTCGGGCTGCTTGCTAGTGCGGCTGCCGACCAAGATCTCGACGCCACGATGCTGGCCCTTTCCATCCTTGAAGATGGGTATTGGATCTGGGCGCGAAGAGGCATGATCGCCAGATTGCTCTTGGTCGGTGGCTTGGTCATCGGCGTCTTGAGCAGCAGCATCGCCATACTTTGGCTGCACTTCTCGGTAGGCGGCTGCATACATGTGGTGGAGATGCTTGGCGGACTGATCTGCGTCTAGGTCGACATCCTCCATGTCGAGGTCGTCGGTGTCAGCGGTTGATGGGGCAGCCTGCGCGGTAGTTGGAACATCTACATCTTCAAGGTCAGACATATCCATGGCGTCATGTGGATCATGCTGCTGGGCTACGGACCCATCGGTGGAAATTTGAATGACGTCCGGCGATGATGGCTGCTGGTTTGCATTGCTGGATGCAGGAGCTGATCTGGGGTGTGAGGCGCGCAAGGGGCGGGGGGCGGGCATTTGTGGTGTAGGCATACCGAATGAGTGTTGCAGAGAGGTGCCACTGTCATCTGAAATGGAATGTACGTCGATGACGTCTTCTGGCTCCGCCGGAGGGCGGTGCAAGTCATGGGAAAGCTTGGGCGGCTTTCGAGGTTGGCGTGGCGCGAGCCTACGTGGAGAAGTCATGGGAGCGTCTGACCATACGTGTTGCTTGGTATGGCAGCTCGAAAGCCATGGGTTTGGTTGTTGAAGCACAGCAGGGTCGCGTTGCTGTGGTGTGGAGTACGGGAGCCAGGTGATGAGCGAGGACGTGTGTCTTGAATCGTTGCACCATCACAGCATGGCTCCGCGGCTGTACGGACTCAGCCATGCAGTCGAGAATGTGATTTGGAGGAGGTTGGGTTAGCACAATTATGAAATGTTACATCGTAAGCTTACACAACGCGGCTGCCAAGATGTGAGAGAGTATCTGCGTCCAACGCTCTGGTGAAGCCAGCTCACAGACACAGCGGAAGGCGAGCAGAGCAGTTGAGATGGGAGTGGGGTGATGGTGAGATCAGGACAGGGTGCGCCCACCTGGTAGATGTGCTCGTGATCTGGTGTGATCCTGCGTCGACAGCACAGTATACAGTACAATTCAAATGGGCTGGCGCGGCGTGCACGTTGGATCGAGCACCGCCCACCCAGCCTGCCAGCCCGTTTCTGGCAGAAGCTTGAGCTAGTCTGGCTCATAGCTGGCTCATAGCTGGCTCATAGCTGGCTCATAGCACAGGCTCGCCTCGCGCACAAATGCGGCCAAATTGGAAAAATCGCCAAGTCTGGAGTCGATTCGACTTGGCTTGTGCTGTGGGCGCGCGAAACCCCCTTTTTTGGGCTCACGCTCACACTCACACTCACACTCACGCTCGCGGCTGTCTGCTTTCCGCAATTCCCGCTGCTGAAACTTGCTGGTGCAACTTGCTGGTGGCTCACGCCCTCCACCCTCTGTGGCTCTGCATGCGTGCATGCTCAGCCCTGCGCTTTTCCGCCCGTGTATGCAGTCTGCCACTGTGAGTTGAGTTGAGTTGAGTTGGACTCAGCTGAGCTGAGTAGCTGAGCTGACGCTGCTGCTGACGCTGCTGCTGCCGCTGCTGCTGCCGCGCTCCACTGTGACTATCTATCACCCTCGCCCGTATCAGTCCATCCACTTTGGCGGAGCGGCAGCACTCAATCCCCGCGCTCTTTTTCTCCGCATCCTTTCCCTCTCCCCTCCACCATCTTCCCTCCATCCCTTCAAGCTTGCTCCAGACCACACATACGTCCAGCATGAAGCTCAACCTCTCACTCACTTTTGTGGCTGCTCTTGCCACCGCCTTTGCTGGCGTCGACGCTGGCGTCCACAAGGCCAAGCTGCAAAAGTTCTCCCCTGCCAAGGAGCTCACCCTCGAGGGCCTCGCCGCCCAGGCTGAGATCCTCCAGCTCAAGTACGGCGGTGGCTCCTTCAACAAGCAGGCTCCCTTCACCCCCAACCCTGAGCATCACTTTAGCATCCAGCCCATCGCTCCCTCCGACTCGGCTGCCGCCTGGTACGCCGAGGCCAACAAGGGCCACGGTGTTCCCCTCACCGACTTCCTCAACGCCCAGTACTTCTGTGATATCTCCCTTGGCTCTCCCCCCCAGCAATTCAAGGTCATCCTCGACACTGGTTCCTCCAACCTCTGGGTTCCCTCCACCAAGTGCTCTTCCATCGCTTGCTTCCTCCACAAGAAGTACGACAGCTCCGCCTCGTCTTCCTACAAGAAGAACGGCACCCAGTTCAAGATCCAGTACGGCTCCGGCTCCATGGAGGGCATCGTTTCCAACGATGTTCTCAACATCGGTGATCTCACCATCAACGCCCAGGACTTTGCCGAGGCCACCAGCGAGCCTGGTCTCGCTTTCGCTTTCGGCAAGTTTGACGGTATCCTCGGTCTTGCCTACGACACCATCTCGGTCAACGGCATCGTGCCTCCCATGTACCAGATGATCAACCAGGGTCTGCTTGATTCTCCTCAGGTTTCGTTCTACCTTGGCAACTCCGAGGACGACGGCGGAGAGGCCGTGTTTGGTGGCATCGATGAGAGCCACTACACCGGCAAGATCCACTGGGCTCCCGTCAAGCGCAAGGGCTACTGGGAGGTTGCACTCGACAAGCTCGTGCTCGGCGACGAGGAGCTCGAGCTTGACAACGGTTCTGCTGCCATTGACACCGGCACAAGTCTGATCGCCATGGCCACCGACACTGCCGAGATCCTGAATGCCGAGATCGGCGCCACCAAGTCGTGGAACGGCCAGTACTCGATCGACTGTGAAAAGGTCAAGGACTTGCCCCCTCTCACCTTCTACATTGACGGCACGCCGTTCAAGCTCGAGGGCAAGGACTACGTTCTCGAGGTTCAGGGCTCGTGCATCTCGTCGTTCTCGGGCATCAACCTCCCCGGCCCGCTCGCTGACATGTTCATCGTTGGTGACGTCTTCCTCAGGAAGTACTACTCGATCTACGACCTTGGCAAGAACGCCGTCGGTCTGGCCACTGCCAAGTAAGCCACTGCCAAGTAAGCCACTCTCCAAGGGTATCTGCTTGCGCCCAGTCTGCTCTACTTGTACTTGATCGGTTGCGATGGCGGCGACAAACGTCGTCCCAGTTGCCTTGAAAGCATCGTGACTCCACCTCGAGCTCTGAGCGTCGGCTTGGCGTCGGCTTGGCGTCGGCTTGGCGTCGTGTACCTAGTCCATTTCTCTTTTCTCTTCACATACATGTTGACACTAGTACGTCTATGCTCTCAAACATGCGTCCAAACAATCTGTCTCGTAGCTGTGCTCTATCCGCACTCTTGTTTCATTTCCGCTTACCACGTTGCGACGTATCCCAGGATCCCGTTTGTCTCTGCACCATACGCACACGCACTGCAATTACAATTCTTGATAGCTCGATCTGCGTTTGGTTGTGATTTTTGGTGATGGAGTGGCGTGTGCACGCGGTGCTGGCGATGGTGGTGTTTGGTACACAATTTACGCCAAAGTGGGCGCGTGTTGGACTT
Source organism: Ustilago esculenta (assembly GCA_020827535.1). NCBI lineage: Eukaryota > Fungi > Basidiomycota > Ustilaginomycetes > Ustilaginales > Ustilaginaceae > Ustilago > Ustilago esculenta. Next base: position 129,234 of record JAAKGJ010000016.1, on the reverse strand, counting down.
GATGACTTGATGATTGTGGAGAGCGAGGCGCAAAAAGCGACACACAGCACGTTTGACACGCACCATCATCATACACCGTCCGTCCGTTGGGTCTCAAAATGTTTGGCGATCAAGCGTTGAAGTTGGTCACCGAGGCGAAAGCATGTCTTAGTCTGGACGTTGTCAAACCGTACAAGTAAGTTTCTCGTGTATGCTCCGTTTTGTTTCGGGTGGCTCAAACTGGTGCTGATGCGCAGTCTTGGTTTGGGTGGCAAAAGTGATGAGTTGATACGCGGGTTGGTGTTGGAAACCAAACAACTACATACCCATCTATCCCGTCTGCTTTCCACTCTCGAATCGCAAGCTGGGCTCATGGATCCAGTTCAAGTATCCGCTCTTCAATCACAATTGCTCATGTTGCATCTAATCGTCCAGTACAACAAGCGTTCGTTGTTGATCTACCACAACGTTCGTCTCGATCTCCTCGTCTCCCATCTCGCATCACACTCCTTCTCGCTCCAAATCCTCTTCTCAAAGCACCCCTACCTAAAATCGAACCTCTCTCCAACAGAACATGACCATCTCAAACGATATACCCACCTCATCCACCGATCCAAACTCGACTATCTCGATCTATCCCCCAATTTACGCATCGATATTTCAGATCAACAGGTCTACGAATCCGTCCCTACCCATCTACTCGTTACCGTAAAGGTGAACAGGGACCTGAACGATGTCTGGTTGTCTTCCACCCAGAATGCTCCGGCTACTTTTGCAAAGGATCACACGGTGACGATCAATCGGTCCGATGTGAGGGGGTTGATCAACAGAGGTTGGGTTTCCGTCGTCGATGGGAGTTCGTAGCAACAAGTGTACATGGGGTTTGCATTGTTTTTCTTTCTTGGGTAACAAAGTTTGGTCATTGGTTTGTTCGGTTGTGTTGGTCCAATGCGTAGATGGTGGGGAGCACACTTCCGTTCTCACACTCGTCTGAGCGCTCAACGGGTACGATTGGAGACAACGCAAAGGGTGACAAGCAGCTGATACATTGAAAACAGATGACTAGTGTGTAAGACCGGCGTGGCGCAACGGAATGGGAATCAGAATCGAGAATAAACAAGGCGCGATCATCTACGTTTCGCCAAGGTCGCCCTTCGAGCGAGGCTCGATAAGGCTTGGCGAAAGTTCGCGCTGGTTGGAAATGTCTTGGGAGGATAAGGAGAGCAAATCAGGCGATACCAGGTCGGTAGACGACTTGTGGATGCTGTCCGAGCCGCTGGCGGTTGTGGCGTGTCCATCTTGGCTCGACGAGTCTCGGTCAGCGGTTCCATCTTTAGCTCCGAACGAGGTCTGTGGCTCGTGATCGCTGTTCGCTCGCTGCATCGAAGGCGCCGAGAGTGTGGCGGCTCGAGCTGCGTGCGTCGAAGGTCGGTAGGTGTTGGAACGCGACCTGCCATGCGCTGCAGTCGCGTCGTCCTGGTCGTGAACTTTCAACACAGGGTTGAGAGTGGAGCCGGTATGGCGCTCGTCGCCGTTTGCATCCCACCGTTGGCTGGCGCCATCGTGGACGCTTTGTGCCATCTGTGCGTCGTTGCTGAAAGAGGTGCGGTGGGTAGGAGTCTTGGCGCAAAACGCGTCTTCGTCGAACGATGCGATTCTGCCTGTTACAGCCGATGGTGCGAGATGGGCCGCCGAAGACTGTCGATGGTCCTCGGTTGCTTTTTGGACCGAAGCACCACACGCATCGTGCTTGACGTCTTGCGCGTATTCGACACGCGTTGCCCCTTCGGTGTGGGAGAAGCGTCTCGACAGCAGAAGCGAGCTCGAACTGCCAGTATTATGGGTGTACGAAATGCTGTTACCTTCATACATGGTGGCATGGCTCTCCTGGGTGTGGGGGAGCTCCGTCATCGATCCGCCAGATTGCTGGTGGCCGTTTGCATGAGCTTCAGCAGAGTTGCTCGAGTAGTCCTGACGATCCCCGCCATTGCGATCGAACGACTGAACCTGACCACACATGCCGAAGTTGGCGTCCAGACCAGGAGGCTGCATCGCTTGGGTAGATGCATGGCCTCCTTCCAGGACACCGGTGGAAGAAAGCGAGTACTGAGCCTCGGCTGGCGGAGGCGCCACCTCATAGCCCAGATGGCCTTCCCAGCCCTCAAAAGAGGCCCGCGGGCCATCGAATCCGCCTTCTCCCATCATTGGCAGGTTGGAAGGGCCAAAGCTCGGCATGCCTCCTGTGTCGATGCGCAGCGAGTTGAGGTCCATCGAGCTTCCAAGGCCTGAGCGAGGGCTTGCCTCGATCGACGATGACACTCCGTACGAGCTGTATCCCAGCTGATGGCGCTGATTGCTATCTAGCGACGCCTCGGAAAGGTTGGTAGACACGCTTGCGGGACTGTCAAATTCCCAATTGTGCTCTCCACCAGGACGGACAGGCGCTCGGAAGCCGTGCCACGCAGCGCTTTTCGGAACACTGGAGGTGCTCGACATGGCTGTGGGCTGCAACGGCATCTGCATCGTGTTGCTATACGCATCGGTGCCTGCGAACGCAGTTGGTGCATCAAAGATGGGCGTGAAGGGATCCGTGGACCGAACACCCGCACCATTGACCAGGCCGAAATTGTCGGCAGTCGAATCCGAGCCTGTAGGAATGGCTCCAGCTGCACGTTGTTCGGCATCGCGGAACACGATGAGCCTCTGAAGAACATCGTTGCAACGTGCCAAAGCCTGCACGGCGCTCCTGAGCTCCTCGTACGGACCGTTGAGAACATGCCTGCTCACGTTCATCGCCTGATGGTCTTCGGTAAAGTCCTCGCACTGGCGCCAGCTGACCTTGGGCTCCTCATTACTTCCATTCTTGATGGGAGCGGATCGAAAGACCTCCATGAAAAATGTGGGAGGGCGCTCGAGGTCAATGACGAAATGGCCAAGCGGCACGCGCACGCCCTCGGCGCGTTCTGCGATGGAGGGGTTCGACGGACCGTCGAAATAGGCGCTGCGGATCGAGGTCCAGGGAATCTCGAGCTTGAAACCGATGGATTCGCTGGTGAGATACCAAGTTAAGGACTGTAGGCGGCGCGAAAAGAAACAGATGAGCGGCGACACGCGTCGCCACGATCCAATGCACAGAGCCGAGGTGGGAATCGCGGTAACCGACGGTGCCTGGTCTTGCGCGTCACGAGGACCACGACTGCCTATGGCAGCTGCGCCGTAAGCATCCTTGTCGTTGAGTCGGATGCTGCAACTCTTTTTCCTTCCCGAGTCTGAGCCTGTATCGCCTCTACGCTCAATGGTCTTGACCTTGGCGCGGCGGTTCTGGAACCAAACTTGAACGCTGCGCTCAGGCATACGAAGCTTTCTTGAGAGCTCCAACCTGACGCGGCCTGTGGGGTTTCGATTCTTTTCGAAGAAAGCCTCGAGGCTTCTCAGTTGGTCCGGCGTGCACTTGTTGCGTTTCTTTCGTCCACGCGGGCGGAATGCAGCAGAGAGCTTCTTCTTTTCGGGTGGAAGGTCGGAATCGGTGCTGTCTTCATACGAGTCGTCATTGTCAGCGCTCGAGCTTGCTTTGAACGGAAGGCTATCGAGCAGAGCCATACCATCCGAGCCGTCAAAGGGCTTGTGGTCACGGTGCATGTTTTCGCCAAGGTCAAGGCTACCGTCGAGTCCGACACTGAGTGCCGAGTCTTGCTTGAGACCAAGCATACTCGCTTGCCCCGCATACGCATAGTTGGGATCGAAAGCTGCATGATTGGTGACGTGGTCGTGATAGTCTAGACCATGGCGCTCGTGTGCAGATTCTGGCCAAAACTGCGGCTGATGATATGTTGTTGTAGAGGTGGGCTGGGGTGGGGCTGGACCCATGGCGGAAGGGTCTTCTTGGGTTGACCAATACATTGGGAAAACGTTGGGGTTATAGGAACTGGTAGCGTCTTGGCGCGGAGCACTCAAGCTAGCCGAGCCGATTGAATCGAGTCTGCGCAGATCATGATGGCTTGACCTTTGCATCATGACGTCCATGGAGGGAGAGCTTCGACCTTGGTACCTTCGCTCCTCGGACTTGATATGCGGCGAGGTGATGGTCTTGTTGGAAGCTTGAGAGTCGCTACGTCGACGGGGGGCCAAGGCAGCAGCGTTGGCTTTGATTGCTTGGACTGCGGCAGCTCTTTGGGGCCGTTGGGACATGGCGACGAAGGAATGATGAGCGAGGCGCAGGTTAATGAAAGAGCAAGGAGGAACCCCCACGGGAGTATGAATGAGTACGGATTCAATATGACAAGGGCAAAGGTAAAATGGGTTGTCGTAGGTTATATGGACACGGGTTGTGAAGAGCGTTGAGGGAGGGCCGAGCAACAAGGTCAGGGACAAAGCAAAGGTGGAAGGAATGTGGCTGGGTCAGTGCAAGGTTCTAGGAGACAGACGCGAAGACTGCATGACAGGTACGCTCGGCCTTCCGCTCAAGACCGGCGCTGGGGTGGTAAGCGCAAATAGCTGGAACCAAACACGAGAGGTCGGACTTGCAGAAGAATGAATGTGGAACAGGCATGGAAGAGCGGAGGGATTTGGATGGTGGCCTGACCAACGGGTGTGCGCAGTGAGCATGCACGACAAGCTCAGGTGGATTTGGTGTGGGAAATCAAGGGTGCACAACCGGGGTGTGGCTTTGGAGCCGCAGATGGCTGAGGCTGGGCCGGTGAAGGGAGTCGGTCATGCCAGCACGAAGGACTCAGCGTTTACAGCCCACACAACAGCGCGTGAATACAATACGGGAGTGAGCACGCAAAGGCAGCTGCGGGCGGAAGTTGTTGCATGGGGGATGCGAGTGGATGGTTGGACAGGTCACGCACCGGTCGAAGCTCGGTCGCTAGGGTGGAACAAGCCATGGCAGGAGCATGTACCACCGAAAGCCAAAGCTTGTGCTCTGCAGCTGCGGAACTTTGGACTGCGCACCTGCCAAAGCACCCGAGGAGCAGTGGAGGGCTAGTCGAGGCTCGAGGCAGAGAGCGTGGGACCGGGATGGCGCTTGTGGCAGAGGATGCTGGGAAAACGGGCTTGTTTGGGAAGCGGACAGCAGCATGTGGTTAGGGGCGAGGGACGAGGTGCGAGGTGCGAGGTGCGAAAAAGGTTGCAAGAAAAGTTTGGCTCGTCCCACCAAACGGTGCATGGTGAGGCGGTTCCGCTGGACGCCAAAGATGAAATGGTTGCAACGAGAGTGGGTAGATTCACTGACGGTGTTGGAGAGAAGAAAAGCGAACTTCATCTGGAGAGGGCGAAGAATTTTGGAGGTGCAGGTGTGGGCTGACAACCGGAAATGTATGGAAGCTGCATGTGACCGTGTGTTTTTGGGTTGAGGGGACATGGTACTTACGTGTCAGAGATGATTTGGAGTGGCGAGGACGATGGTCGGGTTGGTTGTTAGTTGTTGGGATGGCGATGTCGGATGAGATTGGTGATTGGTGATTGGATAGAGCAAGCGGTGAGAGGAGAACTCGACGTCGATTTGGATGGATCTTGGTCTTTATCTAGTTTGTACACGAGCATAGAGCGAGGAGACGAGGACGGGGGGGAGGCAGGCACTAATAGAAGCGAGTGCGGAAATCAGAGCTAGTTAGTAAGAGGTAGCTCGGTGCGTGCAGATAAGACGGGAGGTGGAGAGCAAGGCAGAGGGCACCGAGGATCGAGACGAGCGTGCCTGAAGCAGTGGGGTAATGAGGGTGGGCTGACGCTGAGCGGACAAGGGCCATGTTACTGGAGAACAGTGCCAATGATGTGATCATGAGAACAAGGTTGGACGTCGAGCAGGTTGAGCATTTGTGGAGCTTGAACGTCGGTGTAGTCCAAGCCCGTCAAGCCCGTCAAACGAGGATTGAGGAGAGTTGGGTGGAAGAATTGATGGGATTCAGCATGTTGGGGTGCATAGGAACAAGAGCGTGAATGGGGACTAGCTCGGGAACGACGGAAGGAAGGAGCAAAAGATGCAAGAGCGCACAGGGCTAGACGGGATGAAGCGGACTTGGGTGAGGCATTCTGGAGACCGGACAGGGTACATGAAAAAGGATAGAGCACGAGATATCGTTACACGTCGCAAAGGTATGGAAATGGAAATGCAGCAAGCTGCGCTTTGGCTGATGAACAATGCAGTAGAGTACAATGGTGGAAGGGATATTTTTAACTCGTGTTGGGCTCAACTTGGGGCGAGAGGGGGAGGGGTATGCTGCAGATACAAAGTGAAGAGGTTCAACAGGACTGCTAAGGGGTGATGGGCGCACTACAGAGGTGCCTGCTGCAAGAAGGGGATGAGTCTGGGTTGGGCTCGAGCATTTTGTGGACGGCGAATGGATCTGTGTGGTAGATGGCGGCTAGGGCGCAAGAAGCGATGAGTGAGGAAGAGAAGGATGGGATGGGATTGGAGCGGAAGGGATAAAGAAAGAACCGGAGGAATTGACATGATGCGATTCGGAGGTTGACATGGAGGTGGAAGCTGAGCTGTGATTGGATAGTTGCATATGCTAGCGGATGTGGTCGAGCCTCTTGCCGCGCTTTGGGCTTGCGCCGTGGGTTGGTGATACGAGAGGGGGTATGTGCGGTGCGCGTGCAGGAGTTGGATGTAGCAAGTGTAGCTAAAGAGCGCGCAGCTTGAACCAAAGATTTTGGGCGGGTGAACTAAATTGGTTAGGTTGCGGATAGGATAGCTGTGGTGCTGGATGAGATGGAAGGGGTGCGGCAGTATGGAGGGAGTGCGATGGGGGCCGATGGCGTCGACTAGAGGAGGCACCGGGACATGGCTAGGGAATTGAGTTGACTAGGCAGTGTGTGTGCGTGGGGGGGGAGCAATTTGGAGGAATGGATGGAGTGAGTTGATTTTGGCTAGGCTAGCCGCAGCAGCTGAGCAGATGAAGGAGTGGTAGAACCTCAAGAGGAAACTGCGCCGCACGCTTGACGGACAGACAGACAGTAGCATCACAGCGGAAAGTGGGCAGAAGGAGGCGGTGCACACCAAAGAGTGACAGACTGACAGTATATACACACACGATGATGACGACCAGCTAGAAGCGGTAGAGCTAGAAGTGGTGGCTAGAAGGCGTGGGTAGAGAATGCATGCATAAGAACGATGTCAAGGGTTGGGGTGACAGGCGGGATCAGGCGGGATCGGGCGGAGCTAGACGGGCGATGTGAGATCTACTTTGTGGTGGACGTGTTGAAGTTGAACTGTGCAGTAGATTGCCGGCGGGCACGCGTGGGTTGGAGGCCAAGATGCAAGGTGACCGACGGAGCCACGACGCAGAGGACCGGACCGCGGTCTCCGGTACCAACACAAGTGTGCTTACTAGTGATAGTTTCACAGCAATTGTGGGGGGCTAGTACTAGTTGGGTTGGTTGCGTAGTGGAGCGGACCGAGCACAGTGCACTGAGCGTTGTGATGTTGGATCGAGGTGGTTTGAGACCGCGCGACGCTGGGTTGTGTGGGAGGATGTGGGATGTGGGATTTGGGATGTGGGAGATGCGAGATGGCCACATTGTTCGAGTCGAGATTCGAGTTGCCCGATCGGCGCGAGCCAGATGGATGACGACCGACGCTCACACACTGCTCCACTGCTTTAGGTAAATGGAGGAGGTACGTGCACATTAAAGCCGATGGAACCAAAGCAATTAAAACGAAAAACGATTGGGGCAAAGTGGAGGAAAACGGCGTCTGCGTATGTGCTGGAGAGACTGAGCTGGTGCATGCATGCATGCATGCATGCGATCCTTATCCATCGATTGGCGTGCAAAGCCGGGGCGGTGGTGCGCGGTGCTCAGTGCCCAGTGCCCAGTGCCCAGTGCCCAGTGCCCAGTGCTCTCAATCAGATGAGATGCGAACAAACAATCCACCGTGCGTGTGGGTGGGTGGGTGTCGCCACGACGCTGGCAGGCGAGCTATGCCAGATACTTTGGCGTGCCGAACATGCGAGCAAGCGAGGATTGCATTTGACGGTGATGCGGGCGTAGAATGGATGGCTACGAGCTACGAGCCAGCGAGCGTCGGGTGAGTGGATTGCCCGCTTTGGTGGTGACGACAACGCGGTGTGTCAAGTGAGTCAAGCCAGTCAAGCCAGTCAAGCCAGTCAAGCCAGTCAAGTCAGCCACACAGTCACAGTGTGACACGCTTGGCTGCGGCGCTCAGACGTCAGAGTGTTGCAATAATCACCAAACGTGAATCGCAAACTGCCCATCCGTCCGTCCGTGCAGCAGCACTACGCCAGCACTTCAGCAGCCGTCAGCAGCGTCGGAGACAACCCGGTCCACGGACGCAGCCCAAGTGGAGTGAGTGTGCAGCGGCTGCAGTGTGACTGGATCCTCGCAAATCTTCTTGCCATGCACTCAGAGAGCCGTCGCCTCCTGTGACTGCGTCCTGCCGCCACCAACCCTCCTCCTCCTCATCGCTATCCATCCCACGCCATCCGCTCGCACACTCCCTCTCATCCAGTTCATCTCCTCCACGCCCCTCGTCGCCACCCACGGGCCATCCGAGCAACCCTCGCCATCCAATCCCACTCTGCCCCTCTGCCTGCCTCCATTCATCTTGACTCGATCCTTCCACCCCCCCCCCGAGGTGCCCGCCCACAACCCCAACCATGCCCGCCTCAAACGCCCCCGCCTTTGACAATGACACCATCATCGTAGGTGAGTCCTCCTCGTGAACCTTCCCTTCCTGCATTCTCGCCCCATCACTCTAACAGCAACGCCGCTCACTCTCAACTTCTGCTTTTCCCCACGCTTCGCATCTCTGTTTCTACGCCTCCTCGCATTGCTAGTCCTCGGTGCCTCTGGTGATCTTGCAAAGAAGAAGGTGTGTATCAGCTTGCTCCCTCGAGCATGACATAGTCCAACCTTGTGCTGACCACCTTCCAATCCTTTGCCTCGTCACCTCGGCTCAACTCTCGCACCGTTCTGGCAACATTTGCAGACCTTCCCCGCCCTCTTCAACCTCTTCCGTCTTGGCCTCCTCCCCAAGACCACACACATCATCGGCTATGCACGCACAAAGATGGACAAGCACACCTTTGCCCAGAAGGTCACCGGCCATCTCAAGAATGTCGACCATGACAAGGGCAAGCAGGACGTCGCCAACTTTCTCCAAATCTGCCAGTACATCTCCGGCCAGTATGACGAGGATGCTTCCTTCCAGAATCTCAACACCGAGATGGAGCGCATCGAGGCAGAGATGAAACACGACCACCCCAGCCGTCTCTTCTACATGGCATTGCCCCCCAACGTCTTCACCGTGGTCGCAACCGGCCTCAAGAAGAACTGCTACTCCGAAAACGGCCACAACCGCATCGTCATCGAGAAGCCGTTCGGCAAAGACCTCGAGAGCAGCCGCGAGATGATCGGCGCCCTCAAGGGTCTCTGGAAGGAGGACGAGACTTTCCGCATCGACCACTACCTCGGCAAGGAGATGGTCAAGAACCTCCTCATCATGCGCTTCGGAAACCCTTTCATCGACGCCGGTCTCAACAACAAGCTCGTCGACAATGTCCAGATCACCTTCAAGGAGCCCTTTGGCACCGAGGGCCGTGGCGGCTACTTTGACGAATTCGGCATTATTCGCGACATCCAGCAGAACCACCTCTCCCAAGTCCTCTCCCTGCTCGCCATGGAGCGTCCCAAGTCCTTCTCCGCAGAAGACATCCGCGACGAAAAGGTCAAGGTGCTCAAGTCCGTCCCTGCCATTCGGGAGAAGGACGTTCTCATCGGTCAGTACACTGCCGCCAACGGCAAGCCCGGCTACAAGGACGATGACACCGTCCCCAAGCACAGCAACTGCCCCACCTTTGCCGCTCTCGCCCTCTTTGTCAATAACGAGCGCTGGAAGGGCGTCCCCTTTATCCTCAAGGCAGGCAAGGCGCTCGACGAGGCCAAGGTCGTCATCCGAGTCCAGTTCAAGGACACACCCCAGGGCCTCTTCAACAACATCCCCCGCAACGAGCTCGTCATCCGCATCCAGCCAGACGAGGCCGTCTACCTCAAGCTCAACGCAAAGAAGCCCGGTCTCGAGATGGCCACCCTCCCCGCCGACCTCGACCTCACCTACAAGGAGCGCTTCTCCGACGTCCGCATCCCCGAGGCCTACGAGGCGCTCATCCTCGACGCCCTCAACGGAGACCACTCCAACTTTGTCCGCGACGACGAGCTCGACGTCTCCTGGGCCATCTTCACGCCCCTCCTCCACGCCATCGACGCCGGTAAGATCAAGAACGAGCCCTACGAGTACGGCAGCCGCGGTCCTGCATCGCTCAACGACTTTATCGCGCGCTACGGCTACCAGCGCACCAACGACTCGTACGACTGGCCCACCACCAACGTCACAAAGGTCCAAGGAAAGATGTAAATATGTAGTCCTACCCACTCCGCCAGTAATCCAGTCGTGCATTGCGAGTTGCCCACATCGGCCCATGTCGCAACCAGCTCCTGTGTTTCACGCTCTCGTTGGACTGTACCGGTTTTTGCAACCAGCGCACGCTAATGTACTAGTTATGTTGCAACCAAAACGCGCCGTCACCCATGTGTGCGTTGTCGCTGTGCCAACACCTGGGCCCACACACAAGTCTGGATCATGTGGATGAGGCATCGAGTACAAGATTTGAAACGCATGGCTGAGTACAGTGCAGGGGATGTGAGTACAGTACACGGCGGAAGCGGGTCAAGGCACTCGAATTACAGTCTAGACGGCCAAACGATCGCGACAGCGGAAGCAAGATTCAACTCGAACGGTGGCTTGGTTTACACTCAAGGCGGAAATGTTCAACTAGCGGCGGTCTGCGAGCCACTCTTGACGTTGAGGTTGTTCGCAACCGACGCTGCTTCGGCACCGACCTTAGCGGAAGCCTTTTTCTTGGCTCGCCTCGACTCGTATTCGTGCCATTCGCCCTCGAGCGATGAAAGCAATCCCGCAGGCAGTTCCGCCTCCACCCCCTGTGTCAAGTACTCTGACCGCAAAGCGTCCTTCGCCGTCCACCTCTTTGTCGGATCATACGCCAACAATCCCCTCGCCACCTCCAACGCCGGTTCCGACAGATGGTTTGAAAACGCCGCCTTCACCCAATCTTTGTCCCCGTGCGTCCCAACCTCGTCCGAAACAGCCGCAGGCTTCACCATCTCGTACCAAGCAAGCTTCTCCACATCCGGCCAATTCTCCCGAGTCACCGGTCCAAGAATCTCGGTAATCGCTTCCACCTGTCCCAATTCCGTCTCGCTCTGAAACACGGGTTTCTTGACAAACAGTTCGAGAAAGATACACCCGGCACCCCACATGTCCACCTCGCACCCGTACTGCGTCTCACCAAACAGCAGCTCCGGCGGTCGATACCACAATGTCACCACCCGATTCGTGTAATCTCCCTTGCGACGTTTGGCATAGAATCGCGCCAGACCGAAATCGGCCAACTTGAGTCGACCCTGATTGTTGAGTAGAATGTTGGACCCTTTTAGATCGCGATGAAGCACCGCTTTCCGATGCAGATAGTCCAGACCGGAGAACAGTTGCGATGCGAGCGATTTGAGGTGTGCATCGGTGAACTCGACCTGCGGATGCGCGAGGATGCCGTTCAGATCGTGTTCCAAGTACTCAAACACCATGTAGATCGAGCCTCGCGTCACCATCATTTCGTGCAGGCGCACAATGTTTTCGTGCCGCAGCGCCTGCAACAGCTTGACCTCGCGCATGGCGGTGACGGGGAAGCCGTCCTTTTCGCTGTCCATCCGGATCTTCTTGAGCGCCACCAACGCACCAGTCCTCTCGGAACGGGCTTTGAACACTTGTCCGTACGTGCCTTCGCCTACTTGATGGATGCTTTCGTATGCTTCTCCCGGCTCTGCTCGCGCAGGTTCGACTGGAGTCAATTCCACCACCGCCGATTTGACGCGACGAGCATTTTCTTCGCCGACTTTGCCACCGTCGCGACCATCGCGACCATTGCGCGGCGTCGAGCTTCTCTCGCCAACAGACAACTTTTCACTATTCCGATCGGACCGAGAACCGGGACGCACTGTCTGCCAGCCACCTCCGCGCACACTGCGCTGATTCGCCTCCGCATCCTGTCGGCGCGGACCAGTCGGCGGCTGCACACCATCAAACGTCGCTTTGCGCGATAGCACATGCCCACGCTCTGCTCCATCTTCCACCCGCCCGTGCCGCGGTGGTGTCCGCGCTCTGCGCTCATCGGGTGACCGTCTTCGTTCACGACCGGGTTCCGCCTGCCTACGGTCTCGTCGTTGCCGATCTTCAGCCAGAGGGTCGGCGTCTCGATCTCGATCTCGGTCGTAGTCACGGTCACGGTCGCGGTCGCGGTCGCGGTCACGGTCTCTGCGGGAGAGAGAGCTATCGTTGTCATGGTCACCGTTGTTCAATCTCCAGCGGGCAGGACGATCACGCTGTCGCTCACGTTCGGCGTCGCGCTCGCTGCCTCTTTCCCGACCGGAGCGCTGTGGTGGCTGCTGATCGCGGTCTCGATCGCGGCGACGGGATCGATTCGAAACGTCGGATCGTGTGGGCGAGGGAGAACGACGTCTATGAGTAAATGACGTCTGATCTTGCTCGTCGTGTTGCGCTCTGGAGCCCCATCTTGCTGTGCGCGGTGTGGCTGCTGAAGAGGTGGTGCGGTCTTGCGGAGCGTACTTATCCGAGGTGCGCGGTGGGGATCTACGACGCTCATAGCGATCGTATCGATCCGACGACCTGTCCCAATGCGATCGAGATGCGCTGCCGGAGGTCGTACTGGGAGAGCGATGCGAAGTGCGGACTCGTTCGGTTCGTGTCGATCGGTCTTCGCGATAGCGCGAATCGTGTTCATCAGCAGATCGGTGGGGGCGTGGGCGATCAGAGACTGGGGAGCTGGAACGGTCGCGTGGCCGTCGCGGCTCTGCGTCCCGCTTGCGCGACGAAGTGGGTATGTCTTCTCGAGCCCCTGCGCCTCTTTGTCGGTCCCTAGAGTCGGTAGAGCTGGCAGGAATGTCTACACGTCGACCGCTGTCGTCGTAGTGACCTCTTGGTGCTAGTTTGGTGGCGCCGCGCTGAGGTGTCTCGAGTGGATCAGCCCGGGATGCTTCGACTTGCAGTCGCGAGCGGAGGCTGGTTTGTGGGCGCGAACGGCTCGATGCGGTGGTGCTGTCTCTGCGCCGAGCGAGGCGGTCAAGAAGATCTGGAGATGGAGCTCTGCGAGACTGGTCGTGATTTTCGCCTGCTCTCTGTTGAGGAGGGGAGGAGCCGCGTTGGGTTGCAGCAATACCACGGATCGTCAAAGCTGGAACTGCACAGTCACGGACGCTGTCTGTTTGGCGTGACGAAGAAGGAACAGGACCATTGTTGGCTCGGTCGCCACTCTGAGCAGTAGACGTGTCATCGATTCGGCGCGATTTGTTGGGAAACTCGGAGCGTTGCTCGTCCAAGTCTGCGCCGGGTGAATGTCTGGAGCGCTGTCGAGCTCTGGACGATTCGCTGTACGTGTGAGACTCGATGGCTGAGCTGCGATATGCTGACGCCGAAGCGTGGCCACCTTCTCCGTTGCGACGCGGTTGGCATCGATCAGACGGCATACTCCAAGACTGGAGGGTCGAGGCAGTAGGAAGCCTCAGTTTGGGTGTGCGAGGTGTGACACGGCTATGGAGGCTGGATGCAGATGGTGCTGGGATGAGCGGATGGGCGGATGAGCGGGAGGCGGGAGGCGGGAGGCGGGAGGCGTTAGGCGTTTGAATTGACGTCGAAGGGATTGGGTGGAGAAAATATTCACGATTCGTGATTCCGGGTCGCTCTTCCAGTGGAAACGCACACGCGACTCTCTCTCTCCACACTTTGGTTCCGCCTCTGCGCGGAATGCTTGACATTCATGATTCCTGTTTTGTAGCGGCGCACGGCACGCTTCGCAAGCTGAATGCTGCCGCTTCAACGCCTTCGGTCCAACTGCACCACCCAAACATCTTGCGGAGAGTCAAAGCGAAACGCACACACATGCCACCATTCTCGCTTGCGGCCCTAATCTAGAAAGCTATGTACACAGACACTGCATCGATTCGCAGCTCGACGCACGCTCCAGCACACTCCCATTCCAAGCTATGCGAAGATTTTCGATTGGCTATAAAAACGAACAAACAAACAAATGAAGGATGACATACTTTCCAACGCAGATGCATGGTTAACGGTCTACCTCACCAAACACAAGATCGAGAGTGCCAATGATGGCGACCATGTCGGGAATGTAGTGGTGACGCGCCATGAAGTCGGCGCCTGCCAAGTGCGCGAAACCAGGAGCACGGATCTTGCATCGGTATGGGCGGTTGGTGCCGTCCGAGACGAGGTAGACACCCATCTCACCCTTGGGCGCCTCGATGGCCGAGTAGGTCTCACCGGGGGGAACGGCGTAGCCCTCGGAGAAGAGCTTAAAGTGGTGGATGAGCGACTCCATGCTCTCCTTCATGGTGGCACGCGGCGGTGGTACGAGCTTGTGGTCATCCACCTTGATCTGGCCCGCAGGCATCTTGTTCAAGCACTGCTCGATGATGCGCAGCGACTGGCGGAACTCCTCGACACGGCAGAGGTATCGGTCGTAGCAGTCACCGTTCTTGCCGACGGGCACGTCAAACTCGACCTGGTCATAAGCATCGTAAGGAGCCACCTTTCGGATATCCCAGGGGATACCGGAGCCTCGCAGCATGACACCCGAGAAACCGTAGTCAAGAGCCTCCTGAGCGGTGACCTTGCCGATGCCGATGGTTCGGCCCTTCCAGATACGGTTGCCGGTGACGACCTCCTCGATTTCGTCTACACGCGAGCCGAACTGAGTAGCCCACTTGTGGATGTCATCCAACAGGCCAGGGGGCAGATCGTATGCGACACCACCGGGACGAACGTAGGCGGCATGCAGACGCGCACCAGAAACACGTTCGTAGAACTCCATGAGCTTCTCTCGCTCCTCGAACGCCCACAAGAAGGGGGTAAGACCACCCACATCCATGACGTGGGAAAGAACAGCCATGCAGTGGTTCAGGATACGGGTGATCTCTCCGAACATGGTACGAATCCACTTGGCCCTCTCGGGAACCTCGATGTTGAGGAGCTTCTCAACGGCTCGCGAGTAGCAGAGCTCGTTGGTCATCATGGAGACGTAGTCGAGTCGGTCAAAGTAAGGCAGCGCCTGGATGTACGTCTTGTACTCGATGAGTTTTTCGGTACCTCGGTGCAACAGACCGACGTGGGGCTGTGGATTTGGTAGGTAGCAGAAGGAGGAAGAAAGCGTCAGCACAATTGCGCGATTGCACGATTGCACGATTGCACGATTGGAGCTCCGAGCAGTTCAGCGGTCGAAAGCGGGCAGTTCGGCGTACAGCTGGAGGTGCAGTTTGGCAGCCTGCGAATCACAACAAGCAGATTGGGATATTGGCTGTAGCACTCACGTCAGTTCGAAGAATCTCCTCTCCGTTGAGCTCGAGGATCAAACGCAACACACCGTGGGCGGCAGGGTGCTGAGGACCAAAGTTGACAGTGAAGTGACGAAGCGAACGATCCTTTCTGGAGCCACGCTCGTGAAGAATTTCGTGTGCGCTCTTGTCGTGGAGCTCCTCTACGGTGTAAGCCGAAGCAGCGGGAGGACGAGCATGCTGGGCCTCGGTGGCAAGCGAGCGGCGTGCGGTGGTCGAAAGCAGTCTGCTGGACGAGGATGGCGCACTAGATCGGTAGAGCTGTGCAGCCGGACGGACGGCGCGGAACAGAGAAGGTGCCATGGTGAATATGGGACGTATCAGAGGCACTGGGGTCGGGTGGCGTGTGCGGAGATGTGGCGTGGGGTGGCGTGGGGTGGCGTGTCTGTAGGATGCGATGCTTTGCTTGCGCGACCAACAAAGGCAGTTGAGCGAGTGTTGATACGGTCGTCTGAGGCAGAGGCTAGCCACCACTCGGTGCAGGGTAGAGAGCTGTGGTGGAGAAAGCGATGGCAGAGTCGACGATGGTGCCAAGGTGGAGACGATGGTTTGGTCGGAGCGTGGCAAGGTGGCGGCGCTGCGACGAATCGTGAATTGTGTTCTGGTTCCACTCGAGCAGAAGCGCACAGCTGCTGCGCGAAACAGCTTCCGATCATTTCTAATCATCCTCGCCTCGCTAGGCGCGAGTGGCATTACAAGTTGGCAGTTGGCCGTCTCGACGCATTCAAACTCGACTCCAAGTTTTCAAATCCTTTTGCGCGTATAATACACAGCGCGCCTGCCTTGAACCTTGCCCAACCAATTGTGATTCGGTCCGTCTTTTCTCGTACGAAACTCTCCGCCTGTTGGGTTCGTCGTCAGTTGCATGCTGTTGCATGCTGTTGCATGCTGTTGCATGCTGTTGCATGCTGTTGCATGCTGTTGCGTCGAGTGTGAACGAATGCGTCTAGAATACAGGGTGACCTCAGACCCACAAAATCTCGGTCAAAAGGTTGAGCGTCATGATCAAAACGTATGCAGCGATGAGCGACACGCCGATGGGGCGTGTGAGCTCAAAGTTGTTCATGGGCACCGCTATCAGCGTTCCAATCAGGATCAGCAGCAGTCCCAAGCCCGAGACAAGCAGGGTCGGGCTGAAATCAATAGGATAGATACCGGCGGTAGTGCTGTGGTTCCAATGATTCTCACCTTGAGAGCCCGATAGCAACCATGTGCCCGAGATGCCGATACCGAGAAGCAGGTTCAGCATAGGTCCAGCAAAACACGCGCTGATGGCCATCACCGGGTGTCCCAGCCTGGCGATGGTGATGTTGGCCACCAGGTCCCCGAGTGAGTTGCCCACTGCGAACACTGTAAGCCCGAGAATGGCGTCTGACAGACCAACGATGATGCCCACCGTTTGCAAGATCGAAACCACCTCGTCCACGATCGACATGATCCACATGACAGAGACGATGAATCCCATCGAGCAGCGCACCATTGCAAACGTCGACAAGGTACGATCCGAATACCTCGCTTTTCCTGCGTCTTGACGCCTCATTGCCCAGAATGACACCAACGCTGCAACCACACCGGCCACCCCGCCCAGGGCTACTTTGAGTCCAAGCCGTGGAGCACCTGATGAAGATACGATGGCCCATGTGACAAACGTTGGCGCGCTCACACACTGGCAGAGGATCAAAAAGCGACGAATTGAGCGCCGCATTTCCTGATCCTCAGCTTCGCAGATCTCGAGACTCAGGGTACTTGATGCGCCTGATGTCGACTGCTGATCGAGTGGTAGTGATGAATGTGTTGACGGAAGGCGCAGCATTCCCTCTCCACCACCGTGACTACTTCCCAGCGAGAGAGGAGACCCACCCATCGACGGCAAATGTCGCAATGCTGATGCGATCTCTCGATCTCGCTGCGTGTTGGCTTCGCGTTCGACATCCTCCATCGCTGCAGCTCGCTCTTCAGCGCTCCAAGCTTGCAGATCCGATGACGGCGATGTTCGCACATCTGCGATCGGGCCCTCCTCGCCTGCATCCTCAGCCCGAAGTTGCGCCTCATCTCCCTCGAGACGGACTGCGCCCACCGCGTCAGCTTCCGCCACATCGTCTTCGCGTTCAGCACGCTCAGCCTCGTCGTCTACCACGGGAAGCGTGAGATTGAGCAGCAAAATTGCCGGTGATGTTACAATACTCACGGCAGCGCCGAGCCACGACTTGGCATGTAGGTGGCGCAGCGATGGGAAGAGCGAATTGAAGATGACTCGCACCTTCCATGCGAGCAGCTCGGTAGCTGAACGAACCGGACGGACGCGCCTCTGACTGGTGAAACTGTCGAATCGATCCTTGCCGTTCGGAGTGCTGGCTACTTCGTGGCCTTGCCAGCCCGAGGTCGCAGTACGATTGCGAGACTGAAGGCTTCGCCTCGCTTCCTCGCTGCGCGCCGCTTTGGTGTCCCACTGCGGAATTTGTAGCCGTGGTAAGGATTTGCGGAGCTCAGTCTCGTGGAGGAGATCACGGCGAGGAGCATGGTCCACTGGCAGTGCAGGCGAGATGAGCGGCTCGCACGCATCTCCGGGAAGGTGTTCCCTCCAAGGATCATCGACGCTCCCGGCACTTACGCTTGCATCAGCTCTGCCCTGTGAAGCTTGAATTTCGTCGCCGCCCTCTTGGGAAAAGTCGACGCCATCTTGCGCTCCGAACGTGCTGCGTTGGTGACCTGAGGCCGACGAGGCTCTTCTTGCCCGACCTCCGCCTTGTCCCACGCTGGGGCCTAGACTAACCACTCTGTTGTGTCCAACGCGGTGACGCTTAACGGGACTGCCACCAGCACGGCCCTCTCCAGAAGTGCTTCTTGGAAGGTGTGAGATGGTGAGATGGTGATGGTGATGAGGAAGGAAGCGCTCGGGATCCCAGCTTTGGAAGATCTCCTGCGAGCGATCGGCGATCGCTTCACGACGCAAGCTTTGCACCACATCGCGGAACTCGATAGCAGACAGAAGTGAATGACGTGGAACCAAGTTTGGACGCACGTTGAGTGACGGTTTGAGGGGGGCACGCGAGCCAGTGGATCCAGGTGTATGGACAGATGGAGCGCGGCTCCCATTACGAGAAACATCTGGAGTTGATGCGCCGCTGCGGGATGCTCGCTGGTTCGCCCAGTCCTCGAAGGGGTCAAACTCGGGATCATACTCGGACGGGCTGGGTAGACGCTGTAGGTTTGACACGCTGGATCGACCAAGGAGTCGGCTCTGTTCGAGATCTTGCACCCCAGATCGACCGCTGCTGCGGCTTAAGATGGAGCGAGTGTCGGCCTGGCTATCGAATTCTTCCCTAGCTACCTCCAACCTGCGTCTCTGGCTGCGTCGACGCTCCTGCCACCACGAGCCGATGATGACAGTAGCTGCGTAGAGGAGATAGAGGCAGATCAGAGCGATGGTCTCGATGCGTCTGAGCTTACCATCGAACAGGAACATAAGGGTGAGCGCGACTGCGACGGTGAAGAAGCCCACGTCACGGCAGAAGGGCCAGGGTTTGACCTTGAAAGGCGCAATAAGCATCATGGAGCCTGAGATGACCGAAACGATGAAGGATGCAGCGCCGATGAGCTCGCCGATGGCCAAAGAGCCTGAGTCAGATTTCATGGCGCCAAATGTGGAAAACACATCTGGGGAGCCGTTGCCGAACGCGAGGAAGGTGACGCCGGCTGTGCTTTCGTTGAGACCAAGGCGTGCTGCAATGGTGCTGAGATTTGGGCAGAAGAAATCACTGGCAACAACACCGACCCAGCTGAAGAGGAAGAGCATCCAGAGGAGGATACAAAGCAGACGTATGAAGCGCAAGGCCGAGATGCCTGGTTTCCATCGAGGTTCAGCCGGAGGATCGGACGGTTTTCCATGCTCGAGCTCTCTGTCGGTGACGCCCGCGCAGTAGTAGAAACGCAGATAATCGAAATGACCCGAGGAATCGCAGTGGTCGATGACATGCTTGCACACGTGTTTCGGAGATCTTTCTACAGGTATGGGTTGGCACTCGGGTTCGTCCGGCTCGCCATGAGGATGCTGTGCGGGCTGGGTTGGCTGCAGGATCTGCGAGGTAGTTGTATGACGTTGCTTCGTCGAGGTGGAACTCGTCGTTGGCGCTGACGAGACGGATGTCACAGCATGCTTGAGCAGCTCAAATGCAGGAGACTCTTGTCGCTTGAACCATCCAACGGAAGCAGGTTGTGTCGACTGTGGGGTGAGATTCGGCTGGAGGCGTTGACTGCCTCGGAAGCAGACGATCTGCACAACGATCAGAAAGGCGAACACGAACCAAGCATCTTTGCGATGGCGGATGCCGGCCATGCTTGCCTTTCACAGCGTCAAGACAGATGATACAGGGCTTTTCAAGGGGACAAGTGGCGATTGTGTTGAGGAAGAGAGCCAAAAGATGCTCAGCCTGGTTGGCGGCGGCCTGGAGCAAATGAGGGTTCAGGCCTCTGTCAATGAGGCAGTGTGTACCGTACTGTACCGTACTGTGCCGTACTGTGCCGTACTGTGCCGTACTGTGCCGTACCACGAACGCAAAGCAAATAGATGTGGAGCACGTGGGGAAATATTTAGACTGTTAGCCCGACACTTGCAACAATCGAACTTTGCGAAAACACAACACTCGTTTGTTTCTACATACACAGCTAACTCACCTTGACAGGCAACCGTGATGCTGGCTATCCATGTCAAGTTGCGACCTATGATAGCACAAATGGATCGTGTGGTAGAACCCTTTTTTCTCACACTAGAGATTGATGGAAAGGAAGCTGGGCGGGCAATGTTTTGTCGAGAGTGGGCACTACGCCGCTCCGTGATGTGGACCCAACTGCTGCAGAATAGTGAATAGCACAGTCCTTTGCATCCCTGCTTATGAGATCGAGTGCGCGCGCACTCTCCAGCGAGATTCATGTCTCTTTTGTATCTATGCGTTCGAGAAATACCGGAGAGGCAAGTTTGTAAACACTTCGAGCGCCACACCGGGAGCTCGCACTGTCTAGCAAAGAGGTTGGCCCACAGCCGCAATCGTCTTGGGCTCCAAGGAAAAGTCCATCTCGCTATTTGTCAGAGTCTTGGCACTTCCCAAAAGGCTCTCACGCTCTCTGTGTCGTCCTGCGGAATCTTAGAGGTGCTCCTGGCATCTTAGGGTAGAGCTGGCTAAGTTGACCAAACCGGACGAGCGAAGCGTGGAGTGATTTGGGGGAAGTCACACTCGCCTTGAAGCGGCTGCAGAGATCGTGGGTTCGGTCCTTCATGCCGAGGACGATGAGGTTGGGGGACGACTACGAGGCATGAGCGCACAGCGGCCGCCTTCCGACGAGCAATGCGTTCTAACATGCTTGCAAACAGTCCGATTTGCCTCGTCGGGGGCTACGACATGCTACATCACCAACGTTGCAATGTCTCATCATAGCATTCATACCAGAACCAAAAGGCTTCAACAGACGAGTGACACCGGCCAAATAAACCCTTTCGTAGCAATGCAAAGCGATTACACACCATTCGAGATGCTTGATTAAGTACACGATGAGAAACGGACAGTTTGCGTCGTCGACATGTCATGGACATTGCATGCGTCTACGACGAGGACATCTGCAGCTTGTTACCAGAGAGGCCTCCAGAGCCCGAAGAGCGGCGAGAGCCAGGACGAGTTCCGCCAGGCGAAGGGGGCTGCGATGTACCTGCTGGACCGAGCTTACCAACCTTGAGGCCTTCGTCTAGCGATGAGAGGAGATCCATATCGTCGGAATCCAGCTGGAAATCGAAGAGCTGGGCATTGGACTCGATGCGGTGCTTGGTCAAACTCTTGGGCAGAATGATGTTTCCTAGGTTCAAGCCCCATTTGAGCAAGATCCTATTGGGTTTCGGTTGTGAGAAGGTTTGGGTCAGTAATGTTGGCATGACATGCACGTCAGAGCTGTTTCTGATGCTACTGCTGTCAAGCAGACACAGAGGGAGAGGTACTTACTGTGCAGGTGTCTTGCCGTGCTTGGTGGCGATAGCCTTGATCTCGGGGCGGTCGAGGGCCTGACCCTGGGCCATGGGCGAGTAGGCCTGGATGTGGATACCACGCTGGATGCAGGCCTCGCGGAGCTCCTCGTGGGCGAAGAAGGGGTGGGACTCGATCTGGTTAACGGCGGGCTTGATGCGGCAGTTGGCAAGCAGGTGGTCGAGCTCCTCGACGTCAAAGTTGGAGACACCGATAGTCTTGATCTTGCCGGCGTCGACGGCCTCCTCGAGCGCCTTCCAGGCCTCGAGACGCTTCTCGGGGCCCATGGTACCGGGCGAGTGCATGAGGTACATGTCCATGTACTCGACATTGAGCTTCTTGAGCGAGTCCTCGATGGCGGCGGCGGCCTTGTCGTGGTCAGCATCCCAGAGCTTGGAGGTGATGAAGATCTCGGATCGGGGAACGTTGTTCTGCTTGGTCCACTCGGCGAGAGCACGGCCGACGGACTCCTCGTTCATGTAACGAGCAGCTGGAATGTTGAAAGCAGAAAGCAGAGGCATTGGTGAGTATGCTGAAGCGTGGCGAGAAGAATAGAGGGTGGAGAGAGATGGAGAGAGGTGGAGAGAGCAAGCAACTTACCAGAGTCAATGTGACGATAGCCAGCGTCAAAGGCCCACTTGCAGGCGTTTTCGGTGGAGCCATCGTTGGGGGCCTTGTAGACACCAAGGGCGACCTGGGGGATTTCGTGGCCGTTGTTGAGCTTGACGCGCTGGGTGGAAATGTTTCCGGCGATGATACCGCTAGCAGCAAGCTTGGACATGATGAAAGAAATTGTTTGGGTGTTGGGAAATAAGAGAACGGAAGAAGATGTATGAGAAGGTGGTGGGACAAGAAGGTTACGGCTCAGACGTGGCTAGACGAGGTTTAAGTAGTGAGTGAGTTGTGGAATGAGGTGTCGCAAATGAGGCTGGGCGTAAAAAAGGGGGCTTGGTGCAGGGAGATGGCCTCTGCGCAGGGTGGAAAGAAAGCCAGCGCATCGATCAGGCTGGCGCTTGGCATCGACGGTGGAGAAGGGGGCAAGGGGGCAAGGGGGCAAGGGGGCAAGTGTGCGGCGTCCGCACGTAGGCTCACGATCTCAAGAGCAACAGGCGGGCCTGACGTGGTCATCTGCACACGGAACAAGATTCAGGGTGATGGCATGCAAGCGCATGTTGGGTGTGGTCGTGCATGAACTCTGTCTGAAACAAAACTGCGGAATAGCATTTGAACGGCAGAAGAGGCGCAATAGCGGAGCGAATGGATAGATTGACTGAATGAACGATTGAATGAACGATGCGATTGCATTCTTGCTTGCTTGATAGCTCGAGTTGAAAAGTTTTGGACGCCTAGGCGCACCGAAGCAGGCCGAACGATGGACGATGGCACATGCACCACGCATCGATGAGAAGGGGAGGCTCGAGAGCGAGAAACTGAGAAATCGAATCACCAGCCGAAGAAAGGGCGCAGCACCCTTGGGTTGGCCAGCGGGTGATAGCATCCATTCACCCGCCAACGCACGCAGGAAGAGGGGGGGGGGGGGTGGGGGGGAGGGAGGGGAGACAGGTTGGAGTGGACTTGGACTGGCACAACGCGGTCATCGAGCATCGATCGCGCATGTGCACACAGCATGGATGGCGCCCACAGTAGCCCAGCAGTGTCGGGTCGGCAAGCGTAGCGCGTACTTTGACGCTGACGCTTGGCGGTGACAGCCCACAGACGCCTCGCCTGGAAGACTGGTGGGCACAGAGCAAACAAAGAATCCAGTTCACTCCAAACACACGGGCGATCTGCAGTGACGAGATCGTACATAAATCCCGATTCGCCTTGCACCAATTCCAAACTTCGCACCGATCAAACTCGCACGGCCTTTGCGCGCCTCGAATACCGATGACCACCAAATTCTCCGTTCCGTCTGTTGATACCATCCTTGAGCGCAGTACAGTACAGTACAGTACAGTACAACTCGTCCGGAGTGCGTTCCCCATTTGCCGTGATTTCAAACGTTTCCGGGGGCTCTGTTGACGCAGAGCAGCTCCGGTTGTGTTTTTTTTTTTTTTTTTTTTTTTTTTTTTTTTTTAATTCCAACTAGCAAGCATGGTGCGGTGCGGTGCGGTGCAGTGCGATTCCAACCGCATCCGAGGCGGTGCTGCTCAAGCAAGCTGGCTCCGCTTGCCGCTGGTTGCAGCTCATTCTGTGATTGCTGCATTCGAGGCACCACCGAACAACCTTGGCACAGCTTGCCGCCGACGCCCGATACTGCTCCTCGATTCGATTATGCACAATTCAACAATACGGTGCCGGCATCAACCACTCCTGCATTGCAGATGAAAGAGGGTCCTTCTCGCTTCCCGATTCCTTCCCTCACCAGCACCTTTTCGTTCCTTCCCATCGATAGCGTGACGTCACTGAATCCAGCTTTCTCCCGTTCCAAATTCCAAAGTCATACCTCATCGTCCCTCCCGAGCGCCGCCAGCCCGCCCCTCAATTCTTTCCGCTTCCTCTCCCTATCCCACCCCAACTCTTCCGCGCCAAGCTACCATTATCTTGCCTGCCGTTCCTCGTTTCGGCTCGGCTCAATCACAGCCATGGGTTTGGAACTTCGGTACAATTACAGTCCCCTTTCCGAGGTCATGATACAGCACCATCTTCTAAACCAACTGAAAAGCGTACAAGTACAATATACGAATTGAGTTCTCTGCGGCTTTTGGCGCATCAGTGCGTCATGAAGCGTATCCTTCCAGTCCCCGTGATCAGTCAACTGGTCTCAACATCATCTCCCTCATCCTCCTCGTTTGCCCCGTCCTCGTCCTCCTCATCCTCGTCCTCATCCTCGTCCTCATCCTCGTCCTCATCCTCGTCGGTGTTGCCTGCATTAGCGGCAAGACTTGCTACGAGCGCTTCCAGCTGAGCCTGCAACGACGCTGCATCCTCTGACCCAGCACCCGCTTCTGCCTCGTCTGAAGCATCTTGGCGGTCAGCTCCAGCCTGGTCAGCTCCAGCATCTTCGGGATTTGCGGCGGGCGTATCGCGTGGCTCCTCTGTAGGTGCATCCACATCCATCCCGCCAACAATGTCAGACGTCGCCGTGACAGCTTCCGGACCGCCCGCATCGCCTGTCTCGGTCGAAGCCGATTCCTTGGCTTCTTCATGGCTCTGCGTCGCTGCTGCTGATCCATCCTCTTGATCCTTGTCACTCCCATCGCCTTGAATGTCTGAACTGCCTTCCTGATGAGCCTGCAACGACGCAGTGAGCTGGCGCAGAACCGCTGAGAGATCCATCTGCTCCGCGTCTTCTGCGTCCTCGTCATCTTCTTCGTCCTCCATACCTTCATCTGCCTCGTCCTGACCATCCTCTTGTTCTGTAATGTTTGCCTCCGTTTCCTGAGCAGCCTCGCCTTTGTCGTCTTGCCCATCAGGTACTTCTGCCTGCGGTGCTCCCTCTTCCACCGAATCGGGCTCTGCCTCGGCAGCCGCGATCGCACGCTCATCCGCCTCGACGTCCGACTCTTCCGAGTCGTCCTCCTCCTCGGCATCGTCCGAGTTGCCAAACGCAGAGGTGAGTGCTCGGATCGCATCTTCGTATTCCGCAAGATCGATTCCCTCTTCAGCAGCATCGCTCGCCTCGCCAGCTGCAGTCTCTTGCACGCTCTCGCCAGCGGTCTCCGCCGCCTTGGGTGCGCGCGCTTCTTCGGACAATGGCTCCATCGCAGCATCTTTCGAAGCGGCCGCGGCTGCTGTTGGAGCAGCTCCGATCTGTTGCAGCGCGGCTGCCAGCGTCTCGGACACAGCCGAGTCTATGTCGTGCTGAGGCGCTTGCCCTGCGAGACTCGACAGCGCTGAAGCGAGCTGTGACGATGCCGAAGAGGGTGCGGATGTCGCAGGCTCCGACGTTCGCGCTGGTACAGCAGGTAGCGGTGGTCCTGAGGTCATTCCTGGCATGTTGACCGCCCTCGCCGCGGCTGCAGCTGCTGCATTGCTGCTCAGTTGGCCGAGCAGAGAGTTGGCCAGCACAGGATTGATGGGCGAGCTCAGGTCGTTGAGCATGCTGGCAAGCTGTTGCATCATCGTAGGCTCGCTTGTCGTGGGCAGCGGCAGAGATGTGGGGCCCTTGGCCACAGATGTGATCGGCATCCTGCGTTGGCCGCCAGCGGCAGCACCGGCGCGCCCAAGGGTAGACGACGAAGGCGACGACGACAGAGACCATTCTGCTGCCGTCATTGGAATATCCGTGTTCGGCCGAGTAAACGACGGCACAGGCGCTGACATGGCGGCAGCAGCCGACTGAGCAGCAGCGGCAGCGGTAGCTGTAGCAGCAGCGTCGTGGTAGCCCGTCTGTGTAAGCAGATGCGCCAGCATCTCTTCGGCCGACGCGTCGCTCGGTCCTGCACGAATGAGCTGATAGAGCTGCTTGACCGCATCTGCGTCGAGCTTCTTGCCAGTGCGCTTCTGGTATTCGAGAATGATGGATGCAGCAGAGCCATTCTGGAAGATACTGCTGGCGGGATTCGCCAGCGGCGCCGCACCTGGCTGACCGTATGGCCGGGGACCAGGTCGCATGCCTTTGCCCAAAGTGCGAATACCAGAGTCGCCGACGTTGCGATACGCCTGGCTGTCCTTGAGCGGACTGACAGCTAGCACTTCGCCATTGAGTCCTGGCGTAACCATGGGATGATCTCGTCCCACTTGTGGCCGGCGCGTCGGTTTCCTCGACTCGCCTGGGTCCGACCAAGAGGGATTGATGCGATACATGCTCCCAGTCTTGAGCAGCCTGCCGCGCTTGAACGCCTTCTGCAGTGCTTGATGCGCAGATGGGCGGAACTTTTTGGTGAGAGGGTAGGTGACCTGCATCCAGTTGAACAGCGTGCGTGGTGGAGCCTCGCCCATCACGCGCAGACCTTCAACAATCATGTCCTCGTACGAAGGTAGCGTGCTGGTACCCAGAGGCCCTTGAACAATAACAGGCTCTGGGTCAGGCGACCATGACGTTTCACGACGGGTAGACGTTTTGGGCGACATTGTTGCTGCGCTCGCACCAGCTAGATACGTGGGTGTGAACACTGGATTCGCGCTGGCTCCCGTGAGGATCGCAATCGGGTCGTGTACTGCGGCAGGGCTGGTGGAAGCTGGAGAAGCTGCTGAGGCGTTGCCAGAAGCCGGTGCTGCTGTCGTGTGAGATGGCAATCTTCTCTTGGCTTCCTCAAAGTGTTGGAGTAAGCTCGAGAGCGCGTTCTCTTGGCCATCAGCTGCAGGTGTGCCGGTCCTAACGCCAGCGTTGGTAGAACCAGCCAGAGGGCTCGGGGAACTAGCTTGACCCGCAAAGCTCGACAGCATGGCCGCAATGTTTCCGAGGGGTAGCCCAGGGCTGACACCAGAAGGGGGAGCAGCGGGTGCCAGCGGCAGGCCTTGAGGGCCCAGCATGGTTGTCTGTGAAGACGCAGACGAACCGAGGATGGCAGCAATCTTGTCCGATATATCTTTTCCTGCACCCGCTGCTGGTGGCGCAGCGGAAGGTGTGCGAGTGACAACGGCGGGTTGGGCGAGATCTCTGGAAGCTTTATGAGCAGTTGCAGCGACACGCGTTGCTGGGCCTGTCGCTGGCATGGGTGAGGATGTCGTTGCTGAAGAAGTAGCGCGTGCTGCTGCGGCTGCATTGCCAGGAAAATTGCCGCCGAAATGAGCCGCAATAGCAGCAGCCAGAGCAGCATTGGATGGCATCGGCCCGTCTCCCACGATGCTGCGTAATGCCGCAGGCGAGATAGTCGGGACTGAGCCACCTGGTGGGCGTCCCTTTCCAGTGGCTAGGGTTGGCGCGCGAGCAGCTGGCACAGTAGAGGGGGTCTGTGCGGGAGGAAGAGGCGCACCATTTGGTCCGCGCGCGGGTTGGGATTGCTGACGTACCATTGCATTGATCGAGTTGATGAGACTAGTGAGCGATGCATTCTGCGCCGTGTCTCTTCCGATCGATTTCTGGGTGGCTGCTCCGCGGGCAGATGCGCCACGGGCTGCAGGCGTGGCTGAAGCAAGAGCTGATGCGGATGTGGTGGGTCGCCGAGGTGGTGCAGAGAGAGAGGCCGAGGACCGCGCCGGCGTGGATGGAATCGACGAGGTGGCTCGTGGTGTCGGGCGAGTTGTACGCGCAGAATTGGTTGCTTTGGAAGTGGAAGCACTCGAATTGAGCAGCGAGTAGACGTCTTTGAGACTGAGGTCCGAGTGAGGTGTGGTGCGAGACGCTTCAACGCGTTGGCGTGCTTTGAGCTTGTCGATCTGTACATGGATCTGGTTGGGGTAGATGCGAGCCTGTCGATACAAGGTGGACGAGCCAGTGGGCGCTGCAACGAGCTCGTTAAGCTGCCTCTCGAGCTGTTTGACCAGATCAATAAGCTCGGACTTTTGGAGCAAGGATAGGTATTCGTCCCTGGTGGATGATGGCAGTTGGGCTCCAGAAACGGCGGGTATCAAGTTGAGCGGTGCTACACCGGCTTGATTGGAGAGAGAGCTGCCGGGTTTGGGTATGTTGGTGACGGTGACGCCTGCGGAAAAGTTGGAGGCTCTACCAATCGCAGGTGCTGCGGAAAGGGGACGAGAGGTTGACGGAGCCGAGGCGAGTGGCGGAGCGGACCCAGCTGACGCGCTTGTCCGGGTAGAAGGTAGCGCTGAGGAGGGAGCGACTGCACCGAATGGGGACGGAGGGACGGAGGGGATGGGAGGGGCAAGGGAGCTGGACGATGATGTGGCAGGAGATGAGATAGCTGTCGCGGTTGGGCGAAACTTCTTGTTGGATAGGTCGATGGAGCCAGACGACTGGCAGGAGCGCTTGTGAGATAGAGGTGCGCCGGACGCAGATGGAAGCGGCTTGGATGGGGAAGCATACTTTTGACGCGTCTCTTGGGTTGGGTAGGCGGTGGCGAACGACTCGGAAGCACCGCTCTGCGCTAGCCTGGGTGCTTTGTACGGCGCAGGCAGATGCATCGACTTGGATGGTGTGGAGCCCGATGTGGAAGGCGAAGCAGCAGCAGTGGCAGCAGCTCGGTCGCTGACATTGCCGAGTGGAGTGGGAGGCAACAGGCGATTTGGTGTCGCCAACGCGTTGGTATACGGCGGGCCTCTGCGCGGCACAGATGCAGAAGCCAAGGTGAATGCATTGCTGGAACGAGACTGTACTGCTGCTGCTGCTGCTGCTGCTGCTGCTGCTGCTGATGATGATGCTGATGCTGATGCTGATGCTGCTCCAGCAGCGCCCGCTGAGATGGTTTGCGTTTGGGAAGAGGTGGGAGCAGAGGGCGACGGTGACGGTGACGGTGACGGTGACGGATGGGGCACAGGACGCGTCGAGTTGGACACGACACTTTCAGACGCGGAGGCGGGGGGCAAGGTTGGTGATGCAGGCGGCGATGCAAGGTCGATAGGCTTGGCGAGGGTGCCTAGGCTACTAGCAGGATAGCTGGATGATGAGGATGGGATGGATGTCAGCTTTGCTGGTGATGCGGAGGCGGATGAGTCGTGGCGACGCGTCGAACCATCGTTTGTGACGTGGATGGCGTCGACGGGCGACTGGCGTGTTGGAGTGTGTGCAAGTGGTGGTGCGGATGCGGATGGAGCTGGTGATGGAGACGGCGCAGTGGCCGCGGTCATGTCGGGCTCGAAGAGATGCGAGCGAGCCGCTCGATCCTATGTATGGGACCCCGTAGGCACACGGCTGTTGGGAGGTGATAGTGAATACAGTTTTGTTGGTGGTGGTGTGACCTCGTCCATGAAACTGTAACGCGTCGGCACCGCATTCAGTGAGCTCAGCCAGCTCAGCCAGCTCAGCCAGCTTAGCCAGCTTAGCCAGCCATCCTCGACCTCCTCGACCTCCTCCCACACAAGCTCATGCGCATGCGCATGCGCATTCCCATCATCATGCCCATCCATTCACGATTCGATCCATCCATTCGACGCGACGGAATTTCGATTTCCAATGTTAGGGTGAACACATACAACATGAAGGCTTTTTTGATCTACACTCTAACATGGCTTGAGAGCGCGTTTTCCGAAATGCACTTTACTCCGGAAAGCCCCGGGAATGGAAATGACGCAGTGACCGCCTTGCCGCCTCGCCGCCTCGCCGCCTCGCCGCTCTCCGCGCGTGAATCCGGTGAGGCCGGAGATGCGCACAGGCAATGCAACGCAAGCAGCTCACGAGGCGTAGCACTGGAAGCTGCTGAGCTCGGAACACGCCTGTGCATGGAAGCACAAGAGTGCGGATCTCTCCACGAATCGTGCCGTACAACACTGTACAGTACAGCACGGCACAGCGCGGCACAGCGCGGCACAGCGCTGCATTCGCGCACAGATGCGCTTTTTGGAATCAGCCCAACTCGTCCACTTAACTTGCTTCCATCCTCACCCTCGCTTCCTTCTTCTCTATACTATCTCACTCCCTCATCGAACGTCTCCACGCCGCTCACACGCACTCGAATACTCGCAAAAATGGTCAAGGCTACTGTTATTGGCGCCGCTGGTGGTATCGGCCAGCCTCTCTCGCTGCTGCTCAAGCAGTCTTCGCTCGTCACTGACCTCGCTCTTTACGATGTGTAAGTTGTTCTTCAATTCACAACAGCCTCGTCCGCCTTGTGCTGCTCCTCTGCTCCTTTGTTGCTCTAGCATCACCGCGTGCACTTTGGCTGACAGCTGCTCCATTGTTGTTGTCGTCCTGCAGCGTCAACGCCCCCGGTGTCGCCGCTGATCTTTCGCACATCAACACCCCTTCGATTGTGACTGGCTACCTTCCCGCCGACGGTGGTCTCGGAAAGGCCCTCAAGAACGCCGACATTGTTGTCATCCCTGCTGGTGTTCCCCGTAAGCCAGGAATGACCCGTGACGACCTGTTCAACGTAAGTACATCTCTGCATCGCCCTCCCACACAACACATCGCTTGCCAGCCGCACGATGGCCAGGCCTGGCTGCTGCGAAGCTCACTGCCCGCGTCATTGGATGGTATGCGGTGGCTCCCTTTCCCTCTCCCTCTCCCTCTCCCTCTCCCTCTCCCTCTCGCTTGGTCTCGGTTTGCAAGATGCCTTTGCTAGATGTTGGCAGCCGCTGTGACTCTTGCGCCGCGAAAAGATGCGCCCAACACCCCATCGCCACAGTGGGCAGGTGCCTTGGCTTGGCTGACTGGCTTGGCTGTGACTGGCTTGGATTTTGGGGATGGAATTTGTTGGTCCAAGCGCACCACGCGCGCTTGTGCTGTTTTGTGAAAACGGCAGCGCACCAGTCTCTTACATTGTGCGAAGCGCTGCCATTCGGAAATCTGTGCGTGCTCGAACCACTCCAATTCACCAAAAAATTGCGGTGCGCGACCGCACCTCGTAGCTTTGGCAGAGGCATAAGCAGCAAGCAGCTCTTCCAGCAACCGCCGCTCACCGCCATCCGCTGGCGTGGCGTGGTGTGGCATGGCGTGGCATGGCATGCTGGTCTTGCTAGGCTTGCAGTGGGCTCGGTTGGTTTTTGCAGGCGGCTACTGACGATGACTTGTACGTTTTCGTGCCTTTTGGTTTTTCTCCATGATCTTCGCACGCACTGCAAATTTGGCTCGCTCTTGTCTGCGATCCCAACAAAACGCATTCCCCACCGCCGGCTCCATTGCATTGTCTGCTTCGTGTTTGGTTCTGCATGGTGCTGATCGCATTCGGGCCTACGCTCTTCTTTGCTCGCCAATCATGATCCCTGTGCGCACAGATCAACGCCGGTATTGTCCGCGACATTGCCGTTGGCATTGCTGAACACTCGCCCAAGGCTTTCGTCCTGGTCATCTCGAACCCTGTCAACTCCACCGTCCCCATCGTTGCTGAGGTGCTCAAGAAGAAGGGCGTCTACGACCCCAAGCGCCTCTTTGGTGTCACCACGCTCGATGTTGTGCGTGCCTCCACCTTCATCGCCGAGGCTGCCGGCAAGCCCACCGAGTCGCTCAACTACCGCATCCCCGTCGTTGGCGGCCACTCTGGTGTCACCATTGTGCCCTTGATCAGCCAGTCGCAACCACCCATCTCGGTTGACCAGGCCAAGATCGAGCAGCTCACCAACCGCATCCAGTTTGGCGGTGACGAGGTCGTCAAGGCCAAGGACGGCGCCGGTTCCGCCACCCTCTCCATGGCCTACGCCGGTGCCCGTTTCGCCATCGCCGTCCTCGAGGCTGCTTCCGGCAAGCCTCTTGCCAACCCCGAGATGGGCTACGTCGACCTTACCGCCGACGCTGCCGGTGCCAAGCAGGTCACCGCCGTCATTGGCAACGACACCCCCTTCTTCTCCGTCCCCCTCCAGCTTGGTCCCAGCGGTGTCGAGAAGATCCTTCCCCTCGGCAAGCTCAACGACTACGAGTCTGAGCTCATCAAGAAGGCTGTCGTCGACCTCAACGGCAACATCAACAAGGGTGTTCAGTTCACCGCCAACCTCTAAGCATGGTCGATTCAGCATCGCGCCGCTCAAAATCAGTCGATTGACTACAAGGCGTCTCTGTGAATCGACGGCTTGTGCAAATTAATACAACACATGCTAGCGTTCGGCAGTGTGTGCAACGTTTGAGATGATCAAGCCTCGTAGCTTGTACATGTTGTCTTTCGAGACTGAGTGAAGAGTGGCCAAGTCCGTGATGGATCGAGTTGATGGTTTGAATCGGGTACATCTACAAACGCAGATCCCGTAATCTTTTCAGCATTGCGCGTTATCCAAGCAGACAAGCCCAGGTATACGCTGCGACGAGCGAGCTGTGGCACTTTTTGATCCCCGCGCTTGCTCAGTAAGGTTCCCTTGTTACACTCGGCTTTGCTGATTTCAACAGCATGCAAGGTGTAACTCTGTTCATGCGTATCTGCATCAACAGGTCAGGCCTTGCAACACCTGCGCAGTGTCACTCCCAGCAGCGAGTGATTTTGCTACCCTCTCTCGGCTCGACGTGATTCCCCAAGCCATTCGCATTTCCACGCTTCAACCTCCGCTTGCATGCGAAACGACGCGAGCCTGTTGCCGTTCAGCTCTTGAGCCTAGGGTAATGCGGCATCTCTCAAAGTCTGCTGTAGCTCCGTCTGTGCGTGATCAACAATCCAAACCAAAGTCACGCAGAAAGAGCAGCAACGCAAACAAATAAACACGGATAGACGAGGTTTTCCAAATACGCCAACGGTCAAGACCAACTAACTTTACAGCGGGACGCGAACGAGAACCCGAAAAAGCAACCGGGACGTTAGGTGCAAGAGAGACACAGAGAGAGGTGAAAGAGGACAAGGCGAGAGAGAGCAACAGTACTGTACTATGCGAGAACGCGGTAACATGAACAAGACAGCGGACAAAACGATAACCGGGAAAACACCAGAGGGAACGACGCATTCCATGACGTAGGATCGTGCTTAGAAACCAAACCTAGCAGCGGCCGCGGCATCACGAGATGTCTTGCGGTCCAGCAGTCCAAGCATCTTGGTGACGGCGTTCTCGTCAACCTCGAGCTCTTTACCCTGCGAGCTGGCCGATGAAGGCGAGCGGCTGGTCGTCGACGCCGCGCCATTGGGACCGTAAATGCTCGGTGTCAGCCCCGAGGGTGTGGGAGGATACAGAGCGGGGGCAGCCTTGGTGGGGGTAGCCTTGCGCTTGTTGAAGGGCGACTGGAAGGGCGACTGCTGTTGCTGTCGTTGCTGCGTGGAGCTGATCGAGTCAACGAGCTCCTCTAGCTCGCTAGCATTGGTTGAGAGGAACGCAGGGTGCTGAGCCAGGCGCGAGTAGACATTGATGGGCGAAAGCGAAGAGTCACCATCATCAATCTTGCTACCACCAGTATTGTTGCCGGAAGACGATGAGGCGGAGGAGCTAGCATCGGAGAAGCTGGGACCAGCATGCGAGGCAGCAAAGTGCATAGGTGGCTGGAAGCCGAGTTGGGCGTAGGGGCTAGCGCTTCGCTTGGTCATCTTAGCCTCGAGCAGGCGGAGGAACATCTGAGCATGTTCCGCCTGGGTGAGAGGCTGAGTTTCGCCACCTTTGCCGTTGTTGGGCCAGGTGGTGTCCTCGTTGGAGTTGTTGGAGTTGCTCTTCTGCGCATCGTTGGCGTCACCGTCATTGCTCTGCTGGCTTCCAAACGTAAAGCCACCGCCACCGGGGGTGAGACCACCGTTGAGGAAGGCAGAGAGGTCGAAGGGCGACTGGGCACCGGTAGCTTGAGCAACAGCCTGTGCCTTTTCGTCGAGGACGCTGTCGTCGCCTTCAAGCGTGTTGCCAGCCACCTGCGACCACCAGCTCTGATCACCAGGCATCTTGTTCTCGCTGAGGTTGAAGGCGAAGGGGATAGGGTTGGGGTTGAGAAGGGCGCCATTCTGCTGGGTAGGCATGGGCATGGGGAAGATGTTGGACCCGGGTGCCGAAGAGGGTGGGAGTCCAAGAGCACTGGCGAGCCCAAGACCGAAGTCACGAGCGTTGGCACCGAGCATGGCAGACCCGGTAAGTGCCGAGCTGTTGTTGGGGTTGTCGGAGGACTTTCTGTTCTTGCTGTCCGAATTGCTGAGATTGAGGGAGAGGATGGGGTTGACAGGGGAGCGTTCGTTGCGTGGGCTACTGTTGTTGTTGTTGGACAGAGATGCGGGAGTGGGATCGACATCAGCCTCGTCCTTGTCGTGGCCCGACTGTGCGAGCTGTGCGAACCATTCGTTGTCGAAGGTGCTGCTGTTAACCTCGATTGGTCGAGCAGTGGTTGTAGACTTGGTGGTCGCGGGCACAGAAACGGCGGCAGTGGTGGACTCTGACGAGCGTTTTTTGGCCTCACTGAGCATACTTGGGTTGACGCCTTCAGCGGTGATAGGGAGCAACTCGGTGAGACCGGGCATCTGGGAAAGCGACGAGATAGGAGCCGAAGTTGCTGGCGAGGATGCAGAAGTGGATGCGCGGTTTCGGTTGGACTGCTTGTCGGGAACGGCACTGGGAGCGCTGTTGTGGTGCACGCTGGGAGGGTTGTGGAATGACGTTGCGTTCATGTTAGGCAAGCCAGGGCCGCGAGCCCAGGCGTCCATGCCTAGGTCGACGGGAGCGAAGGAGTGAGGGTGGTGTTGAGGAGGGCCGTTGTGAGGGAGGTGTGGATGTTGAGTATGAAGATGCTCGGGACCGTTGAGCGACTCGATGATGCCGGGGATCATGTGAGCGAAACCAAGACGAGCAATGAGCGACTTGAGCGCTTCATTCTCGTCCTTGAGCCTGTGAGCTAGACGCTGAAGTTCAGCGTTGGCTTCGAGGCCCATCTGATCGAAACGACGGCATCGCTCCTCAAGCTCTCTAACACGAGCCTCGCGACGCTTGCGAAACTCTCTCTGCGCCTTGCGGTTCTGTAGGGTACGCTTTGTGACGAGAGGGGCATCTGGTTGACCGGGGACAGGCACAAGCTGTTGGCTGGCCGAAATCTTGCCGGCGGAGGTGATGTTGGACTTCTTAGATGGACTAGATGGCGAATCAGAGTCGGAGTCGGAGTCGGAGTCGTCCGAGATGGACTGCTTGCGCTTGATGGGAGCGTGGGCCTTTCTCGAGGCGGCAGCTGGTGCGGTGGAGGCCATAATGGGCAGACGGAACTGGGAGCTAATTGTGGAAAAGATGGCTAGAAGCGAGTGATGGTTGGATGATGATCTGTGCTGCCTATGTGGTTGAGAACACGAGTGGGTGATATCGAAGAACAAGAAGTGTGTGAAGAGAGTCTCTGGATTCTGATGTACGCCGTCGGGGTTTGAAAGAGCGTTTGTCAACTTCGAAGGGCAATGCTTGGGATGAAGAACGCGTGTGGGGCTGCAAGGATGCAGGGTGAGAGTGGCAGATGAAAAGGTGTTGGTGATGAAAGAAACGATGATGAAACGATCAGGTAGGGTGTGGACGGATCTAGATGGTGGTTGGGAGAAGGGGGAACTGGAACGACGAGCAAGAGCTCTGTGGCGTTGAACCAGGAATGCAGAACTGAGTAGGGCTTTTGGTAGAGATATGCAGGAGAAAGTCGAGGGCGAGCGAATGCTGCTGAGATGCGAATCGAGATGGGGATATGGGAGGAAGGAGAAAGACGGGGTGAGTGTGTGCGGTCAAGTGAAACCAGAAACCAGCACGACGGGAGTTGGCGGTTGGTCTGGCTTGTGGCTTGGAGAGAGACGGGTTAGGGCCACGCCAAAGCTGAATGGTGTGATTCAGGTGTTGTGATTCCCAAACAAAGCCGAGGAGAGTGGGATGCGGAATGCTACGGCGTGAAGAGCAGAGACGAGCTGCCAGAGTGAGGAGGACTGGGCACACCTTGTAAGCCCACGAGTCGCGCAGTTTGGCAGCACGTTCGGTCACAATGCTGTGCGCAGCCATATGATTTGTTTTTTGGTTCGCAAGCCACGCCGCGGTGAGTGAGTGCAGTGTGAGTATACCGAGACCACCGATCGAGACTGTGACGATATGATAGCCCGCTCCGATGCTATATGATTTTGTTTCGGTTTCATGATGCTCACAATCCGCGGTACCTGACCTGCTGCCGTATTGTGCCTGCCCATTGCGTGGACAGAGTACAGTACAGAACTGGAGGCGCAAGGCGCAGCACGGCGAAAGCAGCGGGGGAACACGCCATTCTTTGTGCTGTGCTGTGCTGTGCTATGCTGTGCTATGCTGTGCTATGCTGTACTGTACTTTACCGTACCAGCTGTTTCTGCTGCATCGTCACTCTAAATTTTGTATTGGTTTCCTCTCGCCACGAATTGCATCGCGTTCGATTGTATTTCTTCGAGCAAGATCGAGAATACAGACTCCAGATCGAGACTCGCAGAGGTGGCTGTCAGTGGCAACCTCGTCGCTGGCGGCGCACAATCTCTGGCTCTGGCTCGGCTGGCATTCGAGCAAACCAAATGGGAACAGTCAAATCGCAACCAAGACAATCCGTCGCGTTTTGGATTCCTCGCTCTTGCTCTCTTGCTCTCGTGGCTCGACAGCTCGCCGCCTGCAAAACTGCAAACTGAAACACAGTGATGCCATTGAGATGCCGATGCTCTTTTTGGACTCTCTGCCGCCTGCCTCTTGTCGTGCCGATTGACAACGTGTTCCAGCTCCGACACCGATTCCCCATCCATCGATCTATTGTGTACTGTACTGTACTCGCTCGCCTGCAGCATTCTTGTGGCTTCCAGGCCCAAGCCATTCCGATCCGACCGTCTGTCACTCGTTTTTTATTCTTGCGTCTGTCCACGTCTGTGCGCTCATGTCCGTCCGGCCTCCGAGACTTTAGATCACGACGATCCATCTGGCCATGCTCGCTTCTGCCTACTGCGCCTTGCACCCAAGCCTCAAGTTGCTCTCATCGTCATTTCCATTCAACCCGAACGCATGTCCACAGTCTACATTCCAAAGTCGGTTTGCAGAACACAAACTTGCATCTTGCGTTCGTTTCGGCTAGCTTGCGGTTGCCAAGCATCAACGTCACCCCGGCATGATCAAAGTCGCGTCTACCGCTGCCCGATTCCAGCCGATTGCCAAAACTAAGTGTAAGTGTCGCTCCCATTCACGTTCAGCACCTCGAGTATAGCGTCCAAGTCATCCTCGTCCAATAGCCTCTTCGCTACCACTGTCCGTGAGTCTGGATCCAGCTGTTGCAATGCATTCCTCTCCTCAGTTTGGCGCATCGCACAGCGACGCACTGATCAGTACCATCATTGCACCGTGACTTGTTGTTCCATAGTCTTACATCTTTCGGTCGTAGACGGTGCGATATCAAGCCATGCCTTGTCGGGCGAAGTCCTGCGCTTGACTGTGAACAGAAATGCATTCCACACGTCCTTGCTGGGCTCCGCATCGCATCAGGGCGACTGCTGTCACTCTGCTCTTTTTGTTAGAATTGCACTGCAGATCATTCGAGGTTTCTGTAGCAGCGACAATGCATTCTTCGTTGCTTGGGATATGTCATCTGCATTCAAGGTCCCTCTTCGACGCCTACAATGCGAGCCCGTGGAGCATATCTTCCGCCAAGCTCGTTTAATGCGTTCTTATCATGGATCGACCGTCCATCATCCTGCGCAGAGGGTGCAACTAGTCTTGGTATCAGCGCACACCTGTCAACATGCGCGTCTGGCGGCAAGCCTTGGCCAGCATTCCGTCCTTGCCGCTTCCAACGTTCATATGCGCGCGGTCCCCAGCAGCTCTACATCCTGAGCTGAGGACTACACTCGAGGGTCGAATTTGCTCACAGTTGGAAGCCACCCTCGGACCGCAGAGTACAGTAGACGTCGCTTTAGATTCTAGCTGAGAAGTGCTCACGGATCTCTTCCTCCTCCTTTGAGCAAGTCATTCAGGCTGTTGCCCCTTTAGGATCCATGCGTATTCCGATCAACGGTTTGCTGAGAAGAGCTCACTTCTTAAGACTGGCCCAGCTGGTAGCCTCCTCCATCTCTTCCTTCCTTATTAAGTTCTCAATCTCCTCGCGGTTCGCTTTTCTTCGTACCCACCCTTTTGGTCTCCCTGGTTCGTTGTCACGCTCGTTCATGTCGCTCCCGCCCACCTCTGCCTCTCCTCGTTGCGTCTCATAACACTCTCAAAACACAAAACAAGCATCGATAACCATTCAAAGCTGGCGAAGACAGCAAAGATGAAGCTCAGCATCACCACAGCTGCCGTCGCTCTCGCGGCAGTATCGTCTACCTGCATCAGCGCGCTCCCTCTACCGCTTCAGCCCCGAGCTCCCATCCCAGACGTCTACAACATCAACGTAAAAAACCTCTATCCCGAAGACACGATCTTTGACAAGGCACGCAATCTCTTCTACCAATCCAACTTGTGGAAGGGACGTGTTTCCGTGTGGAACGTTAATGACAACTCACACTTCAATGTTCTCATCCCCGGCGTGTCTTCCGATGGCAGTGGAGACCAGCAAATGGCAGGCCTGTCTATCAACGGTGCCGGAGACAAGCTCTTTGCCGTCGCTAAGAACTCTGCCGCTTTCCGCTTCGGTCCCGGTCAGAGCAAGGACGGAGCAGACTCGTTCCACCGCTTCAACCTTCCCGTCAATGCCAACAGTGTACCTGCGTGGAGTGTCAGCTTGAATAAGGTGCAGAACCAGTTCCAGCAACAGCGTGGAACGATTCCCTTTGGTCCTGTCGACTCTGCTCAGGATGCACAGGACAACTCGTACGTTGTGTTTGCGCTTGGTGTCCCGGCTATCGCCAAGGTCTCGCCTGATGGTCGCACTATCACTCCCTGGTTCGCTGAGGCTTCCAATGGCAGCGAGAGACCCGGATACACTGGTGTGGCATACATCCCAGAGGACAATGTCCTCGTAGCTTTTGGCGGTCCTCGTCCTCTCACCGCTTTCGACCTCAGTGCTCCTACCCCCACCGCCATTCCCGTTCAGCTTACGGGCGAGAACTTTGGCGGTCTCGACGGCACTGAAAAGCTGCACGCCATCAGGGTCAACGGCAAAAGTAACCTCTTTGGCACCAAGGCACCAAACGCTTACAGGTTCGAGTCCAACGACAGGTGGCGCAGCGCTTCCATCAGGAGCTCAACCAGAGACGAGTTCAAGACTAACTCGCTTACCGTTGTCACCGAAGCCAACTTCGATGGCCAGCACGAGATCTACGGCGGAGGTGCCTACTTTGGCGAAGGTGCTCATGGCGGCAGGACTCAATTCCCGCTCTACAGGATCTACAACCTGCTCTAATGACTTTTGCCACGACTCTTCACGCCAGCCTCTCGTCTTGGTGATACCTGAAGCGGCTTTCCACTGCGACGATTCTGTTTTATTCATGTCCCCTTCATCCGCCCCATTGCACACGGACACTTTGTTCTCTTCTTTGCATCTCATCGCTTTCGTCTAGTATCGTTCGCTTCGTCTACGACTTCGTGCACCCTCGTTAACGTTCCTGATCATGTAGATTTCACCGGGCCCCATTTTCGCTTCGACAGCGCCAACGGTAGACTGTCCAGATCGTATCATTTTCATCGTTTCTCTTCTCTCTTGTCCATGTCGGGTACTGTCCGGATTGTGCAGGTGCAGCCGGGTAAAATGGTGAACGAATTAGCCGGTCGACGGCGGTAATTGACTGACGGGGAGAGGGATGTCACGTCACGTCGGTCGAAGGTTGCGGCAATCTCGGCGGGTTTCTTCTGGCCATGGCTCAAAGGAGGAGAGAGAGGTTCGATTTGTACCGCTGCATGTCGAGTAACGGAATCCTCGAGTCCGTGTCAAGTCTCTGCGAGTCTCGCACCATGCGTGCAGGTCTGACCTCGCTTGCTACCTCGGCGCCATCCGGCGCTTTACCAAAGCCCGGTAAATGGATGCTGGTGAACGTCTCCAACAGAAGCGTCCACTCGAATTGCTTTCCAGAGACATATCGAAGCGATCCCAAGTGTGTTCGTTCTTCCACAAATATTTGAGCTTGGGCGAGCAATCTGGAATGCATTTACCACTGTCCAGAACATCACTTTCGGTATCGTATGTGTGCAAGAGAGGCTCAAATGTTGCCTCTCTTCAAGATGAAGCTAATCCCTGTACTGGCGATAGTATGACAGGCTATAGTCTTGCAACCTAGTTGCACAGCACAGCTCCCATTCAGATCGGAGCCGACTTCGCTGTGGACAGATCTTCACAACTTCATCCAGGAGTCCTTCATGGATGAGAATCAGCTCAACCTTTCCTCTATCCTCGCCAACTGAGCGATTTACGTGCATCGTGCTGCGCAAAACCATTACAACTGCAATCAAGCCAGACGCGAGACCTACATGACT
The DNA here is from genome assembly GCA_020827535.1 of Ustilago esculenta. Classification (NCBI taxonomy): domain Eukaryota; kingdom Fungi; phylum Basidiomycota; class Ustilaginomycetes; order Ustilaginales; family Ustilaginaceae; genus Ustilago; species Ustilago esculenta. The sequence continues at coordinate 89,056 of JAAKGJ010000016.1, read as the reverse complement.
GTACAATCGCCTTCAAGCTGCCGCTCGGGATCATCATCTACGTCAATGCCGAGCAGACCTGGATGGAGTCGCAACAGGATTCTCGCTGAAGGTGTGGAGAAATCTCTCTGAAGCTGGCGTTCGTTGCGTTCGCAAACCTCGTCCTTGTCCTGAAGACGGTCGGCGATCTTGTGGGCTCGCATGACCTCTGTGCGTGCTCTTTTCCTCTCACGTTGTGTCGCACTGGTTGGAACATTGTCTTGTTGAGCTGCTGCTGACGGTGGAAAAGGAGTGACCGAGATGGGCGAAAAAATCTTGATAGTGTCGTCGATGCCCGAGATGGCAAAGACGGGCAGGTCAGGGTGCATGGCCATGACGTTGACGACGCTGGAATCTCCGTGCCAGATGCCCTTGATCTCCGAGGTGAGCTTGTGCCACATGAACCAGTTGCCATCGTCTGATCCTGAAATGACATAGTCGTCGGCGCGACCTGCAAATGCTACATCCTTGACGGTCTCCTTGTTGCAGTGTCCCTTGTAAGCGGAGCGCGGATAGACTGTGGGTACAGCAGGCCCTGTGGCAGAAAATGAATGCAAGGGCGAGTCTTCCTGTAGAAGATCCATCAAGTCTCCCTCTGATAAACCGCTTTCGTCGTTGTCCTCGTCATCGATCTGGTCCACTTGCTCGTCCTCGTCATGCTCACTACCATCGTCATCGTCCTCGCTGTCATCATCACCCCCCTCGTTGTCGCTATAGTTCCGAGTATCGAAAGTCTGCCCGATTTCGTTCTCACATTGTGCGCCTGCTTCCTCGCCATCATCGTGCACGACGGCGACGGGCACGCTCTCCTCCTGTCCATGGATACCGGATCGACTCTTGAGCTCACCTGTCTCGACATGCTTGTGTTCGTCCAATTCCAATTGCGAATGATCGGTTTCATCTGGAGCAGCATGCTCTGCTCGCGTCGACTGAGAGCTGTCGTCAGCATCTAGAGAGTAGCGAGCATTTTCGAGGTTGGCGTGCAGGACACCTGGTTGATCGTAGATGTCGAACCGATAAATGTGGCCAGAGGAGTAGGATACCAGCAAATCACGTCCGTTGTGCTCGCTGAGTTTGCACGCTGTGATGCTGATACGATTGCCCATGAGAAGACTATGGCGGGAGGAGTGCGGTGTGTTGGTGACCAGAGCAGTACGTCCATCGTTTTGAACCCAAGGCGCTTCAAAGCCTCCGGGTGGTATACCGAAGCTCCTGACACACATGGTGAGAGCGTCGTGTTGAGCATGGGTGATAGTGTTCATGCCCCAATCACGATTTAGAAGTCTTGGGATCATCCTTCGATCGTGGAGGTAGGCAAGGGGAGATTCCCCAGCCACTGCAAAGAGCCATGGCTCGAGCTTGCTGACAGAGAGCGAGTAGAGGAGTGTGGGGTGATGAGCAAGCGGTGGTGGACAGGAGGCCTCTGTGAGAGTTCGGCACGAGTGTGGCACACGAAGATCCATCTGACGGACGTCGCCGTCCTCAGCGCAAGTTAGGAAAACGTCGGGGGAGACCTCTGTAGATATGCGCTTGGTCCTTCCACGATGGCAACGAAAGAGACGCACACAGGCACCACTTTGCTCTGACCAGGTGGTCCACTCGCGACCGTTTGAATTGCGGTGCACTTGACCATCTGCACCGTCAGCTGTGGCTGAGGACATGTAGTTGATGTCGAAGACACGCACGTGCGAGTCGCCTGCGCAGGTGAAGAGGCGACGCTCCGAAGCATTGGGAGCCCATTTGACGGAAAAGATGTTGGCGCGATGGCCGGTTTCGATCTTTCCTAGCATGCCGAGGTCCATGCTGGGGAAGGAGCGTTGCGGCCATGGTTGTACGATAGGATGATCTGCATGGACGTGGACCAAGTGTGGCGATGAATGCACGTTTGCGTTGTGGCGGGAGTGCGCATCAGGAGGCTGTTGACGGGCACTGCGACGAGATGCACCACGTGCGTAGCGGGAGGAGAAGGGCGGTGGATTGGGAGTCGAGTTTTCTGCGTCTGTGAGAGGATGGTTGTGTTCGGAGCCGAGCTTCCAGAGAACGACGTTGCAGTCATCGCTGCCGCTTGCGAGTAGCTGGCCAGAGGGCGACCAGCTGAGCGCGTTGACGCAGCCAGTGTGGCCGATGGGATGGCCTGAGGAGTCGTGTCCGCCGAGTAGCTCGTTGCTGTCGAGGCGTTCGATAAGCTGGTCGTCGAGCTGGCATCGGTGCTGATGGGATATGGAGGAGGAGATGGTGCGCCTAGGGCAAGGGTCGAATCTGGAGGATTGAAGGAAGGCCATGGCGGGAGGAGATTGCGAGGCTCCAAGCCAGGCTCGGGTAGTTTCAAGACATGGAGGTAGACGCGGAACACCAGAGCAAGACTGCAGACCGGGGTGGTGGTTGGTGTGGAACTGAGCAGGCAACAGGCCAGCTCGACCCACCCACCCACCCAACGCTGCTGTGCTGTGCTGTGCTGTGCTGTGCTGTGCTCTATTACTGCGTTGAGCCGTGAATCAGCTTTCCACTCGCCACATTCCCATTCACATTCACTATCACATTCACGATTGTGATTGTGATTCAAGCAGCGACTGGGCGCTCATGTGACTGCCTCCCAAGCATGCGCACGTTGTGACGCATGTGTTGAGTGGATGCTGTGGTTGGTTGTCAGCACCATCACACTCGTGACTGGGCCCAAGCAAGTTGCAAAGCGCAGTGACATGCACACCTCCACTCGTCAGTCCCGCGCGAAATGCGTGAGTGTGTTGCTGTGCACTCAACGCGATAAGCCAACTCGGCGCGTGAGCTCCAACTCGCGGCTTTCCTCGCCATCACATCACATCGCCACCTGCAGCCCCAGGCAGCCGTCGTGAATGAGCAGACGGCGTGAGCAGACGGCGTGAGCACCACGCATCACATCGCATCGCAGATGCTCTCGTGACAACATCACATTGCATGCCTCGCCCTCCCAAGCAAGAGCGCGCGCCCAGAGAGGCGTCGAGCGATGCGTCTCTCTGGGATGACCTTGACGCGCCCAGCAGTCCGTTTGCAGACGTCACCACTCCGCCTCTCAACCCATGCCCAGCTCTTCCGCCGTTCCCACACCTCGAGCACAGAGCGCCATCAACCCCCCTCGCTGTATCAGACACCACAGCCGCATCTGCAACACTCCATCAACACCTCGAGCTCGAGCTCGAGCTCTTCCCCACCTCTCCACCTCAGGCTTCTTCCTCCTTCAACTTTGAAGCAGCAGCGGCCACAGATCCCTGGAGTCAGTCCGACCTCAAGGCCACACAGTTCCTCCGCGATGAGTGGCTCATCTCGGCTGGCCAAAAGCAACCCACCGATTTGGTAGATCATTGCCGCCCTACCAACCCCGTCGATGACCACCTCTCACCACCTGACCTGTTACCATCGCAACTACGAGCGAATGCGCACCACAACAAGATGGCGTTCCCATCCACCTCGGCTGCGCCATCTCTTGCACAATCTGATAGGCACAACCCTTCTATAACAAACAGAGGCCGTTCCAGCCTGCTCGATCAACTCGATGTCATTTGCAGTAGCCCTTCGCAATGTAGCTCCAGCCCTCATCCAAAGCAACACACCTCAATACGCCGGTCTGCACCAACAGCACGTCAACCGCTTCGATCCACCAACAAACCCACCGCAAACCAGACATGCACCTCCACCGAGAAGCAATCGGAACATCGTGCTGCGCTCGACATGCTCAACATGTCATCCTCGCCGCCTTCCCAGACTGCTACCCACATTACGCTCATCCACGACATGCCCCCAGAAATGCGCGACCTCTACCATCGACTCGCATTCGGCAATTCCTCTTCGGTTGTCCCAATCACCAACGTTGGAACAACAGTGCGCGGCACACGCGGCAAGACATGGCAGACTACATGGCAAGATGATGATGCAGCAGACCCCGATGAGCACAGCCATGCCGCAGGTGTGACCAGCAGATTGAATCGCACTGTCACCGGTACCACCACTACCGTCACGCGAACCGATGCCGCGTTCGTTTCAACCACCTCAGCTCGTGGTCGCAATGCGTCTAGCTCCACTACACTCGCCCGAAAGGGCGCCAAACCCAGCAAGAATCGATCCTCTAGCAGCTCTGCAACCAGTGCGAGTCGTGGTCGCAGTCGTTTCTTTACGTCGCGCGCATCCAGAGGTGCCTGGCGAGGCAGAGCCCGAGGTCGAGGGCGCTGACTCCTCCTCAACACACCTGCGCGCTGCATTCTTCTCCGTCCTCTCTGTCTATCTGTTTTATTTTTGTATTCCACTTGTCACGCCTTTCGCATTGATACCACGTCTGCAATCATGATGCTTTCACCAGCGCCCAAGTCCGGCTCATGTGTCGCATTGCCTGCCGCTCGCACGCTTGAGCTCATTGCATCCCCTTCAACTCGCCTCTGGTCTCTTGCCCTTCTCCCTGGCTCACTTTGATCTCACACGCTGTGCACAGCAATCGGCGCACCACTTTCTCTATATTCGAGTCTGGGTTAATACTTTACACGCGCAGAATACATGACAACGTCTCTCCAGACATTCTTTGTCTTTCCGTCGGTACCTGTCACCTTCTTCTGCTTGTTCCACTGTCGCTTTTCGGTATCGGTCAGTTCCCAGTCCAACACCTTGGTTTTGCTCGCTCTGGTAAACTTTAGCAACAGGCTGTCCTTCTTCTTGTCGTTCAGTGCAAGCTCTTGGATGAACGGGAGAAGGTCCGACGCGATCCAAGAGGAGCGTGTGAGGAAAAGATCTTGGAATCTTGCGGCTGGGTCGGTGGGTAGTTCGAGGTGCGAGTAGAATTGGATCTTGACCGAGGCTGGGTTTGGATAGAGTGTCACGCTGGGTGAAGCGGAGGGGGAGAGGATGTAGTAGCCGCTGAGAAGCTCCAGATTCGCCAAGCAGCGTAGGTCAGGTGAGAGACACGAATCGAGCCAGGTGCGCTGGAAGTCGGTCAGTGCGATGCCGATGCGCGCAGTCGATTTCAGCGTTTGCACGCCGAGGAAGCGAACAATCGACTTGGTGTCCAACGAGACGCTGGTAGCATCCGTCGCGTTGGTGGAGCCAAAGAACTGCGTGAGTAGAGCGCCGACCACTCGCGGCCGCAGGCCATGCACCGAGTGCAGCGCGTCCACCGTTTCTTGCAACGGCACATTGTCCGAGATGAGCGCGTGCAGGTCGAGATGCGCGATGAGAATCTGCAGTGCCGAAACGATCCATGCGGGCGAGATGAATCGCATATAACCATCCATCTCAATGACATGGTGATGAATTAGCCCGGATTCGAGCTCAGCTGGACTAGCCTGGACAATGCTCTTGAGCTGTTTGAGCGTGTACTTGCGCACGGGTCTCGCTCTTGCTGCTGACCGCCTTTGCTCTTCTTCCTCTCCTTCGTACTGCGATGCCTTCAGCAGTCCTAGCAAACGGTCCAGGCGAGGTACGACGGGCGATAGCTCCAGCGTATCAGTGACATTGCTGCGCAGATACAGCGCGGGCTTGCTTGGCCCCGCCTCACCATCTCCGCTCCGCGAGGAGGGCGCTGCATCAATGTTGCAAAGCAGAAGAGAGTTGGACTGGGACACGGCTCTCAAGGCCAGTGTCTGAGTATCGGTGACAAGCACAGCTTGGTCGTCGTATCTCCCCTTGATAGTAAGCCTCGAAGGCCTCGTCTTGCGCTTCTTTGCTTGTGGCTCTGGCTCTGCCACTTGCGCCTGTGCTGGTTCGTCTGTTCGTTTGGCGCAAGGGTCAAACAGGTGCAGCAGTTCGTTCGGAATCTCCAACAGGTGATATTGTGGAAGCGGGAGCGGAGCCGAGCACAGCTCGATTGAAGTTGATGAGGCCATTCTCGTGAGTGTGCTGCGACAGTCGTTCAGAAGATGCGGACAGGAAGATGGAGTGCTGCGCAAGACCAACACTTTGGCTTGTGCACGGTGCTGCGGTGCTGCGGTGCTGCGGTGCTGCGATGCTGCGATGCTGCGATGCTGCGATGCTGCGATCGAGGCGCGAAATTCACGCGTCGCGTCAAGATGCCGCCTTTCCAGCCGCCGTCAACTTTTTAGGCTCGAGAGTGGAGGTGTGCTTCTTCGGGACTCGGCTTGGCGCCTTTCCACTTTTCTCACACGAGCGAATCATGAATCAGCGAATGCTTCCTCCTCCTGGTCTTCTCCTCGCCTTGCTACGCTTACCGCTAGCACAATCCGTACAGCGCTGTTGACACAATGCCGGACGATCCAGAACCTGCGAGCTCGCATGTCCCGTCTGCATCCAAGCATGCCGGTCCATCGATCGAGGTGCCACCAGGCATGTCCAAGAATGCAGCCAAGAAACTCGCACGCCAACAAAAGCGTGAGGCGACAAAACACGAGCGCCGTGCAGCTGAGCGTCTCAAAAAGAAGCAGAATAAGAGAGCTCGCTTCCTTTCTGCTCAAACCCCTGCCGGTACCGCAGACGCCTCGAACAAAAGACGAGCTTCGGAGACCAGCAACGACGTGGAAGCGAAAGGAGGCAAGCGGCAAAAGCCTGAACGAGACGGCGATGGGGGAGAGCAAAAGGAGTATTTCGACGCTCGGCTGGTGATTGACTGCGGATTCGAAGAGCTCATGGCGGAGAAGGAGTCGAATAGTATGATGCAACAGCTGATGTATCTGTACTCGGCGAACCGGAATGCAAAGGTGCCATTCGGGGAAGTGATTTTGACGGGCCAGGAGAGACCAGGAGATTGTCTCAGGGATGTCGATCCTGAGCAGCTTCCTCTCGTGCCTCAGTCTTCCGCCACTGCTGTAGAGGATCATGCTGCTGAGGCAAGTAGCGGTAAGGGGAGCATAGAGAAAAACAGGATCGGCAAGGCCATGGACGGCAAGCTCAGGGGAGTGTGGAGGCGATGGAAACGGGTCACGATCTACAAGAACGGAGGAATCGAATCTCTCCTCTCTAGCACTGACGCTGAAGCGGCGCCATCTTCCTGCGTACCTGACGACAAGCCCAGCACAAGCGGACCACGCTTTGCCTGTGAAGAGGAACGCCAAGCTTTGCACCGGGTTCCCATCTCAGAAGCCATCTACCTCACGGCGGATACAGACGACACGCTCGACACACTCGAGTCTGGAAAGACATACATCATCGGCGGCATCGTGGACAAGAACCGATACAAAGGACTGTGCCGTGCCAAGGCAGACCGTCTGGGTATTCGTGCTGCCAAGCTTCCACTCTCCCAGGAAATGTTGCAGGCAGTCGAGCATAATGTTCGCTCAAATCGTGAGTCGATCCAGGATGAGCAAGCGGAACAGGATGCAGAGAAGGGCTTCGTAGGAAGGAAAGTTTTGACTGTGAACCAAGTGGTGGAGATTTTGACGGCGTGGACGGAAACGAGGGACTGGGTGAAGGCATTGGAGAAGGCGTTGCCAAGGAGGAAGCTTAAGCAGCGCGGGCCGTTGGCAAAGTGTGCTAGCGATTCAGCATCGGCGAGGCAAGAGGCACCAAAGCACACGAAAGCGGATGAGGAAGACGAGGCGAGGAATGGGTCATGACACGAGCACGCACGACGCGCAAGATGAGTGAAGAAATGTGATGCTGCTGAAACCAGTACAGCCTGTGGTTGACGAATGAGCGGAAACATGAGATTTTGAACAAGACTGATGCAAGCGTAAACAAGAAAGAGAAAGTGCAAGAAAGGCTAGGGGCAAGCAAGGAAGAGAACGAAAGCAGAAACGAAAGTGGTCGCCACCGGTGCGGACCGACATTTCTTTCTTACCACAACCAAGTTTTGGAGAATATGATCAAGGCTGGATTGCGAGCACAGCTGTGAAGAGCACGCTTGCTGTGATGAGAAGCACGGGCAGCGACTTTGCCGTCTTGGCCGCCGAGGTCGAGTTCATCCTGGCGTTGGATCCGGCCGAGCTTCCGGTGCTCTGGCCTTGACCCGTCGTTCCGTCTCCACTCTGAACCTCTGCCGAAGGTGCTGTAGTCTGTACGACTGCTGCAGCTGCTGCTGTTGACGTCACCTGGCTTGTTTGTGCCTGTGTCGTGGAGTTGCTCGTGGCGTTGTGAACCTTGACAGCCACGTGTCTGTGATAGCCAGTGGCAAAGGGACGAGCGCGCTTGAACGTGCTCGTGTAGGTGTGGTGGTGCTTGGGCTGGCGATTGACGCAGGTGGCAGGCGCTCCAATGTGGTCAAAGTGACATTCGAGGTGGGCGCCCGATTGGTCACGCGCGGCGAAATAGTTGTGCGATTCAAGGAACTTTTGATCCTCAATGATGCTGGTTGTGTGGCCGTTGATCGAGGCGAATTCGTGTGCGCGAACGTTCCAGACGGTTGCGGCAGCGCCATCAGGTGCAGTGGTGGTGGCGAGAGGAGTGGGAGCGAAGCGGATCGAGACATCGCCACCGAGCTTGGACACCGACTGCTCGATGTTCCTGATCATTTGATCGACGCCTGGGGCAAAGAGGGACACTGTCGAGGTCGAAGTTGTGGTCGAGGTCGGCATGGCGGCTAACGGTGGGGATGGGGAGGGGTGGGGAGAGATTGAGGGAGGAACACGGCCCAGCGGGTGAAGGGGTGAGGGGAAAATGGGGGATTGGGAATCGTCAAGTGGAGAGGGGTCGAGATGGTGGTGGGACAGAATCACCAACGATCATGCCGACACGAAACAAGAGGCGACCAGGGCAGGTCGGGGATTCAATCGTCTGGGATTCGCGCAGAATACGCGGCTTGCTAGGCCAGCTGCTGATCGCCGGCAACGTTTGTCAAAATGTTTGTCTCATTCGCACATCGCCTGGACACTAGCTCGCGCTCAAGCGGCTGTCGTAGGCTGTGCCTGTCTTCAGGTACACTCCATAATTCCAGAAGGGTGAGGGGATGACCTTCGGTTATGCTGGACGACGATCGGAAGGATTTTCGTGCTGCAAACATACGTCGCGCGTAGACCGCACATTTCGTCTGTCTGGAGCCACGTCGGTCAAGGCTACAGTCGCAGCGAGAGAGGGTGGCGGACGCACTAAGCAAGCGATGCGATATGCACAGAGCATGCGGTCGAAACACGTTGAAGGAAAGGGGATGTAGGGTAGGTGTTGGTTTCGGCGACTTGGGCTGTAAACGCGTCCGGCACTCTTTCGTGTAGCGAGCGATAGCTGTGCAGCTTGGGCGCTGGAGCTACCGTCGCCGCTTATGGGCTAGCAAGGCAGGGCGGCTTCCGCTGAGCCTTGAGCCCCGACTGCCAGTCGACACCGAGTGGGTGGGAAATTGTGCATTTTTCGCCGAACCAGCTGCATCCTCGCATCCTTGCATCCTCGCATAGTCGTGCGAGGGCATCATTCTCGAGTCCATGCTCGCCAAGCATGGTGTTTGCCGTCATGGTGTGCTGTTTATGGAATGCCACTGCAGGCGAGATGGGATCGACGGTGCGTCTGTCGCAGCCATCAACAAGCGGGAGAAGGCTCGCTTCAGAAGACGGGCACAGCCACGACAGTGCAGTGCGGTGAAGTGTACGATGCAAGATGGTCGGCAACTGTGTGCCGCGCTGTTGGTTCGCACTTCTTGGCACTTGAAGCAACCCATTTTTGCGATTTTGCAATTTTGCAATTTTGCGACTTTGTACCTGCATGGATGCATTGTCGTGCCGTGAGATACTACCAATCCCCGATGGACGTCAACAGCCCCCGATGGCAATGCGAATATTCAGTCCAATTTGTTTGCCAAATTTGCGTCTTTTCATTTTTTAATTTCTGTCATGAAGACACGCAATCATGAATCAGGCGGGGCTGAGCTCCACAGACAAGGTACGCGTCATTCCCACGGAGATTGGGAGCGAAGCTCAGTCAAGAACATCCAACCCTTCATGGATGTGATGAAGTCAATCACGGAATGTCGTGCGAGACTCCATTCACGACCTGGCAGCCGCAGTCATGTTCAGTTCGGCGTCATCATTTCTCTCGTTGCCAACGCAAATGCTCCTCACCGGCTATCGCCTTCCCTTACGGAGGCAAGATATACGGTGGGAAAGGACACCATTTGCACCGTGAACGCGTTCCCTTGGCGGTCATCATTGTTGATGTCAAATCGTCTCCACTCTGTCATGGGGTTGAAAAGCGTACTACTGCTGCTGCTGAGACATGATCACCCCGCGAACAGCGAGGCGCGCACAGGGTTGTCAATATTCATGCCAACTAGGAAGAAGTCTAGAGAACACGGACAAACGTGGAGCTTCGCGATCAGTCATTGCCAAGTGGGCGCGCGCAATATGACGTTAGACATGTCGACGAGCCGCCGCCGGCACAAGCTTTCAGTACCAGAGACTGTACACGGGGTGATGGACGAACGCGATCCGCGCCAGCCGCCCTGACCGAAGGTGTCAAGTGTGACTCGGAAATTGAACACACACATACACATTGAAGTGCTTTGTCTGTCAAAACCAAAAGGTCTGCCCTCTCTCACCTGATGGCCGACACCATCCGCAAAGCACGGATGACAGAATATGCACATACGAGTGACTGTGTGTCAGACATATGCATGTATGCATATAGCTGGTTTGTATGGAAAAGGCTTGTCATTACGAAAGCGGGAGATACAGTAGCTCGACCTATATACCGCACGACGGTGGGTGTATGCGGTTGAGTTTGAACATGGATACTTTGCTCGCTGCCAGTCGAGCTTGACTCGTGCGAGTGTGTAATGATGTAAACTCGCGCGAGAGGTGACGCTCGGCTGTGCGGGCGAAACACTGTACCATCGTATAGAGTCAAGCATCGCGCTGCGGCAGGCTTCGATGGTGGTACTAGGGGGTGGGTGGGGGGGGGGAGGGGGAGGTGGCAGCATGCAGCAAGTACGGTTCATTTTGAACCAGAATGGAGCGGAAGACAGGCTTCCAGGACATGGAAGGTGCATGTGCAAATTCCCGCTGCGTTCGATCCTGCAGCTTGACGAGTCATTGCCTGCAGCCCATACACCGTTCCAGTTCGACCGCCCCACGCCCATACCAGCTCCATCATTCAAGACGATGACAGCGGAACGCTCTGAGGAATGAATCACGGTGCAAGATGATACACAGCGAAGCCAAGTTGGAAGGCTTCGGCGTCGGCGTCTTTCCAGGCGAAAAACGCGAAAGAGAGGAGCCATAGGCGCAAGCCATGTCGTGCTTTCTCGTCTGCGCACCAACGCAAACAAACACAGGAGGCAGTGACGAGGAGCAAGGCGGAACGGCACTGACTCCAACAGCATATCGCAGCACAAGGCGAAAGCTTTCACGAGAATCACGTGGGTGCCCGGTTTGGAGCCCGGCTTTCAGCCCGTCTTCAACGCTTTTCCCTCTCGGTTGTCCTAGCCCGCAACACCTTTTCTCTCTCCTTCAGATCAATTTTGCTCGAGGCCAATATGTCATACTACCCATAGCCATCCGAAGTCCTTTACGCTGGTGGTGCTGTCGAAGTGATCCATGAGAGATGCGAGATCGTGCTGAAAATAAAACGCAGAAGCGCTGCCAAGAACAATGCCTGCACCTGCGGAGTATCTTTGCTAGGGGAAAAAAGAGAAAGGGAACAGTCCTCCACGGATGTTTCATGCTGCCCACGTCACGTTTGGCCGTCCGTTGTCTATCGCATCTACGCCTCCTTTCGGCTGCTATCAATCCGAGTCACCCCCATCATCTTCCCACTCCGCTCGCTTGTACATCATAGTTCTGCCACTGGCATCTTGAAATTTAATCTAGCCGAGTTCCTCTCGCTCTACACTTCATTCCTCGTCCCCTTTTTCTCCGGCATGACCGCGAGATTCTACAATGGAATGCGTTGGTTCCTTGACCGTCTTTGAGCTTCTCCGGACTACATCGCCTCGCACTGGACCCTGATCCAGCGGCAGTGAGACGTAGGACTATCTCAGTCTCCGTCGGGATTCTCATGCTGAATCCCACGTTGCCTCGTGCAGCCGACTAGACCGGCCATTATGCTGGGCCTCCGCAACCCTCGCTGAGCTGCTCGGTGCCTCTTCATGCGCACATGCTCGAAGTCCTTGTCGATGCGTCCACGAGGCTAGTCCCACTGGTACCGGGTTTAAATATCCGACCATGTCCTTCCATTCGCGAGAACAGAAGCTGGTGGAATAGCGAGACCAAGAGGCGAGGTTAAGTGAAGCGACGATCTCCTATTCGAGTCACGATGCCACGCGTCCATGCCATACCAGCTGCCACGTTCCCCCGCTCGCCATCCGCTATGATCCGTGCTGCGGAGACCCACCAGTGTCAATTCCGCGCCCTAATCCGCCTTTGTGACTCTGATTCGAATGTCAGTTCGTTCAGTTCACCATCATCCTATTTGTCAGTGTTCATGCGACTTGACATATATAATCGCAGTACTTAGAGACCATCACCACCTTGAGTCCTGTTATCACACGTTACGTATATCGTCTCCCCTCGACCGAGTTTCACTCACCTTCCTGTGCTGTCAGATAAAAAAAAAAAATCGACAGCATTATACACCTCCAACTTGCATCCTCCAGTGCTCACCAACCTGTTCACCAACCTGCTCACCAACCTGCTCCCTGTTGAAGGAATCGCCGAGATGGAGCTGTCAGTAGACGTCCACTCGACCGACGTCTTCCTGTTCCCATCCAAGAAGCAGCGTCATCAGCCTTCATCACACGCTTCCACTTCCACTTCCTCACCATCATCAACAACATTCCCATCGTCATTATCGTCTACGACAACAACATCAATCTACGATGGAGAGTCACCCGCATACACCGAAGTTGAGGACGCCACTGTTTTCTCGACAAAGCTGTCCAACGATGACCATGCCATTCTCTATGCCTATGTCGACATCCGATTCCCTCTCCCCACAACTGCTTCGCCGTCGTCGTCTTCTCGCATTCGCAACCGTCTAAAGAGTCTCACCCTCACACTCACCGGGCGTGAGAGTATTTCCTTCCCCCAGGGAGGTATGGAGGCTAGTCAAACATTTTTCAGCGAAAAGTCGATTGACGAAGCGCTAGAAGTCGACTACTTTGAAGCTGGAAAGACATACAGGTTTGAGCGATCGTTCTTCGTAGACCACGACTCTGCACCCTTCCAGAGGAGTGCCTGGGGGGTCAACAACCAGAAACTCGTCGCCAAGGCGACATTCCACGGGCTTCTGTCCAAGTCGATGACTGCTACCAAGAAGGTGTACTTTGTTGATTGCCAGAACGACGAAGGGAATGACATGATTGTTTGGGACAAGGACGTCAGGACGCATGCCGACGGAATCGGTCCGTTCAGCTTGCGCAACCGGTCAGAGGTGTTTACGGTGGGTGGCTACCTTCGCACAAACTTCGACCTGCTCAGTCCGCTCGATGGCGTCACCATTGTAGGCCTGCGTGCGTTCATAGAACAACGTTCAACGCTGACTTCTCGCCGGGAGAGGCCGGGATACACGGAGACGGTCAAAGCCAAAAAGGTGCCGTTTCTCCAGCTCGACCGAAGGCAGGTGGACGAGCTCTTCCGCACCAAAGAGCTGCAAGGTGGCGGTGAAGGCATTGGTCCAAACGGCGAATGCTACCCCTCGCTCGAGGTGGTTTCTCGCCTGCCTGACGACAACAAGGTCCGACCGAGTACAGTCGAGGGCAACGATGCAGCTATTCGATTCCGCAACTACATCGACTACGAGATTGACTTTATCGATGGGGAATACCGAACCGGGGATGGGGAACCAAAAGAAGAAGAACTGATTTACATCGATGGACAAAAGATGAAGCGATTCCACGTATCCATCCCGATCGTCCTGAACTCCTGCGGATGCCGACCAGACTCACTCAATCTGCCATCATACGCATGCGAAGATCCAATGCCAGTGGCATGCATCAGGGAAAAGAAGGCCCAGCTCGAGGCATTGCACGACAAGCAAACCGACCCATCCGCCTTCCCGTGCATATGCACGTTCACGCTTGAGTCACTTCTAGAGGTTGAAAAAAAATCACTCGCCGGACAGGACACAAGCTCCAACTACTCGCCCAGTGCGGAGGAGATTGATTCGTTGCCGCGGTACAAGTCGTTCGAATGATCTAGTCACACCATCCCGGCTGTCCCTAAAGAAAAAGAAAAGCTCCAGCGAACGCGAGTGCCCATGCATAGCTAGATACCAGCGCAGCCATTCATACTGGCCAAACAGTGAATACGGCGTCGGAAATACCCAAAAGTTGGAGAAGTTGTGCTCTAGAAAATAGTCTCTTCTCACCCAGACAAAATCACCCCCCTCTCACAGAGTGAGACACTGAAAAGAACAGACTCCAACAGCTTAACCCTGCATTCAAAGATATCTCCTTTACACGCACGCATTGGCATGCCTCCATGAAAGGCTAAAGAAGCACTGAGACCAAATTCAGTGTTATCCGTGGTGACACAGACATTGAGACGCAGCAACGGGCTTGCAGCGTGCAACACTCGTGGCCAGCTTTGTGGAGTGGATAGACACCTTGTAAAGGTTGAGCGTGCGAGAACAAGAAGCAAGTGGCTTGAGGTGGGAGACAGAGAGTGATGGAGGTACGGTCTCTAGACTTGTACGGTAAGGCACAGATACTGGAACCTCCTCGACGTTGTTTGTAAGTAGTTCACAGCATCGCTAGTTTCGTACTATACGGGAACACACTTGTGTGATTGAAACGATAGTGATTTTGACGATGAGCAAAGTGAGTGAATGTGTGTATCGTACAACAAGAACACGAGACTAACAAAGTAAAGTGTGTGAGTATACACTGAGAAAGGAAGGTACCAAAATTGTGTGCCACGTAAGCACGGCGACCTGCACCTAATCGGGATCTGGAAGATCAGGAGTCCCGATCTGACAGTGGGTACCGGTGAGGGCCGATACCGCGGTTGACGAGCCTAGCTCGGCAACTCCAGAGAGATGGGGAGCTGTTCGGGTAGGACGCTTTTGGTGACGTTGTGCAGTGAAACAGTGTGGGGGGAAAGCCTGGGGATTCACAGTGAAAGGCGGATTGGTGGACAAAGGGAGTTTGGTAGCAATTGTCCTTTATGAGCTCGGGCCTCACAAAGGGATCGGTTCCTGACGGGAACCGCGTATGGGAGGCACGCAGCATGCAGAGCAACAGATACAGAAGCTTGTAGCCGACAGAGCCCAGTTGAAGTCTGCAAGTCTAAAGCTGGCTAGCGTCCGTTTGAAACAGTCTGATTGCGTCAGCTTGTGCCGTTTGGCTAAATAGGCGACGTGACAGCAACGCGGCATAGTGAACAGCGCACAACAACCCCACAAGGTTGGAGGAGGGCTTTCACTTTCTCGCACAGCCACGTTCTATATGTTGAAACCACCGTGGCAATAAAAGTCGAAAGCAGCACAACTCGCCCATTTCCCGATAGATCTTGCACGAAAAATTGGAGCGCGCGCTGAGTGACGCTAAAGAAAAGGCAAGTAAAATCGAGCAAGAGAAAAATTGGACGATCTGCGTCTGCCTTTACACCTGGCAATCAGGTACAACAAGGAGAAGCTTCGGTGGAGCGAAGATGAACCGACGCGGCCGAATCGACGCAGGCTCGGGGTGGCGCGACAAGTTCAAGTAGGCTTAAGAATCGAAATCACCGTTCGTGGCGGCCTGGCGGCCTTGCGGCCTTGCAACTCCGACTCGCCCCTCATGAGAAGCCACCATTCATCCAGGCAGATCCAGGCAGATCCAGGCAGATCCCGCGCTTAAATGAGTGGCAAGGACAAAAAGAAAGGGAAGGAATAGAAACGGACAAGCTCTAGAAAACGGTCAACTACGGTGATGCTCCCCGATGGGTCGGGGCTCCAACAATCTCTGAATGAAGATAGACACCGGAAGATCCAGGTGGGATGCATGGTCTGGCTATCGATAGAGGCCGCGCAAAGAAAGAAATGCAGACAGCAAGACAGCACCACAGCGCCACAGCACAAACAATTTCAACCGCTTCTTCCCGATACGCGTAGCCCTTTGACACTTGACCGCGACGGCGAATTGTGATTCTGCTCCGCGCACGGTCATGTGCGCCACCATGAGCCAAATTCGATCGCCGTGGGTGGCGACGCGTATCTCTGCTACTCTGGCACATACACATGCAGCGCTGACAGGCTCACAAAGTAGTTGGCCATCACCAAATGCAACCGTGAATGTCATTCGCCAACTTTGCTTTCAAGCCACGGGAGATCCTCGGTGTTGAGAAACCGCCGAAATGGGTCTGCCATGCGAGCTTCGAGTTGATGCCCTGACCTGGCGTTCGAGGGTCCAGCGCAGCGGACAATGTCTCTGACCCTGTTCGATATTGAATCATGATCGCTTCGAAGGTAGTGGTAGCGTAGTGCGCCACGGTCGTTTCCGACGGCCTTGCCAGCAGCCGAATGAAGCAGCATATTGAAGAGAGGCTTCGGAGCGGGAACAAGCGAACGTGTCATTCTTCGCTTGGTTGGGCGGGCAGCCGCGCATGAGGTCCAAACGATTTCTGGCAAACCTCCGAGTAGATCACGTTTTAGAGTACTAGGCTTCCCCAGCCCTCGCATCGGTACGGCGACCAGACAACAGCGTACTGCACAGCTCGCCAAACCAGCACGTCATCACTGCGTTGATTAGACGAAATGTTCAAGATACGTTCAACGCCTGTGCTCTTGGATGTCGAGCGCCAACTCGACTACACCTTCCGTGGCTGCAGCATAGTTGAGCAGAGGGTGACGCCAAGGACATGGACGCACGAGGCGCTGGAAGCGAGGCAGTCTGGCAGCCAGCTTGCACGACGCCGCCTGGCATAGAGCAAGAAATGCGAGCGCGTGCTGTCATCGCCCACTGAGCTGGTCACCAGGGAGCAGCTCGGCTACGGCAACAAAGGAGACACGTTCGGCAACCAAGCCACAGCTAGCTCCCCACAAATGCAATGAAATCCGATCAGCAACCTGTGGTGTTGCCAAGGCACACATCCTAACCGCGACAATTGTCAGTCTCGATGACAGATTGCAGCAACAAGGGCCAGTCGAAGCCAAAGGCCAGAGTGCACAACTTACTAACGGCGACTTTGCCGAAAACGAGGTGGCATACAAGAGTAGAAATACTCCTCAACACCAATGAGGCTGAGGTGGCATGTCACCTATGACTCCGAAAGTTTTGGCCTGCAGGAAAAAAAAACAAACAAACCCGGACTCGAGATCAAAGTTCATCCGACGCGGATCAAGGATGACAAACGGCAAGCTCCATCTGAAGAAGACACGCAGCTGCTGAAGACGGGACTGGGTTGCCGCGGGCCCACCCCATAGAAGCCCCCAAGTGATTTTCCCAGTTGCGAGGCAGCAATCAGCTCGGCTTGGCCCAGGTTCGGTGTGACAAACACGGTTACCTGATTGCTTCATGGTTAACAACCGGCTTGGCGTCGGCGCGTGCGCAAGGAGGCAGGAAAATTCACTAGCTGCCATGATGTGTAGTACTTGAGACAAGATGAGCAAATGTGCACACCATCCTATGATGACGATCTGCGAATGACAAGACCGTGTGTTCCACTCCGTGATCCACTTAGTGGTGCGATTGCAATTAAAAGTGGAACGGTTGTCGCCTATCCGGCTGCAGCACCCTAACAGGGTCGATTCAATAAGTTAGAGTGTGGGACTCTGAGAGGCGCTCAAGCAGAGAGCGCGCGGGGATGCGATGCGGATGGCCTCTACGAACGCGTGCTCGGGCTGGTTTGCTCATGCGTCCTTTGCATCCATATGAACTTTTTATTTATTTATTTATTTTTCTTTTTTCTTTTTAATGGATTGGTTGAATGAATTCGTTTCAAAGGTTTCGCGTCAGACCGGAACCTGGGCTCCTCCCGCTATTGGCTCGTGATTGTTCGGTCGTCAGATTTGAAACTTGCTGGCTGCGCTTGCGTCTGCGTCTGCGTCTGCGTCCGCGTCTGCGTCTGAGCAAACTTTTTATTTATTTATTTCGTCGCCCCCTCGAAATCGCCAGAGCATGGCCAAAAAAGACGAAACTTTCGAGTCGTCTGTCACCATCCCCTCAGCTTCAGAATTGGATGCACCGCGGCAGACTAGCGGACCGTGAAAAGCTATTAGGCTTGTTGCCCTTCTCCAATGCTCCACAGACAGTACAGCAGCAGAGAGCAGCAGATCGCAGTACCGCACAGCACCGCACAGCACCGAATGACGGAGCATCATGATGCGGAATGCTCGAAAGTTTTAGTCTCGGCATTGTCGCCTTTCCCCCACTTGTGCCCACAGTTGGTATTCCTCCGTGGCAGCCGACTCAGCCACGCACTGTACTGTACACCCAAAACCGAAAAACCGCCGACCAAAGAGAATACCCCACAGTCGAGCCTCTCACGCCTCTCACGCCTCTCAAGCCTCTCACGCCTCTCACACCTTTGTCGCCTCTGTCGCCTGTCTCGCCTGTCTTCCCCATTCCGGCCATTTTGTTTTATTACCGTGGGTTTAATTCTCTTTTTGGTCCGAGATACGGCCTTGACTCTGTTTTCATGCCTGAGCAGTGCAGCATTTCGCCATCACCGAATGTCACTTTGTTTTCGCTCTTCATGTGCGGCGGCCGCCCGCTTTTGCTCTGCCGTGTGTACTGTGCGGTGTGTACTATGTGTGCTGGAATGTACGTGCGTGCGGTGCTGCGCAGCATCTGGTCAAATGCAGCATGTGGGTGGAAACAGCACAGTGGGTAACGGCGACAGAAGACCATTCGCGTCTACACAGCTAGCCCGCCAGCCCGCCAGCCAGCCTATCAGCCAGAAGCCGCCAAGCTAAGCACGCTCCCCTCCCGCAATTCCCCTCTTAGTCTCCTCCCATTCCCACTCCCCCTTGCGCCCGCCTCCCTTTTTTTCCCGAAATCTGGCCCCGGACCGCAGTCCCCACTTCTTATCGATAATTTCCCCTCATCCTCCTCCCCCTCCTCCTCTTCCTTCTCTGCTACTCTTCTTGAACTGCCCTGCTTCCCATCCGCATCCTCTTCCACGTCAATCGTATTCGCCTCCTTCCGTCCCCACCACACACATCACTTCGTTACTCGCGACTCCACCATCGCTGCTGTCGACACCAGCTCGCGACCACATCGATTCTCGCCAACTGCACTTGCTGACACTCCCTCCGTGGTCAAATCTCTGCTTCGGTGATTTACCTTCTATCCGTTCGGTGCCAGCACGTCTTGTTGTCAGGCTCGCTTTTCCACACGCTTACCCTCACTGGGCCTCAGCAATCCTATCGTACACTCTGCCGTCGACACATTCGTCCCACGCTGCTATCTGCTATCAGCGGTCCGACATTCATCTCTGATCTTCTTCACCAGCACACCACGCTTCTCACCAAGTAGAACTTTCGTACCGCTTTCCTTGCCGTCCTCCAGCGCTCCGGCACAATTCAAATCGCGCTACTACAATGGCTCAGTCCTCTGCCACCAACGTGGCCAATCCCAGCGCCGACGCTGCTGCGTTTACAGCTAGCAACTACACTGTCGACAAGTCTCAAATTCCTCGTCCATACAAGTGCCCGCTCTGTTCGCGTGCCTTCTACCGTCTCGAGCACCAGACCCGACACATTCGCACGCACACCGGCGAAAAACCTCACGTCTGCACCCATCCCGGTTGCGAGAAGCGTTTCAGCCGAAGCGATGAGCTCACTCGCCATGTCCGCATCCACGCAAATCCCAAAAAGGGCGGTGTCCACGCCGATGACAAAAAGGCTTCCGCGCGCAAGTCCGCCACCAGCTCTTCCACCCACGGTGCAGCCCCTGCCATCGCATCCGCTTCCATAAAACCTGGCCAGGTCAACAACAGGACTCTCCGATGGCAGGTAGGTGACGATGAGGCTGACGACAGCGATTCTGACCGCGAACACAGGCATAACGCTGCCCGTTCTGCCCGCAGCGCTGAGATGTCGACGCTTGCCATGCTTGCCAGCGACGAGCTTAACGAGCTCCATCGTGCCGAGCGAGAAGGCCGTCGATCCGGTCCACCTCCTCATGCTTACCACCCCCACTATGCCTCCGACCCTTACGCTGATCGATACCAGGCCCACGCCTCTACCAGCTATTACCCTCCTCCTGCCCCTTCTTCTGAGAACACGCCGCCTGGATGCTCGCATGATGACTGCCACCGCAAGTACAACGATCGAATCGCTTCTGCCATTCTGGCACGACCCCCTTCCAACCGCCACGCTACCGAATGCGCTTACTCGCGCCCTTCGCATGCCACTTACAATGCAAGCCACCCGCCTCCGAGCCTCTACCGCTATTACCAGCACGGCTCCCAACACGCTGCCGCTGGCTGGGCCTCCACTTCTTCGAGCGTGCCAAGCAGCGTCGAACACTCACCCCGCTTCTCGCCCGACGACCACTTGCATGGCGACGACTACGCCTCTGAATCGGAGCATGCTGCATCGTTGCATGACGACTCTAAGGCTCGTCTCCCCCTCGCAGCTCCCGGTGCTGCCCCACACTCGGCACACAGCCACCCGCACTGGACTCCAAGCAGCAGTCCCGTACTCGGTCCTCTGCGCAACATGAGCTTGCTTGGCGGCAACACTGTGCCCAACAGTCCATACACCTCGCGCCCCGGCTCTCCAGTCCACCACTCGCGTCATGCTCACGGCCACTCGCCGCCCAATCACCACATCCACGAAGGTCCCGCCCATCAGTCTGGAATGGGTCACCACGGTTCCCACCGACACCGATCGCACCCTTACATGGAGTCCTCGGCTCGATCCAGATCGCACCACCACCTTTCGTCGCTCGGTATGGCCCCTCTGCAGCCTTCTATTCCTCCCAGCACCTCGGGCGAGCGAAGCACCGCTGCCGAGCTCGACACACACGCTAGCGGCTCCGCATCCACCTCGGCGTCCACATCACCAGCGCAGCCGTCGCACATGCCCCCAAAGCTCTCGCGAAGCCACAGTTTCGGCTCGCGCAGCAAAGGCATCCCTTCACTCAACTCGAGTGCAAGTCTCTCGGCATACCACTTGGCCCCGGTGCATCCCCCTTCGGCCGACACAGAGCGCGCTATGCGTCGCACAAAGATCGAGGATATTTTGGACGGCGGTGTTGGGAGCCTCAAGCCGCACTCGTCTCGCGCCCCGTACCCCCACCTTGTTGCAGACCCCTCATCGAGGACGCTTCCGCCTCCCTTCCCAGCAAGCGCTTCACACAGGGATGGCAGCCACCACCCCCTGCATGGACACCATCACTCGCATGCCTACTACCATCCCTACGGCGACCACAAGAAGAGCGCGCGCAGCAGCTCGCGTTCCGCTCCTGCTAGCAGGTGTGGATCGCCGCACGGCTCGCCCACCTTGCATCCCTTACCAGGTCTGCCCGCGGTCTCGTCCAGATCGCACTCGCGCCAAAGCTCGATCGGCAACAGCTTCGTTACCAGCAGGGAGTCGAGCCCCACGAGCGTTTACTCGCAAAATCCGTTGAGCGCATCCAACTCGCCTGCGGCGGTTGTTGGTTCCCATTCCGCAAGTAGTTCCGGCAGGAGCAAGAAGGGTCTTGGCTTTGGAATGACGCCCATTCACTCGGCCCAGAGGGAGCACAGCACTACGCTGCCTCCGCTTGGTCAGGCTTTGTCGAGGGAGACTTCACCCATCAGCATGGTCCTTCCCCCGCCTATGAAGAGGATGCACTCCGAAGATGTTGCTCCTGAAGTTGACATGTCCTCCGCTTAAGCATGGGAATGTCTGGTTTGGTTTTGGTACGCACATGCATGTAACACACACACACACCACTTTTTTTGTTTTTTTGTTTTTTTTTGTTTTTTTTTTGTTTCCGGTTCCGTTGCAAAGTTGCATAGGGTTGTCACCTGTTTCCCCCCTCATAGAAGATGTTTTCAAACTCGTTTTGCAAGATCGATCGCTTGTTGCGTTTAATCCTAGCTTATGCTTTCCCCTCGACCCTGGATTGCCAGAGTGCATCTTGTGAATTTCATCAAGGTGAAAGCGGGATTTGTGCGCAGATTTCCAAAACAGCCGATCTGAAGACGAGCAACACAGTGAGCACGTGTGAGGGTGCAATAACAACTCGCTTTCGATTGAAAAAAGTTTTTGCAGACGAGGAAGGAGGCGAAAGGTTGATGTGGTGACAAAAGCGGGTTTACATGAAGTCGAGATCGTCGTCCAGAGCTTCGTCTCCATCTATCAGTACGCAGATTAGGTGGGATGGTGGGAGAAATAGATTGTTAGCTCGTCAAATCCTCATCAGATTACAAAAAGGTTGGCGTGATGTGAACTTACATGCTCGAGTGTCGATCCTGTATAGCCGCCAGAGCAACACGACATGGTGAAATATTGATGCAAAAGTTGAATCCGTCAGCATCTTGGCATCCTCTTCCACAGTTCTGCTGTCTTTGTCAACACATCTCGTCACTTCTTCTGTTGGGTACTTACACGTTCTTGGCACTTGCTGTTCCAACCGTCTTGGGTTTAGCAGCAGCGACCTTCTTCTGTCCGCCGCTCTTCTTGGCCTCCTTCTCGGCCTTGACTTTCTCCTCTGCATAGGTCTTGAGCATGGTCGAAGTTTTACGGATGTCGACGTCGCGCAGGGTCGAGGAGATGGCTTTGAAAAAGTGAGGCACAAAGTGCTTTTCGAAACCAGGTTTGGACGACTGCTTCTTGATAAGCTCGGTAAAGAGCGAGTCGGAGAATACTTCCCAGTCTTCCTTCGAGGATGGGTTTGCCGATTTCAGCTTTGACAAGCCATCTATACGGGCACAGTTTGTAGAAGAGGAAGGAGGTAAGTGGTTAACCAAGCAGAACGAAAGAAAGATGAGCAGGGAGTCGAGGCAGAGAAGAGTGCTTACCATCGGAGAGCTTGGCGGTGCCGAGAAGGTTAGCAGCATTCTCAACATCGGACTTGAGCTGCGCTTCGCGCTCCATGCGACGCTTAGCTATCGGATCTTCGAACAGATCATCGTCCTCTTCGTCCTCATCCTGTAGAGCGACATCGAAAGATTTCATCCATTGTGAGTACAGTATCCTTCCTTGGTCCAGGCAAAAGCATGTGCATACGTACGTCCAGACCCTGTTGGCGGCGCAAGCGTTCCTCCTCTTCCTTCTCAGCGATCTTCTGCTTGACGCTCTTCTTCTTGCGTGGAGGCAGAACGACAGGAGTCTTGGGGGCTTCTGGCTCCGAATCTTCCTCCTCCCAGTCGTCCTAAAATACCAACACAACACCAACACAAAATGGAACAACGAGTCAGAGTAAGGATAGGAGCATGGATCGAGGTTGTAAATTCGGGATCGGAGGGAAGCTGCGCACCTTGACTTCTTCTTCGACGTCTTCATCGTCGAACTTCTTGCGGCCAGCAGCCGAGAGCTTCGGGGGAGGGGCCTGCTGTGGCTCGTCGTCGTTTTCTACACCGCCATCATCAGACACCAATCGATCCTCGCGTTAGTTTACCCGACTATGGGTATGATAATATCTCTGGGAGGCTGTGTGGGACTTACCCCAGTCGCTCATCTTGTGATATTGCAGTTCCAGATGATATAGAGGGGATGGTGATGGTCAAGTGAGGTGGTACGAGGTGAATTGTCCTGTCCCAGCCTGCGTAAAAAGCGCGGCGCCAAAGTGAGCGTCTTGTGTGAGATTCCAATCAGAATTTTAAATCAATTAACGCGATAGCATTCATGATTGCGCCTAGAAGAAAGGAAGAAGCAGGTCCATCTTCTCAATCGGGCGTGGAACCGGCGATTTAGCAAGTCATCTCTCATGCTGCAACAGCAATGTGAATGTCTGTCTACCAGTTTCGGGTCTAGATTAATGAGACGACCAGGTACAAATACATGATACAAGATGTGTGTGTGTGTGTGTGTGTGTGTGTGTGTGTGTGTGTTTGTATGTAAATCGGTGCTCCCAGGTGAGCGGTGTGGGCCAGAGGCTCGAGTCTATGCTACTTTGTCGTGTTGCCCGCCGTCTCTTCGAACGCCTTTTTCCAATCCGCCAGGTCGATCTTGAGCTGTCTCATCTTCAACGGCTTTGTGAACCATGCATCCATCCCGCAGTCCAGACCTTTCTGTTGATGAAATCGATCCGACAGCGCGGTGACGGCCACAATCCTAAACCTGCCCTTCTGCCCGCTTTCCTCGCCCAGCTCTTCCGCGACGTGTTTACGCATGAGCTGACAAGCTTCGAAGCCCATCATCCTCGGCATGTTGATGTCGAGCAGTGTCACAGCGGGCAAATGCTGTTTGAACTTTTCAACCGCTTCGACACCATCGATAGCTTCGTGGAACTCGATCTTGCTTTGGCGCAGCATGGTAGTGAGGATGCGCATGTTTAGAGGGTTGTCTTCGCAACATAGAACGCTGAATTTAGGTTTGCGTAAAGAGGCCGCAGGCGGAGGAGGCTGGGAAGCACCATCAACAGCGATGGATGGGGTGTTGGAGAGGGGCGTTGTGGGTGGTTTGATACGCGGTTTGGGGTGAGGTGCACGGAGGACCTCGTCCATTGCATCGGGCGACACCACGAGGTCGGCTAGTTTGTCGCCGCTCGGAAGGGTCGAGTCCTTTTCGCGATTCTTCCTTTGCTGTTCACCTACGAGTGACATTCGTTGCGGGAGCAGGTCCTTGTTCTCTTCCTTCTTGTCTGCATCCTCTGCGGTCTCAGTAAGCCCAGCACGTTTGGAAAGTGGTGAACCCGATCCCTTTGGCAGCAATTCATCCGGATTCTCGGGATCGACCGGTGCGGTGTAGCCCAAGTGGCCATGCTCTTGCCTTACCGTCTCTCTCGACGTCCTTGTATCTCCCTCTCCCTCCTGCTCAGCCAACCTCAACAGATTCGCGAAACATCTCGGTCCAAATGGTTTCCTCGTGACAAACGTTGGCCTCCTGCTCTCGTTCTTGAATGCTGCATATTCGTTGCCTGCATCCTCGTGGGCTTGTAACACACCGATCTTGACCGCTGGTTTCGTCTGCGCCAGGATCGCATCTACGCCACCCTCGACCTGGTAACACACTTCTTCGGGAAGGAGCAAGTAGTCGGCGTGCTCGATATGTGAGGTGCAGTAGAGATTGCCAAAGGTGGCAAGTTGAGCAGAGATGACTTGAGCCAGACGCTGCAGGCCGGGACCTTCGAAGCCGTAGAGGTAGATAAGTTGATCGGATTGCGAGGGTGGCGCTGGAGTGATGAAGCACTCAGGGAGGCTTTGAACGGGGATCTTGACGGTTACGATGGTGCCTCTGCCTTTGTCGCTCGAGACGTGCATGGCGCCGCCAATACGACGGACGATGGTGGAGCATAGGGTGACGGAGAGGCCGGCACCTGCTTTAAAGTTGTCTGCTTTGACAAATGGTTCGAACAGTCGATGCGAGAGAAAGTGCTCGGTCATGCCCTCGCCAGAGTCTTGGACGACCAGATCAATAAAGTGCTGGTCGGCCTGCGTCGGCGAATCGGATTGCGGGAACGCAACATCTTGTTCGAATGCAGGAGAAGTAGCGATCGAGGGAGATAGCGACACTTCTACGTAGCCTTGAGTTGTGAAGCGGAGCGCGTTCGAGATGAGCTTGTGCGCTAATTTCTTGACGAGGTTTGTGGAAACGACAGTCTTCCATCCACGCAGGCTGGTGTCCGTCTGCAGGATGAGCTCTGGGGGCGGTGGCAGTCTTGCATCGTCACCATCCTCTGCGCGGATCTGTCGGACTTGGGCATTCCAAGCTTCTGCTGCTACTGTATCGAGCAATTCGCCGAGATCGACGGGTTCTTCGGGAAACACCTCGTGCTCTTCCTCTGCCTCCCTCGCATGTATGGTTTCGGCAGCAAAGTCTTTAAAGTCATCCAACACATTCTGGAGCCTCTCTCCGAGCCCTGCAAGGCTCTCCATCTTGATGAGGAGCGATCTGCGGACGGCTTTGTCTTGTATCGGAGCTGCTCGCAACTCTGCACGCAGATCCTCAACAAGACCTAGAAGGCCGTGTACGGGTGTGCGAAGTTCATGCTGGACCTGCTGGATGAGCTGGATGTGCGCCTGATCGACGGCGGCACTCATGGAATGCGGAGAGACCTGTTCGCCAAGTTCGGCTTGGGAATGCTTGAGTGCGGCTTGGGAGGGATCGTTAAGACGCTGCGAGAAGGGCGCCCGTTGCGCAGCAGCCATGCTCAACAATTTCCAACAGTGATAAGCTTGAGCACGATCAGGATGCGCTGGATTGCATGGTGGGGAGAATCAAGCACGCGGGTGGTATGGATACGAAGAGTGTTGGTGGGAGCAGAATAGAGCGTGGACCTGTGCGGAGGTGGCGGGGGGTGTGTGTTGGCTGTGGTTGGTTTTGCATCGATTCATGATTCGATATAAGCGAGAAAACGTTCTGTTAGCAACGTTAAGCAACCGAGGCACCCGATCCGCACTCGCATCCGCACTCGCATCCGCACCAGTCGGGTTCGTAACCACACCTGAACTGCTCGAATCGGGGGTCTAGACCCGCATTCCGGCATTTGCTCCCGGCGCACTCGATGGCTCCCCCCGCTCTCAGGCAGATGTGCCGTACGCGTGCTTTGGCGACTGTCTATCCTGTCGCCTTCACATTTCTTGAACAGCACGGCGTCCATCTCCCACGTCGTACACTTGCAGGGGTGAGCACATGCCAGCAGTGGTGCCATCTCAGTGTTGCAATGACGCCGCTTGAGTGCGAAGAACGGCAGCGGCAAACAAAGGCGCAATTTGTCCGCCTCCTCATTTGTTACATCGCTGCCAACAACAAATCCGATCATCAGCCACGAGCCACAAGCCACGAACCACAAGCCACGAACCACAAGCCACGAACCACGCTCAGCTCCGCCGGCGTCCACGCTGTGTGGAGGAGCCAAGCAAACGGGTCCGTCCACGCAACCAACTCGCCCGGTTTCTACGGTACAGTGCATACTGTACAGCTCCGCACCGACGTTTTGTACAGTACAGGTCAAGCTACATCGTCCAAATCACCGCAACACCGTCTTCACCCAGCTGACATCATGCACCAGGGCAGCACTGCGCCCACAATATCCTCGCCCACAGCCGCGCACGAAGCGGTAGAAGAGCATGTCCTTCCACAACACTCGGATCCTTCCACGCCACTTGTGGGCCACAGCGGAGCTCAGACGCCCTTGGAGACTTTGAACGATACCAGCACACCGATACGCTCGCTTCCTGTCGACGATGAGCTAGAGCGCTTCCGCTCAGAGTGGAAGAAGGAGGTCGAGGCAAGGGGCCATGCGACGTATGCTCAACCGCCTCCCGTGTCCTCGGCTTCTGCTTCTGCTTCTCCCTCTTCGAGCAGAACAGCTCAAACCAAGCATGCCAGCACAGTGAGCGCACAGCCAGATTCCACCTCGAAAGCACCGCAATATTCTCAATCAGGTACAGAAACAAACACAGCGCCGGCTGCACCTCAAGGCCACCACGATGACGCGCATGACCAAAATCTGCATGCTTCGCTTTACCACGACGATTCCTCGCTTCCTTTCCCAGAAGCCGAGATCTACGCCCCTGCAGCTCTTAAGTACTCGAAAGCAGCACACAAGATTCCTCGCCCTCTTCCAAATCAGTCACAGCATAGCCTTCCGGTTCCCATCATCCCTACAGAGTACCATCCTCCCCCTTCCGCCTCAGAAAACCGTAACGGCTCGTCTTCCTCATCGACGAGTGCGGTGGCTAATGGTGTCTCCAGTGCGCTCCGGGACCGCATCCGTGCATCTGCTACCCTATTCAGCTCTTCCACCTCGCGCTCTCCACCACTCGCTCCAAGGCAGCAGATTCCGTTCGAAGCAGTAGAAGCGGGCTCATCTTCAACATCAGTACCGCCGCGAGTATCACGAATCATGGCGACACCAAACACACCCGCCAATGCTAGTGAAGCGACGCAAGCCGGCATGCGCAGTGCGGTCGAAGCCTATGCGCACGCCGTCGAGATGGAACGGGGTGGACAGCTTGATGAAGCGCTAGCATCGTACCGCCGTGCGTTTAAGCTCAACAGCAATGCAGATCGGCTCTATCACCGCGCTCACCTGCTTCTGACTGATCCAGCGCTGGCGAATACGTCATCGCAACAGAACGATGCATTACTGTCCAGCCCAGCAATTGTGGACAAGGTGCGCAAGGCATTGGACTTTGATGACCATCGCTATGTCGCCATCAAAGAGAGGCAGGCGAAAGAGGCCGAGGCTCGAGCCAGAGGTGGGACCTACGACGGTGCGGACACAAAGCCAGCAGCAGGAGCGGCAGCAACTGCAACAGGAGCGGGTGCACAGATAGCTGACAAGACAGAGAGGCTCGCCCATTCGCGTCCGGACGAACTTGCAAAGCTGCTCGAAAATCTATCTATGGAAGGCGGAGGAGAGAGGGACTTTGGAATCGTGGTATTCACACCAGAAGACGACGAAAAAGACATGCCCATCGCAAAGTTGCCAGACGAAGTGCTGTTGCACATTTTAAGGATGGTCGTGGCGCCAAGAGGCCGGAGGGGAGCGAAAGTGGTTAAGCCAAAGCCCACGCCAGAAGAGCAGGCGGCCATGGAGGCGGCCACTGCTGCGCTGACTGGCCGTGGGATCGCAACCGCAAGTGCGGCCAAGGTGGAGGCCCAAAGGACTAACAAGTCAGACGCTACGACGAATGGGTTCAAGGCCGACAATGCTTCGGCGGCAGCCTCAAAAGGCAAAGAGGTAGCTGCAACCACGGCTCAAGTTTCATCCACTGCAGACCGGATCGAAAAGGAAACAGTCGCAGACAATACCGTCGGCGTCGTCACGCGCAAGCAACCACTCGGAATTGGCGTCGTTCTGGGTGGTGCAGACTGGCAATCACTTGAAATCCTTGCACGCACATGCTGGAAGTTCCGCCTTCTCACCAAGTCACCCTCACTCTGGCGGGACATCGTCCGTGAGACTTACTATCCTCCCATCCTCGACCCATCCCTCACCATTTCCACTCTTTACGAGCGACACCACTCGGACTGGCGCACTGCATTCATCAATCAACCTCGTGTCCGTCTCAATGGTTGCTACATTGCTGCCTGCCACTACGCCCGTCCTGGTCTAAGCGAAGATGCTTGGGTCCGCGTCATTCACGTCGTTGAATTCTACCGCTCGATCCGGTTTCTTCCCGACGGCACTGCGCTTTCGCTTCTCACCACAGACCCACCGTCGGAAACAGTGCGGAGACTCGAACCTGGACTTAAAGCGAAAGGGTTCTCAAAAGGTAAGTGGGAGTTGTTCGAAGAAGGGCTGGAGGATGACG
This sequence comes from Ustilago esculenta, assembly GCA_020827535.1. Taxonomy (NCBI): domain Eukaryota; kingdom Fungi; phylum Basidiomycota; class Ustilaginomycetes; order Ustilaginales; family Ustilaginaceae; genus Ustilago; species Ustilago esculenta. Next base: position 59,870 of record JAAKGJ010000016.1, on the reverse strand, counting down.
ACGAAGAGGGAAGGCCGAGGGGGCCGAAAGTGGTGGTGGAGGATTTACGGGACAAGAGCATGCAAAAGTACGCCTTTAGGATGGTATTTGGTTTGAGGAGCACCACTAGGGGAAGGTGGAACAAGCTGGATCTGCTAGAATACTATAGTGTCAATCTGACAAATGGCGAGGTGCTGCCGTTGCCTCAGAAGCACTCAAGGCCTTTTCACTTTTCCAGGGTCATCGCATACGGAGTATAGTATCAATGCTCTCGCTCACATCCCCAATACATATTTGGCCGTCATGGAAAGCGATCCGTGATTCAGTCTGCGTTGTCGATCGACACACTTCATGCCACTGTCGGGCTTGCTTGGAAGCTATGCTGGGATTGAGACCGACGTCAGTGAAAAAGTTACATGTCCCAGTCCAACCCATCGTCCTCTTTTTGATCCACATCGTACTCTTCGTCCGTTCCCATCCCATCCCCATCCTCGTCCCCACTCTGACCATCGTTGTCGACACTGTACGTATCGATCCAGCCCTCAATCTGTTCCCGCACTTCCTTCAGCCCGTCGTTTGCATCCTCGCCGTCCATTCCGAACGCCGCTAGTGGAGCGTGTCCCTTCAGCGCTTCCCTCACCGTCTCTCGCGCCTCTTTCAGCAAGTACACGCTCGATGGTGTCGCGCTGAGCGACGAAAGCAAGGGCGTATCCTTCGGCTTGGCTACCTTTGCGTTTGTCACATCAGAGACAGGAGTCGTAATGGGTCTAGAGCTCCTGTCGAGCTGAGTGAAAAAGTTCGGGAAGGACGAGAGTACGTTGTACGACTGCGGAATGTACAAGCCCTGGCCAAAAGGCTCACGAATATTCGAGAGGATGGATTCGAGCATCCCGAGGCCGAGTCTTGCGTCGTCGAGGTTGGTGTTTCGAAGAACAGCAGCGTGCGAGTACGGTCGTGAGAGGTTGTACAGCAATTTCTTGCGCTTCTTCTCCCCGCCAGAAAGGGTGGAGGGGAGGGAGAGGTCGATCCAGGAAGAGAGAACGAGTTTGGCGCCGCGTGCAGCTAGGTCAGATTCAGATTCGAGGGGTGCTCCTCGTTGGCGCTGGCGCGAGTCGCGATCGCCGTAGCCATAGGATTTCAGCAAAGCGTCGACAGGGTCTATCGCAGAGTTCGGGTCGAACGACGAGTTTCCAAGTGATGTTGGATACGGAAGTGGGAGAGAACCACCAAGATGGACCAGCTTTGTATCTCTACGCCAGTTCAAGCGCAATGTTAGGGAAGCGAGTGTCTCGGAACGCGACTTCATGCGTGTGCCCAGCGTCGCCGTTTCCAGGTGTGCAGAGACGAGTGCGGAGGCGTGGTGCATGTCACTTAAATCGATGCGGCCCAGATATCGCCTCCAGTTCGCACCCACTTGTGCATCACCTTCCCAGTCCGGCACCCTCAGCGGTGTCACTATGGTAGAGAACTCCATGAATTGCGCCAGCGAAAGCGTGTTGTTCATCCTTCTGATTCGAGCCAGCCTGTTCTCCCATGCCGCGTTCCCTCCGTCTTCTTCAGGAACGTCTTGTGTGTTGCCCCACCCAGCGCCAAAGACAAGATGCGTGACTTTTGGAAATTCGTCCACAAGACTCTCGAGGTACTTTGAACCAAGACCGCCGAATGCGTCCGAGGTGTCGATGCAGTACTGGAAGCCTTGCAGAAGATCAGCGTCTTCTGCGAACCAGCGGATGTTTGTGTCGAGCACCTCTTGTTGTCCCTCAAGCTCGTCAAAATGCTTCACGCCTTGCGAGAAGGTCTCAAAGCGGACTCGGCCATCTGAACCGGGTGGTTGGTCAGCAGAGTTGTACGAGCCTGGCATCGGAGCCGTGAGTTCGCCGCCGACCGAGACGAGAGATTTTGCGTGGAAGAAGGTGCGAGCGTAGTCCGACCAAAAGCGATGCGCCCGCTTTGTCCTACGCTGCCTTGGTACGGCAGGTCGCGATGCTACGTTCTGGTCCAGATCCATCGTGTCCATCCCATCTTGCACATCTTCGTCGTCTTCGTCAGAGGAACCGGGATCGAGACCTTGATCTTCGAGGTCGAGCCGGCGCTGGTATTTGCTCTTCCTCACCCTCTCCACTGTGATCACCTCTGCCTGAGAGCCCCAGCTTTGCAAACTATCCAGCGCTACATTTCTCTCGCCACTGTCGGAAGGGAACGAGTCGTAGAGGGCATTGAGCTTGCTTAGAGCACCGAATTCTTGTTCTGTTTCAAAAACGATAGCGCGAGGGTTGTACGTGTCTTGGCCGGTCAGAGTTTGGCCCGCTTGGAAAGAAACATCATGGTCGATGAGCGGCTCATCTTCGTATTGAGTTTCCCGATCGCGAGATGTGGCGCCAGAGGGGAGGTCGGACTGGTCATAAGTGAAGTAGGATTGTTGCTGGTTCCAAAAATGGGTCGAGATGTGGTTGGCAAATGAGCCGAAGGACAGGAAGATGATCTCTCTTTGCGACATTTTGGGGCTTGATCTTAGCAGAGTGTCTGCATGTCCCGGTTCACAAATCTACCAGGCCTGTGGGTAGAAGGTTCAAAGGCCGAGAGAGGAAGCGAGTGCTAAAGAAGTAGAGGAAGATGGGCTCCGGCCAAAACATTGGCTCGGATCTCGGGAACTTGCAGAAACTGGAAAATCTAACAAAGCTGTTGGGTGGGCACGCGCATGGGCACGGGCACGGGCACACGATGTGGAGGCGGACGGGCCAAGCAGAGATGTCGTGCGTGTCGGCGCCAAATGAAATCGAAGGCTGCACACTTCTTCGTATCCCCTTTCCTTCAGCTTTCTAGCTTTCCTCCCGCACACTACTGTCCTTGTGCAGCCAGAGCATATTCAAAATGGGAGACCGTGACATGCGTAAGTCCCTGCTCTCAGCTTCGACACGACTACCCATGCCGAGTTCGCTTGATACGTTTCAGCTAACGCCTCGCCCACGCTCTGCCCGTATCTGAGATAGTATTGGACATGGGCTTCGCGCCAGAGCGCGTAGAGTGGGCGCTCTATGCCACAAAGAATGCAGGCCTGCAGCCTGCCCTGGATCATCTCGAGGCTAACCAAGATAGTGCTGTCCCAACAGACTATAAGTCGGCAGCTGCACCCGCCGCGTCAAGCTCTGCTCAAGCTGGTCATGACGTGAGTACCTTTCCTAAGTACCCACGATTTGAGCAAAGCGACTGATGAGACTGACCGATTGATGCTTCTCCTTAGTATGACGAGGAGGACGAAGCTGCTCTGGCCGACCTGGTCGCAAAGAAAGGTCAGGCAGCGGCTGATGACGCGATCAATGACGTTGGTGAGGCAAAGGTAAGTCGAACAACGAGCACCAAATGGATCAATGCCCGGTCGTAGCTGACAAATCCGTCGCTTTCGTATTCCTCACAGTCGATCAAATGCTCCGACTGTGGTAAGAACTTTAAGTCACCTGCGTTTGCCTCTTTCCACGCCGAAAAGTCTGGCCACACCTCATTCGAAGAGAGTACCGAAGAGATCAAGCCGCTCACTGAGGAAGAAAAGAAGGCCAAGCTTGAAGAGCTCCGCGCAAAACTAGCAGCAAAACGCGCAGCTCAAAGCAAGATAGATGCCGAGGAAAACAAGGCTAATGAGAAGATCCGTCGCAAAGCCGGCCAAGACCTAACCGAGGTCAAGGAGGAAATGAAACGCAAGGAGCAGATCAAAGAAGCTGAACGAAAGCGCAAGGAGAAAGCAGAAGATGCTGCATTCAAGGCCAAGATCAAGGCACAGATCGAGGCCGACAAGCGGGAGCGTGCGGCCAAGGCGGCAGCAGAAAAAGCAGCGAGGGAGGGTGGTGCGGTACCAGTCGCAGCAGTTCCTGCTGGACCGAGTGCTGCGGTTCTTGCGGCAAGGGCAGGGCCGCAGGCGAGTCAGAGCTCTGCGAACGAGGCGAGATTGAGGGTGCGAGCGCCCGGTGGAATGTGGATGGGAACGCTGCCTGCTGATGCAACTTTAAGCGACGTGGCCCAGAAGATCCGGGCCGAAGGCAAGGACGGCGGCAGCGTACAGCTCAAGGTAAGCACACCGAACCACTGTCGGAAATGCGCAGCGGGCTTTAGCTGACACATTCCTTGGCACGTCTAACGAACCGACTGACAGTTCTCGACAACGTTTCCGAGGAAGTTCTTTGATGCGAGCGATGCAAGCAAGACGCTGCGTGAGCTCGGTCTCGTGCCCAACGCTGCTCTCGAAGCCTCGTCGCAGTAAGCGTTTGCCGCAATCAATGCGGTGTTGGACTCATGTCTAGGTCCGAGAGATACTTATATCCTTTATGCCCAAAGTGACGTTTCCCGATAGCTGAGAGGTTTGTGAGGCGAATCGTCGATGAGCATGCTGCGAAACAGGAACCAGATTGTGTGACTGAGCGTACAGAATGCTGAAGAATTCCGAGTTGAAAGCAGAGAGAAATACACGAAAGGCAACAGCTCTGAACGCATCGCTCCGCTCAGACCACCTTTCTGATCTTGCGACCATCATCTCGCATTCTTCTTCCGACCTTGCTTGCACCTCCATCTTTTTTTCCAGCAATGCTCATCGTTGGACTCACTGGCGGAATTGCCTCGGGCAAATCCACCGCATCGTATCTCATCTCATCCCATCCAGCCAACATCCCAATCATCGACCTTGACCTGCTTGCTCGAGAAGTCGTCGAACCTGGCCAGCCTGCCCTTGCTGCCCTGCGCTCCACCTTTGGCCCCTCTGTAATCAACGAGTCCGATGGCACGCTCAATCGTGCAGAGCTCGGCCGTCTTGCTTTCGCGTCGCCCGATAAGACGAAACTGCTCAACAAAATCACGCACGGCGCCATTCGCCGCCGTATGGCGTGGAAGCTGATCGGCTATTGGGTGAGGGGTAAAAAGGTCGTTGTGGTCGACACACCATTGCTGGTGGAAGCGGGTCTATGGCGGTTCTGTGGAGAGCTGGTGCTGGTTTACTGTAGAAAAGAGGATCAGCTCAAGAGGATGCTCGCCAGGGACGCGGAGAGTAAAGGGTTGACGGAGGAGGATGCTAAGCAGAGGCTGGCCGCCCAGCTTCCACTTGATGATAAGCTCGTCTATGCGGACACTATTCTCGACAACTCAGCAAATCTCAGCGAGAGGGTGGATGACGAGCATGCTTTGCAAGCGCCCGAATGGACGAAGGCGCTAGAAAAGAAGACGTCGCTCGCATTGCGTGTGCAGGTAGATAGGATGGTCGCCAGATGGGTGGACAGTTACACTGGTGCTAGGAGTATCATATGGCTGCTGCAGTGGCTTATGCCACCATTTGGGCTCTTGGCGGGAGCGTGGAGGGCGTGGAGGAGGACAAATGCGGTCAAGGCGAGGTTGAGTACTGGCACCAAGCCCTCCATGCCGACAAGCAAGCTGTAAATCTGTGCCAGAAACGAAAGAGGTGACCACGGTCACAAGCGCGTAGCATTTGGCCGACTTGGAGCGGCGCGCAGAGACACAGAGAGGAAGAGGAGAAAAGCAAGACTATCTATGTTTACAAGTGCGCGATATACAACGGAGTAATAGGGTGCAGTATATTGAGTTTCAGGAACGGTAGCGACTCAGTAGACGTGGGCATACTTGGAATGCTTCCTCAGCACGTGTCCATACTTCTGCAAACCCCACAGAGGCAGGATCAGCACGAAGAAGATGGCGCCCAAGACGCTACACCCAACGCCGACGCCAAGTTTTGTGAACATAGCATGCCCGAACAAAGGGAAGGCAGCTGCGATCGTGGACCTGATCAAATCGTTGGCCGCGAGTACCGACGCTGCATACTTGGGATATGACATGGGCAGGTAAACGAGCAGACTCTGGAAGAGTAGGAAGACACCGGGCAGCAAGAAGGCCGAGAAGATGATGGGAACGATCCAATGGATGTCTTCTTGGCCTGTCCAGCCGAAGCCGAAAAGCGAGGCTGGGACGAAGAACGATGCGAAGAGTGCAATGCCCAGTCGATCCTCGGGCACGATTATTCCCTTTGCTGCCTTGGCCAAGAATCTGGGGTTAAAAAATTTACTCAGATACAAGAGATATCCGATGAGTGTAAGCACTCCAGAAACAGCAAGGCCAAGGAAAGGAAGGCCCGACTCGCCGAGATTGAAGTGGTGCATCTCGACGAAGACGATGGGGAAAGTCTCGAAGAAGAGGTAAAAGCACGCGTACGCGATACCTAGATAGATCGAGGTGAAGAAGACCACGGGCTCGAGCGAGATAATGAGTGGGCGGAGGAGGGCTTCCTTGGTGAGTGCGGTGACGGTGGTGGTTTGCTGGTCAAGCTCACTTTGAGCACGGAGGTTGGGGTTGTTAGTCAGCTTGCGGAGACGCTTGGCGCGCTGTAGGAGGATGTAAGACTCGAAGGTTTCGGGGAGGAACAAAGCGAGAATGAGGGTGGTGAAACCAGACAGAATGGTGAGGAGCCACATGGGCCATCTCCATCCGAGGTTCATCGCGGAGAAGCCGCCAAGAACGGGGCCAAGGACGGGACCACAGACAGCACCTACAGCCCAGATGGCAATTGGAAAAGCAACACCGACACCTTCGTACATGTCAGCGATGCTCGCTCCGCCAGTCGCTAGTGCCGGGGATCCGAAAAAGCCAGTCCAGAATCGCATGGCCATCAGTGTGTTGTAGTTGGGTGCAAGCGAAGCAACGACATTGAAGATAACGAAGATCATCATACTCGGGATGTATGTCCAGTTTCTTCCAATCGCGGGCAGCTCGCTGAGAGGGGAAAGGATTATCGGTCCAATGCCGTATCCGAGCACGAAGAGAGATAGGCCCAGTGTGGCTTTGGTGAGCCCGACATCGAAATCCTTCATCACACCAGGGATAGAGGGGGTGTAGATTGCCGAGCCCGAATAGACACCGAAAGTAAGCAGGCTGATGAGGAACGTAACAAAAGCCTTCTTGCTCGAAGACCAATTGCGAGGGTTTTCGGGATCAGAATTGCCATACCATCCAACAATGATGGGGCTGTCTTCACTGTTCTGTGAGAAAGCAGCAGGCTTTTCTTTGTACAGGTTCACCTGAGCTTGGCTGATAGAGCTAGTAAAAGTACCGGCGGCTCGGGCTTCTGATGAGGCGAGCTCGAGATCATTGTCGGCGAATTCACCCTGAGGCGCTTCGTTGCCGGGCAACTTCTTCGGGCAACGGTCGCAAAGAGTGACGGTTTCAGAGTTGATGCTTGTCTTTTCTGCTGTAGACGCCTGCGAAGAAGAAACAGAGCTGAGCTGTGACGGAATGACAAAATCAGGGCGTTGCTCAGGTCTGGGGAAGATGCTGCCCTCCGACACTTGGTTTAGCAGGGTGCCCAACCATGCTGTTGCCACAGTGGTAGTCATTGTGAACCTGCTTGCTGAACTTTGTCTTGTTGCTGAGAGGTCTTTTGGGAGAGAGTGGAAGTACAGCGCGCTCCAGAAAGAAGAAACCGAGCGATATATGGCTGAGGCGGCGTGGCGGAGGCGTTGGTCATGGTGAATGACACTCACGACAACAGTCGTGGCTGGTATCTTTATACGCTGGCAATACCACAACGTTCCATGTCGAGACCGAGATGTGTTGCATCGAGAGGCGAGAATGCTTGCTGCGCATTCTTGGCAGTGCCAAAGTACAGACGAGGCAGCGTTACCCGCGGAAAATACACATGAATGGGCGTGCATGTCGATACCACCGACGTCAACAAATGTGCGTGACAGATATCAGGGTTCACTTTGTCCATGGGGCTTGGACTCGCGAACCGGTCCTGCGGGTCACACTGTACAGTACAGGTCGCGCACGTGAAGAAAATCTTGGCGCGAGCGCGTTCGAGGTTTAAATCCGTCGAATGGCGTTATCTGACAGAGACAGCGTTCTGAGCACGCGTTTGATTTATGGCGCATGGCATGCCATGACGTGCATTCAGGCATCCGCTGTGGAGGGAGAGGGGGGGAGGGGTTAAAAAGCAAAGAAACGGCGTTCGTAGAAAGTTGTGGAAGCCATTACAGATTCAGTCTGATCGATGTCCGGTCCTACGTCTGTAGAAGTGACTCTTTCTGAGCATGATTTGCGATCCGAAGCGACGAAGTCCAAAGAAAAGAGCGGAGGACTGGATAACCGTGCCGGCAATCAAAGATGGACATTGAACCGTATTACTCCGGCAATGCATCAAATCTAAATGAAAAATTCGTCGAGCACGTGAATCAAGGAGTTAAAGAGCGACCGACGCACATCACTGGCGAATGCAGACAAATTTCTTGCAGATTTGCTTTGTCAAGGGAAACGGAAACAGGGACTCTACTGTATTAATCATGCCGTGGAGCTGGACACGTCTATTCTCTCGGCGCAACAGCATCCTTACCAGGCTCCGCGGGAATGGTTCTCAGGACCGAGCTCAGCTTGATCTTCGCGCCTTGCACGCGTGTCCCAGTCGAAATTGTCTTGCTCAAGTCCAGTGGAACTGTACAGTTCCAATTTCTCGGAGTACTTGTACAGTGCATGCAGTGTTTCTGTCCGCCGCCTCGACGCCTTCAGTGACCACCCCTGTTACATGCATACGCTTGCATACATGTAATTTATGAGGAAAAGGCTTCTATTGCGAGAAGAGGGGGAACTGAGCGCTCGACCTATATACCACACGAATGTGGCTATATGCGGTCGAGCGATACAATGTTGTGCTATCCATGAAATCAATTATGGATCATTGACAACTTGCTGACTGGATAGACTTTCTTCTCAGTTCTCTTTGAGGTTGAGCGGATTCTTGCCCAAATGCTCCTTTTCCTTGCGGTGAAACTCACTGACGTCCCTGTTTGAAGCCCTATTGTGTGAGCAGCCTGGAACATGGTGCCTCGCTCCTGTCCCAACGGTAGGTGAGGAAAATGTCCCAAGCATCACTTAAGGCTCCTAGAGGACTGCACAGCGTGGTGAGATTTTCAGATCATAGAAATCTATTTCGAAAGGGACAGCAAAACAAGGATCCAGAACAGCATATGAACTAGCATCTGTTTGACCCCAAGCAGCGGGAATTTCGGAGCTTGAGCTTGAGTAAGAAGACCGATCCCGGAGCCGCGACGACCAGCCTTGGTACAGTACAGGAGAGGTGAGCTGTGATGGGACCCATAAGAAAAAAAATGCATTCTGGTAAGTGGGAGAGTTTTCAGAATAAGCAGAACTCTGTCAATCACCCAAAATGTTTCAGCCACACCGAGTAAATTTGTCTCGATTTCTTGACGGTGTCGAACTGGTTCATCAATGGCCACCTTGGCGTGAGGGCGGGAGCCAGATGCTGCGGCGAGCAAGCACGAGTTCGGCAACGGCTCCGCAGTTCTTGGCAAGATCCCAGGTTGCGATTGTGAGGAAGTCGCCATCAGTACTGCAGGAAATCCAAAATATTAAAAATTTCATCACCTTGAATGCGGTCGAGAATGGAGTTGACTGGGCAAGCTAGCGCTGCGGAATGATCCATTTTATGCTAGCCCCTAATTCAGGACACTTGCGCCAGAACGTGCACGGGCAGCCTTGAGTGTGCATGGCAGACTATGCTGTGCATTGCGGCAATGCGAACGTGCAACAACTTGCTGTGCAGTGACCTTCGCGATGCTTCCTGAAGCCATCTCGCTTCCTTCTAAGCTCAACCCGAGCTGTCTGAGGTTGCGGATGGACGGCCAGCAACCCATGTGACAGCGCTGAATCTTCTCATGACACGGGAAGTGGGCCATATCGACCCAGATCTCTGGGTATCCGGCCTGCTATTGACACGTGTTCACTCTCACACGGCTTACACAGCTTTCGGCTCGGTCTGGAATCCTGTGCGTATCGAGTGCCGTTGGAGCCGCCGCGCCAAGATCTGTCAGACGAATGAGATCTCACGAAGCGCAGCTCGGTGCTAGCGATGCCGAACAACGGAGCTCGAATCATCCCGTTTCTCGATGATACCTTTTGGGTCCACCTTACCGGATGCCATCTTCGTTTTCTCAATGATGCAAGCTCTTCGTCCTTCAAAAGCACGCCAGGTCGTAAAGCCTTGAGACATAAGGACAAGTGGAATAGGAAAGAGCTGGTTGTAAGGGAGCAAACGTACAAATACATACTGAGCATATCGAACTTGTTGTTACTCGAAAGCGAGCTTTCTGGCGAGGCGCTTTCGTTCTTCGATTTCTTTGGCATCGAGGGGTCGCTTCTTGCCGTTTCCCTTTGCTTGCAACAGCTGTTGTTCGCGCGCCTCATTCTTCTCCTTGCTGTCAGAAAGCAGAGGATGTGCTGCTGGGTCGTTCGGGTCCAATGCCTTAGTCGGATGGCGTGGCAGCTGCTTGAAGGGTGTTGGCGGCGGGCTTTGTTTGAAGTAGGAATGGTGGAGTGCCTGGTTGGCGCTCAGTCGCTTGAGCGGGTCGTAAAGCAGCGTTCGTTGCAAGAAGTCAAGCGCTTCTGGGCTCGCTGCTAAGAAGAGGTCTGCCAGATTCGATTTTGGATGCTGTTCAAATGTTGTGTAGTCTGGAAGCGACTTGTGACTTGGCCAATCCTTGTCTGTTGGCGTGCCCAGTGCTTTAAAGATCGTCGTCAGTTGGTCGGCGTCCGATTCGCCGGGAAGGTATGGAACGCGCAGCATGAGCTCGGCAAAGATGCACCCAACACTCCACATATCTACAGCGGAAGAGTATGCGCGCGATCCGAGAAGCAGCTCTGGCGGTCGGTACCATCTCGTAACGACCTGATGGGTCATACGTGCACCAGGGTCACCGTGCTCGCGTGCAAGACCGAAATCGGCAATCTTGAGTTCTCCTTCAGGAGAGATGAGCAAGTTGTTCGGCTTCAAGTCTCGATGTAGCACCCAATTTCGATGACAGTACTCCATGCCTCTGCACAGCATCGCCATCCAGCTCTTTATGTCGGCTTGTGTGAAGATGAGCGCCTTGTCCTTGATCAACGCTTCGAGGTTGGTGTCCAAGAACTCGAGCACGAGATTGAGCGACGGAGACGAAGAGCCGGAGGAGAAGACATCGACCATCTGAAAAGCGATGTGGTGTTCAAACTTGGGCGTCAATTGATGCCTCGAACAACTGCATATCAAAAGAGCTGCTGTAGCAAGACGGTGTCAGAAACGCACCTTAATCACATTTGGATGATGAAGCTCTTTTAAGAACTTGACTTCTCTGATTGCTGTGACATCCATACCATTCTCGTTTGAGACAATCTTTATCTTTTTGATGGCCACCTTCTGACCTGTTTTGATGTTGCGAGCCAAGAATACGGACGCATATGTACCCTCGCCGACCTTCTCGACTTTTGCGTACAGATTGCGAATGGCAAGGTTCTGAGCTGCTGCTGTCTCCATGATGGTCAGCTGCAATAACGCAGTGAGAGGCAGCTCACTTCAATCGATGGCGCTGATGAGCTTTGAGTTGCCACGCTGGGCCCTATTGCTGTCCGCGGGAGGGTGTGATGGCATAGAGATTCAGTGTAGTGGAGCTTCAGCTTCGACATGCTCAGCCCACCATCATGAGAATGTGGAGTGCACAGACAGCAATTTCCGATTTCCGAGAAAATGCGAATTCTATTCGTTTACAAATGCGAGGATTGTGTGTTATGAATTAAGATATACGGATGCCAAGAGGACCCGAAGCAGGTCGCAGCTCGAGTGGCTGAGTAGGTGATCAAACAACAGCTCGATCAATCGGACAGGAGGCGCAACGAGTGTCGAATGCGACTCAGATGGCGTCGATGCCTAACTCCTTGAGCTGCTGGAACTCCTGACGGAAGAGCTCTATGCGCCCTAGTGCATATCGCAAGTTGTCAAAGGTGTCGGCACAAGCTGCCGAGGGTACTGCCTGGGTACTGATCTCACTGAGCACGGTCTCCTCGATCGCATGACCTTCGGCTTCGGCCTTTGCTTTGGAGAGCACAGCTTCGAGCTCCTCCTTGGCGAACACGATTCCCCACAAGCCCCAGACGGCGTGTGTGGCTGGGCTCCACAGCTGCACTTCGCGCTCGAGCCGATCGATTTCCTTTTCAATGCTCGCATCCAACGAGGCGAGCGCCATCACTTGAGGAGACGTCGATCCGTCTAGAGCAGGGGACATTGATCCAAGGCAGCTCGCCGGAGTGCTTGGGGAAGACGAGTTGACAGCTCGAAGCGGGCCAGACGCAGGTGCCTGCCACGACGACGAAGGGATGGACTCGTTGCTGCTCTTCCTTCCAAGTATTTTGTTTGGTTTGCTCTCCCAGTCGGCCGAGGAGGAGCCTGACAAGGAGCTCCCCCTGATGGTCGAGGAAGCGGCGGACGCATTTGAGCTGCTCTGACGGCGGCTTTCGCCTGAAGATTTTTCGAGCGCAGCAACTTGCGCAGCTCCAGTGCCCGGCGTCACAGGTGCGCTCAACTTCTCCGCGGTAATGGGTCCTTTGATAGCCGTCCCGGGTGAAGCGTACTGAAGCGAAGCAACCGGCGGTGGCAGTGAGATATCACCAGGAACATCCAGAGCGGGGGAAGCGCTTTTGGTCGCACGTCCACCCATGCGGAGAAGTCGACCCTGCTCTACGTAAGCGCGGAGCCACTTGCGGCGTTGTTGTGCGTCTGGATAGCTGCCGTGATGCGTCAATGACCACGATAGGGTAGGGTGGTGATAGTCTGCACGCCATTCCTGGAAGTGGTTGGCAATGTCGTAACCACGCGGATTGGGGCTGGCATACTCGAAATCAATAACGACGATGCGATGGTGAAGCGGAGATGGCTTCTTGAAGTTGGCGCGACTTCGGCTCTTGGACCTGAGGGAGACTGGACTCTGCGAATCAGCAGCAGAGGCGGTGCTGTCGCGCCTGCTGTCATGCGAAGTTAGACGTGGCATACCGGCGGGAATGGACGGGGTTTCCATGGATTGAAACCTGGCGTCACGCATCGGCTGTTCGGGCTGCGTGACCAGAGTAGTGGAAACGGGGTTGAGATGCTTGATGGCGAGCAAGTTGCCGTACTGAGCGTCATTGTGGGCAAAAACACGGCGTGAGGGGCCCTCCCGTCGCTCCCACTTCCTCACAAAGCGTTTGAAGTCCTCCACCTCGCGGTAGAGGGACACCAGGTCGATCGCGCGCACGGCTCGGAGCGAGTTTCGTAGGTTGCCAGGTGTAGGGCCAATGTTGGCGGTTGAGAGGGTGTTTGGGGTGGCTTGGAGCTCCTGGCGAATGGTAGAATGGCCTGAGAAGCACATGGCGATAGCTTTGGCGCCGCTTTCGGTCTTTGCGAACGTGTCGACCAGCTCGACAACTTTGGCAGCTTCGCGCGACCATCTCTTGAGTCTACGCCAAACACCGGGATAGGGCCCACGCGACGACTTTTGCTTTTGAGACGCCCGTGCTTGTGGAGCTAGGGCGAGCGGACTCATGGGAGGATTGGTGATTGAAGGGAAGTACGAATTGGGCGTGTCTGTTGCTGAGGAGGTGGAAAGAACTGGGCTGGTGACGCCCGTCAATGAGGGACTGTCGCCAAAGAGGCTGGACTGGGAATTGTAGCTGGTTGCCAACGAATCGAGAGAGACAGTGGAGCTATTACGATGCGCAAATGCATAGCCTCCGTGGATTTCTACCCCGCCTGCTGGAGAGGGCTCGTTCGGCGCGATGGATGCTGGGCTTGCGCGCATGACACCGCGACTGTCGAGGCCGTAAGCATGAGGCAAAGTGTTGCTGTCCTTCTCGGCAAGGTTGGCTGTATGGCGTTGGCGGGTCTTGCGCCGAGGGCGATGCGAGCTGGCCATGATGTGATTCTCAATGCCTCTGCCGAACCCTTTTTCGCTTGGACCGTGCAAATTGCCCTGTTCGAGCACGTTGCTCATGACCTCGAGCGGCACTGAATGAAGCTCATTCATGCGACGTGCGACCCAATGGGCACGTCCTTCGCGGCCCTTGACGACAAGGCTGCCGCCGGGAAGCATGTAGGCTTCCCTATCACCAAAGTCTCTCATACCCTCCTTTTTGATGGGATCGCAGTCGTAGAACTCCTCGACGCGACCGTTTGCAAAGGTGCCGAGGATGTGTGGACCGATCTCGTAGAGACTGGAGAGGGTATGCAAGATGAGGAGCTCGGCGCGTCGTGAGAGCAGAGCCTCTGAGCTGGCACCGTAGACGCGAAGCAGGACTGTTGGGGGAGGAGAGAGGGGGTTGGGAGAAGGATGTAGGGGTTGATAGCTAGCAAAGAAGACGGCATTGGTGAAAGCGCCGCTGATGCGCCTGAGCTTGAGCTGGTGAGGCTGGAGGGGCCAGAGGGAAGGATCGACGGAGGATTGCGTCCAGCCAACGAGTTGAAGCTGTTCGGAAAAGAGCTGCAGTACCTTTGCTCGAAATTGAGGCGTGTCTGCGTTGCGCGCGTCGAGACGCCAGCCTCGAGCGGCTGGGATTCCGTCTGCGTGCATGTCTTCTTCATCAGCGTCGAGCGCATCGAAGCCATGTGGCTCTGCATCATGATCGACTCGCTCCTCCTCCGAGTCTGGTGGCGATGTGTGCTGGGTTGTAGCAGGAAGAGCATGTTTGTGGGCGGAAGGTTGATGGTGCGAGGACGTCGAGTGTTTGGAATCCAGCCTCGGCGACTGACTGCGATAGAGAGATGAAAACGCTGAAAGGCCAGCACCGGTAGGGGAAGACGAGGATGTGCGAGACGCATCCATGAGCCGGAGAGACGTGGAGGACTGGGAAGCTACAGGCGTGGCCGCACCACTGGGGAGGGGGTGCCGAGGATCGGGATCGGCGTAGATGAGACCATGAGCGAGGGCGTAGTGGTCTCGCGATGAGATGTGAGAGTGGACGAGACGATACTGCGGTTCCTCGATTGCTTCAAGCGAAAGAGCATTGAGGTCTGGATCCTGGTCGGAAAAGTCGTCGACACTGGATGTGGACGAGTAGGAGAAGGCTGAAAGAGCTGGTGAAGGGGATGGCGAGCAAGACATGGACGGCTCCAGTACTGGAGACGCGACTTGGGTCTCTTGTGATTCGAGCCGTCCCGCACCATGGCGGAAGGTCTGCTGCTGCATCACGACTCAGCTTGGTGCAGTGACCCGACTCGATCGCCGGAGCGCCAGAAGCCTGTATGCCTGTATGCCTGTATGCCTGTATGCCTGTATGCCTGTGTGCGTGTGTGCGTGTGTGCGTGCGTGCGTGCGTGCCTTGGTGCCTTGACGTGACGGAACAGCCAATGCGATGTGAAGAGGATGTGATCCGTGTTCAGCGTCCGGCGTCCATGCTGCGTGATAGTGTCGACGTGACTGTGTGATTGGATGGGTGCGATGCGTACGGCCGAGTCGCGGTGCCGGTTGGTATCGTGCCAGAGCGAATGCCGAGAGCTCTCCAACTGGAAGCAGATCCGGACCTGCCGACGCGATCAAAGTCGCTGGGGAATCCTGGCCGTGTGACTGTGACCGGACGAAAAGAGAGGGCGTTGATGGTTTCCAAACTCAACGTAAAAGTGCGGTGAGCCTGTTGTGGTGACTTTGAAAGCATGTGGATCAGACGCAAAAAAAAGGCATCCACAGAGAGAGTGTCATAGTGTGTGTGGGGGGGGGAGGCACTGCCAAGCGTGCACGGATTCCCAACTTGATTTCAACGTGTGAGCCAAGTGCAGGTACGGGCACGGGTGTGGCGCGTTCCGTGATTGTGAAAAGCTCCTTCTCTCGACTTCGAATCGTCCTCTCTGACGAATTGGCCGAATTTCCGTTCGCTGTTTGACTCCCCACGCTTGTCAAGAGTGTCTGGACCAACCCACAGTGCAAGAGAAATAAACCTAACAGTCCTGAACCCTGGCCACGGGCTCGTGGCTGGGTCCTCAGACCCCCTTCTTCGGGGCGTCTCTCGACACTTTGTGACCATGATGCGACTTGCGACGTGGTAATTCGTCGTGTTCTCTGATGGTTTCGGCCTTGGATAGAGCTTCGTTTGAATACGCAATGAGTCCAACGTTGACATGCGTGTGGCTGGTGGTATCTGGCGTTGCGTTGCTGTGCTTTGCTGTGCTTTGCTGTGCTTTGCTGTGCTTTGCTGTGCTTTGCTGTGCTTTGCTGTGCTTTGCTGTGCTTTGGATTGGGTTGGCAAGCGTGTTGCTCCACAGTTTTGGTAAAGCGCGCGCGTGCAGCTCACGTCGACAGGCGAGACCGACCCAGAACACGACACACGAAATACGCACCCAAACCACGAGCGCAGTCGAGTGGACAGGCTCGAGCAGCAGAGTGCACGCACACTCGACAGCAACTGAGCCACAGCTGTGCCGAGACAGTCCTGAGTCGGTTTTTCTCGCCTCTGGATGTCTACGCCAACACAAAATACAGCGGTGCCACATGTGACGGGCAGATTGTCATGCTCGTCGCGTTGATGGTTTTCATCGCCCATCGGTTCACGCTCCACACCTCTCCTGTTCATCGCCATCCTCCCTTCCATCCTACTCACAGCTCCAATTTTCCTCTCAGCTCGGCGCTCTTCATTTCCGCCCACGCTCCTTTCCATCTTGTCCGCCGGCACCCGCCGGCCCGCTGCTTCACCGCAAAGCAGCACTACCTGTAGCTCTCGCCCTCCAGCCTTGATTCCAGCCTTGAATCCAGCTTTTGTTTACCTTCATGATACTACGCATACCTACAAACGCATCCTCCTAGCTACACGTCCCAACCCTTTCATTTGCTTTCCATCCTCTGGTATTGCTACGAGCTGATCGGCTCCCTCGCATACCTAGCTCTCTGCTGTCGCCCACCCAGCAACTGCAGCCATGTCGATCATCCTTCCAGACTGGGTGGCTCACCATAACGAAGAGAAAAAGGGAAGGTCCACCATCTTTAGTGTTGCCGTTCATCCTGACTCAAGCCGTCTAGCCACTGCCGGTCTCGACACCAAAATTCGCATCTGGTCCACCGCCGCCATCCTCAACCAACCTAGCGAGAAGCTCGACAACTCTCATCGACTCCTCTCCACACTTTCCAGGCACACCGGCAGTGTTCTCGTAGTGCGATGGGCAAATTCAGGCCGCTTTCTTGCTTCCGGCTCCGATGACACAGTCGCTCTCATTTGGGACCTCGATCCGAGCGGCATGGGTGGAGGCAGCTTTGGATCCAGCGAGGTCAACATTGAGAGCTGGAGGCCCTATCGTCGTTTAGCAGGCCACGAATCCGACGTAGTAGACTTGGCATGGGCTGAAGACGACGAATTCGTCGCAACCGTCGGTCTCGACTCCAAGGTTTTCATCTGGTCCGGCTCCACTTTTGAGCGACTTCACACCATCGACGGCCACCACGGTTTCGTCAAAGGCGTCGTTTTCGACCCACTCGGCCAATACCTTGCCACTGCTTCAGACGACAAGAGCGTCAAGGTATGGCGCACCTCTGATTGGGGCCTCGAACAGTCCGTCACCGAGCCTTTCCGAACCAGCCCCTCGACAGCTTTCTTCCGTCGTCCAAGCTGGTCACCCGATGGCAGCTTGCTTCTCTGCGCCAATGCAATGAGCGGACCCGTCTTTGTTGCCAGCGTCTCCAAAAGGACAAATTGGGCCAGTGACATCTACTTTGTTGGTCATGAAAATGCTGTTGTGGTAACAGCCTTCAGTCCTAAAATCTTTGTCGGCTTCGATGGCGGCACCCATTCTTGCGTCGTCGCCCTCGGTTCGCTCGACCAGTCAGTCTCCATTTGGGTCACGGGTCTCGAATCGCCTATTCTCGTGGCTAGGGACGTCTTCGAGCGTCAGGTCATGGACCTCTCGTGGTCCGCCGATGGCTACACCCTCTACGCTTGCTCTTCCGACGGCACCGTCGCTGTATTTCAGCTCAGCCCCGAGCTCATCTCGGATGCTTTGAGCGCCGAGCGCCTGGAGCAATCGCGAGCCAAACATGGCGTCAAGCGCATCCGAAGCGCACTTGCAAATACGAACACCGCCTTGACGGTTGGAACCTCCGACCGCCCCAACGTCCTTCAACCACGAAAAGCAGGTCAGCCCCAAGCTTCGCGATGTTCAGTGGCCCCTGTGCCCATCGCTGGCAGTGCGGCTCCCATCCGGCCAGCAGCAGCCAAGACCGAACGTCTTCAGCAGACCATCACCATCACCAAGGACGGAAAGCGCCGCATTCGTCCCACGCTCATCGGCGACGATCTCGCACCTGTACCTGTACCTGTACCTGTACCTGTACCTGCACCTGAACCTGCACCTGCACCAGCTGTTCAATATGCTCCTGAGCCCGCTGCCGCACCGCGTACCTTGATGCCGACTGTACAGCAGCATCAACTTCCAGCCATGCGCGAGGCTGTTGGTGGAACTACAACTGATGGATTCGAAGCTGTGCCCAGTGTCAACGGCAATCATGCAACTATGGCCAACGGAAGCTCCCATGGTGCTGCTGCGAAAGCCTCCATCTCGATGCCTGCAATGGTTGTGCCTTCGGGTGCAACCGCATCGATGATGCCCTACGTACCAGTGGGCCTGCCCTTCGGTATCATGCCTGAAGGCGCAAGCCCCGAGGACATGATGCAGTTCTGGACCGAATTCCAGCAGCGCTTCATGCGAGGTAAGAAGCGCAAAGCCGAAGAAGTTGAGACCGACTTGGACGACATTGAGCCCATCGGTAAGCTACAAAAGGGTAAGACGAGGGCGGACATCGGTCGAACACTCGGAGGAGAAACACCTCGCGATCCACCTGGTCCAAAGAAGGTTCTGCGGGAGGCATTGACCGGAGCGACCGGTATTGTCGAGAATGGCGTGCGCAAAGGCGTACATCTCGTTGTACCCGAGACATCAAGCATCTATCGCCGTGACCAGGACGGTATCTCAATTGAGATTCGCAACTTTGACGAGTCGCGGCCGAGCGAGATCGCAAGGCTGGACCCTACAGACAAGGATCGCGTGCTGTGGATCGACTTCAGCCCTACGGCAGCTACACTTGCAACCGCCACACCCTTTTTCTCAGCC
Source organism: Ustilago esculenta (assembly GCA_020827535.1). Classification (NCBI taxonomy): domain Eukaryota; kingdom Fungi; phylum Basidiomycota; class Ustilaginomycetes; order Ustilaginales; family Ustilaginaceae; genus Ustilago; species Ustilago esculenta. The sequence goes on along the minus strand of JAAKGJ010000016.1, from coordinate 40,966 downwards.
GTAGCGTTAGAAGATTCCACAGTGTTGATCTATTCGGCACGGGGTCGAAGGATCAGCAACCTTCTGTTGGACTCGGCGTGCTACCGACTGGAAAGCAATGGCGTCGTTCTGATGGCTGTCACCGTCTCTGGACTCATGTACCGATGGAACATCCGTACCGACCGTGAGATCCACCGCCCGGTCTCGGTGCTCAACCTCCTGGGTGATCCCGAGAACCTTTTTTCAATGGCAGTGCACACTAACGGCGTGCCCATCGTCATTCTTTGCAGCGAAAAGGCCTACACATTTGACGACAAAAAGCTGGGTTGGGTCTGCATCAGCGATGGATGGTGGGCCGAGCACTCGGAAGCCTGGGACGGACGCACACGTAGTCGTGGCAGCGAAGCCTCGATACGCGACCCCGTGCGCGCGATTGAGGCGGAGATCAACACTATGTACGTCCGTCGTGTACACGGCGACAATCAGGTCGGGGCGCAGGAAGAATCAGACGACGATGAAACGCCACCTGTTGAGATGAGCGTACCGGAAGACAAGAAGTCGGACTTTGTCATCGCGGTTACCCTGCGCCACCTCGAAGCGAGGATACTCGCTGCTACAATCCTCGACAGTGCCAATGAGTACAAGAACCACCTGATGGCTTATGCCAAACGCATCGCAGAAGAGGGTATCAAGAACCAGGCGGAAGACCTGATCAAGTCGCTCATCGGTCCAATCTACTACAAGCCGGAGAAGGACCAAGATCAAGCCTGGGAGCCAACCATCCTTGGATTCGAGAAGCGGCAATTGTGCAGTCAGGTGCTGCAAATCCTCGCAAGACCACGCAACCTTACCTCGCTCGTACAGCCGTATCAAGAGATCCTGGCCAACATGAAGACCTGAGGTACCCTTGTGCTCCCGTTGTTCTCTCATAGAACCCACAATCTTTGCTGCTGCCTCGTCATGAGACGAAAGTGTACTTGTATCTCAAACTTCTGAGCAGAGATGGATAATCACCGGCATTCTGCTCTCGTGTGATTCTCAGCAGGCGAGTGAGTGTGCGTTCCCCCGCCCTTGAAAAAAAAAAAAAAAAAAAAAAAAAAAAAAAAAAAAAAAAAAAAAAAAAAAAAGGTTGAAAGTGTTATGCAGAAGTCATCACAACACCTGTTCACCGTGAATTGGGCCAAGTGACTCGACAGCGCACGGATTGGAAGAAACGAGCGAGATGCATGGGGGAGAATATCGGCAAATTACACTCGACACTGCTCATCTGCCTCAACAAGTGTGCGACACACATGTATTTCCCTCTACTGATAAGATCGGATCTTGTTTGTCGCCACATCACCACCACCCAAGACCACTCGGATTGCACATACACCGCGCGGTCAATCATCAGACACTATGTCGCCATCTTTGCAAAAGGTCAAAGTCGGTGTGCTCGGCGCCACCGGCACTGTTGGCCAGCGATTCATCCTGCAGCTGGCCGACCACCCACAATTTGAACTTGCTGCTTTGGGTGCTTCGTCCTCGTCGGCAGGCAAGACGTATGCAGAGGCTGTGGAAGGAAGGTGGAAGCAGATTCGTCGGATTCCCAGCAACGTCGCTGGTATGCAGGTATACGAGTGCAAGGCAGAGCACTTTGCAGAGTGCCAGGTCGTCTTCTCGGGTCTCGACTCTGGTCCGGCTGGCCCAGTCGAAGATGCTTTCCGCAAGGCCGAATTGAGGGTCTTCTCTAATGCAAAGAACTACCGTACGGATCCACTTTGCCCTTTGGTGGTACCGCTGGTGAATCCGGAGCACATGGAGATCCTGCCATACCAAAAGCAGCAAGTGGGCACCAAAACGGGATTCATTGTCACCAACGCCAACTGTTCGACTACGGGTATTGTCGTACCACTCAAAGCGCTCGAGGAGAAATTCGGACCGCTGGAAAAGATTCTGGTCAACACAATGCAGGCCATCTCGGGTGCTGGGTATCCGGGTGTCTCGTCGCTGGATATCCTGGACAACGTTGTACCGTTCATCAGCGGCGAAGAGGAGAAGATTGAGTGGGAGACAGCAAAGATCCTTGGCGGTATCAAAGCGGACAAGACTGCGTTCGACTACCACGAGCAGGATCCGCTCAAGGTTTCAGCACACTGCAACCGCGTGCCTGTCATCGATGGGCATATGGAGTGTGTCTCTGTCTCCTTCAAGAACAGACCCGCCCCCTCGGTTGAAGAGGTGAAGAAATGTTTTGAGGAGTTCACCACCGAAGCACAGAAGATCGGCGTTCACTCGGCTCCTGCACAGGCTATCACTCTGCACCAGGAGAAGGACCGGCCACAGCCCCGTCTCGACCGCGACTGGCAGAACGGCGCCGGTGTCAACGTTGGCAGGGTTCGAGAGTGTCCAGTGTTTGACATTAAGTTTGTCGTCCTTTCCAACAATGTGATGATCGGCGCCGCTACGAGTTCTGTTATGAACGCAGAGATTGCGCTCGCCAAAGGTTACCTCTCTTGATCATGCTTTGTCACCTCTTCTTACTCTTCGAAATGCATGGTTTGCCTGTTAAACGATTTCCGCGTCTGGTCGGCACATTTATGTCCTCGTCGTGATAGGCATGTTTATGAGATAGAGCGAAAGCCTCTGCACTAATGTGCAGCCAGCTTCCTGCAACGAGGCAGAGTTTCGCATTTGGAAGATCGCAAGGACCAAAACTCAATTCGAGTCGGCAATGAAGCATCAAAGGTGGACGCACCAATGTTGCAATAAAAAGAGGAAAAAAGAAACCAAAAAGAGTAGCTTCTGTCGGTTTCGATCCGACGACCTTTGGGTTGCACCACCCTGCGATGGAAAGGTAGAATTCATAACGAGGTATGAGCCCAACGCGCTACCTACTGCGCTAAGAAGCTCATTGATGTCTACGGTTGCTTTTATTGCACATATAAAGCCACTTTGTTTTCAAACCAGGCTCAAGGCGCTTTCGTGGTTATTTTCATAGCAAACATCGTGATGGAGCGCTTGTGACTCTGGGTTTTCAATGGATTGTGCTTGGCTGGTGATTGGTCGACTGACACTGTGCCATGTGCAGGTGCGTGGCACGACAGATTTGCATACACAGTGCTTGTGACGAAGAGTTGCAGATGGTGCGTGCGTGCCATCGTTTGTCCTCCATCGTCTGATAGGCTGGCCATCATCTTCCATTGCGCCGCATGGATGCACCTTTGCAGTTCACCTTCATCCGCGCCTCTCTTCGTTCTCTCTTTGTTCCTCCTTTTCTTTAGAGTCTGATTCACGTACGGAATACCCACATACGGACCTTGGACTCTCCGGCTAGCTATATCCGATCCGAGCTGCACCCTTCAAATCTCCACCGCATCTGCATCCTCGTGCATCCATCAAACTTTTCACACAGCGGCAGCACGCTCCTCCGGCAAGAATGTCGTCTCGACCATCCGCAAAACTTCTCTCTGAATCGCCGCGTTCTTCGCCTCCCCCCATCGGAGCTTCTTCCTCCACGACCACATCGCAAAACGGCACCGCCCCTACCCCCACCGGCAAAACGCTCACACGCCGGCGCTCGTCCTCGCTGCAGAAGGGTGCTGCGGTGCTGAGGGCGCTATCACGAGCCGAGTCTGACTTTGATCGTGAGATGCTCGAAAGCACCTCCGTACTGCAAACTGATCCCGCAAGCCTCACAACGCCCGTACAGGCCGCAGCACCTGTGACCGGCATGACGTCAAACGGTTCCGGCAACGCTCAAACCACTGCTGATGATTCGAATCTGCGTCGCCGACCTCAAACTGCCAAGCGTGCTTCAAGCGGCTCGCCGTCCAAATCCCGTCCCAATGGCCACGTAGTACCGGCAAGCAAGAAGAGCTGGGAGATCCCACGCAAGATCTTCCACAGCTCAATTGGTTTCATGGTCCTTCACCTCTATCTCTCCGGCACGGATCTCACCATCATCGTCCGCAACCTCTCGTACTTCCTTGGAATCGTGGTTACAGCTGATGTCATCCGCCTTAATAACGGCGAGTTTGAAAAGATCTACGAAAAGGTGCTCGGATTTCTTATGCGCGAGTCCGAAAAAGACAAGGTCAACGGTGTCGTGTGGTACCTTGTCGGCGTCATCACCTCGCTCCATTTCTTTCCGGAGGACATCGCCTGTGTCTCGATCATGATCCTCTCGTGGTGCGACACTTGTGCATCCACATTTGGACGCGCGCTCGGCCGATATACCCCGCCCCTGCCTTCACCGCCATTTGCTCGGCGTAAGTCCACCGCCGGCTTCCTCGCAGCCATCGTCAGCGGCGCTCTCACCTCGTACCTCTTCTGGTGCACCTCGATCGCCTCTGCTGGCATGCGAACCGGTGGCATCTCCTGGTCCGGCTCTGGGTACTCTCATCCAGCCATCTTTGGCACCGACCGGGCTGCTGGTGCCACTGGCACCGGCTGGCAAGGTCTCTCGATTGGCTTCCGAGGTCAAAATGGTGCCGGCCTCTTGCCTGGAGCATCGGGCTTGTCGGCACAGTACCTCGGTGCCAACAGTATCGCCAGGGGCAAGCTCGGGACTGACGCTCTGCCGCTTCACAACGACGTACCAGGCATGCCGTGGTGGCTGCTCACTATCGGATCTGGCGTCGTTGCTGCAGTTGCCGAGGGTCTAGAACTTGGAGGTGTGGATGACAACCTATCGCTTCCCATTCTTTCGGCAACAGGAATTTGGACTTTCCTCTACTCGTGGGGCCGTGTTGCCACGGTGTGGCAGAAGTGGGTCTCCAAAACATAAGACGCAAAAAAGGCTGATAGGTTGAAGAAGAAGAATGTATGATTCAAGTAAGGTATGCAACTCGCACCAGAATCTCACTCTGTGTACAAGAAAATCCAGGAACATGGACACCCTGACCGCACATTAACCCACCCAGGCACCAATCACGTGGCATATAAATATAATCTGGCAGGTGATACCCACCCCACGTCCGCCCACGTTGCTCCTCAAAGAAGACAATAGAAGGCGAAAACTACATTCAAACCTGTCAGCAAAGAATACGGCTGTAATATGACATGAGACGGTTACATAGATAGCTAGCGGGACTTCTGATTCAGTCCGAGTCTGAGTTGAGTTTGTCCTTCACTTTGCGGAGGAACTTGGACATTTTGGAGCCCCCTTTGACGTGGCCATGGCCCTCTTGGTGGACTGGCGCTGGTTGAGGTTGCTGGTTGCCGAAGTGTTGAAGATCGTCTTCATGTTCTGCGCCCAGCCGCAGTCTCTTTCCACAGTTGGGTCTCGAAGAGAGATACGGCGTGCCATCGCTTTGGAAACCGATGCGTTGGACGCACATCCTTCGATTGCCTTCTTCCTTCTCGAGCGCGTGGAAGACAATGAAGTGTTCGTTTTCGACGCCCAGAACAACGCAGGCGCCACCAGGACCCATGACGCTCCGCAGTCGATCTGTCTCGAGAAGCGGCTTGGATGGACACTGATACGGGCCAAAGATGCCGTTGTGTGAGATGGAATAGGACGTAGCGTAAGTACCATTCGTGAATGTGCCTGAGGAGAAAAAGAGAATGTAGGCGTTGCTAGGTGCATGGTGGAATAGGTAGGGTGCTTCGAGGAGGCCGCATTGATAGCCATGCTTGGGACCTTGGAGTGGGTGCATATCGCCAACGAGGGACAGGCCGTCGGGTGAGAGCTCGGAGAGCCACAGCTGGGGATGCTCCGTGTACATACGGTCCCAGTCGGACTAGAGGCGAACAGAGGCAAGCTGGATCAGAAGGGAGCGGGCTGTGTACGCCGATGGCTAAAATCAAGGGAGGCTTACCTTGTACACGAGATAGCGCTTGCCGCTGACAGGGTCTTGGAAGGGCTGCGGGTCCAGTGTGCCGCCCGTCTCACCCTAAACACCGCGGTGGGTTCGAGATAGTTATCAGTTCAAGTCCATCAGCCTGGCTGCAGGTGTACATTCCGCGTGTGCGACTTACCCTAGAGATGAGCGGGCGATCAGTGATCCATCGATAGGGTCCTTTTGGATCATGATCAGAGTAGGCAACGCCGATACACTGCTTCTTGTAAAACGCATCTTGGCAGGAAACGTACATCAAATAGCCTCCTCGGCCTTGAGGTGCTTCGATAACTTCTGGCGCCCAGAGAAAGCCCTTGCAAAGAGGCGGAAACGAGTCAGAAGCATAGTCGAAATTTGGCCGTAAATTCATAGCGGACTAGCAGAGTTTCCTCGTATACCTACTGGAACTCCGGATTGATAGGGTGGTAGGGACCCGGGAAGGCAATCTTGATCATGGTGTGACCATGAGCAAAAGTCTCTTGTGTAAGAGCATTGTATGTTCTTGCCATTCCCGTTGGTGCCGAAGGCATACCAGGTCTGCGTCGGACGGTCAAAGAAGATGCCTGGGTCGGCAAAGTCGTGCCCAACGACTTTGTTCGTAGCAGCCGTACAGAAACCGATGTTTAGAAGAGTTTCAGTCGGAAAGTCTCACTCTGTACTTTGAGCTTCTATGAAATCGAAGTTCGCAAGCTCACCTGGATTGATGTAGCCAAGATGGGCATGAGCTGGCATCGTGAATAGGTACAATATTCAGCGTGTCTACGGTTAGGAGAGGGTGATGAGAGTTAAAAGGAGATGATCCCAACCCAGCATGGTGATGCCCAAGCTGCCAAACAAGCTTGAACTATGCAAAGCAGAACAGGGCCCGAAGGGCGTTCTCGCTAACAGGCTGGGGCCAGTACAGATGTGAGAATCTCCTCAGCGAGGCAGTGTAGCTCGGACAAGGGCTCCGGCCGAGTATGCAGTTCCAGCATGAATATTGCTTTTTAATGAATGACCTCAACATGCTCAATGCCGAGTGACATCAGAAGGACAAGAAGCGCCGCTGGATGATGGTCTCTCCGCGGAACCAAATGTGGAGGCGTTGTTTAAAATAAAGTGTGTATAGCTACCGCCATAACAAAGGAACATAAAATGCTGACTACTGGTAACATAAGCAAACATCGAACGGAAGGAAGTGTGTTTGAGCGTGAAAGGTCTAGAACTGAGGATCAACTTCAGAAAGCGTCGACGCTGAGGCAGTCACAGCCGGCTGTCGCCTCGCTTTCACACTGCGTTGCAGCCATCTAATTCTCTGCCTTTTTCCTGACTCGTTTGTGCTTCGGCTTGGCCTACACACAAACGTGAGCGCCAACGTTCAACCATGCATCAAAGCCAGCAAGGTTGTGTGATAGAGCTCGAGTTTTTCCATACAGTGGCTGAGCAACAGTATGAGTGCACGCTTGGCGGTGGCTGTCAAACAGTCTTGGCTATGTCGCGGTCGCAAGGCGTTTTTGGCTGCTGAATGCGTGTCAAGCTGCATGTGGAGAAAGAGGGATCGAGATCGTCGAGTTTGAATTCTGTGATTGCTGGTGCTCGAATGAAAGGCTGCTCGATTAGCGCCGAATTCGACTTTCAATTTCAAAGCGGGCTGCTGCTTCTTTTTGGTCACCGGATTAGGCAAAGCTGCATCGTACACAATCACGCTCCGTTCGGTACGCAGGATCGAGCTTTCGAGCTTTCGAGCTTTCGAGCTTTCAACATGCTCTGCCGCCCAGCCTCGCAACTAACCCCCGAGGAGCGTTGCATGCCCGCCTCGAACTTCCGCGCTCTCCACACACACTGCCTTGCTGGTCTATCGCTCTCACCCACTGCCTAGGGTTTCACAGCGCTCCCTTTGTTTCTGTACTGTACGCCCCATCGTCCGACTTCCCCACACATGCCGCCTTTGGCCACTTGTCTTCGCATACTCCTCTAACCGAGTCTCATTTCTCGCTGCTGTTGTTTGGCCCTGAAAGCCGGCTGCTCGCCCTACCCCCCTTCCCACCTGCCGGTCCAAATTGCTACCGCCTCGCTTTCAACCTCGAGTGTCCTGTTGCCGTTTAAACTTGCCATCAACTGTCTCCAACCTTCTTCTTCCCCCTCCATCACTCCCCGCTTTGTCGTGTCGTACCTTATACCCCACTTTCTCACGACCCGCCCCGCCTCTGGCTCTATCCTCATCCCCTTTGCGCTCGACTATCAACAAAGCACGCAGTCGGTCCTTTCGCACCTAACCAGACAAGTTCGCCATCATGTCGACCTGGACCGACAATCTTACCATGGACACCATGGCAAAGGAGAGGGCCAACCCTCCCTTTGATGTTCGAAAGGTACATACATCCTCACGATTCTAGCTATGTTACCTCAAAGCAAACACAACTAAACACTAACACGTTCCGCCTCTTTTGTCGGCAGATGTCCATCGAGCACCACGGCAGCGAGAATGATCTTGTGAAGAAGGAGAAGTTCATGCTCGAAGCCAGCCGTGACCCCGTCTTCTACTCGGCAGACATTTACGATCTCACAAAGGAGCAGATCCGTGAGCGAACCATGCAGCGAATCCAGCGCCTCGCTCACTACGTTACGAGCGAGTCCGTCGATGACTTCCAGAAGCGCATGGAGCTCATGTCTCTCCTTGACCCCGGTCTTTGGACCCGTCTGGGTGTCCACTACGGTCTCTTCCTTGGTGCCATTCGTTCTGGTGCCACGCCTAACCAGTTCTCCTACTGGATGGAGAAGGGTGTCATTGGTTGCAAGGGCATGTTTGGCTGTTTCGGCATGACCGAACTTGCTCACGGCTCCAACGTCGCTGGTCTCGAGACCACCGCTCACTTTGATGCCCAGACCGACGAATTCGTCATCCACACTCCCAACCTCGGCGCCACAAAGTGGTGGATCGGCGGTGCAGCACAAACTGCCACTCACTGCTCCGTCTTTGCGCAGCTCATCGTCAAGGGCAAGCGATACGGCACCAAGACCTTCATTGTACCTCTCCGTGACCTCAAGAGCTTCCAGCTGCTTCCCGGTATCAACATCGGCGATATTGGAAAGAAGATGGGTCGCGACGGTATCGACAATGGCTACATCCAGTTTACAAACGTTCGCATCCCCCGAGCTTACATGCTCATGAAGCATACTCAGGTCACCCGTGACGGAGAGGTGCGCGAACCTCCCCTCCAGCAGCTCACCTACGGTGCTCTGCTTCAGGGTCGAACTGCAATGGTCGCTGACGCTGCCAACACCGCTAAGAAGGCCCTCACCATCTCGGTGCGATACGCCGCGGCTCGCCGTCAGTTCAAGTCGGATGCAAAGGCGGAGTTTGAGACTCAAATCCTCGACTACCCCATCCACCAGCGACGTCTCATGCCTCTCGTTGCTCAAGCGGTTGCGTTTGGGTACACTGCGCTCGAGCTCCAGCGTCTCTTTGAAGAGACCTCGCAGGCCCTTGAGGCGCTTGAGCCTGGTGATCCTAACCTGGACGCTACCATCGAGAAGCTCAAGGAGACCCACTCGACTAGTGCCGGTCTCAAGGCCTTCTGTACATGGGCTACCCTCGAAACTATCGACCGCTCGCGACAGGCTTGTGGTGGTCACGGATATTCGTCTTACAATGGCTTCGCCAACATGTACTCGGACTTTGCCGTGCACTGTACTGTGAGTTCCCCAGAAGATGGCTTTGGCAGCTCTTGTCGTTTAGCTATCCAATATACTGACAATCGTCTTTATTCCAACGTTTCCCCACACTTTTGAATCCCTTGTTCCGTATCGTCGCCGCGAAACAGTGGGAAGGTAGGTCTCAGCCATCATCACGAGGACCCAAGTGTGTGATCTCACACGTACTGACGATCGCACCTCTTGACCCTGGTTTCTGCTACACTTCACTTTTCCTTGCCTCCTCCAGGTGACAACACAATTCTTGCGCTCCAGTCTGGCCGTTTCTTGATCTCGGCATTCCAGGACGCCCTCGATGGCAAGAAGCAGGTCAGCGCAGGCACCATGTACATGAACGACCTCAACAAGGTGCTGTCAGCCAAGTGTGAATCCAACGAGACGCTCGACACTCTCGAGGGTATTGACCGTGGCTGGGCTACAGTTGCTGCACATGCCGTCAAGAAGGCCTCGGAAGACTACCAAGCATGCCTTAAAGCAGGCCGAAGCAGAGAGCAGGCATTCGAGGACTGCTCGCAGGTCCGCTTCGTCGCTGCTAGCGTCCACACCAGCGGCTACATTTTCCGACAGTTCCGCTCGGCGGTAGAGCGTGTTGAGAAGAGCAACGACGGTGTGCGCGAGCATCTCGAGCTGCTCGCCAAGTTCTACGGCCTCTGGCAGATGGAGGAGAAGGCTGCCTTCTTCTTGCGCAGTGGCTGGTTGACACCTTCGCAGCTCGATTACGCTTCGGCCAAGGTCACCGAATACTGCGCCAAGACCCGATCGTTTGCCATCCCCCTTATCGATTCGTTTGCCATTTCGGACCACGTCCTCAACTCGCCCATCGGCAGGTATGACGGTGACATCTACCGCGAGTACTTCCGCATGGTTCGTCGCAACAACCCTCAACTCAAGGAGCACCCATACTTTGAGCGACTCATTCGACCCTTCATCGAACGCCAGACGGCAGAACTCGAAGACTTTGACGAGGCCATCGGTATTGACGATGAGATCGAGGAGATCAAGCAAGATCGGGAAGAGGCCAAGGCTGAAGCTAAGGCCCAGGCTGCCGAGAACAAGAAGTAGAAAGTCTGAATGGCCCCAATGACAGCGTCTCCTGTTCTTTACGATGCACACATGACTCCCCTTGTTTCCCTTGTTTCCCTTGTTTCCCTTGTTTCTACTTGTCCTTCTCTAATAATTGCTGAATACTTGCCGAACACCATTCTATCAGAGCGACGTTCGACTTGTCCCCGTTCAGATTTCGACCCTGCTTGTACTAGTTATGGTGAAGAGCAACTCGAGGGGAGGAACACTAGCCTTTGTTAGATCGGTAGAAGTATCGGCTCATTTCTCGTGCGTGATAGTTGAGAGGATGCCAAGGAGCACAGACTCCCGCGCCAATGAACCAACGGGCGTCCCACCCACAGCCCAAATTGCTTTCCACGCTGGAAGAAAGCCGCCAAGTCTACTAGTCAACGCGTCTGTGCTTGTCGGCAGACATCTGTGTTTCTTCAGACGTCTCCGACCATCTTCATCTGGACCGAGCAGCCATATCACAACCGGAAAGATGGGGAGAAACGGCGTACTGGGTCAACTGAAGGGAATCGATGCCTTCTCAAAGGTAAGTATTCCGTTTACTGTACAGGTATCGCAGTGATGTGAAGTGTGCTAAAACAGGGCTGCCGATGTCTTTTCATGTTTGGTCTCGACACTGCAGACGATGGACGATGTGCGCATCCGCACAAACGCGGGTGCACTCATCACTCTCATCTCGGCGGTGCTGATCGTCGCCCTCACCATCGGCGAGTTTGTCGACTACCGCACAGTCCACATCAAGCCCGCACTTGAGGTGGATCGGTCGCGCGGGGAAAAGCTGACGGTCAACATGAACATCACGTTTCCACGAGTACCTTGCTACTTGCTCTCACTCGACGTCATGGATATTTCGGGGGAGCACGTCAACGATATTCAGCACGACGTAGAGAGGACACGTATCAGCCACGACGGCAAAGTTATCACACAAGGCAAGAAGAACCTCAAGGGTGACGCAGCACGAATCGCCCAAACCAAAGGCAAGGACTACTGCGGAGACTGCTACGGGGGCCAGCCACCTGCGAGCGGATGCTGTAACACGTGTGACGAGGTGCGTGAGGCGTACGTTCGCAAGGGGTGGAGTTTCTCCGATCCCGACCACGTCGACCAGTGTGTTGCCGAAGGTTGGTCGGAGAAGATCAAGCAGCAGAACAAGGAAGGCTGCCGTATCTCGGGCAAGCTGCATGTGAATAAGGTTGTTGGAAGCTTCCATCTTTCGCCCGGCAAAGCGTTCCAGCGCAACAGCATGCACATCCACGACCTTGTCCCTTATCTCTCCGGCACTGGCGCAGAGCATCATGACTTTGGCCACATCATTCATGAGTTCGGCTTTGGCTCCGAGCAAGAGTACCATGGTCTGACGACTGCCAAGGAACGTGCTGTCAAGACCAAGCTCGGAGTTAAGGACCCGCTTGAGGGCGTTCGGGCGCTGACTCAGGAGAGCCAGTTCATGTTCCAGTACTTCCTCAAGGTGGTCTCCACAGAGTTCCGTCCGCTGTCGGGCGAAACGCTCAAGACTCAGCAGTATTCAGTAACAACGTACGAGCGTGACCTTTCGCCCGGTGCGAATGCTGCGGCTCTGGCCGGATTGTCGAGCGAAGGCTCGGGCGCTCACATCTCACATGGGTTTGCTGGCATTCCGGGAGTGTTTTTCAACTACGAGATCTCACCGCTCAAGACGATCCACTCGGAGTACCGCCAAAGTCTCTCGCACTTTCTTACTTCGACCTGCGCCATTGTTGGCGGTATTCTCACTGTAGCCAGCATCCTCGACAGCCTCATCTACAACTCGAGAAGACTGGGCATCCGCGATCACAACGATGACCATGCACAGGAAGGTCTAGGTTTCACCTCCAAGACGGGCAAGTTCCTTTAGCGTGCTGATTGGAATTGAATTTACCAGCTATTCATCTGTGCGTTCTGTATCGACTCTTGCTTGAGCGTCACTGCAACTTGCTGAAAAAGGACGGCCAGGTGGCGTGCTTCGTTTGGTGTATCGCGGCAGACGCACTTGAGCGTGTTTGCTGCGAGGTTGCAGCGTGGTCGAGAGCTCAGCTTGGGCGCTCTCCGGGTTACCGTACTTAGTGTTGGCAGCGGCGTGTCGCACGATTATTTGGAATCAAAGGACGTGGGCTCGCGAAAGTGGTCGCTGACAAGATCGAAAGATAGAGCATGACGACGAAGAGGACTCAGCCGGTATTGATTCGTGCTTCTCAGCTTTTGGGCACTCTGGACCCAGTGTGTGCGAGCCTAGCCGAAGGGTACTCTCAACTCGAATTCTTTGCACAACGCGCTTGGCTCAACCTGCGCATTGAATGGACGGACGAGAGGTCGCAGACGGTTTGAGGGTGAAATCGGTATGGGCCAAGTGGTTGGCAGCACTCAAACGGGCACAACGTGTTTGGTCGCTTCGAAGGATTGCGTTTCAGGGTCCAAATGAAGATCAAGCTGGACATGTCGGCCGGAAGTGGCGCTACAGCTTGTACTGTACAGTACCTGTAGGAGTACACTTTTGGTGCCAAACTTATCCGAGACGTGTGGGCAAGGATGTAGCAGACTGAAACAATTCAACTCGAAGAGTAAAATGAAATCCAGGGTCCAAACTGGTGGCTCTCTATTGACGCCTACAGATTGGGTCTGCAAACGCGCGCTCAGTGATGAGCTGGCTTCCGTCCAGAGACCGAGTTCTCAGTACAGTACAGTATGGGAAAGTACAGTACAACGCGATCTCCGAGGGGTATTGCGATAGTGCAGTAGTGCAGATGTGCAGTGGTGCAGTGTGCGTGTTTCGGAACGGGAAAAGAAAAAAAGAAAAAAAGAAAAAAAAAAAAAAAAAAAAAAAAAAAAGTGACAGGATGCTCAGACGGCGTCAGAAACAGCTTTGTGAGTCGCGTCGAAATTCATGCATTGAGCTGCACCTCGGCCCTCTTGATGGCTCGCGAGACGATGCACTCAGAGCAAGCAAGCAGAAAGCGAGAGAGCGAGCGACCGGGAAGGCGTGCATGGCGTGCATGCCAAAGCGTGTGCTTTGCACAAGACACAGACCGGCCACCCAGCCACCATCGTTGCGCACACTGTGCATCAGCAGTGCCTCTTGTTGAGCCACGGACCCGATTGTGACTGCGAGCCAAGAAGCCAATCACATTGTCTGCAGAGCTGTAACTAGCTGATGCACAGACATGTCAGGTTCTGAGCCAAGCTATCGTACTGTACTGTACAGTACAGCACACCGGCTTGTCCCACTTTCCTCTTACTTTGCCGACCAATTCGCAGGTTCCCTTTCTTCCCTCTTTCGTCCACATCCTTGTCACCACTATCCATCCGCCATTCTTCCACAGTCCCCCACACCAACTTCCCAACGTCTAGTCCGCCTGGACTCCTCTCATTCGCTGCAGCATTCATCTTCATTCCCTTGTTCATCGGCTTATACTTCCTTGTCGCTTGCATCCTGCAAGTGTTTCACTTTTCCAGCTCATTGCACTACACGACTGCTGTCGAACCTGCATACCCGACCCTTCCGTTTGGCTTTATTGAGCTCCTGCTTCATAAGGCTTCCCTCGAAACGAGCTTATCCTGGTGCGGATCCCCGCCGCTTCAATTTGCAAAACACACGGCACATGGCCCTCATTTCATTCACCGCGCTGCACGGCCTTTGAACTTTCCCACAAAGAACCTCATCACCAAGCAAACCTCGCTCGAGCCCCACTGTCATACAACCGACCTTCATCTAACGATCCAGACGATATGCACATCTAAACCCATGCTTCGGCCCCACACCCTACACGTATTCTCGTCCCTCCAACTGCCACAAAGCACTGTGTAAAGGCTGCTGTCATTATCCATTCTTTGCCCACTTCTCGTTCCGGGCGTCAACTGCGCCATCCCCCGACTTCGCTCACTGGCTCATGGTGGACGTGGCCAGGAGTATGGCGGGTCTTCCTTCTGCCTCCAACAGATGGGCAGACGTTCCTACCCAGCTCGTCTCGTCACGACTCGAGCAAGGTGCCCGCCTTAGTTCCACCTCATCCAGCAACACTGACTCTACCCCTTTGTCTTCACGCTGGCCTGAGAGCTCCCTTCGCACTCCAACAGTATCGTCCCATACCGACCCCGCCTCCCGCTTAGAACGCGCAGACAGCTGCATGAGCACTGCCACCGCATCTTCTGGTATCCTTGCCGCTGCCACCATCAAAACGGCAAGCACCGCCACCATTTGCAAAGTAGAACGTCCCAATGCATCCGCTAGACCCATCCGTGTCGCAAAGTCCAAAAAGGACACAGACACCATCACTCCTTCCTCCTCCGTCGAGCGCATGAGCTCTCGAAGTACCGATGTCACAGAATATCAAAGCTCCCCCTCCTTTGCTGGCGACCATTCCCACAGCACTGTCACCACCAGCTTCGATATTGCGGCTCGATCGCCCTTTGGCGAACTCCACCAAGCGACCACCAAGTTTGGCGGCGCCCTCACCTCACCATCACGCGCGGACACGACTTCGGATCTTGCAGAACCCAAGTCCTTCTTCTCTGATTCCTTTTCTAGCGACGATTCAGCTCGCTCCATCTCCGTCTCAGCTCCTCGACTCGTTCCTCTGAATCCTGAATCAGCTCGGCTTGGATACCCCTCCAGACACGCCTCAGACCAGCCCACGTCCGATTTCAGAGCAGCCGAGCCTCAATCCGCGGAAATGTCCCATTCTTCCTCCTACCAGAGCGCCTTCTCCTCACTCGCCAACTCTACCGAGTCGTTTGCGCTAGCATCACGAGCTACACGTCACGCCATCTCTCAGTCCTCTGCAGATACAAAGCCTGCTGCTGGCGCCAAGTTCGGCCTAGGCATACAGACGCGAGGTCCCATATCGTCATCACATCACCAACAGATCACCGACCCTTCCATGACTTCTGCACGCTACCTAGCTGGTCCTTCACTCGAAGTCGTCCCCGAAGCACGTGAATCGCCCTACATGGAAAGTCGCGTAAGCCAAACCGCCTCCACCCCAGACATTGAAACGCCAACAGTCTTGACCATCTCGACTACGATTCCACCCAATGACGAGCCCGTGTGGGGTGAAAGCTCGTCCTCTGTGAATGCTCGCCCGTCTGGTCCAACGCTCGGTCCCATGGCCACCTTCTCCTTCCCATCTCCAGTCCCGTCATCAGCAACATTCGACGGTGCGGTTAGCAAATCAAGCCACCCTGGCTCTCTTTCGGCTAGGTATCCTCGATCCCCCAGTAGCGTTTTTCACTCGTCCAACCCATCAATGCAATCTTCTGTTTCCAACGCCAACGGAAGACACTTGTTCTCTTCCAAAGCCAGCGATGTAGGCCTTCTACATGCTTCAAACCGGAGCCATGCACCGCCTTCGTCCTACGGAGGCTCGATCATCAGCTCGGTTGGAGGCACTTCAGCGATGGGATTCTCCAGCCTCAATCCCAGCAACCGCGAGGACATGTTGCACCGTCTCTTGTTAGATCAGGCTTGCGTCGACTGTCAAGAGTACAGTTCGATGAGCCTCGAGCAGGTGGTTGAAGCCAAGCGCGAGCTCAAGCATGTCGAGCGCAGGGTGCAGAGTCTCCGCACGAAGCTCAAAGTCGAGATCAAGATTCGAGATGCTGCTGTGGCACTTCGAAAAGCCCACCGGCGGACCGCCGCATTCGCCCACTCCCACTCTCCCACCTCCTCCGTTTCCCTCGCCGTCTCGCCCACCTCTCCAAGCTTTGCAACCGTGCATTCGGTCGGCAGCAACTTGGCTTCTTTGTCTTCTTCGTCCTCTTCCTCTTTCGCCGCGCGAAGTCGTGCCCTGAGCATTTCAGCCAGTGAGGCCAAAGCAGAGGAAGATGTTACCGTAGCTACCGCCAAAGTCGACAAAGTCGCCAACGAGCTCTTTAAGTGGACAGAGCGCGCCAACTCGCTCACTCGCAAGCTGCTTGAGCACCAGGCTGCAATCCTCTCTGAACGGGTCCAACACCTCGAGTCTGATCGGCAGGTGATGGAGGAGAAGCTGCCTTTCCTCACAGCTTCTGCCTCCTTTGAATCGCTTGCCCCATCCGCGTCTGCTTCTGCAGTGGGTATCAACCGTTATCGAGACACTGGCCATCGGTATCAACAGTCTGCAGACGAGCCCTACGTTCCAAGAGGACCCGAGGACCCACTTCGTCACAATCGCCTCGAATCGGACCTCAGCGACATCAGCGGCTTCAGCTTCCTCGACGCAACCACACCCGAGAAGCTGCAACGACTAAGCGAAGAGCTAGAAAAGAGGCGCGAAATGGTTCGGAAACTGGAGTCAGACTTGGTTTTGGCCAGGGATGCAGCACAGCGTCGGGATGAAATCTCGGATCGTCTCACTCAGCAGCTCGAAGAGCAGTCACGCGAGCGCATCCGTGTCGTGGAGGAGTTGCACACCCTCAGGGAGCAGGTGACACTTAAGGAAGAGAACGCGCGCCAAACTCAAGCCCGAGCTGTCCAGGTGGCAATCTTGGACGTCGAACAGAGGATGCAGACGCAACTCGAGCAGATCCATAGCCGTGATCTTGAGAAAGAAGACAAACTTGTGAACGCTAAAGCAGAGGTGATGGCCAGCCAGCGTGCGTTCGTCGAACTTCAAGCTCGCATGGAATCTACTCAAGAGGAGGCCAGGGAACTCCGTCTTCGAGCAGAAGCAGCAGAGAAGACTTTTCAAGAAGAGGTCAAGACCCTTCGTATCCGTGCAGAAGCAGCGGAGAAGATGTCGGAAGAACACAAGCGCAAGTTGAACGACGTGCTTAGCGAGTCCACGCATCAGCAGACCCAGGGCTCTATGGATCTTGCATTGCCTCAAGCGGAATTGCAAACCCCCGGAGCGGACCAGGTGAATGCGAGCACGTTAGCTGCAAACCGTGATCAGGCGATTGCAATTGCAGAGCTGGAAGGGCAGTTGAAGGAGGTTAGAGGAGAACTTGGCGCTGAGATGCAAGCACTGGTCGCAGACCGTGCCGAGACTATCGCGCAACTCGAAGGGCAGTTGAACCAGCTGCAAAGCGAACTCAGACTTGAAAAGCAGACCCGTACTCAGGCCGAAGAGCGAGTCTCTGTCACGCAGAAGCAGCTCATGGACGCGCAAGTGCGAGCGGAACAGACAGTCAGCAATTTGCGCGATTTGGAGCTTGCTGTCGATGCAGAGCGCCGCATTATGGCTGAACGTGACGACCTCTTCCATGCCTTCGAGCGCCGTCTCGAGAGCGCAGAGCAGCGGTTGCAAGAGCAGGACAAGCGATGCGCAAGGATGCTGGGCAAGCTCGAGGGCCGTGAAGAAATGGACGGCCTGCTCGAGCGCATCAAAGCCGGCGCTGCTGGGGTTGCAAAGAAGAAGAAAACAGCCGGTCAAGATATCGCTGAATTGCTTTCCAGCCTCGAAACGCACATTGGCGATCTCGAGCTGGAGCTTTCCCGCGCAAACGCGCAGGTCTCCGCTTCGCCTCGCGACAGTGTCGCGGCGTCTAAGATACCTGCGCCTGCGTCCGACTTACCACACACCCCGCCCGAAGCCAGTGTCCAGGAGGTTCAGCGATGGAAGGCCGAGGCTGAGCGTCTCTTGACATTGCTGAACACACAACAAGATAAACATTCTGAGGCTTCATCGGAAGACCAGAAGAGTTTTCGGGAGCTCGAAGCTGAGCTTCGCACATTGTCTGAGCAGAGCGAGAGCTCAAAGCGCCAGGGAGAGGAAACAATTGCTAAGCTCCAGACGGATATGCGCACCTTGTCCGAGCAGAATCAGGAGCTTGAACGCCAGGGGTTGGAACATATCAAGCAGCTTGAAACCAAGCTCGAACGGCTGGAAGAACGAAACCGCGAGCTTGAGAGGCAACTTCGAGATGCATCCATCCCAGCTTCTCCCTCCGCGTCCCTCGATGCGCTGCCTCTGCGAGCGAGCAAGAGCGCCTCGCCGCATGGCTCAACTTTCCCAGTGCACAGCAAAGGCGTTGGAAATCTGATTGATAAGTTCGGTGGCGGACGTAAGTTTCAGGCGGAGCTTCGTGATGATTCGTCAGCCGTGTTGCAATTGTGCATTCGCTCCGCAGAGAGCCTGCGGGCCATGCTGCCGGACTTGCCAGCTGCTGCTAAGGGCTGCGCAGATCTGCAAGCTCTGCGAGACGCTTTCCAGTCGGCTGGCGCCTTGCCGTCGAGTCCGAAAGCTGATATATCACCATCTTCAGGCCGTACCATGCTGGGCACCGCTGAGCTACAGGCAGAGCTCAACGCTACTGCCGAACGCCTTCAGAGCACTTTGGCAATCAGTCGTGCCGTGATTGACCTGGCTTTGTTGTCGGAAGCAGACAAGAAAAACTGCGATCACCCCGAGAACAAGGAGCAGAAGACAGCCGACGTTCGTGCGCAGACCGATCCTCTTCCGTCACAGCAGGCTCTGGTAACAAGGATCACTGCCCTTACTGCTAAGGTCAAGGAGCAGGCCATTCGTGAACAGCGTCTAATGGCCGAATTGTCCGAAGCCAGAGAGCAGCTCGAGGACGCTCGTGCCGCCCAACGTGCTCCCTCTTCCCCCCACTGGCTATCTCCAGGCAACGATTCGATGCTCGGCCTATCGACGTCCCCGGCCAGAGCAGGCGACTCTAACTTTTTTGGCATGCCAAGGAGTCTTAGACACACGAGCTCAAACAAGTCGATGCGAACGCTGCTGGGCGACAAACCATGCCCCATTTCGACGAATTTGAGCATTCCAGGCGGTGCCTCACTGGCACCGCCACGATCACCAGTTGGCTTCGATGCACTAGCTTCGCCAACGCGTTCCAACATTAGCGGCCACTCTTCGCCTTCGATCCGGTACATCTCTCCATTTGCACCTCCCAGCTTTGATGTGCGAATACAGCACAGGTGCGCTACAGAGTCACGCAGCGCTGGCGCAGAAAACGGGATCGGTAGTGCGCCCCTCTCCGAAAGCTCGAACATTATTGAGATGTCGGATTCGATGTCATTGCGATCGGTCAGTAGCCCTAGTTCCACCCAACTGGGGTTGCCGAGCTCTTCAGCCAGCCTCACCGGTACATCCCTGTCGTCTGCGTCGATGCAGCGCGGTAGTGGCCAACCTTTCCAATCGTCTTTGCCGAACGGGGCCATCAAACGGACTATCACTCTTGGTATGGACGTTCCACAACTCGTTTCTCGCGTCCGTGAGCTCGAACGACAGCTGTCGCAGACCGCATCGATCAGACAGCGCGCCGAGAGAGTGGCTGAACTTGAGATCCAGCTGCGTGAAGCGAACCAAGCCTACTCCAAGCTGCTCGATAGACTAGACGCCGAGCGCGAAACTGGTACGCATCAAAAGGTCGAGATACTTAACGAACTGAACGATGCGCAGAGCAAACTGCAAACGACCCAGGCGCAGATCCAGCGAGCTCAGTCTCTGTCTCCGTTTGTATCGCCTCTTCCAACAGACGGACCGTTGCCCCCGCCTAAAGACTAGAGTCGCCTGCTCAGCTTTTGTTACCGTTCGCTATGCTTCAAATTAACGTTTTTTCATCGTCCTCAATATCATCTTTGCACCTGTAATTCTAGATCTGCACTTCGCATCAAATGCCTAACCCTTCCGGACAGCCCTTGTCTGTTCGTCTGTCCTTTTAACGTCTGAGTCACAATTAAGACTTGAATGCATTGCGTCTTTCTATTTGCACTGCATCGATTTAATGTACAGTCCACGGGGAAGTAAGAGCACACTCACTCCTTGGAGTGACAGCTCCAGATCCGGACTCAGAGTTGCTGACAAGATCACACTCATGTCTGACGGAGTTCCTCGGTGTGAGTTCAATGCATGGACGACCGAATATTTGCAGCTAGGGTTCGATGGGGGTTCTAGGCATGGGTGAGCTGCTGAGACATGTCTGGGAGGTGATCCATTTCAAAATTGGAAGACAGTCAATTTCAAAACTGAGATGTGTTTGTATTCACAGGGAAGATGGTCCACTACAGATTTAGACTTGGGAGCATTTGAAAATGGGAGATGGTCCACTACAGATTTAGACTTGGGAGCATTTGGAAATTGGAGGTGGTCCACTACAACCAGCAAGATGGTCTACTTCAAGCAGGGAGATGGTCCAATACAGTGTGACTGGTATAGCACTTGTCATTGCTGATAGCCTAGCCCTAGCCCATTGATTGTCACTTGCCCACAACGGCCATGTCCGTCCTGCCAAATCAACGCGTCCAGCCCTGTCCGTCAACCCCAACAGACAAGGCCAAGTAGACTGGTCTAGTGCCGCAACGCATCGAAATTTTTTTTGGCTGGGCAACGGCCAGGTGGGTGACGGACGCGTGAAAATTCTTGGAAATTCCCAATGGCCCAATCCAACTTTTTGGCAGGCAACGGCCAGGTGAGTGGCAGATGCCAATAGCAGGCAACGGGCAACGGCCAGGTGCGTGACGGACGCGTCAAAATTCTTGGAAATTCCCAACGGTCCAATCCAACTTTTTGGCAGGCAACGGCCAGGTGTGTGACGGACACGTCAAAATTCTTGGAAATTCCCAATGGTCCAATCCAACTTTTTGGCAGGCAACGGCCAGGTGTGTGGCAGATTCCAATAGCAGGCAACGGGCAACGGCCAGGTGCATGACGGACACGTGAAAATTCTTGGAAATTCCCAACGGTCCAATCCAACTTTTTGGCAGGCAACAGCCAGGTGTGTGACGGACACGTCAAAATTCTTGGAAATTCCCAATGGTCCAATCCAACTTTTTGGCAGGCAACGGCCAGGTGAGTGGCAGATGCCAATAGCAGGCAACAGGCAACGGCCAGGTGTGTGACGGACACATCAAAATTCTTGGAAATTCCCAATGGTCCAATCCAACTTCTGGTCAGCCACCTACCGGACACATCAGCACTCCACAGAGTTTGGCTGGGCCACAGTCACATCACATCACACTGGTCTACTGTACAACGGCCCAATCCAACTCTTTGGTGGCAGCAATTGGCAGTGCAACAGTTGTGTTGCACTGCATTGGCCTGCCGCACAACAGTCCAATCTCACATTTTTGACAGCCCTTGACAGGTGCATACTTGATTCACATCAGATGTCAGCGCAGCTGTCACATAGCAGTCCATGCAATCTCAAACCACTGAGCACCAACAGACAGCTGCCGTGGCTGCCACATGTTGGCTACCACCATGCACAGCTGCAGTTTGAGAGTGTTGACCAATGTGTGCGTGTCTTTGGTGTGCAATAATTTCATTTGACCAGCAGTCACCATGCTGGCGGAGCAGTGTGTGCACACTTTGCACAGACGTACACTCATCCCTGGAAATTGCACACTGTACGTCAAACAAATCCATTGGAAATGGAGGATCCAAAAAGGAGTGTGTTGGTGTGTCCAAAATTGTCAGAAATTCCACGTCACCCACCCCAGACGTGTGCTGTCCTAAGTTGGTGCTGGCTCCTGGCTCCTGGCAATGGTCACACGCATGCCCTCCCCTTTGATTGCTGCTTAATGAATTTTGGATTTTGGGTAGCAACGTCACAGCAGCAGGGACCACACACGTCCAATTTCCAAGGGCAACAGACACAAAGCAAAGGACACACATCCCCTTTGACGCGTGTGCACAGCAGACAGATTCCAAATTGGCGCAGCAACGGCCACACACGTCCAATTTCCAAGGGCAACAGACACAAAGCAAAGGACACACATCCCCTTTGACGCGTGTGCACAGCAGACAGATTCCAAATTGGCGCAGCAGGGACCACACACGTCCAATTTCCAAGGGCAACAGACACAAAGCAAAGGACACACATCCCTTTTGACACGTGTGCACAGCAGACAGATTCCAAATTGGCGCAGCAACGGCCACACACGTCCAATTTCCAAGGGCAACAGACACACATCCCCTTTGACACATGTGCACAGCAGACAGATTCCAAATTGGCGCAGCAACAGCCAGACAGCAATGGCCACACACGTCATCCCTCTTTCATTCACACACTTTGATCTGAGTTTGGCACATCAAAAATGTATCACCGTACTGCAACAGCCCGGCATTTTTTTTTGGCCCTTTGCATTCCCTGCACTTTGATGTCTGGGCAACAGACACTGGTCCTTTGATCTTGAGTGTTGCGTGGTGACAGCCCGGCATTTTCTGCCCATTAACAAGTGGGCAGCAACAGATTATTGAATTTGGCCGAGCAACAGTCACTGGTCTCTTGATCATGAATGCAGGGTGATGGCAGCCCGGCATTTTCTGCCCATTAACAAGTGGGCAGCAACAGATTATTGAATTTGGCCGAGCAATGGTCACTGGTATCTTGATCATGAATACAGGGTGATGGCAGCCCAGCATTTTCTGCCCATTAACAAGTGGGCAGCAACAGATTATTGAATTTGGCCGAGCAACAGTCACTGGTCTCTTGATCATGAATGCAGGGTGATGGCAGCCCATCTTTTCCTGACGCACAGGCAGCCAACAGACTTTGAAATTTGGCTGGATGATGGACACTGGTTTGTCAGGTATGCATGTACAGCAATCAAAGCCCGTCATTTTCTGCCCTTTGCACTTCTTGACATTTGACGTGTGGCCACCAACAGAATTTGGAATTTGGCTGTGAACATGAGCACTGCGTGACAATGGCCGGAATTTTCCACCTCTGACTGGCACAAGGTACGTCATCCACAGTCCACAGCAGGGATCACCACAGATGGTGTCCAGTGCACTGCTCACTGTGGAAGAGCTTTTTTGTCTGTACAGTGTGTGGTTCTTGCCCTTACGGTGCACACAGGTTGTCTGCAGTGCCTCACTTTCAGTCCCAGTTGTCCCATTGTTTTTTGACGTCAGTGTCTGCATCTCTATGCTGGTCCACACCGGCTTTTTGTGTACCGTGTGTGCTGTCTGAGCCATCCCACCACTCAATGCTAGTCAGTTGGGCCATCTGTCAGTATGCTGTGTGCTGTGTGTGCATGCTGAGATCTTGCACATATATACAGGCTGTGTGGCCGTGATGGATGACATTGAAAAGCATCTCACCACTCCAGCCTTTCTACAACACTACTGCTCTTTACGCTGCAACAACCACACTCTAAACCATGTCTCCCATCACTTCCCAAGCCAACATTGCTGCTGCTAGCAACTCTCATGTCCCAGAGGCTGGACCCTCTGTTGACACCAACAGGTACGTACAGAATTTCACTGCATCACCACACAGCCTCACCTTTTCAGTTTTTTATTTTATTTTATTTTTATTTTTTGCTGATTTCTGACACGTCACTGTTCTGCTTTTGCATTTGCCGTGTTCAAGCTGTGGCCTGCCGGCACCCAACCAGGAGGCAGCTACTACCAACATCCAGCCCAAGCAGGTGCAACAGCTTGCCCGCTTCAATCTGCGCCTGGTCAACCATCCACGCATCCTGGTCTGCACACATGTCAACTGCCCCTATGGTCTTCCCATCTACCCGTTCTTCAAGGAAGTTGTGGCACACCTCAAGCGCTACCACCAACACCCACTGGTGGATTCTTCCAAGAAGGCACTTCAAGATGTGCTTGATGAGTTGGACATGGAGCATCCAGCCACGGTGGCCATCAACAAGGATCTCCTCCCAGTCCCAATCATTCCAGAGCTGGAGGTAAAGTACCAGGGCTTCCACTGCATGCAGTGCCCTTACAGCATTGCAGCCAGGTCCTCCATGTGTCAACATGCACGGGAGCATGTGCATGAGGATGGAAAGCCCAGGTACCTCCACCCGGTGCCAGTCCAGATAATCTTTGAAAATGGCAAGAACAGGCGCTACCTGTATGTCTGTAATCCAGCACTGCAGCCCACCCCTCCGCCAGCAATCCTGACCACAACCATGGATGCAGACAAGCTGGATGCAGCAGTGCAGGCCAAGGTCAATGCTTTCATCAAGAAGGATCAAGAGCGGCTGCAAGAAGCAGGTTTTGGTGCTCCTTGCATCCAGCCTGCCACTGTCCTGACTGGCAACATCAGTCCGTGGGCCAAGCAGCTTGGCTGGAACAAGTACTGGGCCGGGAAGCCTATTATAAAAATTGGCTCACTCGGATCAGACCCTCAAGACTGGCCTGGTGCACACCATGACATTGTGCACTGGATTCTTGCAATGGCCAAGCAAGCAGCCCATGGGTGGATGTCTTGCTTGCTCAGTGCTGGCCGTCAAGTGCAACAGAGCTTCCATGCTTACAGCACTGAAGCAAGCACACCCTACAGTCTCACTGCAGCAACAGTCCGGAAGCGTGCTGACATTTGGGCTTTCCTCCTTGCCCTTCTTGCACACATCTTGTTTGACGGAGACCATCTGGAGTACTTTGGCAGCAAGAGTCTGGAGGAACATCTTTGCATGGAGGAAAGGCTGGAAGAGGTCATGCTGGAACTACGGGACCAGTACAACACAGTGGTTAATGAAGATGTGGACATGTACAAGGATCCCGCAGTGGTGGAGAAGGCAACATCTGTGCTCCTGCAAGCATCTGTGCTCCTGGTCATGCAAGAGCCAGTCAAGTATGGACAGACAGAGCAGCTGACATTGGTCCACCTGTTTTTGCATCTCTGTGTCAGCAAGGACGGCACACCCAAGCCTGTCAGTGCAGCCACCTCTATCATTGCAAGCTTGGAGTTTGGGTTGCGCAGTGTGCTGCACCAGCGGCTGCTCCACCCAGAGAGCGGCACCCTCTGTGACATGCCACCATCAAGGATTCAAGCAGCAATGGACAAGATTCTGAAGCGGTATGTGCACCACAACAGCAACTCTGCAAGTGCACACCTTCAGTCTCTCCTCCGGTATGGAATGGTGCTTGCGCAAGATGATGGCAGCCTTTATGCATTCCAGTGGAGCAAGGACCTGCGGACAGTCACCTTTGGGACAGAGGTGATTGTGGTGGACCGGCTGCAAGAGCTGATGCAGGGTGCACAGCAGCAGGCAGAGAGGCTGCTCACTCAGCTCCGGCTGCTTGCAGAAGAAAAGGACATCAACATGATCAACATTGGGCGCATCAGGGACAACCACCGCAACACATGCCCTGGGTTCAACTTTGCTCCTGCCTTCTTGGAGCCGCCAACCATCCCCAGCATCTTGTGCCGTGCAGTTGCAGGTGGTGCTCCTCCTGCACAGCCACTGATGGATCCATACTCTGACGAGCTGGAGTTTGATCCAGAAGCTGCGCAAAGCTACTTTGCGATACACAATGAGTTCACCAAGCTACTTGCGGTGCTCATTGAGCTTGGGAGTGGTCTTCCGGCAAGGGGCACAGAGCTCATGCAGCTCCAACACACCAACACACTCATGGGTCCACGGAACATCTTTGTCCATGATGGCAGCATCTTCACTGCTCTGCCCAGCAACAAGGGCACTGGGCGCCAGAAGATCATTCCACGCTTCCTGCCATATGGAGTTGGCTGTCTTGTGGTGCTATACGTCTCACAGGTGGTTCCATTTGTCCACCTTCTCTACAATGCAGTGGTGCAGCCACGTGAGGCTAGTACGATGCTCTTGGTGGATCATGCTGGTAGGCCGTGGGACACCAACACAGTCAGCAAGACACTGCAGGCACTTTGCCAGCAGTACATTAGCTCAGTGTCCAATGGTCTGACAATGCGGACATGGCGGCAGCTTGCTGTCAGCATTGACCGCAGGCTGATCCGGCCCAGGGTTCTGACGGCAGAGAATGTGGAGGATAATGCTCATGACCTGCAAGCTGGCCACTCCACCAACACTGCAGACCAGCATTACGGTCTGGATGCTGGTATGCTGCATCAGCTCACACAAGAGAGCATGGATGCAATGCTGGCAGTGTCAGAGCGGTGGCACATTTTCTGGGGCTTGCGCTCACGGTTCCAGGAGGAGATCAAGCCATTTGGGACTCTCACTGGTGCAGCATCAGGCACAGAGCCATCAAGAGTGCTGGAGACAGTCAAGCGCAAGCTGGAATCCATGGAGGAGGATGTACGGAGCATCAAGCGCAAGATGGTTGATTCTTCTCCAGTCACGGCTCCTTCAGCTTCAACCAGCTTGGCAGCTTCCACTGGTCTGCAACGGTCAGCAGCCCTTCCTCCAGCGGTGCACAGTGCATTGTTCAAGATTACTGGCAGCCGCTACACCAAGACTCTGGAGCAGGCATATGCACTGAATGCCATCTATGCCAAGGAGTCTCCACTGGTAGTTGTTATGGCAACAGGGTCTGGTAAGTCTGCCTTGTTCATGGCACCGCTGCTCTGGCTGCCGCCTGCCTCTGTGGTCATTGTGGTGGTGCCATACATTGCACTTACAGAGGATCTACTGCAGCAGTGCCACCGTGTTGGCATCTCAGCCAGTAAATGGGCAGGGTACCAGAGTGCGGACAAGGTGGAAGGGAGCCAGCTGGTCTTTGTTGCAGCAGAGAACTGCTACAACCAGGCTTTTGCAAGCTGGGCACAGGAGCTGGACCAGCAAAGGCGGCTGGCTGGAATCTTTTTTGATGAGTGCCATGTCTGTGTGACGCAGAATACCTTCCGGCCTGCAATGGACAAGCTCAAGGCACTCTTTGCTGCTGTCCGTGTCCAGCAGTACTTCCTAACAGCAACACTGCCACCAGCTCTGCTACCTTCCTTCAAGATGGTGCTGCACCTTCCACAAGATGGGACTGGTCTTATCAGGGCTGCAACCAACCGAAAGAACATCTCATACCAGGTCTGCAGAGTGGCATCTACAGCTGATATGCTGCTTCATCTGCAACGTCTCCTCAAGTCACATTCCTCTGGAGCAGTGATGGTATTCTGTAAGTCTATGGCTGCAGCACAGAACATGGCAGAGGATCTTGACTGCCGGTGCATCTATTCCTGCATGGATGAAAGGGAGAAGCAGGACACACTCTTGGCTTGGTTGGAGTGCTCAGCTGCAGAGACCGACAACAGCAAGCGTGTTCTGGTTGGCACATCTGCAATTGGCACTGGGATCAATCCAGCACATGTCAATTTGGTGGTGCACTGCAATGATGCTTGGGACATGGTCAGCTATGTTCAGGAATCAGGCCGAGCTGGGCGCAGTGGTGGTCAAGCATCTGCAGTTCTATTGGCAGCTCCAGGCCCATCACAAGATGAATATATCAGGAAGTACATGGAAGAGCAGACGTGTCGGCGCTTGGCCATCTCCAGCTACATGGATGGGATGCCAGTGACCTGCCTCAGTCAGCCTGACTTTGCACTTTGTGATCTTTGTTGTCCACACGGTGATGGGCCTGTAACACCTTCCAGACAGGTTGTTGCATTGGAGTCACCGCCAAAGTCAGCCAGGAATCCTCATTGTCCTGGTGAAAGAGCCAATTCCAACACACAGCACAACCAATCTGCCTCTGGTGCTGCCATTCCGAGCGAGTCTCCAACACATACTCAATGCCGCCAGCACCAATCATTCATCACTGCTCTTGACCTGCATCACCAGAAGATGGCCACTATGTCACCGCAGCACCAGCACATCCTCAGTACTCTGTCAGAGTCTCCGACAATTGATCACAGTCCACATTATCAACCATTGCAGCACCAGGATATATACAGCACTCTGTCAGAGGATCCATTGCCGCAACATTGTCACCAGCAGCCACCACACCAGCAGCCACCGCCTCAGCAGCCACCACACCAGCAGCCACCGCACCAACAGCCACCACACCAGCAGCCACCGCACCAGCAGCCACCGCACCAGCAGCCACCGCACCAGCAGCCACCGCCTCAGCAGCCACCGCACCAGCAGCCACCGCACCAGCAGCCACCGCACCAACAGCCACCGCACCAGCAGCCACCGCACCAGCAGCCACCGCACCAACAGCCACCGCACCAACAGCCACCACACCAGCAGCCACCGCACCAGCAGCCACCGCACCAGCAGCCACCGCACCAGCAGCCACCGCACCAGCAGCCACCGCCTCAGCAGCCACCGCACCAGCAGCCACCGCACCAGCAGCCACCGCACCAGCAGCCACCGCACCAGCAGCCACACATCACCAAGCTGCTGCTGCAGAGCTTAACCAACAGTTGCTCACTGTGCTACCTCTTCCGTGACCAGCATTCATGTGGTCAAGCACACCGCTTCAGCAACTGCAACTGCTGGGCCGAGATTGAAGCCATCCTACCACTGTCTGTGGAGCCACGCATCAATGCCACCTACATTGGTAGGATCAAGCACCGCATGGTCAAGGCCAAGAACATTGCATGTTTCACATGTTTGGTCCCAATCAAAGTGTGCACTGACAACAGCTCAGCCAGTATGATGCAGTGCTCACGGAGGTACTCAGATATTGTGCTTCCAGTTGTGGCTGCAGTGCTCCGTAGCAAGGAACACTGTGCACAGGTTTACCGACAGCTCAAGATGGAGTTCACAAACATCAGTGCAGTGGAGGCAGCATTGGGATCAATGGTTGTGTACAAGGGTGAGAAAGTATTGCTTGCATATGCCATGTTTGCGGTGGCAATTGAGCTCACCATGTAGATAGTTTGTTGGCGAATGTTCATTTTTTTGCATGCCAGTTGGAAGCAGTGTACTCATGTGAGTTAGAATTTCCTTTGCGGACAACAAGGATCCAAATAGCTTAGTGGCTGATCTCTTCCATGGCGGTTGTAGACATTGAGAACCCATTTTTGGGAAAAGGGGCCTGCCGGTGCGCAGGGTGTCGGGAGTTCGACTCCTGGCATTGCCGCATTGTTTTCACAGTGTTAATCCTCCGTCACCAGCTGGACCAATCTTCTTTCAAACCCAGAGTGGGTTCAATTGATGAGGATCAATCCGGCTGGCGATGGTGAATTGTTTTGTTTTGTTTTTTTTTTTTTTTTGCCGAATTTGCTAGAGTAGTTGCACCGGCTCTGAGAGACGCATGCTCACCCACTAATTGGACTGGCTCTGAGAGACGCCAACCCCCTAGCCACCAACCCCCAAGCCACCAATGTTCCAACCAGTCCCAAGCCTGCAACCACAGCAGAAGCAAGTCAAGCGGCAACTCTTTCACCTTGCAGTCTCACAGGCAGAAACCCATCAGCTCAAAAAGGTGTTCAACTCCAAGTCCGGTCTACCAACCAGAGACGCCAAAGTTCAGCTTCTAGATCCAACAATCATCACTGGCGAGGCAGTCACTCAGTTTGCCTACAGCAAGAATCAAATCTATGTCTGCAACATCACCTTGGAGGATGCTGACACAGGCAAAGTGTTCCTGCATTGCTTTGGTCCACCAAGTCTCAGTGCTGCCGAAGCTATGCAGGAGTCTGCAGACCGTGGTGTGGAATTCTTCAAGGCAGTGAATGACAAGGCCAACTTCAAGAAGCACTTAGCTGCCACACGGCAGACTGAAGTGGAGCGGAACCTCAACCACTTTCACTTTGGTGCCTGGTATGATCTTCCAATGGTCAGCTTGGTTATCTCAGCAGAGACTCTTCAGTGTGGCAATGAGCAAGGCAAGCAGGCAGTAGCTGACTTCTGTGCATGGTTCAAGCTCTTTGCCGTCAAGAACATTCAGCCAGTGGTAGACGGAGAAGAATCAGGACTCTGTGATTCCTTCCGAGAAGAACTCAAGCAGAGGGCCAAAGTACACTTTCCCTGGGCACTGGAGCGGGTGGCTGGCCTGGATGTCTTGTGCCACAACCTCTACTCAACATTCTCACCGTTCTTTGGTTTCTCTGGGACATCACATGTTGACAGCAAGGATGCAGATGTCTCTATTCTGGTCAACCTTGGACAGCATGCAATCTTGGAGCTGCGGGAGTACAACTGCCAGATTGTGTTGCAGCCGCTGGATATTGTATTTTTCCTGTCCAACTCTGTGTATCACCGGACACTCCAGCACCCAGCACACATTGCTGCAAGAAGCAAGCCAGAAGACCAGATGGCCATTGCATGTTTCTACCGGAAGGCTCTTATGGAGCGGCAGGAGCCCAAGAAGAAGAATGTCATTCACTTGACGCAGCTGGCTACTGAAAAGCAGCAGAGGAAAAAGCGGCAAAGGAGGCGGAGCTCTCGCTGAGCAAAAAAAAGTTCATTGATGTGATGATATGTTTTTACTTGTGCTCAGTCTCAACTGTGTCCCATCATTGTATTTGATGCTGTGTACTGTGTTTCAGAGTCTCAAAGAGATGTCTCTGGGCAGTGTGTGGCAGCATCTCAAAGATATACTTGTGTGCAGCCAACTTTGGTATCTCAAAGAGTCGTCTCTGGGTGGCAATTTTTCTAGTGGGGCTTGCCTGGTACTTGAGTTTGGCAGGGAGATTTGGCAGGCATTTTTGAGTACGAGGCAAGCCCCACCTCTCCAGATCTGACCTCAGTGCAGAATTTCTTTTCGAGACTTGGCCTTTTCTAGTGGGGCTTGCCTGGTACTTGAGTTTGGCAGGGAGATTTGGCAGGCATTTTTGAGTACGAGGCAAGCCCCACCTCTCCAGATCTGACCTCAGTGCAGAATTTCTTTTCGAGACTTGGCCTTTTCTAGTGGGGCTTGCCTGGTACTCGAGTTTGGCAGGGAGATTTGGCAGGCATTTTTGAGTACGAGGCAAGCCCCACCTCTCCAGATCTGACCTCAGTGCAGAATTTCTTTTCGAGACTTGGCCTTTTCTAGTGGGGCTTGCCTGGTACTCGAGTTTGGCAGGGAGATTTGGCAGGCATTTTTGAGTACGAGGCAAGCCCCACCTCTCCAGATCTGACCTCAGTGCAGAATTTCTTTTCGAGACTTGGCCTTTTCTAGTGGGGCTTGCCTGGTACTCGAGTTTGGCAGGGAGATTTGGCAGGCATTTTTGAGTACGAGGCAAGCCCCACCTCTCCAGATCTGACCTCAGTGCAGAATTTCTTTTCGAGACTTGGCCTTTTCTAGTGGGGCTTGCCTGGTACTCGAGTTTGGCAGGGAGATTTGGCAGGCATTTTTGAGTACGAGGCAAGCCCCACCTCTCCAGATCTGACCTCAGTGCAGAATTTCTTTTCGAGACTTGGCCTTTTCTAGTGGGGCTTGCCTGGTACTCGAGTTTGGCAGGGAGATTTGGCAGGCATTTTTGAGTACGAGGCAAGCCCCACCTCTCCAGATCTGACCTCAGTGTAGAATTTCTTTTCGAGACTTGGCCTTTTCTAGTGGGGCTTGCCTGGTACTCGAGTTTGGCAGGGAGATTTGGCAGGCATTTTTGAGTACGAGGCAAGCCCCACCTCTCCAGATCTGACCTCAGTGTAGAATTTCTTTTCGAGACTTGGCCTTTTCTAGTGGGGCTTGCCTGGTACTCGAGTTTGGCAGGGAGATTTGGCAGGCATTTTTGAGTACGAGGCAAGCCCCACCTCTTGAGGACTTCAGACTGTATCCTGGAGTCTCGAGCTCAACAGCATCTGAACCATGTCTTCCCGATCCCAAGAGGCATTAACAAGGAGGATCTCCTTAAAGAAAGCCAGGGAGGCAGCCAAGAGGAAAGAGTATCGAGACATGCAGGCCAACAAGCAGACCATCAGCCTGGAGAAGAAGCACAACATCAGCAAGAATACAGACTTCAACTTGTTCGAGACACTTGACTTCCAGGAGATCAATCCCAAAGGCAATTTGACCCTACTGCATCACAATATGGTGATTCTCCAAAGGATTGCACCCACTAGTCATCGAAAGGCTTTGAAAGCTCAGTCTAGTTGCAAGGAAGGCAAGATTCTCTTTGAGAAGTACTGCAGGAAAAAGCAAGGTTCGAGCATCAATACCAGTAGACAAGCTATCGAGCATCACTTGGGCATCTGGCATCATCAGGGACACTCGAGCATTGACTTCACAGCAGAGACACTCAATCATCGATACAAGGAGGAAGGTCTTGACTTACTGGCATGGTCAAGGAGGCACACCAACAACATCCTATTGCCCTCGAGACACTTGATTGAGAAGGAATTCCAGGACAACCTTCGAGAAAGGCCTGCAGCAATTGCATGGCTCTCCAGCATCTTTGGATCGAAGGCTGTGGGCCTCCTATTGCATCCTTGGTACAGTACAACAGCCTTCTTTGTCAATTACTCGGGAGGATATCATCAGGATCCTTTGGATTGCAGCCCCTCTTTTCTGTTCAACTTTGATCAGCCAGCATGGGTTGAGCTTCCCGAGTTCCAAGTCAGGGTCAAGCTGCAGCCTCTTGATCTCCTGGTTCTCAATTCACAAGCCTATTATCATCGAACAGTCAAGCCAGCTGATGCTAAGGGGGATGGCAGATGGGCATTCAGTGCTTTTCTTCGAAGAGCTATCCTTGAGAACAAGCCAATCAGTAAGATTGCATCCAGTAGGCTTGAGTCTAGGGCTGGTTAGGTCAATGTGTTCCCTCATTCTCTCTCGAAGCAAATTTTTTTGGCCAGTGAAAATTTTTGATCTCGGTCTACCCCTCTGTCAAATTCCAAATTTCAGATTTTTGATTTTCACTCGTGTTGCCAGATCACTCTCAGCCCTTTGTGACTGCATATACTCAGTGACTGAAGCAACTCACCATATCAGTGACCAAACTCCAAACCCTCTGTATCAAACTTAGACCCTTATAGGCACCTCTGTATAGCTGAGAGGATCACAGAACACTGCTTGCAGTCTGCATCACTTCAGAATTGAGAGACATTACCTTGACATGCCTTTATCTTGCATATATGGCCACTTAAAGGCATGTCAAGGTAAAGTCCATGGGAACACAAGTGTTTGACCCAGGGATTGTTGCACTGCACTCAGTACACCTATGTGCAGTGTTCTGTGTGCTCAATTTGGCTGTATCTTGACTTTCACTTGTTGGGGCTGTTCCACTCAAGCAGAGTATACAGTGCGTTTTCAGCAAAAGTTCTCAGACTGGAAAACAGCTTCCATAGAACACTGCGCAGGGTTGAGAGGATCTCAGAACACCCATTAGCGTAGAGAATATCTTCCATCTTGGGGTACTTCACTTTGACATGCCTTTATCTTGCATATATGGCCACTTAAAGGCATGTCAAAGTAAAGTCCATGGGAACACAAGCGTTTGACCCAGGGACTGCTTCACTGCACTCAGTACACCTATGTGCAGTGTTCTGTGTGCTCAAATAGACTGTATCTTGACTTTCACTTGTTGGGCCTGTTCCACTCAAGCAGAGCATATGGTGCGTTTTCAGCAAAGGTTCTCCAAATAGAAAATGGCTTCCATAGAACACTGCACAGAGTTGAGAGGATCTGTGAACACCCATTAGCGTGGAGAATATCTTCCATCTTGGGGTACTTCACTTTGACATGCCTTTATCTTGCATATATGGCCACTTAAAGGCATGTCAAAGTAAAGTCCATGGAAACACAAGTGTTTGACACAGGGTTTCCTGTACTGCACTCAGGACACCTATGCACAGTGTTCTATGTGCTTATTTGGCCTTCACAGTCACCTTTGCAAATTCAGCCTCATATACTCAAGCAGAGCATACAGTGCGTTTTCAGCAAAAGTTCTCAGACTGGAAAACGGCTTCCATAGAACACTGCGCAAGGCTGAGAGGATCTCAGAACACTCTTTAGCGTGGAGAATATCCCCTGTTTTGGGGTACTTCACTTTGACATGCCTTTATCTTGCATATATGACCACTTAAAGGCATGTCAAGGTAAAGTCCATGGGAACACAAGCGTTTGACCCAGGGATTGTTGCACTGCACTCAGTACACCTATGTGCAGTGTTCTGTGTGCTCAATTTGGCTGTATCTTGACTTTCACTTGTTGGGCCTGTTCCACTCAAGCAGAGTATACAGTGCGTTTTCAGCAAAAGTTCTCAGACTGGAAAACGGCTTCCATAGAACACTGCGCAAGGCTGAGAGGATCTCAGAACACTCTTTAGCGTGGAGAATATCCCCTGTTTTGGGGTACTTCACTTTGACATGCCTTTATCTTGCATATATGGCCACTTAAAGGCATGTCAAGGTAAAGTCCATGGGAACACAAGCGTTTGACCCAGGGATTGTTGCACTGCACTCAGTACACCTATGTGCAGTGTTCTGTGTGCTCAATTTGGCTGTATCTTGACTTTCACTTGTTGGGCCTGTTCCACTCAAGCAGAGCATACAGTGTGTTTTGAGCAAATGTTCTCAGAGTGGAAAATAGCTTCCATACAACACTGCGTAGGGCCCAGACAATCTCAAAACACCCTTTAGCGTAGAGAATATCTTGTGTTTTGGGGTACTTCACCTTGACATGCCTTTATCTTAGGGTTATATGACTGTCCTATGAGGGTCCCAAAAAACATTGCAACTTTCAACGTCTGACAACCTCAGTTGGTGCATTAGCTCTTATATGAGTTACAATCAGGGGTAAAGTTTACCCCCTACCGGCTGGCTACGGCCTGTCAAAGTTTCAGTCGGTCAATGTGGAGGTACTAATTGATGAGGCTGCAGATGGTGTGAGGGGGTGGATTGGGGTGCTGTGAGGTGGGAATGGACATTGATTTGTGGTTGTAAAAGGAGTTGGAGGTTGGAGGGCATGATCAAGGTTGGGCAACCTCAGAACCTACCCCCCCAACCTCATTTGTCATGCAAGGTGTTGAGGTTGGGAACCTCAGGAACCTCAGGAACCTCTGGACCCTCAGGACCCTCTGGACCCTACCCTCAGCAACCTCAACAATGTGCATGCAACCTCAACAACCTTGACAACCTCAACAACCTCAACAACCTCACTAGCCCACCCACCCTGCCCACACTTTTTTCCACTTTTTTGTGCCACCTTTTTGTAATGAATTCTAGCAATTGTTTTTGCATTTGTAGTTGGAAGCTTGGTGGCAAGCTGGTGACCCTCCCAACCTACCCTGCTACCCTGGTACCCTCACCAACCTCACAACATGTGAACCTCCACCTAGGTTGAGGTTGCTAGGCCTATCAACCAACCTTTTGACCCACTGAAGGATGAAGGAGGTTGGTGGAGGTTGAGGGAGGATGAAGGAAGGTTGGGGAGGGAGGTTGAGAGGATCAATGGGGATTGCAATGTTGTTGTTGAGGTTGGTGAGGTTGGTTGGTGAGGTTGAGGTTGGTTCAATGAGGTTGGTGAGGTTGGTTGGTGAGGTAGGTTGGTGAAGTGATATGCTGAGATTGTGGGATGGAACTGGTCTGGTCAAGCTGGCTGGTGGGTGTGTGATTGAGGCTGAGGCACGGCAATCAAAAAATTGACCGGTGTGGACACGTCTGCATAGGGTGAAATTTTTTTCACCTGGCTGGATGCGTTGGGCCCTGGACATGTCAGACACTCACCAATATTTTTGAACTGGGTGCTGGACACGTCAGATGCTCACCAATAATTTGCACTGGGTGCTGGACACGTCAGACACTCACCAACAATTTGCACTGGGTGCTGGACACGTCAGACACTCACCAACAATTTGCACTGGGTGTCAGACACGTCAGACACTCACCAATATTTTTGAACTGGGTGCTGGACACGTCAGATGCTCACCAATAATTTGCACTGGGTGCTGGACACGTCAGACACTCACCAACAATTTGCACTGGGTGCAGGTTGTGGGATGCATCAGACACCAATATTTTTGAACTGGGTGCTGGACACATCAGACACAATTTCAAAGAGACATTGGAACATTGACAGAGACTGGAACACATCACTGGGAATCAGGAAGTGGCTGGAACAGGTTCCATGCTTGGAGACACTCTTGACGGTAGGCCTGTTGCTGCTCCTTGGAGGTGTCGCAGGCCCTGCCACCCAGGCCGTTCCACTTGGCCACATCAGAGGACATGAACATGGTCATGGAGCCACGTGTCTCTCCAGGCAGGATGGGAGAGTTGAAGTGGTGCAGCACATGTGATGGGAAAAAGCAGAGTGCACCAGCAGGAAAGTCAAGGCTGACCTTGGCCTCAGTGAAGCTGATCTGCAGGTTGGTGTAGTCACCGTAGCTAAAGACACCAGCTAGGCCCTGCAAGTAGTCACGCCTGTCTCTGTGTGGGAGACTGTAGGCCTGGCCCTCCTGATTTATTGCAAGGGAGGGAAAGCATGGAGCCCAGAGGAATGCACCATGGGGACGGTAGTGCTTGGAGCCACCGATTGCAGCATAGTGGGCAGCGTGGTGGGGGAAGCACTCATAGAAGCGTGTGTTGCAGTACTCCCTGAGGGCCTTTACATGTTTGTTGCGGAGGAACTTGATCATCTTCCTGTAGTTGTTGACAAACTTCCTGTTGAAGTATGGCTTGGGCATGCAGGCAGTGTCTTGGCCACTGAGCATGAGGTGAAATGTGAAGAAGTTGCCACGGAGTGCTTCGACGGGTGCACCGGCTGACTTGGGCAGTGCTGCCTGCAGGCTCCTGAACTCCTGGTACATGAGTTGAAACTCTGCTGAGTCTGGTTGCTTGATTACACTGGCGTAGTGCAGGCCATTCTTGTCTACCAGGTGCACGGTGTCTTCTCGGCCTTCGAACATGACTTTTTGGAATCCGGTTGTGTCAGGCTGCACGTCTAACTTTGGGAGCTGAAATTCTGCATGCATGAAGGCCTGTAGATTGAGCTCAGTGTGCACAACTCTAGCAGTGTGGTCCTTGAGTTTGTTGGCAAGTGCTGGTGCACACCTCTGCTGTGCATCTTCCCAGCCTATATAGTGATCACTCTGAGGGGTGTACTGGTGGACAGGGAGCTTGGATTGCTTCTTAGGGAGCTTGGATTGCTTCTTAGGGCGCTTTGGAGCGTCCAACTTGGCTATATCTTTGGCTAGCTTGAGTGTGTCTGCACTAGGAGAGTAACTGACAGGATAGGGATGTGATTCTAACTCCTTTTTGAGCCTGTCAAGACTTTTTTTGACCATTTCTTCTGCATTCTTCCTCTCCTTTTGGCTTTCAAAGCCATTGGAGCGTGTAGCTTGGTGCTTAGAACGCTTCCTATGTCTCCTAGCCATCCTGAAAAGCGCAGCTCCTGAAAACCAATAGTGATGGAAAACTAAGTGACCAAAGTTGATGATTTTTAGAAAATCCAATAAATTGTAGAACGTCGAATCCTTTCGTGTGTCGATAGAACCGATGTTGATGTGTCTTGAGAAAAAGTTTGAAGTGAATCGCAAATTTTTCGAGTCCAATCGTGAAGTCTTGAAGTGGAAAGTATACTCAAAAAGCGACTTTTAGAGCAGATACAACTAAGTATCACCCCTCCAGCTATACTAGAACGAGGCTGGCCAGGCCTATGGTGTTCAGCACGCTTAGCAGGGGCAGGGTTGCAAGGTTGACACAATGTAAGATGCCTAGGACACCTATTCAGAGGCAAGTCAAGCTCCTGATGCTCAGAATGTCGTGATTGAGGTTCTTGAAGGTCGTATATCGATCGAGCTTGATGAGACAAAGAGAATGAGCCTATGTACGCCTCAAACGGTCCACAGGAGGCAAAGATATGGTCAAAAGAAGGTATTCATCACCATATACTATATACTTTATATACTTACTGAGATCTTGATGGTGTGGAGGCTGTGTAAAGTGTGAGGAACTTGCTGCAATGGTCCTACTAGACTAATTCGAGGTCCAGGAGTTCGAATCCGAGGTCATATGAGTGTGGTGACTTGACCCCTGTGGTGGTACTGTCAAAATCGTCGATTTTGCAGACTGAGGCTTGAAAACTCCTATGCAAGGGCCTGTGCCACTCTCGTATATCGATAGAGAACCAATAGACGAACAAAACAAGCCTATACACGCATAAATCGTCCAACAGAGCGCAGAGATATGGTCAAAAAGGTGTGCTCAAGTCTGATCATATATGGTGATGTATACTGACCTTGTATCAAGATGGAGGCTGTGGAGGCTGTGTAAAGCGTGAGGAACTTGCTGCAATGGTCCTACTAGACTAATTCGAGGTCCAGGAGTTCGAATCCGAGGTCAGATGATGGTGGTGACTTGACTCCTGTGGTGGTACTGGACAAAATCGTCGATTTTGCAGACTGAGACTTGAAAACTCCTATGCAAGGGCCTGTGGAGGCTGTGTAAAGCGTGGGAAACTTGTTGCAATGGTCCTACTAGACTAATTCGAGGTCCAGGAGTTCGAATCCGAGGTCAGATGAGTGTGGTGACTTGACCCCTGTGGTGGTACTGTCAAAATCGTCGATTTTGCTGACTGAGACTGATGACTCCAATGCAAGGGCCTGTGCCACTCTCGTATATCGATAGAGGACCAATAGACGAAGAGAAAGAGCCTATACACGCATAAATCGTCCATCAGATGGTAGAGATATGGTCAAAAAGGTGTGCTCAAGTCTGATCATATATGATGATGTATACTGACCTTGTATCAAGATGGAGGCTGTGGAGACTGTGTAAAGCGTGAGGAACTTGTTGCAATGGTCCTACTAGACTAATTCGAGGTCCAGGAGTTCAAATCCGAGGTCAAATATGCATGGTGACATGCAGAATATGGAGGTATGCAAGGAAACATGTCAAAACAGAGCGCTTTCTGACTGTTGTGGCCTATATATGTGACTTAGAGGCCAGGGGCACATTGCTACAGCTGTGTAGCATTGATGCGACGATGCAGGAGCATGTACAGGGCAGGGGAAGCGTCCTACACTGCTCAAGTGCCTGGAATGTGACAATTTGGGCACTTTTTCAGAGTGACTCACCTCCAGCTTCGATTTTCTGGCCTGTGCACCCCCTGGTGAGGTGTACAGTGGGGGTAGGACGCTCTACAGCGCTCCAGGGGGCCTGGGGAGCGAGATGGAGTGGGTGCACAGCCCCAAAAAGCGAAGATGATATGCATATAGTGGGATTTGGTATCATGGACTAAATTTTGGTACCAAAATAGTGCAAACTTGTCCAAATGAGGGCTGTGAGGGCTCGTTCTCTTCGTCTGGACGAGGGGACAATGCTCCCGGTGTCAGAAATGCACTCAGCCCTCGATTTGGTTGGGTGGGAGCTGAATGAACCTCATAGAGGGCCCAACCCTAACCCGAAAGTTAACGAAATGGCACGAAATTAACAGGAGCTGTGCACAGGCGTTTCACAAGGCTGTACAGCTCATTTGCACGCGCCCAGGGCGTCTAATATGGGCCCTAACCCTAATGAAGGGGCCTAACCCTAATGAGGAGGCCCAACCTTAACCCGAAAGTTAACGAAATGGCGTGAAATTAACAGGAGCTGTGCACAGGCGTTTCACAAGGCTGTACAGCTCATTTGCACACACCCAGGGCGCCTAATATAGGCCCCACAGTGATGAAGTGGGTGAAAAATGGGTGTATACATTTTTTTTCGATTTTTGGGTGAGACCCAGGCCCAGGGTCGCTTTTCAGGGTTGCTCCTGGGTAGAGGGACGCTTCAGATGGGCTTGAGTGTGTTCCTGAGGTTCCCCGCATGTGAATGAGCTCATGTGCGCACTATGAGCTCATTTAATGAAGAATAATGACTTCATTTCATCAAGTCAATGAAAATCAGACTGATTAACCCACATTTCATTTCGTTTCATATTTATTTCATTAATGAGGTCATTAATGAGTTCATCAACGCATGTGAATGAGCTCATGTGCGCACTATGAGCTCATTTAACGAAGAATAATGACTTCATTTCATCAAGTCAATGAAAATCAGACTGATTAACCCACATTTCATTTCGTTCCATATTTATTTCATTAAAGAGGTCATTAATGAGTTCATCAACGCATATGAGTTCATCAATGCATATGAGTTCATCAACGCATATGAGTTCATCAACACATATGAGTTCATAATGAATTCATCAACACATATGAGTTCATAATGAATTCATCAACACATATGAGTTCATCAACCCATATGAATTCGTAAATCCATATGAGTTCATCAACCCATATGAGTTCATCAACGCATATGAGTTCATCAACCCATATGAATTCGTAAATCCATATGAGTTCATCAACGCATATGAGTTCATCAACCCATATGAATTCGTAAATCCATATGAGTTCATCAATGCATATGAGTTCATAATGAATTCATCAACCGATATGAGTTCATAATGAATTCATAAGCGCATATGAGTTCATCAACTGATATGAGTTCATAATGAATTCATCAACCGATATGAGTTCATCAACCGATATGAGTTCATAATGAATTCATAAGCGCATATGAGTTGATGAACCCGGTGGGTAGCCCAGGGAATTTCAAAGTGAATTTTCTCAGTAAGTAGAGGGCGAAGAAAAGGGTTAGGGTTAGAAGGGGTCCCCCGAGCTGTGTTTGCCCTGTGCTTTTGCACAATGATAGAGGGCATATAGATGCATATGTACACAAGAGGCAAATGGAAACCATT
Source organism: Ustilago esculenta (assembly GCA_020827535.1). Taxonomy (NCBI): domain Eukaryota; kingdom Fungi; phylum Basidiomycota; class Ustilaginomycetes; order Ustilaginales; family Ustilaginaceae; genus Ustilago; species Ustilago esculenta. The sequence continues at coordinate 228 of JAAKGJ010000016.1, read as the reverse complement.
GAGATTTGACGGACCCGACTTATGACCCATTGGTCTCACGCGATGACTTTGGCTGGGGAGGTACCCCATAAACCTGTAACCCCGGAGGAATAAGTTGACTCCATACAGAAAATAGCATGTTAGGGTTAGGGTTAGGGTTAGGGTTAGGGTTAGGGTTAGGGTTAGGGTTAGGGTTAGGGTTAGGGTTAGGGTTAGGGTTAGGGTTAGGGTTAGGGTTAGGGTTAGGGT